>JALAZF010000014.1:0-641250 GCA_022829125.1 Lathyrus tuberosus | reverse complement strand
TTAACACTTAACAGTGGCGCAGATAATGATCCAATAATAAAAGTATATTTCTTCTTCAAGAATTAATCAAGTGCAACTTGAAAAATATCATACAGTTTTTCCTACCATATTCAAATGGATGATTCCACTGGATTTAAATGATGGAAAAGCTAAACATATTTTTAACTCATTGGTCTTGATTAAGGGTTGCTGGAGGTCTATAGAATATCCTTGAAAGAGGTATTACTATAGAAGTTGACGAAGTAAAGATCATCATCTTGAAAATCTCTTTCACCAGCTCAGAAGATGCATATTTAATATCTTCAGAGGTAGTTGCATTCTGGTAGATGCTCTATCTCACTTCTGAGTATATCAACATCATTGATATGTCTGATGCTTGGACTATCTTTGAATTCTTGTGCTTATATTTGTCGGGATCAGATTTTGAAGCTTGAAACAGTTACACTTCATCTAATCTTTTCAAGCAAATTCTAAGAAGATTTCTCTTTGACTTAAGTCTAAAGTCACAGTTATTCAGGATGTTTACATCTTGAATCTGCTGTGTTATGAAGGTTTGTCTTGCAGTCTTCAAAGGAAAGAAATGAAGTTGGATGATGAAAAACTATTCAACAGATCACCTTCTCAATTTAGCTCAAGTTCTTTGAAATGACTAATGATAAGCAACTTAGGTTTCTTGTCAGAGGAACTTTCATACTGACTGAATGGATTGTGATATCTGTTGATAGAAGAGTAACTTCAAAAGCTTATGAAATACTTGTATTTCAACTGATCTCTCAGATCTGAAAGTAAGAAGAAACACTACCAGAACCTAATGTCATATGCTCTTCAATGTCTAAACTTTTGAAGCTAATATTATTGCAAGATACAGATGAAAAGAAGCATATGTGTTCTGAAAAAAAATCAAGTATTGAAAAGTAAGAGATAGTGTTAAATCTATCTTGCTTCAAAATATTTAATAGTGTGGAGTTTATTATTTAAGGTGATATCTTAAGAAACTCCATTACTTCTTGATTGAGGATCATCATGGAAGTTGTTTCAAAAGACATTTCTATGAGAAGTCTTCAAGTGCTCTTCAGTATTTTGATTTGCTTTGTGTCAATTTCTGATAGCCAACAATATCTGGTTATGATCTTGTAAATGATTTCAGAGTCAAAATATTTAATCCTAGACAATGAGATTAGTGACTCTGCTTAGAACAAGATTATGTTCACATCACATCTCATTCTAGACTTATACTCTGGAGTGACTTATGATTTTTCTATTAGATTGAGACATAAGGTGAAGAAGAGTTTGTTTATACTTACATGTATGGTCTTATAGAAATATGAGTATCATAATGTATCTGCTATAAATATCAAGGAAAGAAGCAGATGCATCTTCCATAAGGTTGTTTACAACATTTATTTGAGGAAGAGCTAACAACCTAGATTCAAGGGCTGGTGGTACTGAATTTGGTAAGAGTAGTGGAATCAATGGTTAGACATCTATTGAATCAGAGTCCACTCAAAGTTGTGTTTAGACTCTATTGGTCAAGTCTAAATACTGAATCGAGTCTAGACAAAAAAAAGGGGTTTGCTTGTTCTTTTCTGGTTTATCTTTTGATTCAATGAAACATTTGTATAGATATAAATACAAAGTGTCTGTTATACTTCTAGAGAAGTTCTTTTGAAAAGAAAAACTTCATAAATCTTTAAGAGGAAACTTTGTTGTGTTTGTCTATACTGAATGTATTATTAAGCCAGATGATGATCATATTTATGGGAACAGTTTTCTCACTTTTGTGTTGATACTGTTGCTTGTTAGTTGTCTAAAGAAGACAACTCAATATTCATCTATCACTCATGACTCTTGTTTTAAGATAAACTTCTAGTTCTGAATAGAATCTTAGAGACTTATTATTGACAGCTGATATCTCTATCTAAGTCTAAATCTACTAGACTCTGATGGTTAATGGCTTCTGAAAGCTGTTAGTTTCTGAGTTTCAGAAGAAGATTCTTTATGTCTGACATAGCAGTTTAAGTAAAAAGTTTAAAAAAAAAACTTTTATAATACTTAAATTTTCATAAAGGTGAAACTCATCTAGTGGAATTGAAATATCTGTTGGATAAAGAACCTTTGGGTAATGATGCTTTCTTTTTTGGTACTTGTTGTTACTATTTCCTGTCTTGTGAAACATCATTGTGTCCTTTTTCTGACAAGATTCTTATTCTTGTAGGATTCTTGTTCAGTTCTTCTTCTTCTTCTTTTCTTGTTTGTGTGCTGATCAAACCAAACCTGAGATGAGTTATTCAGTTAATTCTCCTTTGAATCAGCTGGTTGTCATCAATGAAAAGTTTGTGGATTTTGATGAGTTACTTAATATTGGTTTCAACTTCTGGAAGACTGTGTCTAAACAACGTTGGAATGGCTACCTTGAGATGCTCTGTGGTTTCACTTATCGAAGTCTTGTCAAAGAGTTTTAGATTAATACTTCTGTTGTTAAGCTAAATTCTGAGTATGTTATTCTGTCTAGAGTGACTGATGTTTCTATTACAGTAACCTCTAAAGAGATTGCAAATGTGATCAATTGTGAGGAGATTGGAGAAATCCCAGGAACTCTTGTTGGGAACACTATCTTCCTACTTGGCATATCTTTGTAGACCCATCTAATACATCAGAGGTCTCAAATCTTCTTCCTGATGCTGTTGTTTGGAATCAGATTATGAATTCCAACTCACTTCCTAAGGATAAGGATTTAGACCAAGTGGACCCTATTAAAAAAGATCCACTTCTACTTCTTAATTCAGATTTAAAGATTAATCTTCCTTAAGTTATGTTTTACCATCTGAAAAGGTCTCTTTCTTCTTTTCAAAAGGGAAAGACCTTCTCCATTCCTTTTGGACGAGTTATTTCTGAAATACTTGTTCAACAGGGGGTTAACATAAGTTCTGAGGCTAGTTCTTCCGTGATTTGGAGAGACAAGTTTGAAGCTATCTATGAAAGATTCTGATGTTAGATTTCTGCTTTGTATTTTGTTGAAATCATTGTATAAAGCTTCTTATTAATATATTAAGTGTTTATTCATGCTTTTGTTTAGTTTTAAACTGTTGAATATTTATTCTTTGTTGTCCATGAGAATAAAAAATTAAACAAGTAGGTACAAGTACTCAATGTTTGCAACTTTATTTCATTAATAAAGAGGAAGCTATTGCAAAACAATTAGATTTCCTAGTTTGTTGGATGGGCCCTAAGGAATTCCCTAGGATCATATGACATGTCCAGATTATCTAAGAAATCTTGCCATTCTTCCTTAGCAAACTCCAAAGCCTCCTTCTTCAGTTGGTTTCTGCATTTGGATCCAGAAGATCTTCTTTTTCTGTGTGTCTTCACAAAGGATGTTGAAGAGGAGAGCACTTCTGAAGTTGTTTGCTTACTTGCAGATCCTTCAGCTGCTGCTTTGCCTTGGTTTGCTTGAGTTGCTGCATTCAGTAATGATGCCTTCTGTATGCGAGCACGATTTTACTCTTTCGATGAAGGTCGCGGTCATTACATGTGAACTTTTAATTTATCTCAAAGGTAGGGAATGGGGAAAATCTGAATAAACTCGTTAGTGTGCAAAGTGTAAAACAATGCAATAAGAGATCGGGAATCGGGGTTGGTTATACTAAGGGAAGGCACTAGCACCCTAAGTATCTATAGTATTCTATAGGAACCTATTGCGTATATTTGTGTTACTGTTGATTAAGTCATTTGCTGTGTATTGGAGATTTGTTGATATGTTTTGAGTGAGTGATAAGAGTGGGAAATGTTTTTTTGTTGTTTTTGTAGGATATGTTGAAATAAACTAAGACAAAGGTGTAGGAACCTAAAGGTTTTACTTATTATCGTGCTTGCTAAGATCTCGCAATCTTATGCCTACGTTTTCTCAAAAGGAAGTTGAGAAATCAGAGCGTTCGTAGTTCCACCTACTAATGGGTGGAATTGGGTTTCTTGGGTTTAAGAGAAGAGATAAGTTGTCATCTTAAGGGAGATATCTCACCTATTTACCACAAACATTTTGAGAAAGAAGATAATAAGGGAAAAAGCTTTAAACTTGGATGTAGAAAATCCAGAGTAATGTCACATCTTCCTATAAATGAGTCTTTGCATATTAAGAGAAGTACCTTGACTTGGATATAGAATCAACAAGTGTGCCACTTATATCACTTAGATGAAAGAAGTGTTTTTTGTACCATAATAAGAGAAGGACTTCAGCTTGGATTTTGAATCAACAAGTGTGCCACTTACATCACTTAAATGGGAAAAAAGTTTGAAATGTTTGATTTATGTTGTGGGAAATAGAAGAGACATCTCTTCTATAGAGATGATTCATGTCTCATCTCTGGGGGAAAAGTTTTGAATTTGAAGCCAAAGGTTGGCTAGGGTTTGACTTGAAGTTTGAGGTTTGAAGCCACAAGGGGATATGGTTTGAGTTTTTGAATGAATTTAAATACTTCAAGGGGGATCCTAATGTTTTATTGAAGTTGAGAACCTCAAAAGGGATCCCTAGTGTTTGAACTAGGTTGTAGTTTGAATCCTAAAGTTTGAATTAAGTCTAAACTAAGGATGAATATTGAAATTCTACAATTGTATGAATGCAAGTGTTATCAATGTAATTGTCAAGAGAAACTTAACAAGACAAGATTGATTAATCTTTTAAACAAAATATAGTCATCAAGGATGAAATGAACATGGTATTGACCAAGCATCGTATATCAACATGTGAATGAGTATCAGACAAGTAGATATGTTCATCATGGTAAGAGTTTATGAAGGAAATACTTGAATATATGAGCCAAAATTTGATCAATTAAAGAAATCACAAAGAAGTTCAAGTAAGCGAAATATTCAAGATGTATCGAGGATCAGATGAATATGGCAAAAGGGTAAACAAAACCCTAATGGAAGTTTATGGAGATAAGCACATGAACAAGACATTCAAGCATGGTCGAATCAAGGGCTTTAGAGAATCCACACTCAAGTGGAAGCCCTAGTCATGTATCAAGATGTTTTTAAAATATTAGTTTACAAAACCCTAAGGTTTCAACTAAAACAAAATCTAATCAAGGTATTCTCCGAGAGAAATAACCTTTAATCATGGTATACAAATGGTGTATAATTCAAGACAACATGTTATGTACATTAAACAAGACTTAAAAAAAGCATATTATGACCATATATACAAACATACATGTACGATTAGATCAAGAGAAGAATCAAAAGAAATCATGAAAAGGCATGTAAAATACTTAAAAAGTAATAGTTTTCAACCTAATAAAAATGTCAAAAATAAATATTATTTTTTGGGATTTTTTATGGATTCTTAAAATAGGGAAGACAAATGAAAATTGTGCAAAGAATTTGCTCAAAATAATTAATTTTGCTTGGTGAAACAATTTGATGAAGTTGTGAAGAAAACCATAAAAAATAGTGGTAAAAAAAATAAGGAATGGCTCTCACGAGTGTTGAACTCGTGCCCTCAAGGTCACGGGCTTAAAACTTTACCAGCTAGGCCACACGCTATGGGTTGACAAAGGATGCGCATTGAAAATAATATAGAGTGTTTCAAGTTAAAAATGGTTTAAAAAATAAAAGCAAAAGGTCTGGGGCAAGGAGGATTCGAACCTCAGAACTTGCACACACACAAACCTTGAAAATGCACGCTCTAACCACTAGGGTGGTGATACATCCATTAATTTATTTTCAATGAAATAATAATATAGTAAAACTGCATTTTATATTGGAAAAATGGTGCCATGTCCATTGTCTTCTTCTTCCTCGAGCTCCATCTTCTTCCTCAAATTTGAATTTCACAACTCTTTGAATACTCAACCAAATGGCATGATGTAAAAATGAAAGTTGTTGGAAATATTTCCAGGTATTGAATGGTATTAACCAATTTTATTTATATTCAGCGTAATTTAAAATAACACTCATGAACACATAAACCCTAGAATTGAAAAATTCAATATGAAATCTTGTATGATATAGTTTATATACAATTAACATAGGGAAATCATTCACTATATTATGACAAACAGATTGGTAACTTAAATGATCAGATATGATGCATGAATCATAGAGATCCGTTTTTGAGAAAACTTACCCTGCAAGTGAGAATTAAATCTTTGATAAAGGCGTTCCAGATGCAATTTCTTGATGCTAACAGCTTCCTTGACCTCCAAGGAGTGTGTTGAGGTGCTCAAACTGATCTGAAACCTTCTGGAGTTCTCAACTTGAATCAAGTTGTAGATTGTGCAAATGAGAATTGGACCTGGTGATTCTAGTGTTACAGTTGATGGATAATTGTTTGGATCACTTCTACATAGTGTATGTGAAGTGTTTTGATAACTGGTTTGAAGGGAAATGGCCTTGAATTGATAATTCAAGTTTTCACTTATTTGAGACTTGAAACTTTTGGAAAGAGGAGGAATGTGAGAAAACAAGCTCTTGCAATTATTTTGGTGTAATTTGAATGAAGGAATTGATCTCTATTTATAGAGAAATAATTCAGACTTAGAGGAAAAGTTTTAGATTAGGAGCATTCTATTATCCAATGAATCATACCATGTGTCATAACTTGGATGCCAAGGTACACATAGCCTATTCCTCACATGGCTATAATCTGATCTTTTGGAGATAGAATTCATTAGATTGCATCTCATTCCTTGGTGTTTTGATATTTCTTGGACAAATTGGAGTGGTTTTTGGCAAATTCACTATTGCACTTTAATGCTAGAGGACAAAACTTAAGTTCCTAGCTTTGGAATGATTTTCTTCGCATGCCAAGGGATAGAATCTTGAAAATTTATTATGAGTTTGCAGAGCACGTGGTGTCTCATGATTCTGGTGTTGAGCTTATGAAGACATCAGGCTTGCAAAGTCATCCAAACTGACCTAAAAATCGTGTGGCACAAGTCTGCCCTTGAAAGTTCAACTTCAACCATGGCCTATTGTGAAAATCATATCTCCTTGATCAAGTAAGATAAATGGATGTTATTGGACATTTTGGAAAGCTGAGACACATACTTCAACTTTGATGTTTAAGGTTTGTCTTGAATCAATGTGGATCATGGAGAAAAATGGCCCTAAAGTTGGCTCTAAGACAAAACATATTTTGTTTGAAAAACTCTCTAAGTGTGTTAAGTTCAAAAAGTATTGAACCTCCAACTTCATGGCTTCACATCTCCCAATCTATGCATTTTTTGGGAAATCATCCTCAAGGACAAAGTTGTAGTATGTAATAAGCTCTTCAATTTGGTATTTGGAGCAAAGAAAATGGTTACTTGGATTGGAAGTTATGGCCATGGCAAGTTGGACAAAAATCATTGAATTTCATAACTTAGAAAATTTTCAAATTCTTCAATGTTGCCCTTTTTACAAGTAACCTTGTATTTCTTGATTTCTCTTGATTGATCATGATCCAAATCACACATTATCATCATTCTTGACCTGAGAAACCTATGTTTGACCAAAAAAGTCAAAAGTCAAACTTGACTTTGATCAATGGTTGACTTTTTATCAAATGAACTTGAACTTTGTGATCTTCAATGAAATCAAACCCTTCGGCTAATTGAACACTATGTATGGACTCCAAATGTGTTTTTGAGTGTCTTGAATCATGTCCCAAGGCTTGAGATTATATCCTAGTCAAAACTCAAAGTGTTGTTGACTTTTCATCAGAAACCCTAGTTTGTGGACCAAATGAATTTGAATTCTTGCACTGCTTATGAATCAGACTCCTTGGATTAACCCAATCATATGAATAGACTAATATGATGCATTTGAAGTCTTTGAAACATGTCTTGAGGTTTGGGATCATGTCTTGCTCCAAAAGTCAACCAGGGGATGAATTAGGTCAAAACCCTAATTTGGGCGTATCTGAGGATTTGAGCCTTGTTGATCTTGATTCAATGAAACTTTGCAATTGATCATTGATTAATAAAAGCTCTCGATCTTCATGAATAAGGAACTTGAGATGTTGAATATGATGCCCATCCTTTGACAATTTATTTGCTTGAGCCCTTGGGGGACAACCAAACTTGTAAAGTAGGCAAGCACACGCATCTTGTAATTGATATGGGTTAGTGATGCATAAAGTCATACACACATATATAATGATGAATGTTATGCAAATGATGTAAATGAGGTAGCATCTTAGGGGTAAAAAATTAGGGTATGGCAGATGCCCCTATTTATGTTTCTCCGATCCGGAGAGATAAAGATTGACATCTTGGTCTCGACTAGATAAGGGAGGCTTAAATACAACAATGCACAATTTTGGCCCCTAAGAAGCGACAAAATGTGATATGATATGAATGCACTTAATAATCTAAGATATGAGACCTGTGGGAAATGACGCCACAGGAGACTGAGAACAGACTAAACCACTAGGGTATAACAAAAGAATTATCCACTAGGGAAAGAAAAAATTGGGGAAAATGTTGTAACTCTATTGGGAGAGAGATATCAACTCCACTGGGGAAAAGGATTATAATTTTTACAATTGAACTTCCAATGTTGGAAAATGATTCAGCATCTTCTTTGACTAAGTAGCATTACTTAGAAAGGGTAAAATAAACTTCCCCACGCTTCGAGTCGTAAGCCACGAAACTAGTCTCGGTTTCTGAAATAAACTTCCCCTCGTTTCTGGACATAAGCCATGAAACTAGTCTCAGTTTCTGAAATAAACTTCCCCTCGTTTCTGGACATAAGCCATGAAATTGGTCTCGGTTTCTTCTTATCAAGCCTTTCACTTGAAAAGGGGTAAAACAGACAAATTCCTAAAAGGGTAATTACTTGTTGAAATAATAACTTCACCGGGGATCTTCAAAGAGAAGCGAGCCGGTTAATTTGCAAAACAGATTTCTCAAATAAAAAGGAAACAATATGTAAGAGTCTTCATCAAACTTCCCACCGGGATTCACTGGGGAGATGCCATTTTATGGTAAATATCTTCATCATACTTCTCTTCGAGACTTCTTCGGAGAGATGCCATGTGACGAGAGAAAATTGGTAGCATACTTACTGGGGAAATACCGTTGGCTGCAGTTTTGCTTTGGTATCGAGAAGATAAAACCACTTGTGATAATCTTCAATAAGTTTCTCTGATGGAAGCTTCCGCAGAGATAACCATTTCTTCATCATACTTCTCTTCGAGACTTCTTCAGAGAGATATCATGTGATGTAAAAAATGAGGATTCAACAATCAAACTTCTCTGCAGGGCTCGTCCAGAGAGATTCCATTTGATAGACAATAAGGATTCATAACAAACTCTTCTAGAGAGATGCCATTTGCTATAAAAATATCTTCATCATACTTCCCTTCGAGACTTCTTTGGAGAGATGCCATAAGATGAAATAAAATTTGATATGCTGATAGCTTTAACGGGGATAGACAAACTGCTTAGAAAAAGACTATCATTTACCGATTTACTGGGAAATTCAAGGATAAAAACAACTTCACAAATAAAGAGATTGCCGCTTGCTGTCAGGTGTGGATTCCAAAGCGGAATAAATTTATCTTTCTAGGGAACCTTCAACAGATTCTTTCTGGGGATGTAAACCACCTAAAAGGTGCGAAATAAATACCATTTTAATTCAGAGGTTAAAGTTATCAAAATGGTCAAAAAACCAACTCCAATCTAGGAATAAGCTGGAGAGATACCGTCAAACAAGACGCTAACCAGTGAGGAATGAACTCGAACTGGGAATTTATCCTATCTAAGTGTGGAAAGGAGAACTAAATCAAAACTTCCATGAGGATTAAACTCAGTGGGGAGTTAGAAAGGATATACACTTTCTACCTACGACTGACCACTCTATTGGAGAGAGGAAACATATTACCTGGGGATAAACACAACCAAGGTGAATGAAGTAGACATTATCGAAAAATGTACTATGAACATGGATAAGAATTCAACTATGCATGATATATGTATGATATGAATGTGTGCTATGTTTTTATGCTGACAAAACATGTGAAAGAGATATATTAGCGATGAAATAAACATCACAGTGTGATTGGGTACTCAACCAGACTCCTAGAAATATCACTGGAGATAAAACAAAGAGAGCCATTAATGGAACAAAGTCTGGTTGTAAGGCTTAAGTCTCTCTGGGGAGAGGAAGATACTTTTCTTGGGGAAAGAGCCCAAACAATCTTCTAAACTCATTATCTTGTTCAAATGGGGATAAAGTAACTTTGCGCTCTACTGGAGATGAGGATCTCATTCAGTTTGGAGAAACTCGATTCAAAGATTGATTAGGGACACCAAGTTTAGTCCTTTACCGGAGAGCATCAAGTCCAAATTTTTATTAGAGATATGGGATTGTATGTCTAACATATCAAGGTGTGGACGGAGTTAAAGATCCATCATTTTAGAGATATCTTTCAAGGAAAATCACAAGAATATTCGATTTTGTATTTCGAGGTTTAATCGTTCTTGGAGCAACTGTTGATATTCCTTCTTATGTTCATAAATCAAAGGAAAGTAAACACAAGCATTTCAAAAGCAAAAACGAAAATTTTTTAACATTTTGTTTCAAGAATTTTATCAAAGTAAAAATGTCATTTTACAAGATATAAATAAAACAAAAATTGCAAACATATGGGCAAAAGCTCAAATTTTATTGATAGAATGGTAACCCGCAAATAGCGTGTTCCATGGATTATTACAAAAGTTGAAAAATGGTAATTAAAGGGAAAGTGCTGCATTAAAATATAATGACCGAACTCTCCATAACAACTTTGAATTTCTAATATTCTTTAGCTTTGGCGACCTGATTTGATTTGAGGGCTTTTTGATAGACGTTGCTGCTTCAGATGATCCAATCCGGTTTGATGTAGTTACTTGCCATATATCCCTAACTTTTGCCTAGATTTCCCTTTTGGGTTTTCAATCTTCCGGGATGATATATATATATATATATATATATATATATATATATATATATATATATATATATTCTATGTCTCTAGTTTTTTGCCTGGATTGCCTTTCCAGGTTTTCAATCCCTCGAGATGCTCTTTTTTCTTTTTTTCAAGCGAAGTATTTCTTGACTACATCGACATTTGTAGGACGAGTGAACTCTTCACCATCCATAGTTGTAAGCATTAAGTCACCGCCTGAGAAGGCTTTCATGACAACATATGGGCCATCATAATTAGGAGTCCACTTGCCCCTAGAATCAGTAAGGAATGATTGAATTTTCTTATGCACAAGGTCGCCTTCTCTGAATACACGAGGTCGAACCTTCTTGTCGAAAGCCTTCTTCATTCTTCGTTGATATAGCTGACCATGACATAAAGCTATCATTCTTTTTTCTTCGATCAAGTTCAACTCATCGTATCTGCTTTGACACCATTCTGCCTCTATCAATTTAGTTTCCATCAAGACTTTCATTGAAGGGATTTCTACCTCTATGAGGAGCACTGTTTCTATACCATATACCAAAGAGAAAAGGGTTGCCCCGGTTGAAGTACGGACAGATGTACGATATCCATGAAGAGAAAATGGTAGCATCTCATGCCAATCTTTGTAGGTTACTACCATCTTCTGGACGATCTTTTTGATATTTTTGTTAGCTGCTTCAACAGCTCCATTCATCTTAGGCCGGTAGGGAGAAGAGTTATGGTGTTCAATCTTGAATTCAGCACATAATTCCTTCATCATTTTGTTGTTCAAGTTTGACCCATTATCAGTAATGATCTTACTCGGAACACCATAACGACATATTAGATTGTTCTTGATAAAATAGACCACCACTTGCCTGGTTACATTGGGATAAGATGTTGCTTTAACCCATTTGGTGAAGTAATCAATGGAAATTAGGATGAAATGATGTTCGTCGGAAGCTTTGGGTTCAATCATGCCAATTATGTCAATTCCTTACATAGAGAAGGGCCATTGAGAGGATAGAATATTGAGAAGAGTCGGCGGTACATGAATTTTGTCGACATAAATTTGACATTTGTGACACTTCTTCACGTATTTGCAGCAATCAGATTCCATTGACAGCCAATAGTATCCTGCTCTTAATATTTTCTTTGACATTGCTTGCCCATTGGCAAGAGTACCAAAAGAGCCTTCATGAATTTCTTCCATCAACATGTCTGCTTCATGTCTATCCACGCATCTAAGAAAAACCATGTCGAAGTTTCTTTTGTATAACACATAATCACTCAAGAAGAAGTTGTTAGCCAGTCTTCTAAGGGTCTTCTTATCTTTCTTTGACACCCCAATCGGGTATTCTTGTTTTTGAAGGAAGCATTTGATTTCATGATACCAGGGTTTATCATCGACAATCTCTTCCACGGTAAACACGTGAGTGGGCCTATCAAGGCGTATCATGTCGATTTTAGGTACATCATTCCAACGATTCACAATAATCACGAAGGATAATGTAGCTAGTGCATCAGCCATGTTATTTTCTTCACGAGAAATATGATGAAAATCGACTTTATTGAAGAAAGGTAATAACCTTCTTGCATGTCTTTGTAATGAATCAATCTGGGTTGACGTATTTCCCATTCACCTTTGATTTGATTTATGACCAAAGCTGAGTCTCCATAGACATCAAGAATTTTGATCCTTAAATCAATGGCTTCTTCAAGTCCCATGATATAGGCTTTATATTCAGTTTCATTATTTGTGCATTTGAATGTCAACCTTGCGGTGAAAGAAATGTGGGTACCTTGAGGTGTAACAATGATTGCCCCAATTCCATTTCCATAAGCGTTGACAGTTCCATCGAATATTAATCCCCATCGGGATCCTGGCTCTGGCCCTTCATCTGGCAATAGTTCATCACAGTATTTCATCTTTAGATACATTACATCTTCATCTAGGAAGTCAAATTTGATAGATTCATAGTCATCAATTGGTTGGTGAGCCAAATGATCAGTTAGAATGTTCCCCTTGACGGCTTTTTGAGCATGGTATTCAATATCATACTCTGACAACAGCGTCTTCCAACGAGCAATCCTTCCGGTTAACGCGGGTTTTTCAAAGATATACTTAATTGGGTCCATTTTGGATATCAACAAAGTAGTATGACAAATCATGTATTGACAAAGACGCTTAGCAGCCCAAGGCAAGGCTGTAGCACCCCAAAATTTGCCCTCATGTTTTAACTCTAATTGGCTTATGTTTCATTTCATTTTTTGCATTCGCATACATGCATATCATTTGCTTCTATGGTTATGGGATCAAGGTTCCTTGATATTCAACAGTTAGCACTGTCTCGGTATTTCCTACAACTTTTAAGTTCGGCTCGGAAGCCAATTCATCAAGGGAAGTGGCGGGAATTAATTGTTTCTGGAATTTCGTTTTTGCTGATTAACTATGTCGGTGGGGTTCAAAATTCACAAATTCTGATTGGATCAACATTTTAAGCGATTCCTATGCCAAAAGTTCCGTCTTGTTATCCTCTCAAACTTTCGTGTTTTGGCCGAAGGCTAACTCTTTGAGGAAGATCTCCGAATATGTGAATTCTCTGAGTCGATACAGCAGAAGAACAGTGAAAAATAGTGCTGAACCGGTGTATTTCGGACACTAAAAAATTTCATAACTCTCAGTTCGTTCGTCGGATCGATGCCATTCCGATGGCTAAAATTCCTTTTCAATGCCATATTCGTGCCGAATGTTCAGTAGGAAACAGTTCCGAGCGGAAGGACTCCGAAAGTGCGAATTACCAGTGGAATTCATTGAGGTGGTTCACTGTCAGTCAGATTTTGGAAAAATAATAACTCGGTCAATTTTTATCGGATTGTGTCCGTTCTTGAAGTGTCGGTTTAAAAACTTTATCCTCTTCAAGTTCAAAGACAAGCTCGGGTTTGAACGGTGCTCCGAAGATCATCCATTTGGTTTATTTCGCAAAACAGAAGTACTGAACCGAAGAAAAAGGTTGAAAGTTGTTTCACGGGAAAATTAATATCTCACTCGTTTTTTGTCCGATCGCGCTCATCTTTTGACACGAGGTCACTGACTCGTAGATCTACGACTTTATTGACAAAGTCGAGTCGATATTCTGCTCCGAAAGACATGAGCTTGTCACGTTTTCGAGTAGAAAATGGTAAATAAGCTGAAAAAACAACTTTTGACAGTGACGTCTCGCTGCTTAAATGTATCGAACTCATTCAATTTTGATCAAATGACTTCCGTTCTTTTTGCGTGGCGTCCGTGACTCAGATGTGGACAATTTCGTAAGAGGCTCAAAGTCAAAATTTTGTACCGAGCAAGGTGTTATTTCCACTTAAGCTGCCGATAAGCTTGAATTTTACCGTTTTACCTCATTTTTCCACCACACTATATATTCAAAACTCTCTCTCATTTCCCTCCAACTTCAATCATAATTCACAAACACCCAAAATTCTGATTTTACTCTTTCAAAGATCAAATCAAATTCTCTCAATTTTTTCTTAAGAACACAACAACAACTTCATCAATCTTCAAGAACACTCAAGAACGCAAAGTCTTCGATCGAACTCTGACCACTGCCGATCAACCGCGATCGCCTCCCGCACTCCCGCCGGACCACCGCGCCGACCTCCCTAGCTCCAGCCAGCCACCGCGCGACGGCAAACTCCCTCCTCTCCACAGATTCTTCATCAAGTGCTCCTCTGATCTACTTTCCGGTAACAATTCTTGAATCTTTCGCTTCATTATTTGTTAATTGTTGAGGTTTGGATTGAATTAAAGTGAGTTTGATATTGTTGTAGCTTAGGTGTTTGATAAAATGCTTAGGTGAACACTTGAATTCAAGAATTGTGATAATTGTTGAGTGAATTAATTGTTTGATCATTGATTTGAGATTGATATTGTGGAGATTTGTTGAATGTTCTTGAACAGTAGTTGTTGTGATTAATTGATTTTGAATATAGTTGAGTTAATTGATTCTTGAAATAAGTTGATTATGAGCAAACGTGGAATTGGATGATTTCATTTGAATTGTTGTGTTCCGTGTGTCGAAACTAATCCGGTTCCACAATTGTTGATATTCAATTTGCATCAAGAATGGATTAACCGTGGAATTGTTTGATTGTTGTGTGTTAATGGTTCGCGTGTCCAGAATTATTGATTCGCATGCTTAATGGATGATTTTGCTTGGTCTACATGTTTGAAAGTCGCGTAATCGATGTGCATTAATTGTGTATGATCGTTGGCTTGATCTTGGTGCATGTTTGCTTGAGAAATAAAAGTTCGGTTGTGTAGGAACGTTATCGTGTCGCTTTCCCGTAAAAACGTGTTTTGGTCATAACTTCCTAACCGTGGCATGTTTTTGCGAATACGAATAAAGTAACTCGACTTTGTTGATGATTTCGGAGCTGTTGGTGGACTTTTTAGTCAATTTTGGACAACTTTTTTTTACTGTTTCGCTACTGTCAGCCGACGAAATCGGCCTAAAAGTCCCACTTACGAGCGGAATTAATTCAAATCGATTTTGTTTTTGAGTCTGTTGGCACGTTTGTGGTCAACCATGCGATTTTTGTTCAATTCCGAGTCGGTGATTTTTGGCGCGTTTTTTCCGATTTGACGCTTTTAAACTCCGTTTCGTGCGAACTTTGCATGTTGACTTGTATTTGATGTGCACTTGTGCTTACTTGCTCATACATTATCATTGTGGTTGGTTTCGCTCTTTTCCGGATCGACTTTGTGTGCATTTTATGATGTTGTGGCGGTGCTGCCCCGTTTTGAAACTTTGTGTTCCGATGCATGCTCATTACTCGTATGCTTATCATTGTGCTTGATTTTGAGTTATGATGCATGGGTACAACTTCCGGTTGCATCTCCTTGTGGTTTCTAACATGTTTGTTGAGATTGTGCAAGGTTTTCGCTAAGATTCTGACGATGGTTATTCGCTCGGTATTCCACTTTATTTGTGGGATACTACTTTGCTTCCGATGCGATGGCTTTTATCTCATGCTATGAGATGCATTATGTATTGCATGCGTGGTTGTCTGGCTTGTGTTTTCATGCAGGTTGCCTATGTGGCCGTGTCCGATACACACACCACATGTCGGTTGTGATTTATTTTCACACCGACAATGTTTTGACGCTTATGCTTGTACCGAATTTCTGACTCGCTTTTGTTTGCCTGATGATAGCTTGCTCTCCGGGTTTCTTGTTCTGCTTGCGTTGCTATTTACGGATTGTTATCCGTTGGGTATAATTTCTTGAACCGATTTACTCTCTTTCCGCAATTTTTCTTTTGATGCCATGAGAAGTAGAATTGGGAGTCCGTGTCACTTGGCTGGCAATTCTGGAAGTCCTCAAAGAAGGCTCTGCTTGTGTTTGTTTACTTTTGTGCCTAAGACCTCCAAGAGGCATCCCATTCCCATATCCCCTTGTAAGACCTCCAAGAAGGCAATTGATGGAAGTTAGGGTTCGCAACCGACCCCCGTTATTCTAGTTGAGTCGTTCTTAGCTCGCATTTCATGTTGATGCTTTGAACTTAACTCATTCTTATTATCGAGTCCGTCAAGTGAAAGAAGGGTTTAGCAATCAAACCCCTATGCCTTGTCTATCGCTCGCATTGACCGATGTTGATGCTTATGTGACCTGATTCACATCTTCCCCTCTTACTCTTCTCTCCATGGTTCTCGATACCATTGGATGAGCACCCCTATTTCCCATAGCTAGCTTGTTTGCCTCGGTTGATTGTCGTACCTCGAAAAAACCGCTTCATCGAAGACACGACCCTTCACGCGAAAGGCGCGGAACGGTTCGACGGAGTCGCCACCGAACTTTATTTATCCCAAAAGAGGGAAAGGAAAATATCGAGAAAACCTTTAAGGAGGGGTAAGAACATGGTCGTCGCAACCACATTCTGGGTTCGGGAGTCGGTTACGTGAGGGGAAGGTACGCGCACCCCCTCACGTCCGTTGTACTCAACGGGAACCTCTTAATTCGAATCACGATACTCGTTAGCTAAGCTTGTTTGTTTGCTTCTCTAAAATAAATGCGGAAAGGTAAAGATAAAAGGAAAAGATACTAAGGGAAATGGGTGGTTTAAGGATAGGGTGCTCGGCAAGGTCATCGCGACCTCGGGCCTACGTATGCTCATTCGGACGAGAATGAGGAATAAGAGCAATCGTAGTTCGACTACGGGAAGGGATATAGGGAATATGGAAGTTGGAGGGAAGGTAGCTCGCCAAGATCATCGCAATCTTGTGCCTACGTATCTTTACTCGGACGTGAATAAAGAATCAGAGCAGTCGTAGTTCGTGGTATGCCCACGAAACAAGGGAGTTGGTTGATTTTTAAAAGAGGCATCAATTACTCACACACGAGTAAGAGAACTCGCACCCAAACAATCTAAGGAAGATCAAAGACTTGAACCCCCATTTTTCACCTTGAAAGAGTTTCGATAATTGCTAGTCGTTTTGAGGTTTGATTATGAAAGTCCGCTTGACGTGGGATTAAGGGTTTATTATATGCGTTTGGTTATTTTGAAAAAGATTTGATTTGTTGAAAGAAGAGGCGTCAATTGCTCACACACGAGTAAGAGAACTCGCACCTAAACAATCGAAGGAAGATCAAAGACTTTAACCCCCATTTTTCACCTTAAAAGAGTTGCGATAGTTGTTAGTTGTTTTTGAAGTTTGATTATGAAAATCCGCTTGACGTTGGATCAAGGGTTTATTGTATGAAAAAAGTTTGGTTTAAAAAAGGATTTGGTTAAAGGTTGATTTGAAAATGGGCTCGACGACGAATCGAGAGTTTGGTTGAAAAGAGGTTTGTTTGAAAATGGCTCGACGACGAGTCGAGAATTAGTTTGAAAATGGGTTGTCTATGCTAGTCCCTAGGGGTGCTCCTAGTAAACAAACCACAATCAAATGAAAACTAAATGCGTACATCGGAATGGGGAGCGGGGTACATGTAAATTACAAGGGATGACATGAAATAAAGGGTCTCATTGTAAGGTAGCCCAAGAGAAAGCCGTGTGTGTGCAAGGTGTCCTAAACTAAGCCTTGAACCAAATCTCCAAGCGAAGTATAGTAACCAACAGTCCATCAAATTATTGTTTTAGGGTTTTGATATTTGTTAATGTTTTTTGATTAAGGTATGAACAAAGAAAACAAGAGAGTTAGATGAACAAGTATGAATAATATGATATGGACAATATGAATAATATGAACAATATAATAAAGATAAAAATGAACAAGGTATAATAAAGTTGGTCTCGTCTTAATCAAGACTTAGTCGAGAAATCGACAATCAACGATTTTTTACTTTCATTGACCAAAAGTGAAAATAAAAGAATATGTGAAATGAAAATCATAAGAAATGAAATAAAATCAAGAAAAAGAAGAAAGGTCTCACCTTTATCAAGATTTTAAATCGAAAATCGATAAATCTTTGATGTTTGGTTTTCATTGACCCAAAATGAATGGTAAAAACAAATAAATCGAAAAGAAAATAAATAGGCCTCATATTAACCAAAATTTATAGATCTACTTGAAAT
The DNA here is from genome assembly GCA_022829125.1 of Lathyrus tuberosus. Taxonomy (NCBI): domain Eukaryota; kingdom Viridiplantae; phylum Streptophyta; class Magnoliopsida; order Fabales; family Fabaceae; genus Lathyrus; species Lathyrus tuberosus. The sequence continues at coordinate 622,764 of JALAZF010000014.1, read as the reverse complement.
AAATCCACAAATCATGATATTTTTGATATCATTGGCCAAAAAAGTTGAAAGAAAAATAAAAGAAAATAAATGTAGGCCTCATATAAATCAAGATTGTAGATCAACAAATCATGATATTTTTGATATCATTGGCCCAAAATTAATAGAAATAATGAAAAGATAATAGAAATGAAATAAAATCGAAATGAGGTAAGAAAAAGAAAAAAAAAGGTCTCATCTTTACCAAGATCTTAAATCGATAAATCGATAATCTTTGGTTTTAGATTTTCATCGACCAAAAAGTTGAAATGAAATTGAAATGGAAATAAAACTAATTGAAAAAACATAAACATACTATGCACTAAAAAATGAAAATAGAAAACAAATTAAATTTATTTAAAAAAAAAACATAACAAAAAGAGGGATGTACCAAGATTACAAAGATGTGTGAAGTAGGGAAATTTGCGATGGACTCAGAAAGCCCAATTGAAACAAAACGTTGGTCTCATTTGAAAACATCATCAGCCTGTATTTCTTTTAAAAGAAAAAAAAATGAAATCATGGAAAGAGTACAACCACAACATCACAACAGCAGTTCATATCCCTATCGTATCAAATTTAAAAAGGGTAAACTTTTACAGTTTATTTTAAGAATGAACAACGCGAGCCATCGTCAAAATCAAGCTTTTCCAACCTTTCTCTCAGTGAAATCGCTCCGTCTCATGCACTTCCGCTATCGTCTCCTTTTGTCAAGCGAACCTCTCGCTTCATCTTTTTGCCATCGTGAATCTCCTCTATTTTGGTTGCGAAACAGGTTTGGTTTTTGGATTTCATCTTGAATTTGGTTGGTTTTCGTATCCGGTTCTGTTTTGCTCACTTCTCCTTCTATTCTGGTTCCGATTTGAGTTTCTGATTTGTGTTTAGGTGTGGGTTGAGGATGTTTCGATTGGTTTTGGGATTGTAGTTATGATTTCGGTTGTGGGTATGAGCTTGAAGGAGAATTTGAGTGAGGTTCAGATTATTTGTTGTTGATGGTTCTCAGAAGATGAAGACTGTGAATGAAAATGTTTGGTTGCGGTTTAGAGAAGGTTATTGTGTTTTATGATTTTGAAGCTTGTGGATGGTTATGGAGGAAAGCGAAGGGCTCGAGTGAGGTTGTTGTTTGAGGAAGAATATGGAGAGATATTTTGAGATGAGGATGAAGGAATGTTTGAGGGAGATTATGAGGTTTTGAGGGAATTTTCGCAGCGGTTTCTTGGCTGCAGAGAGCTTGTATTTGGGAGATATTTTTGCAGGGTTTCGTGGCGGCTAGGGATTTTTGATGGAGTGGAAATAAGGTGTCATTTATAGAGGAGAATGAAGAGGGTGAAATGGGAAGAGAAATTGTGAGCTAGAATTCTGTAGGTTGCGTTATGTTGCTTTTTTGCAGGAATTAGTGGTGCGAATTGTTGCAAGTTTGTCGGTTTGTACGAGTTTTGTTGGGTGGTTGTTGTCGCAGGCTGGGGTCATCGAGTTGTGGTTGGAACATTATGGCGTGTTCATGGTTGCAGCAGAAGTATGGTTGATGAAGCAGGGCTATGCAGAATTTGTCTCCCTTTTTTTTAAGGCAAGTCGTGACTCTTTGTAGTTATCTGGTACATTGATGGTGAATATCATTTGGGCCGTATGATTCATCCTCATGAGCTCTTCTTTATTTTTATTTTTTATTTTTGTAATTTTGAATCATAAGTTTTTGAAATGTAATATGGACTTTTATTGTTGTAGGCAAAAAAGTGATGGGCTTTATTTGGTGAAAATGAATTTGAAATAATTTTTGGGTAAAAATGATACTAATAAAAATGGTTATGAATAACATATTTTTTTGAAAGAAAAGGTCATGACGCACGATTTTGAAATGGATATTAAAATGGGAGCGAACGTAGAATGAAATGGATAAAAAAACGGTTCTTTGAATTGGATATTGGAAATTGGTAAGAAATAGAAAGCGAAAATGAATATGGACTTTGGATGGATAAATGGTAATTGGATTGGAGTGAATGAACTGCCCTTGATTATCTTCCATTGTGAAATAACTAATAACTTGACACAACCTGATAACTTGATCACACATGCAACTTGAACTGACACAAACCCTAACTGAATCTTTAGCCACACCCGCTCGAATCAATTGCACTCAAGTCTTGATCTTGAAACACACTTTGCCTGACCATTAAACTACAACAACCAGAGACAACACTTTTTTTTTTATTTTCTGAATAACAGTTAGTGGATGGAATGTACATATGAAATATATACACAGGTAGGACAAATTTGGGGTATGACAGATGCCCCTATCTAATTGGCTTAAACCGAGTAAGATGAACTGCTACGGTGTTCATTCTTTCAAGGTAGAAGTCAATTAGATATGAAGAAGACCACGAATTTGTCCGAAAAGAAAGAAAAGTGCTTGGGAGGTGAAATAACAGATTGCTTGCAAAGGTCGTTATCACCAAAAGGATGATAACAGAAGAATGTGACACCAAAAGGATGGCAGGCCCATCACAAAAAGGATGATAGAATACGCACGCACACGGACCCTCCCCCCAAAAGGATGAAAATGAGATCAAAGCCTGCTATTATCAAAAGGATAATAGGGCACACACACACAGACCCTTCCACCAAAAGGATGAAAATGAGGTCAAAGCCTGCTATTACCAAAAGGATAATAGGGCACACACACACACAGACCCTTCCACCAAAAGGATGGAAATGAGGTCAAAGCTTGCTATTACCAAAAGGATAATAGGGCACACACACACATACCCTTCCACCAAAAGGATGAAAATGAGGTCAAAGCCTGCTATTACCAAAAGGATAATAGGGCACACACACAGACCCTTCCACCAAAAGGATGAAAATGAGGTCAAAGCCTGCTATTACCAAAAGGATAATAGGGAACACACTGGATATCTGAGACTGTTATTAACCAAAAGGATGATACACAAGCCAAAGGTTCACGGATCGGTGACACCAAAATGATGACGGATCAATACAAGCTACTACCACCAAAAGGATGATAGGAACTTCCCATTTGCGAGGACCAACACCAAAAGGATGCAGGTTAGGTTGAAGATGCATGAGCGGCTACCACCAAAAGGATGATAGGAAATTTCTGATTTGAGGGTTACCAACACCAAAAGGATGCATGTTGAGCTGAATCGATTGGGTTTGGCTATCACCAAAAAGATGCTAGTAACGCAATTGACAAAAGGTCAAGTTTGCCGGGGATATGATAAGTGAATCTTATTTGGAGACATCAACAAAAGGTTGAAGCAAAGAAGTCACTGGGGAACACCGTCCTTGACAACAAAAGGTTGAAAGGGGCAACTCACTGGGGAACGTCCAAGGACTTGAAGGAGATGCCCCTGACTGGGCTGAAGATTGCTTTGAAATCTTGTCTTGTTCAACAAAAGGTTGAAACAACTTCGTGAGGAACACCCATGGTCTTGATGGAGATTCCCCTGGATGGGCTCAAGATGCTCTTGGATTCTTGAGATACAACTTCGTGAGGAACACCCACGGATTGACTGAAGATGCCCCTGGCTAGGTTGAAGATCGTCTTGAGATTGATCCTGGATCTTGACCTATGCATATAAGAATGCTTGATTCTGTAATGATATGCAATGCAAATACTGACACGCGGAGATGCAAGTGCTGGGGGAGTATGATTTGGTTTTGGTATGTATATGATGCATATGATGTTGAATGCGATGCGTATGATTGCAGACAGGTGATAGGATAAGTTTTGGAGAGGGTGCCAGCATGGTGGACTTTTGGTAGTTGCCAATGAGGATTGGACTTTTGGGCGGTGGGAGGGATTGATTTCCTCGACACTTAGTTCATTGAAGACGCCATGATTGAAGCAGACAAAGATGTTCTCGAGGCCCTGAGTCGGCTTACTTGATGGTGAGTCATTTCTGAGAGGACCATGACTCTGTGCTTGAGAGTCAGGATGGCCTAAAACTGAGCGTCGCGACATGATCAACTCATGAAGACCGTGCCTTTGCTATGAACTTGATGATTGCCAACGTTTGGAAGGATCTTCTTATCCAACTTGCCTTTTGCAACAAGGCTTTCCTCGGTCTGAACATGGTGATGGTTTGCCCCTGATTAACCAGTTCTAAAGTGGTCTGATCTTTGGAGAGCTGAGCTTTGATATGCTTTGAGATAGCTTGCCCCTGATTGAGCTATTGAAGGAGTTTGCCCCAGACTGTGGGTTTTGAGGGAGTCTTACTTCGGGTCGGCACCACTGAAAGTTCAAGTTCCTCTTCGATTACCCCTTGTTGGAGTTGTCTTGATGTCAAGCACTGATTTGCAGTTAAAATTGCACATTCACAAATGGTAATCTTAACGCAATACTCATGCAAGTTTTGAAAAAGAGTCGTTTATTGGAGTGCCGTGATAGTGAGACGAATGGACCATTAGCCCAAACGTGTGCCGATTTTGATAGTGTGAAAGATATAGCAAGTAGAATGACACCAATATTGCAAATTAGCAAATATGGGGAGTCAGTTTACGCAACCTTGCAATAGTATGCTTTCAGAATAAACCTCGCCTCAATTAGGTCTTTCGAGGGTTGTAACGTGGTCTGGTTTACAGTTTATGAAACAAAGGATATTAGGCTCAAAGTATAATTTGTACCCACCCCTTCTTCATGATGTTCTCCAGTCCTATGTTCAGTTAATTCTGCACATGTTGTCTTCCAAAAGGGTTGATGGTGTAAGAGTGATGGCTCAAGGTTTGCTCGAACTGGCAGTCACCTTATTTTGTTTTTGATGGATATCAGTGACCCTTTTAGATTTTGACATGGTGGCCACTAAATCTTATTTTATTTTTGTTGAGGATCTGAGGGCCTCTTTTGATTTTGCTTTTAATCCCTGTCTTTTGCATGGACTAATTTTGCTTGTGGAGCCCATCGGGATTGCCTTGATTTTTGCCTAAGTCTCCCTTGAGGTGCTCGACTTAGCAGGCTTTTGATTTTTGTTTTTTTTGGTTTTGTTGGATGATTGTGACTGCCAATTGATGAACAACCGTCATGTCTTGTGGAATTTTGCTTTGTGATTTTGGTGTGTAGTTAGGATTAACTGAACACTACCCTGCCCCAGGTTGAGTGTAAGGGTTATATATCTGAAGGAAACTACTACTTCTAGGCTCAAAGTGGTTTACTAGGGATTAACTCCTTGTCTCTCCAGTGTTTGGGGGTTGAAACAATGCATGTACATCATCGACGAGATATTATCTGAAAGCATGCGATTTGCAATTATGGGTATTTCGTTGTCATCATCCTCCCTCCAATCATTACTAAATGGCAGTTTGATATAGAGAGTGAAGTGGAAATAAATGTGTCGGTGTTTTGCAGTAAAAGGAAAAAATGAGTGAATACGACATAACTGATTCAAAACATGCATTGTCAATACATTAAGAAAACCAAATGCAAACGGCAATGTTCAAAGCATACAATACTTAAACAAATAAAGACAAAAATACAAGAATGCAAATGATGGGATGGCAACATGACTGCCTTCTTCGGGGAATAAACTTGACTTGACTTGACTTGACTTGATGCTGGCACTAGTTTGGCGGCGGCATAGGGTTTTTGATGACGTTTGGAGCCCTCCCATTAAACGTGAGAAACTTTGAGTCAATCATGTCTTGAACCTTGTGTTTGAAAGCTCTGCAGTCCTCAATCGTATGCCCTGGAGCACCCTTATGAAACTCGCAATGAGCATTAGCATCATAATCTGGGGGAATGACAGTTGGAGAAGCTAGGTCCCTCAGAGCGACTGCCCTCTTCTCCATCAATTGAACAAAGATCTGAGCATATGATGTTGGCAGACGATCAAAGTCTCTATCAGACCTCCTTGTCCTTTGTTGACTAGGATGACGTTGTTGAGCAGCTCTCTGTTGTTGATATTGAGGAGGATACTGATACCCTTGTTGATTGTAGGATTGTTGCTGAGGAACCTGTTGCTGAGGCATTGGAGCTTGAATAGCTTGAACAATTGGCTGATAAGGCATTTGAGCGTATTGCACAGCAGCAACATACGGATACTGGAAGTAAGGGATTTGATAAGGCATTGGAGCAGGAGCTTGTTGTTGAGCTTGCCCTTTCTGAGCAGAGACAACATTTGTTTCACCCTCTTTTTTCTTGTATCCATTGAAGGGCTTCTTGGATTGAGACTGACTGCTAGATCCTCCTTGGATCCTTCCGCTCTTTAGACCTTCTTCGATTCTCTCACCAATAATTACCAAATCAGAGAATCCGGTAGAAACATTACCAATCAACTTCTCATAGTATTGGCCTTGCAAAGTACCCATGAAGATGTCAATCAGTTCACGGTCAACCAGAGGTGAATGCACTCTTACAGCTAGCTCTCTCCAGCGTTGCGCGTACTCCTTAAAGGATTCGTTGTCCTTTTGAGCCATACTCTGAAGTTGAGTACGATTTGGAGCAAGGTCTGTGTTGTACTTGTATTGCTTGACAAATGCATAAGCTAGATCATCCCAAGTGCGCACATTGGTACGCTCCAGCTGCATATACCACTCAAGAGATGCTCCAGACAGACTGTCTTGGAAGCAATGGATCACCAGCTTTTCGTCTTTGGCATAGGCAGCCATCTTGCGGCAGTACGTCTTTAGATGAATGTGTGGGCAACTAAGGCCTTTATACTTCGGGATTTCCTGTACCTTGAACTTGGGAGGAATGACAACATCTGGCACCAAGTACATTTTCAGAGCATTCAAAGAAGTTGAGTTGCGCCCCTCCATGACTCGGAGTTTTTCAGCTAGGTCACGGCACATTTTGATGGCTTCAGAATCCTAAGCAGCAGTAGGATTGACAATTGGGATAGCAGCATGGTAGTTTTGTACCTCATCATACTGATCTAGCAGATTTTCTTCAGTATGAGGAATAGGAATCTGAGTGACAACATGTTGGGCTTGCGGAATAGCTCCAACAGTAACTCTAGATGTTGAAAGTGGTTTAGAAGTGGCTCCTTCAGCGGAAGGAGTGAAGTTCATTGGTATCCCATAATTGATTGGATTGGGAACAGGATCTGAGAGTCTTGAGGTTGACCCTTGCACAAGCACATTATTGTTGGCAGCAGCGGCTTCACGCAGTTCTTCTTCTTTTATGGCCATCATGATGGCTTCGAGAATATGATCAATCTTTCCCTTGATAGAGTCCAACTCTTCTCTAAAGGCAGCTTGCTCTTGTTGAATCTGCTCCATCATGCATCTGGTATTGGCTCGAGTTGCGTACCGGTGTCGAGGAATCAGCTTGATTTACTGGAGAAGGAAGGAAGTTGAAGTGAGATTCTGAGGTTGAAATGCAATACAAGATGTATAACTGATGCAATGCAATGACATGAGATGTAATGCAAGATGCAAGATCCAAGATCGCAGAATAAAACAGCTCCAAATAGTTCTGAGGTTGGCCGGATGAACGGGTCAAGAACCACAGCTTGGATCAAAGAAAACCCACGGGTAGGTTTCTAAAACGGGTAGGTGCCTAGAGTTATGGATATATTTCGACACATTATAACCAAGACGAAGAGACATCTGATTATAATATCCTCGAAATAATCTCGTCTAGGTGAGGTCTTCGTTTCTTCCCCACGAGAAAGACTCCTCGGAGACGCCCACTACACAACCATCAGCACACAGGTTCTAAATAGGGTTCTCAGAATCCTAGATCAAGGTCGAAAATATTACTGTCAGGAAGTAATACGTTCGAGGGATCTCATCTGATTGGGGCGTTCGCATTAACCCACAAGGAGTTAACACTACCAACCACCATGGATAAATGGGTTAATGGTCCTTGGGATCAACGACTCACCTCGAAAATATTACCGCCATGGCAAAGATTCACCACAACAATAATATCTCCAAGGGAATATACTCCAAGCGGGGTTTTCGCTTCAACTCACGCGGAAGAGACCACGCAAGCATACACTACACAAAGTTCCCAATATCAGAACAACCCAACAATGTTACAAAAGGTAACACAAATAAGGAAATAGGAAAGCAAGTACATAAGCGAACGAGAAGAAAGTAAACAAACGAAACTAACGAACTCGCGATTCGAATAAAGATAGGCTTGACTATCTCTTGCATGAAGCAAATGTATCCCCAGCAGAGTCGCCAGCTGTTGCACCTCGAAAAAATCGCTTCATCGAAGACACGACCCTTCGCGCGAAAGGCGCGGAACGGTTCAACAGAGTCGCCACCAAACTTTATTTATCCCAAAAGAGGGAAAGGAAAATATCGAGAAAACCTTTAAGGAGGGGTAAGAACATGGTCGTAGCAACCACATTATGGGTTCGGGACTCGGTTACATGAGGGGAAGGTACGCGCACCCCCTCACGTCCGTTGTAATCAACGGGAACCTCTTAATTCGAATCGCAATACTCGTTAGCTAAGCTTGTTTGTTTTCTTCTCTAAAATAAATGCGGAAAGGTAAAGATAAAAGGAAAAGATACTAAGGGGAAATGGGTGGTTTAAGGATAGGGTGCTCGGAAAGGTCATCGCGACCTCGGGCCTACGTATGCTCATTCGGACGAGAATGAGGAATCAGAGCAATCAAAGTTCGACTACGGGAAGGGATATAGGGAATATGGAAGGTGGAAGGTGGAGGGAAGGTAGCTCGCCAAGATCATCGCAATCTTGTGCCTACGTATCTTTACTCGGACAAGAATAAAGAATCAGAGCAGTCGTAGTTCGTGGTACGCCCACGAAACAAGGGAGTTGGTTGATTTTTAAAAGAGGCGTCAATTGCTCACACACGAGTAAGAGAACTCGCACCTAAACAATCGAAGGAAGATCAAAGACTTGAACCCCCATTTTTCACCTTGAAAGAGTTTCGATAATTATTAGTCGTTTTGAGGTTTGATTATGAAAGTCCGCTTGACGTGGGATCAAGGGTTTATTGTATGCGCTTGGTTATTTTGAAAAGGATTTGATTTGTTAAAAGAAGAGGCGTCAATTGCTCACACACGAGTAAGAGAACTCGCACCCAAACAATCGAAGGAAGATCAAAGACTTGAACCCCCATTTTTCACCTTAAAAGAGTTGCGATAGTTGTTAGTTGTTTTTGAAGTTTGATTATGAAAATCCGCTTGACGTTGGATCAAGGGTTTATTGTATGAAAAGAGTTTGGTTTAAAAAAGGATTTGGTTAGAGGTTGATTTGAAAATGGGCTCGACGACGAATCGAGAGTTTGGTTGAAAAGAGGTTTGTTTGAAAATGGCTCGACGACGAGTCGAGAATTAGTTTGAAAATGGGTTATCTATGCTAGTCCCTAGGGGTGCTCCTAGTAAACAAACCACAATCAAAAGAAAACTAAATGCGTACATCGGAATGGGGAGCGGGGTACATGTAAATTACAAGGGATGACATGAAATAAAGGGTCTCATTGTAAGGTAGCCCAAGAGAAAGCCGTGTGTGTGCAAGGTGTCCTAAACTAAGCCTTGAACCAAATCTCCATGCGAAGTATAGTAACCAACCGTCCATCAAATTATTGTTTTAGGGTTTCGATATTTGTTAATGTTTTTTTATTAAGGTATGAACAAAGAAAACAAGAGAGTTAGATGAACAAGTATGAATAATATGATATGGACAATATGAATAATATGAACAATATAATAAAGATAAAAATGAACAAGGTATAATAAAGTTGGTCTCGTCTTAATCAAGACTTAGTTGAGAAATCGACAATCAACGATTTTTTACCTTCATTGACCAAAAGTGAAAATAAAAGAATATGTCAAATGAAAATTATAAGAAATGAAATAAAATCGAGAAAAAGAAGAAAGGTCTCGCCTTTATCAAGATTTTAAATCGAAAATCGATAAATCTTTGATGTTTGGTTTTCATTGACCCAAAATGAATGGTAAAAACAAATAAATCGAAAAGAAAATAAATAGGCCTCATATTAACCAAAATTTATAGATCTACTTGAAATAAATCCACAAATCATGATATTTTTTATATCATTGGCCAAAAAAGTTGAAAGAAAAATAAAAGAAAATAAAAGTAGGCCTCATATTAATCAAGATTGTAGATCAACAAATCATGATATTTTTGATATCATTGGCCCAAAATTAATAGAAATAATGAAAAGATAATAGAAATGAAATAAAATCGAAATGAGGTAAGAAAAAGAAGAAAAAAAAGGTCTCATCTTTACCAAGATCTTAAATTGATAAATCGATAATCTTTGGTTTTAGGTTTTCATCGACCAAAAAGTTGAAATGAAATTGAAATGGAAATAAAACTAATTGACAAAACATAAACATACTAAGCACTAAAAAATGAAAATAGAAAACAAATTAAATTTATTTTAAAAAAAACATAACAAAAAGAGGGATGTACCAAGATTACAAAGATGTGTGAAGTAGGGAAATTTGCGATGGGCTCAGAAAGCCCAATTGAAACAAAACGTTGGCCTCATTTGAAAACATCATCAGCCTGTATTTCTTTTAAAAGAAAAAAAACGAAATCATGGAAAGGGTACAACCACAACATCACAACAGCAGTTCATATCCCAATCGGATCAAATTAAAAAAAGGGTAAACTTCTACAGTTTATTTCAAGAATGAACAACGCGAGCCATCGTCAAAATCAAGCTTTTCCGACCTTTCTCTCAGTGAAATCGCTCCGTCTCATGCACTTCCGCTATCGTCTCCTTTTGTCAAGCGAACCTCTCGCTTCATCTTCTTGCCATCGCGAATCTCCTCTATTTTGGTTGCGAAACAGGTTTGGTTTTTGGATTTCATCTTGAATTTGGTTGGGTTTCGTATTCGGTTCTGTTTTGCTCACTTCTCCTTCTATTCTGGTTCCGATTTGAGTTTCTGATTTGTGTTTGGGTGTGGGTTGAGGATGTTTCGATTGGTTTTGGGATTGTAGTTATGATTTCGGTTGTGGGTATGAGCTTGAAGGAGAATTTGAGTGAGGTTCAGATTGTTTGTTGTTGATGGTTCTGAGAAGATGAAGACTGTGAATGAAAATGTTTGGTTGCGGTTTAAAGAAGGTTATTGTGTTTTATGATTTTGAAGCTTGTGGATTGTTATGGAGGAAAGAGAAGGGCTCGAGTGAGGTTGTTGTTTGAGGAAGAATATGGAGAGATATTTTGAGATGAGGATGAAGAAATGTTTGAGGGGGATTCTGAGGTTTTGAGGGAATTTTCGCAGCAGTTTCTTGGCTGCAGAGAGCTTGTATTTGGGAGAGATTTTTGCAGGGTTTCGTGGCGGCTAGGGCTTTTTGATGGAGTGGAAATAAGGTGTCATTTATAGAGGAGAATGAAGAGGGTGAAATGGGAAGAGAAATTGTGAGCTGGAATTCTGTAGGTTGCGTTATGTTGCTTTTTTGCAGGAATTAGTGGTGCGAATTGTTGCAAGTTTGTCGGTTTGTACGAGTTTTGTTGGGTGGTTGTTGTCGCAGTCTGGGGTCATCGTGTTATGGTTGGAACGTTGTGGCGTGTTCATGGTTGCAGCAGAAGTACGGTTGATGAAGCAGGGCTATGCAGAATTTGTCTCCCTTTTTTTTAAGGGAAGTCGTGACTCTTTGTAGTTATCTGGTACATTGATGGTGAATATCATTTGGGTCGTATGATTCATCCTCATGAGCTCTTCTTTATTTTTATTTTTTATTTTTGTAATTTTGAATCATAAGTTTTTGAAATGTAATATGGACTTTTATTGTTGTAGGCAAAAAAGTGATGGGCTTTATTTGGTGAAAATGAATTTGAAATAATTTTTGGGTAAAAATGATACTAATAAAAATGGTTATGAATAACATATTTTTTTGAAAGAAAAGGTCATGACGCACAATTTTGAAATGGATATTAAAATGGGAACGAACGTAGAATGAAATGGATAAAAAAATGGTTCTTTGAAATGGATATTGGAAATTGGTAAGAAATAGAAAGCAGAAATGAATATGGACTTTGGATGGATAAATGGTAATTGGATTGGAGTGAATGAACTGCCCTTGATTATCTTCCCCTGTGAAATAACTGATAACTTGACACAACCTGATAACTTGATCACACATGCAACTTGAACTGACACAAACCCTAACTGAATCTTTAGCCACACCCGCTTGAATCAATTGCACTCAAGTCTTGATCTTGAAACACACTTTGCCTGACCATTGTTGCACCCCAAAATTTGCCCTCCTTACTTTAGTACTAACTGGCTTATGTTTCATTTCATTTTTGCATTATCATGTGTGCATATCATTGGTTCTTAGCATGGGGTCAAGGTGCCTAAGGCAAGTTCAAGAGGAGAAGGTGTTCTTCAAAGGGTCAAGCAAGAGAGTTCAAGTGGATCACTTTCTCCTAACCAGTGCAGAAATTAGGGTTTTGAGATTCTTGGGTTTATTGCTCCAATGGGCAAGCTGGTTGGGTTTTTATCATCACCAAATGGCATTCTTATCTTTGTTGGAGAGGATACACATCATATTCAGAGGAATTTGGAGTTGGAGACTGTGCTATTTCCTCCTAGACTGAGGGTACCAGAATTAGGGTTTTCTATAAAGTCAGTTTATTTTTGATCTCTTGGGCAAGACTTGATTCCATGGTATTCCTTGGGTCCCTAAGTATCTGGGAATGGAAGATTGTCCATTAGTGTGGTTCATGAGAAGTTCAATTGGCCAATGGATTGGGAATAAGGTGAATTGGGTAAAAGTCAACAGTGAGAGGGGAAGTCAACTGTGGAATTTTGAGGTTCTCTCCAAGGTTTTCAAGGTCTCACATCCTCATATGGTCCTCAAGATTCAAGTTTCACACCATTTATCAAGAATCAAGGGTTGGTACAAAAGTTACTAAATATGGAAATGACCTATAATTTGAAAGTTTCCTTTCTGGGCAAATTCTTACACTGCATTCAACTTGACTTTTCATCATCAAGAAAGCTTCAAATGAATTTTCCTCAAACATAAAAGTTGAAGATCTTTTTCTCCTCTTTCCAACAAGTACTAGTGGATCTCCCTATCATTTGTGAAACTCAAGTTATGATCAAAAGAAGGCAAAGTGGTTTTTTAGGGTTTTCTCATGGTTCCATTTGCATTTTGGGACATAGTGACCTATAATTAATTCCATTGCTTCAAGGCACATTCTAACATCAAAGTACAATCCATAAGGACTATTTTTTGGCCTTTGAATCAAGTGGATCCATGGTTTATTCTTCACTTATTTTCCATTATTCAAAATTGCAAGAGGCATCAAAATTCATGAATCAAAATGTTTCAAGGCCCAATTTCAATTTAGGTGTGATTAGCAATTGTTGAATAAGTGATCCATCATGAAATATTTGGATATCCATGCATGGAAGAGGGTGTATCTCACATAATGCAATTTTCTAAAATCATCCAAAACTCATTAAACAAAGAATTACCAAGGCCCAATTGCTGATCAGTGGATTAACCTAGCCTATTTAAGCTAACTCATGCTAGGGTTAGAAGGATGACACGTGATTTGGAGGAGAACCAAAGCTTGAACCCTAAAAATTTTCTTCATTGAATCTCTCAATCCACGAGGGCTTTTCACAAAATTCTTTCACCATCAGAACCCTTGGGATCCCTAGAGCACGAAGGAATCATCATTCGCAGCTAATAACAAGGATACAGTTGGCGTGATCTCAGGTTAGTGGTTTTTTTCATGATCATAGAACTCAAACTTTTGACTTGCATAATGACCTGTGATTATTGGTGATGGTTCTGATGTATTTATTTTTGAGATTGGACGTGTATATTGGTTGTTTGGTGAGATTTAAGTTTTGGACCCATACTTTGTTTTGTTCGAATCTCTTTGTGTGTTGATCATTTGCAAATTTTGATGTGATATTCGTGATCCTGGTGAAAATCTGGACAAAATGGTATGTTCGTTTGCGTTTTCTGGGTTTTTTTGAATTGCAGGTGGCCGTGGGTGACGGTCGGAGCTAGGGCTCCGGCGGCTGGTGTGAGTTCCAGCGAGTTAGGGTTTGGAGGTAGAAGAGATAATCTCCACCGTCCGTCTGCATGATCGTGCGTTCCAGACGTTGCCACGTCTTAAAAAAAATTGTTTTATTTATTGATTATGTGTTTGACGTTCCATGCCCATTGCCATGCACCCTTAATCTGACCCTTTTATTTCCTTTGACTTTTGATCATGTTGACTAATCCTGGGCATCGGATGAATCATGTGGCCTATATAATGTCAGCACATTAAAAAAGTCAGGTGTAGCTCACGTGGGATCCTATGTACTCTGGGTGTTTGCGTGTGCGTGAGTTTACATTAATTATAGTGTGCTTTTAATCATGACTGTTCATCTTGCTTAATACTTGATTTGTTTGACTTGGTATGAAGCGCAGGATTGATCCAAGGGTTAATAGTGAGTCAAATCAATTGACTGAAGTCCACACGTGAACTCTTTTTTATTTTTTATTTTTGCTGATGGATTTATGTTTGGGCTTGCTATCCACACACCCCCTCTCAGCCCATTTCAATTTTTCAACGTGGTTTTGTTACCTTCCACATCCCCCTTGCATATTTCTTTGTTTTTTTATTTTATTTAATTGTTTGCATTCATTTTTAATTTTTAAAAATAGTTATATGCATTTAAAAAATCCCAAAAAATTCATGAATCACATTTAGCATTTTATAAAATTTTCCCAAATTTTATATTTCATTTTTATTTTATTTTTGGCATCAAAATTAATTATTTTAATAATTTCTTTTTGAACTTATTTCATATATGCACACCATGACTTGTTTATTTTATTTCTCATCATCCACGAAACATATTGAACTCATTCCTTTTGCATTTTTTCACCAATACATTGAATTGCATTAAAATATTTTTCTATCATTTTTTAAATCATTTCATACTGCATGTTAGTCCTTTCCTTTTTCATGATGAGTCATGTTTCTTGTCTGAACTTTGCATGATGGTTTGGGTGACTTATCTGGGGAATCTTGGCATGAGTATTGGACATGTTGTTTGCTTCTGGTTGAGATATGTTGATAATTAATTTGGTGATTTTAGAAGGTGTTTCTCTAATTGTTTGATTGCTTTTATTTGAGATCTTCTTGTATGCACATCCTTGATCATGCCTAAGTTTCTGTTTGAGAAGGCACTTGTGCCATCATTTGGGGCTGCTTCCTTGAATTCATGAATCATGCTTGGATTATCATAGTTCATTTGACTGCCATTATATGTCATCGCTTGGGTTTCATTAGTCTTATTATTACTTGTGTCTGTTTTATACTAACCTTTTATGCAGAGGCCGAGGTAAGTTATTCAAGGGTGTGGATAGTTATCCATGCTCACTCTCACTCTTTCTATCTCTCATTTTTTCTTTTCTTTAGGCTTAGGTTGTCGTCAAACCTCACTAACCGTAGGTCACCCATGCATGATAACATTAGGACTCTTAGTTTCCCTTTAGAGTTTCCTTTGTGTCTTCTCTCTTCTCATCTCAAAACTTCTTGAAAACACTTAATAAGGATAAAATGTATTGCGCACGAGCCTTAAGCGTGGGGAATGAGAAATGAGGGGCTTCCTCTCATCTTTCTAGAGTGCTTAGCGAGCGTCCTGTCTTGGGACGATTCGTTAAGTATTCGTCCCTGTGCCCTAGACTTTGGTGCAATGCAAGTTATGAACTAACTCAAGTCACTTCTGTCCTAAAAAATATAAACAAACTTCAAACCTTTTTATCCCGCGGGATTGTCAAACTAAAGGCTATTTTCAAAACGGACACGTTACTTTCTGTCTGAGTCGCAAACAGGCATCGACCCTAACTGCCGGACGCGAACTTAGCGTCGCTCATAAAAAACACAAAAAGAACTTGGTCCGAACTACGTTGACTCTGAATTTCCCATTGCACAAAGGGAGTACGTAGGCCTAGGACGTCGACGTCCTACCGAGTCTGTCTTTGTTTCCCCCCATCTTAGCACAACCATAGATGATAGGATAACTCACCCTTAGAATAGACAACAAGCGTGGATCCCATCGAGTACGATGGACGCGTGGGGTGCTAGCACCTTCCCCTCGCGTAACCGACTCCCGAACCCAGGTTATGGTTGCGATGACCATTCCTTTCCCTCTTCCTCAGGTTTATGCGGTGTTCCCTTTCCCTCTCTTGGGATAAATTTACACGGCCGACGACTCTGTTTTCCGCGCCACTCTCGCGTTTGTACCTGGATGAAAATCCTGGGAGCGACAGCTGGCGACTCTGCTGGGGATTCTGGTTGACCTATGCTGGTCCGTCCCTAAGCGAGTCAATCCTAGTGCTTGCTTGTCTTTGTTCTCTTTGGGTGTTTTTGTTTTTGTTTTGCTTTATTTTTTGTATTTTATTTTTACCGCATTTTCTGCATTGCATTTCATTTTTACTACTGTCATACTGGATATTGCTGTGTTGTGCTGGCTATTTCTGTTTTGCAGGTTGGGTTGTTCTGAGAGATAAGCCCAATACCCAGGCTTGAGTACACCCTAGGACTAGAGTGGAGAGTAGTGGGACCTACGTGCCCGCTTGGTACGTTTGTATGTTCACGAAATTCACAACCAGACGAGGCTATCTTGGGACACATTCTAATGTGTGTGTCTTGCGCATGTTAGGATGTCGATCTAGAGAGCTGTCGACTCTGGTGACCGATCATCGAGGACCTTAGGGGAAACATCCCTCTTTAGTGGTGACACTGGCAGACCACATCCTGTGGCAAACCCATTCGCACCCGAGGGCCCACTTTGGAACTTGCATAGGATGACCCCTATCTTTTGAAGAGAATCAGTGGAGGCACTCCTCAATTGACGATAGTACTGCACCCCGAGGGATAAATGTACTATTGTTTCTCGACCTTAGTGCCAGAAGCTGAGGACCTTCCGTTTTGGAGAATCAGTTGAGGCCTCCTCGATTGATGATGATGCCAAACCAGAAATGGTGAACGTATCATCATTTCTCGACCTGAGAGCCCGGGATACTGAACATCCTAGTACCCACACGTGAGAGGGGGTGGGTGTTTGCAGGTCTGCAGGTAACCGAAACCTTCAACCTACCCGGTTTTTCTGGATTTCTCATCAATGTTTGATTATCTGGGTTCCTGGTTATCTCAGTGGTTCGGTATTTTGGAATTCTGGTTTTCTGGGTTGTGGTTCTCGTTCAGTTAACAGCACAGCACGTCCAGCAGTGTCGCCTTGATCCCATGTTTGCATGAGCATATCATTTTTCTTGCATTCTGACATGTTTGACATTTTTCAGGGCTTGCATCTTACTCTTGATTCCGGTTTTCTGAGGTTACCTTGGCATGGATGTCCAGAGAAAGAAGACTGTTGCCTATTCGTTCCCAGATCCGACCTTGACGTTGATTCACAAGCTGATTAGTATGGCTGGTCCCGGAGTTCGCACAGAGTTCAGTGGAGGGTATGGGAGACTTCTGAAGTTTGTCTACAATATCTTCAAGTATGAGAAGGATGTCATTCATACACTTCTTCAGTTCTACGATTCGTCTTTGCGTTGCTTCACTTTCCCAGACTACATCTTGGCTCCAACGTTGGAGGAGTTCTCATTTATTTTGGGAATCCCCATCAGGCATGACATAATATTCTTTTCTGAAGAACACCCCGGGATAAAAGAAATGGCTATTGCTCTTCATATTGGTGAATCCGTTATGAGCAGTAATATTGAGGAAAAACAAGGAGCTAAGGGTTTCTTATTGAAGTTCTTGTTTGATCAAGCTTGCATACATGTTAAAGAGAAGAATTGGACTGCTTTCCAAGCTATTCTGGCTATGTGCATCTATGGGATTGTCCTGTTTCCCAATGTTCCTGATCTGGTGGATATGCATGCTGTCAGAATCTTTATTTCAAAGAATCCTATACCTACCTTGCTAGGTGATGTGTATCACTCAGTCCACTACAAGAATGAAAATAGGCGGGGAAAACCGTGAGTTGTTGTCCACCGCTCTTATCTACTTGGTTTCTGAGCCATCTCCCCGAAGTTGGCGCCTTCGTTGATACGAAAGATTCTCTGAAGTGGTCAAAGAGGTTAATGGGCTTGACTGCTGACAACATTGTCTGGTTCAACCGTGACTTGCTAGGAATAGAGATTATTTGCAAGTGCGGAGAATTCCCTAATGTACCCTTGATAGGGAGAAGAGGTGGAATTAACTATAATCATTCCCTTGTTATCAGGCAGTTTGGTTATCCTTTGAAAGGTCCACCTGAAGAGCGAGATGTCAGAGAGTCCTTATTCTTCAATGGTACTGAGGATCAAGAGATGATAAGGAAGATTGTGAATGCTTGGAAGCAGGTGACCAAGAGGGGAAAAACTTCATTCGGGAAATGTAACAACCGGGCTTTCCCTTCCTATAAAGAGTGGATTAAGAAGAGAGCAGAAGAGGAGTTTCTTCCCTTCCCGGTAGAACCACCATCTTACCCCTTGCTGATTGAGCCTCCGACCACAATTGAGATAGAGAAGTTTAACAAGTTGTGGGCTGAAAAGGAAAAGCTGCGAGAAGAAAACAGTGAGCTACAAAGGGAGATTTATCAGTTGAAACATGAGTGGGGTGAAGTTGTTCATATCGCCAAGTTGAAGACAGAGCTTCTTGCTGAAGCAGAAAAGGAGCTAGCTGACAAGGTCGCGGCCAGACAAAGGATGAAACAAGCTTTAGATGGTATCAGTAAGGTTCTCGAGTCTAAGAAGGAGGAATTGGACAAGGCTTTGTTAAAAATTCACAGGTTCAATGCTCACCGAGAAACTGCAATGGCTGAGAATAATAGAAAAGAAGACGGTTATCTAGCTCAGATTGATCAATTAAAGTCGTAGCTCAAGAAGAAAGACGCTGAGATCTTATCAGGGGTATTCCAAAGACAAGCAGTCGAGGGTCGACTCAATGAAGCCATAGCCTCCATAGAGGAACTGAAGGTCCAAGCTGAAGTGAAGAGATCTAGACATGAGGGACCTAGCATGGATGGTGTTTTGGGAGAAGACGCTTGGGAGTTACATTGCCGATACTTGGAAGGGATCATGCATAGGAGAGACGTTCTCATTCAAGAGCTAATTCAGAGACCGAAGCATCCCGACACCAGAAAGCTGTTCAAGGAAATTTAAGACTGGAGCAGAAAGCATAATGGATGGGGGGGATTGACACTTGTGGACTTCGATGATATGCCGTAGTTTTCTATTTTCTTTCATTATCTGGACCACCGCCAGGCTTGTTGGTCGGGATCTATGATCATTATGTTCAGACTTGTTATCTTGGATTTGTGATTGTTGACATTTGGTTTTCCTCTGGTTTTCTTAATATATGAGCAGAAGTTCCGTTCTATCTTGCTGTTAAATTGGAATCAAGGGGTGGATCGCCTTGCGAATTTTTAAACATGTTCATTTGCATTTGCATATTCATAATCATTTTGCATAACCATTTTGCATGACAGGTGTTTATCTCCGGTATTCTTATCTTGTTCTAATCTCAGGATTGCAGATCAGCACATTCATCGGTATTCTACCAGACAAAATCAGAAGAGACTCATGGATCAGCTACAAAATAAGACGACTGAGATGCGGACTCGCATGAACCAATTATGGAATTAATGCAAGGTGTTGCTCAAGGCCAAGAGCAGTTGAGGACTCTCGTTCAGCCACTGATTGCAAGGGTTGATGAGGACGGTGTCATTCATACTGGTGTTACTGGTAATAATGTTCAGAATGGCCCTCCGGGCGGAAGTATTCCTGTTGCTGGTGTTGTGATTCCTCCGGGCGGAGGAGAAAATGTTGTGGTTCCTACTGTAGTGGGGGGAGGTAACAATGTCGGTGCAATTCATGGCCGTCAGTATGATGATCTCCAGGAAGATGCATTCTCTGTGCCAGGTGGGGATGCTGGTCCCCAGATTGACAATGATCAGAGGTTCCGGTTGATTGAGGAACAGCTAAGGGGTGTTGTAAATCAGGATGCTTTGGGTATGGATCTAGAGGATTTGGGGTTGGTTCTAGGCGTTGTTATTCCGCACAAGTTTCAGACTCCCACTTTCGAGAAGTATAATGATATGTCTTGCCCAAGGACCCACGTGAGGGCATACGCGAGTAAAATGGCTGCGCATGCGAAGAATGAGAAGCTAATGATGCATTGCTTCCAGGATAGCCTATCTGGGGCATCCCTGGAGTGGTACATGCAACTAGAGAGGAAGGATGTGCGAAGTTGGAGAGATCTGGCAGGGGCATTTATTAGACACTATCAATATAACACTGACTTGGCTCCGAACAGAACACATCTGCAGAATTTGTCACAGAAGAACAATGAGAGTTTCAAGGAGTACGCCCAGAGGTGGCGAGAACTTGCAGCGAGGGTTCAACCTCCCATGTTGGAGCGAGAAATGATAACTATGTTTATGGCCACCTTGCAGGGTCATTACTATGAAAAGCTGGTACCATGTATGACTGGAAAGTTTGCTGATTTGATTTTAGTAAGAGAGATGGTGGAAAGTGGAATCAAGGCGGGAAAAATATCAGGCGGTGATGGGTCCTCATCTGGAGGAAGTAAGAAGCCTTATGCCTGTGGTTATAAGAAGAGAGAGGGAGATACAAACTCTGTGTCATCATACCTGGTAGAGAAGGACCTCGTCAGAACTTCAATTAGCAGGTGGCTTCTGTAACCATCCCAGCAGCACCTTAGCATCCAGCAGTGTCTCAACAATAAAATCAGGCTCCTCGCCGATCGCAGCCTCTGAATAGGCGAGATAGGCATTTTGACACTCCACCTCTTCCCTACGCTCAGTTATTTCAGCACTTGTTAAAGCTACAGTTGATTCAGAAGAGAACATTGGCCCCACCTACTGGTAATCCACCTCCCGGCTATGACGCCAACGCCCACTGCGAGTTTCATTCTGGGGCACTCGGACATCATATTGAGAACTGTAAAGCTTTTAAGCATAAGGTTCAAGATTTGGTGGATTCCAAAGCCATCAATTTCTCCAATGATGTTCCAAATGTGAACCAGAACCCGATGCCGAATCACGGTGAGCCAAGGGTCAATGCTATTATTAAAGACTATGAAAACTTGAGTTTGATTTCAGATGTGAACGAAGTCCAAACTCCCTTGGGTGTGGTGAAGGAAAGACTATTGAGGGGTGGAGTATTTCCCGGCTGTGATGAAGGTTGTGTAGAATGTGCGTCGCAGCCAGGCGGTTGTGTTTTATTGAAAGCAGGTATTCAGAAAATGATCAGCGAAGGGATATTACAGTTTGACAGAGGTTGTAAGCAGA
This sequence comes from Lathyrus tuberosus, assembly GCA_022829125.1. Classification (NCBI taxonomy): domain Eukaryota; kingdom Viridiplantae; phylum Streptophyta; class Magnoliopsida; order Fabales; family Fabaceae; genus Lathyrus; species Lathyrus tuberosus. The sequence goes on along the minus strand of JALAZF010000014.1, from coordinate 601,513 downwards.
GTAATGTTACTGACAGAGAGATTGATGTTGCCACGATAACAATTCCATTCAAGACAATAACTATATCAGCGCCGGCGAGACCAACGCCGGTCACTATCACTGATCCTGGACCAGTCCCGTATGAGAGTACCAAGGCCATCCCATGGAACTATGGGGCCGAGGTGTTTGTTAATGGTAAGAAGCAGGAATTGGAGGAGACATCAGCTGTGAATACAGGGGTTGAAAATCTTGTTGAAGCAGGGGCTATCACTAGAAGTGGTAGAGTCTTTATTCCGTACGAGGATCAAGCTGGCAGTTCAAGACAAGACAAAGGTAAACAGATGATGGATGAGTCTGCACAGAGGCAGGAAGCAAATAATTCTATGACAAAGTAGGTTGGGGATACTTTCTCAGAAGACGTAGAAGAGTTTATGAGGCTAATCAGGAAAAGTGATTACAAGATTGTTGATCAACTTCACCAAACTCCATCGAAGATTTCCATTTTATCCTTGCTATTGTGCTCTGAGGCACACCGAAATGCATTGCTAAAGGTTCTGAACATGACTTATGTACCACAGGAAATATCCGTCAATCAGTTAGAAGGGGTTGTGGCTCATGTGAATGCTGGTAATGGTTTGGGTTTCACCGATTTAGATTTGACTCCAGCTGGGAGGAATCACAACAATGCTCTACATATTTCAGTGGAATGTCGTGGTTCCTTGATGTCACATGTGTTAGTTGATACTGGGTCGTCTTTGAATGTGTTACCGAAGAAGGCTTTGATGAAATTGGATACTCGTGGGTTGATTTGTACACCAAGTGATTTGGTGGTACGTGCTTTTGATGGCTCCAAGAGGTCAGGTTTTGGAGAGTTAGTTTTGCCAATCAAGGTGGGTCCTGAGATTTTCAACACCACCTTTTACATAATGGATATTCAGCCTGCCTATAGTTGTTTGTTGGGTCGCCCTTGGATCCATGGTGCTGGGCAGTAACGTCTACGCTGCACCAGAAGTTGAAGTATATGGTGGATGGCCACGTTGTGACTGTTTGTGGTGAGGAAGATATCATGGTGAGTCACCTATCGACCTTCAAGTATGTAGAGGTAGATGGCGAGATACAGGAAACTTTGTAACAAGCCTTTGAAGCTGTGAAGATTCCCGAGGAACCCCCAAAGGCAGTCAGTCAGCCTGAGGTGGTTGCCCAACCTAAAGTTGTCAGACAACCAGAGGTTCCAATGTCCTCTTTCAAAGAAGCGCGCGCTATAGTTGAAGCTGGTGGTTCTCAGAAGTGGGGCAGTGTCATTGATGTTCAAAGAAAGCAAGATACTCATGGACTGGGTTACAAGCCACCTAGGCGTTCTAAAGAGCCTCCCAAGTTCTATGGTTCAGTCTGTTTCACCAGTGCCGGTGTTTTCTTCGACAGAGTCAATGCTATTGAGGATGAAGGAGATAGTGATTGTGACATGGATAAGTGGATCCATCCCTGCACCCCTGGTCAGAGTTTAGGCAACTGGTCCTCCGAGAAAGTCATCCAAGTGACGCGCCCGGAGTAATTTACTTTTGTTTTCTGTTATGTTGAGTCCTACGTTCTGCCCAAGACGTAGTGATATTTATTTGTAGGGCTTGGATGTTTTATTTGCTATTTTTATCATTAATAACGGACGTTTTTTCATTCAAATATTTTGATCCCTGTTTTTCTGTTTTTACTTTTTGCATTAACCCAAATCAAAATGGCAATGTGTTTTCTTGTTTGTTGCACTCATAATAAACATAAAACATCCATCATGCAGGTTTCTTTGTTTAGATTCCACCCATCATGACTTAGCTATGGCCCGGTATGACTTCGACAATCCTATCTATCAAGCCAAAGAAGAGATTGATGAAGATTGTGACCTGCCAGAAGAATTAGCCAGGTTACTGAAACAAGAGGAAAGGGTTATTCTACCTTATCAGGAGGAAGTTGAGACTATTAATCTGGGAACCGAGGGTGTTAAACGAGAAGTAAGGATTGGGGCTGCTTTGGAAGACACTGTTAAGAGAAGATTGGTTGAGTTACTTCGAGAGTATGTGGATATCTTCGCCTGGTCTTACCAAGACATGCCCCGGCTTGACACTGACATTGTTTCACACCGGTTGCCGCTTAAAGAGGGTTGTACTCCGGTCAAGCAGAAACTGAGAAGGACGAAACCAGATATGGCTGTCAAGATCAAGGAAGAGGTTCAGAAATAGTTAGACGCCGGATTTCTCGCTGTGACAAATTATCCTCCGTGGGTTGCTAATATCGTACCTGTACCTAAGAAGGATGGGAAGGTCAGGATGTGTGTTGATTACCGAGATTTGAATAGGGCGAGCCCGAAGGATGATTTCCCGCTCCCCCACATTGACTTGTTAGTAGACAATACTGCTCAATATTCTGTGTTTTCCTTCATGGATGGCTTCTCTGGGTATAACCAAATCAAAATGGCCCCAGAGGACATGGAGAAGACTACGTTCATAACACCGTGGGGAACATTTTGCTACAAGGTAATGCCCTTTGGATTGAAGAATGCTGGGGCAACCTATCAGCGGGCAATGGTGACTCTCTTTCATGATATGATTCACAAGAAGATTGAAGTCTATGTTGATGACATGATTGCGAAGTCACAAACAGAGGAAGAACACTTGGTAAACCTCCAGAAGCTGTTTGAAAGGTTGAGGAAGTTCATATTGAGATTGAATCTGAACAAGTGCACTTTCGGCGTGAGGTCTGGTAAATTGCTGGGATTCATTGTTAGTGAAAGAGGTATCAAGGTTGATCCTGCAAAGATAAAAGCCATACAGGAGATGCCTGAGCCAAGGACAGAGAAAGAGGTTCGTGGTTTCTTGGGGAGGTTGAATTACATTGCTAGGTTCATCTCTCATCTGACAGCCACGTGTGAACTAATTTTTAGGTTGTTAAGAAAGGATCAAGAGGTCAGGTGGAATGAGAATTGTCGAGAGGCGTTAAGGATAAAGACGTATTTGCAGGAACCTCCAGTCCTTATGCCACCGGTGTCTGGGAGACCGTTGATTATGTACCTTACGATTCTTGAGAATTCGATGGGTTGTGTGCTCGGTCAACACGACGAGACAGGTAGGAAGGAGCACGCCATTTACTACCTGAGTAAGAAGTTCACTGATTGCGAATCAAGATACTCTATGTTGGAAAAGACATGTTGTGCGCTCGCTTGGGCAGCCAAGCGCCTGAGGTAGTATATGTTAAACCACACAACCTTGTTGATTTCGAAGATGGATTCGATTAAGTACGTATTTGAGAAGCAGGCACTTTCTGAAAGGATAGCCCGTTGGCAGATGGTTTTGACAGAATACGATATTCAGTATGTTTCCCAGAAGGCCATTAAGGGAAGTGTTCTGTCAGAATACCTTGCTGAACAGCCGGTCGAGGATTATCAGCCAATGAAGTTTGAGTTTCCAGACGAGCATGTTATGTTTCTGAAAATGAAAGATTGTGAAGAGCCTCTGCCTGATGAAGGACCTGAGATTGGGTCTCAATGGAAGATGATTTTTAATGGGGCTGTCAACTCATATGGTAATGGAATTGGGGCAATCATTACCAAAGGGTTCTCATATACCTTTCACTGCCCGGTTAGCATTTGTGTGTACCAACAACGAGGTGGAGTATGAAGCATGCATCATGGGGTTAGAAGAAGCAGTTGATTTGAGAATTAAGAACCTCGATGTCTATGGTGATTCCGCGTTGGTAGTTAATCAGATTACAGGAGAATGGGAGACTCGTCAGGCGAATTTGGTGCCTTACAACAACTATGCCAGAAGGTTGTTACCTTTCTTTGACAGGGTAGATTTTCATCATGTGCCCCGAGCTGAGAATGAGATGGCCGATGCGTTAGCGACATTAGCATCCATGTATAAGGTGAACCGTTGGAATGAAACACCTTCGATTAGAATCATGCGCCTGGATAGACCAGCTTTTGTGTTTGCAATTGAAGACGTGTCAGATGGCAAACCATGGTATCATGATATTAAGGTTTTTCTGAAGAGACGGGAGTATCCAGAGGGTGCCTCCACCAAGGATAAGAAGACTCTGAGAAGGTTGGCAGGAAATTTCTTTCTGAACAAGGATGATGTGTTATATAAGAGGAATTTCGATATGGTCTTGCTACGTTGTGTTGATGAACACGAGGCAGGTTTGTTGATGGAGGAAGTTCACAAGGGCTCTTTTGGTACTCATACCAGTGGACACGCCATGGCTAGAAAGTTGTTGAGGGCAGGATATTACTGGATGACCATGGAGTCTGATTGTTTCAAGTACGCCCGAAAGTGCCATAAATACCAGATTTATGCAGATAAGATGCATGTACCGCCTACGCCTCTAAATGTGTTGGCATCTCCTTGGCCTTTTGCAATGTGGGGCATAGATATGATTGGAAAGATTGAGCCCACTACTTCCAATGGGCATCGTTTCATTTTGGTTGCCATTGACTATTTCACAAAGTGGGTGGAAGCAGCCTCGTACGCCAACGTCACCAAGCAAGTGGTAGCCCGGTTTATAAAGAAGGACATCATCTGTCGTTATGGGGTCCCGGAGAGAATCATTACTGACAATGGCTTGAATTTGAATAATAGGATGATGAAGGAATTATGTCAGAGTTTCAAGATCGAGCATCACAATTCTTCTCCATATCGTCCGAAGATGAATGGTGCTGTGGAAACGACGAATAAGAATATCAAGAAGATTGTGCAGAAGATGGTGGTAACATATAAAGACTGGCATGAGATGCTACCTTTTGCCCTACATGGTTACCGTACTTCGGTGCGTACGTCAACTAGGGCAACCCCTTTCTCATTGGTGTATGGTATGGAAGCAGTTTTACCCTTAGAGGTCGAGATTCCGTCTTTGAGAGTTCTGGCAGATGTGAAGCTTGATGAAGCTGAGTGGGTGCGTTCCAGATTGGATCAGTTAAACCTTATTGAAGAAAAGAGATTGGCAGCCATCGCACATGGTCGATTGTATCAGAGCAGGATGAAGTACGCCTTTGACCAAAAAGTGCGTCCTCGGAGTTTTCAGATAAGTGAATTGGTTTTGAAAAGGATCCTTCCTCCTCAGACAGATCACAGGGGAAAATGGACTCCAAACTACGAGGGGCCATATGTAGTGAGAAAGGTTTTTTCTGGTGGAGCCTTACTACTTTCAACTATGGATGGTGAAGATTTTACATCCCCTGTGAACGCAGACGTAGTCAAAAAATACTTCGCATAAAAGAGACCCGCTGGGCATAAAAAGAAAGTCCAGGCAAAAAAGGGGCACCCCGGCGAACCATAAAAAAGAAAAGGTTCGGGCAAAAATTAGGGATAAAATGTAAAAAGAAACGTGTAAACCCGCAAAGTTAAAAACCTGAAAAGGCGACTTTGGCAAAAATGGGTATCCCGATGGATTGAAAACCCGAAAAGGGCGATCCAGGAAAAAAAGTTAGGGATCTATAAGCGAAAGGCTATGGTCTGCGTTCGATCTGTGAGCACTTTCAATACTTGGAAATTCTGAAAGAAAGGAATCAGTACAGTTAGTCTCCTCAAAGGTCAAGACATTTGTGGATAAGCAAGACATATAGGTCATAGCTGAGTCGAATCATGGTGGATATCTGTTCCCACATTGCCGACATGTGTATTTTCTTTTTGCTTTTGCGCAATTACCTCTTTTAGGAATTGCTTCCTATTGTAAATGCCTATTTACAAGCCACTTTTCTCAATAAAATATTCATTTCACTCAAAGAGCTTTCCATTGTTTGTTTTACTTTTACTGTTTTGTTTGCAAAAAGCGTCCGATATTTTTGATAAACATTGCATATAAAATTTCGAGCTTTGCAGAGCATAACGAAAAGCAATAGAGATTACTTAGGCGTTAACAGTGATAGTCATGTTGTGGCATATTCTTTTTGTTGTTATTTGACTTGCAGGGCAACAACATTGTACTTCCCCAGCAGTTGGCCCTCCCCAGCATTGAGATTGCTTCTTCCCCAGCAGGGCAAACTTTCCTCAGCAGAGCAGACCTTTCCCGGCAGGAGACTTGGGAAGTATTTTCTCTGGATCAAGACGTTATCTCCCCACAGAATCAGGGTTTTCACTTCCCACATCCAGTCAGGAAGCGTGCTTTCGCCGACAATGTCATATTCTAGTCCCCAGCAAGGTGGGAGTAAAGTCATTCTCCCCACCAGCAGGCTAAGTTCAGCAGTGTCCCCAAGCAGGATGGTATTATGGACTGTTTTCCCCAAACAGGATAGTATTATGGGCTGGCATCCCCCAGCAGGTCCTGAGCCCAATTGGATATTGGCAATCCTCAGTAACAGACTTCCGGTTCCATTATTGGCATTCATTCTCAACTTCCCCAGCACAGGAGAAACCTCAAGTTCTGGATGTTACCTTCAGTAAATGACGTGTGTAACCCCCGGTAGTGTGGATGTTTCTTTTGGGATTTCATCCCCCAGCAGAAGTAATTGATCCAAAGAGTCGATCAGTATGACCCTTCTCAGCAGAGTTCCTGGATTCAGAGGACAATTTATTTTTGTCATCCCCAGCTGGATTGGTCTTTTCTCTCCATGCATTTATTTTGCTGGAGGGACCCCTTTTGCATATCATAAGCATTTGCATTGCATCCTCAAATGCGTAGCATTTCCACTTCGTGTGGAGCATTACGGCAAGATTCAAACATTTGCATTCGAAGCATAAGCCAGGTTTGATACTTTCTTTGCCAGTTCTCTTTCCCAGCAGAGATGGCATAACTCTGGAGATTTTGGAGGGATGCGTTCCTCATATTTGTGCTCCCCGGCAGAGTCTTTTATTTAGACTTCTCCTTTCCCCAGCGGAATCATCTTGCCTGTGGATTTTGAGTCCGTTAGAAGTTTGCCTTGGTTTGGCCTTTCTCTTTAGGGAAATCCAGTTCTCGCCTGGTATTCAGTTCTCACTTGACATATTTTGTTTGCCAGTTTCCCTTTATCAACAGGGATGGTGTTCGTGTTACTAGTTCTCTTTATCAGCAGAGATAGCAATCTTTTGAGTATCTTCTTTCGTCAGTTCCCTTTATCAGCAGGGATGGCATTTGTTTTGCTAGTTCTCTTTATCAGCAGAGATAGCAATCTGTTTGAAGATTTTCTTTCGTCAGTTCCCTTTATCAGCAGGGATGGCATTTATTTTGCTAGTTCTCTTTATCAGCAGAGATAGCAATCCTTTGAAGATTCTTTCGTCAGTTCCCTTTATCAGCAGGGATGGCATTTATTTTGCTAGTTCTCTTTATCAGCAGAGATAGCAATCCTTTGAAGATTCTTTCGTCAGTTCCCTTTATCAGCAGGGATGGCATTTATGTTGCTAGTTCTCTTTATCAGCAGAGATAGCAATCCTTTGAAGATTTTCTTTCGTCAGTTCCCTTTATCAGCAGGGATGGAATTTGTTTTGCTAGTTCTCTTTATCAGCAGAGATAGCAATCTTTTGAAGATTTCCTTCGTCAGTTCCCTTTATCAGCAGGGATGGCATATTTCGAGATTTTCTTTCGTCAGTTCCCTTTATCAGCAGGGATGGCATTTGTTTTGCTAGTTCCCTTTGTCAGTAGGGATAGCAATCTTTTAAAGATTCTTTTCGTCAGTTCCCTTTATCAGCAGGGATGGCATTTATTTTGCTAGTTCTCTTTGTCAGCAGGGATAGCAATCTTTTGAAGATTCTTTTCGTCAGTTCCCTTTATCAGCAAGGATGGCATATTTCGAGATTCCTTTGTCAGTTCTCTTTATCAGCAGAGATGACATAACTTGGGAGAGTTTGTTTCACTTTATACCCAGCAAAGCTAGCACTCGTCCGTGTTGTGACAGTACAACATTTATGGCTGATTCTCCAGTGGAGTCGTCCCTCCTTAGAGGATTGCAAATTTCCGGGTTCTTTGGTATTCAATCTCCGTGCATCCCGATTGTCTGAAAGTCGTCGCAATCATACCCTCAGGACCAAGTTGATTGAATAGGGGCAGCTGCTGCACCCTAAAATTTGCCCTCCTTACTTTAGTACTAACTAGCTTATGTTTCATTTCATTTTTGCATTATCATGTGTGCATATCATTGGTTCTTAGCATGGGGTCAAGGTGCCTGAGGCAAGTTCAAGAGGAGAAGGTGTTCTTCAAAGGGTCAAGCAAGAGAGTTCAAGTGGATCACTTTCTCCTAACCAGTGCAGAAATTAGGGTTTTGAGATTCTTGGGTTTATTGCTCCAATGGGCAAGCTGATTGGGTTTTTATCATCACCAAATGGCATATCTTATCTTTGTTGGAGAGGATACACATCATATTCAGAGGAATTTGGATTTGGAGACTGTGTTATTTCCTCCTAGACTGAGGGTACCAGAATTAGGGTTTGCTATAAAGTCAGTTTATTTCTGATCTCTTGGGCAAGACTTGATTCCATGGTATTCCTTGGGTCCCTAAGTATCTGGGAATGGAAGATTGTCTATCAGTGTGGTTCATGAGAAGTTCAATTGGCCAATGGATTGGGAATCAGGTGAATTGGGTAAAAGTCAACAGTGAGAGGGGAAGTCAACTGTGGAATTTTGAGGTTCTCTCCAAGGTTTTCAAGGTCTCACATCCTCATATGGTCCTCAAGATTCAAGTTTCACACCATTTATCAAGAATCAAGGGTCGGTACAAAAGTTACTAAATATGGAAATGACATATAATTTGAAAGTTTCCTTTTTGGGCAAGTTCTTACACTGCATTCAACTTGACTTTTCATCATCAAGAAAGCTTCAAATTAATTTTCCTCAAACATAAAAGTTGAATATCTTTTTCTCCTCTTTCCAACAAGTACTAGTGGGTCTCCATATCACTTGTGAAACTCAAGTTATGATCAAAAGAAGGCAAAGTGGTTTTTTAGAGTTTTCTCATGGTTCCATTTGCATTTTGGGACATAGTGATCTATAATTAATTCCATTGCTTCAAGGCACATTCTAACATCAAAGTACAATCCATAAGGACTATTTTTTGGCCTTTGAATCAAGTGGATCCATGGTTTATTCTTCACTTATTTTCCATTATTCAAAATTGCAAGAGGCATCAAAATTCATGAATCAAAATGTTTCAAGGCCCAATTTCAATTTAGGTGTGATTAGCAATTGTTGAATAAGTGATCCATCGTGGAATATTTGGATATCCATGCATGGAGGAGGGTGTATCTCACATAATGCAGTTTTCTAAAATCATCCAAAACTCATTAAACAAAGAATTACCAAGGCCCAATTGCTGATCAGTGGATTAACCTAGCCTATTTAAGCTAACTCATGCTAGGGTTAGGAGGATGACACGTGATTTGGAGGAGAACCAAAGCTTGAACCGTAAAACTTTTCTTCATTGAATCTCTCAATCCACGAGGGCTTTTCACAAAATTCTTTCACCATCAGAACCCTTGGGATCCCTAGAGCACGAAGCAATCATCATTCGCAGCTAATAGCAAGGATACAGTTGGCGTGATCTCAGGTTAGTGGTTTTTTTCATGATCATAGAACTCAAACTTTTGACTTGCATAATGACCTGTGATTATTGGTGATGATTCTGATGTATTTATTTTTGAGATTGGACGTGTATATTGGTTGTTTGGTGAGATTTAAGTTTTAAACCCATACTTTGTTTTGTTCGAATCTCTTTGTGTGTTGATCATTTGCAAATTTTGATGTGGTATTCGTGATCCTGGTGGAAATTTGGACAAAATGGTATGTTCGTTTGCGTTTTCTGGGTTTTTTTTTGAATTGCAGGTGGCCGTGGGTGACGGCCGGAGCCCTGTGTGAGTTCTGGCGAGTTAGGGTTTGGAGGTAGAAGAGATAATCTCCACCGTCCGTCTGCATGATCGTGCGTTCCAAACGTTGCCACGTCTTAAAAAAAATTGTTTTATTTATTGATTATGTGTTTGACGTTCCATGCTCATTGCCATGCACCCTCAATCTGACCCTTTTATTTCCTTTGACTTTTGATCATGTTGACTAATCCTGGGCATCGGATGAATCATGTGGCCTATATAATGCCAGCACATTAAAAAAGTCAGGTGCAGCTCACGTGGGATCCTATGTACTCTGGGTGTTTGCGTGTGCGTGAGTTTACATTAATTATAGTGTGCTTTTAATCATGACCGTTCATCTTGCTTAATACTTGATTTGTTTGACTTGGTGTGAAGCGCAGGATTGATCCAAGGGTTAATAGTGAGTCAAATCAATTGATTGAAGTCCACACGTGGACTCTTTTTTATTTTATTTTTTTTGCTGATGGATTTATGTTTGGGCTTGCTATCCACACACCCCCTCTCAGCCCATTTCAATTTTTCAACGTGGTTTTGTTACCTTCCACACCCCCCTTGCATATTTCTTTGTTTTTTTATTTTATTTAATTGTTTGCATTCATTTTTAATTTTTAAAAATAGTTAAATGCATTTAAAAAATTCCAAAAAAATCATGAATCACATTTAGCATTTTATAAAATTTTCCCAAATTTTATATTTCATTTTTATTTTATTTTTGGCATCAAAATTAATTATTTTAATAATTTCTTTTTGAACTTATTTCATATATGCACACCATGACTTGTTTATTTTATTTCTCATCATCCATGAAACATCTTGAACTCATTCCTTTTGTATTTTTTCACCAATACATTGAATTGCATTAAAATATTTTTCTATCATTTTTTAAATCATTTCATACTGCATTTTAGTCCTTTCCTTTTGCATGGTGAGTCATGTTTCTTGTCTGAACTTTGCATGATGGTTTGGGTGACTTATCTGGGGAATCTTGGCATGAGTATTGGACATGTTGTTTGCTTCTGGTTGAGATATGTTGATAATTAATTTGGTGATTTTAGAAGGTGTTTCTCTAATTGTTTGATTGGTTTTATTTGAGATCTTCTTGTATGCACATCCTTGATCATGCCTAAGTTTCTGTTTGAGAAGGCACTTGTGCCATCATTTGGGGCTGCTTCCTTGAATTCATGAATCATGCTTGGATTATCATAGGTCATTTGAGTGACATTATATGTCATCGCTTGGGTTTCATTAGTCTTATTATTACTTGTGTCTGTTTTATACTAACCTTTTATGCAGAGGCTGAGGTAAGTTATTCAAGGGTGTGGATAGTTATCCATGCTCACTCTCACTCTTTCTGTCTCTCATCTTTTCTTTTCTTTAGGCTTAGGTTGTCATCAAACCTCACTAATCGTAGGTCACCCATGCATGATAACATTTGGACTCTTAGTTTCCCTTTAGAGTTTCCTTTATGTCTTCTCTCTTCTCATCTCAAAACTTCTTGAAAACACTTAATAAGGATAAAGTGTATTGCGCACGAGCCTTAAGCGTGGGGAATGAGAAATGAGGGGCTTCCTCTCATCTTTCTAGAGTGCTTAGCGAGCGTCCTGTCTTGGGAGGATTCGTTAAGTATTCGTCCATGTGCCCTAGACTTTGGTGCAATGCAAGTTATGAACTAACTCAAGTCACTTCTGTCCTAAAAAATACAAACAAACTTCAAACCTTTTTATCCCGCGGGATTGTCAAACTAAAGGATATTTTCAAAACGGGCATGTTACATTTCGTCTGAGTCGCAAACAGGCATCGACCCTAACTGCCGGACGCGAACTTAGCGTCGCTCATAAAAAACACAAAAAGAACTTGGTCCGAACTACGTTGACTCTGAATTTCCCATTGCACAAAGGGAGTACGTAGGCCTAGGACGTCGATGTCCTACCGAGTCTGTCTTTGTTTCCCCCCGTCTTAGCACAGCCATAGATGATAGGATAACTCACCCTTAGAATAGACAACAAGCGTGGATCCCATCGAGTACGATGGACGCGTGGGGTGCTAGCACCTTCCCCTCGCGTAACCGACTCCCGAACCCAGGTTATGGTTGCGATGACCATTCCTTTCCCTCTTCCTCAGGTTTATGCGGCGTTCCCTTTCCCTCTCTTGGGATAAATTTACACGGCTGGCGACTCTGTTTTCCGCGCCACTCTCGCGTTTGTACCTGGATGAAAATCCTGGGAGCGACAACCATTAAACTACAACAACCAGAGACAACACTTTTTTTTTATTTTCTGAATAACAGTTAGTGGATGAAATGTACAGATGAAATATATACACAGGTAGGACAAATTTGGGGTATGACATTGATATGACCCTTGGCTAAAGCTCCCCCTTTCCTACTTTGATTATGTGACATTATTGTTGACTGACACTGTTTACTCTTTCGTTTGCTTTTAGTTCCTTTTGTTTATGGATTGAGTTACATAATGTTTACTTGTTTGATGACATGATCCCCTTAGGATTCCTAGCTCCAATTAATTTTTGATTAAGTCGGAGGCAGGAGAGACATTAGGATAGCAATCCATGCATGACAACATTAGGATAGAATTCCCCTTAGTGTTTTCTTTTTCCTTGAGTCTCCTCTTCTCATCTCATAACACTTCTAAAACACTTAATAAAGATTAACGTGTATTGCGCATAAGCCTTATATATGGGAAGTGAAGTATGGGGGGTTTCCCTTCATTCTTCTAGGGTACTTAGTGCACGTCCTGTTGGGGACGATACGCGACATATTCGTTCCTATGCTGTAGACTTGGGTGCAATGCAAGTTGCAAACTAACTTCAATCCACTTCTTGTCTAAAAAATACAAAACAAACTCAAACCTTTTTATACTTCGGGATCGTTAAGTTTCAAACCTATTTTCAGAAAAGGGCACGTTACCTCCGTCTCGTCGCAAACAGGCATCGACCTAACTGCCGGACGCGAACTTAACTTCGCTCATAAAAGAAACAAACAATGCAAGGTCTTCCCTAGTGAGGGGAACTACGTCGCTCTAATTCTCGCGTGCGAGCGAGATACGTAGGTGGGAGATCGTGCGAGATCTCTCCGAGCACAACCTTTCTTCATCACCTCTTTATCTCTTTTCAGCTCGTAGGTCGAACTACGACTGCTCTGACTTCCTCCTTCTTGTTAGATTGAGGATACGTAGGCACAAGACGGCGATGTCTTGGCGAGCAACTTCTCCCCCCCCCCTTAGTTCGTGTCTGAACTACGTTGACTCTGACTTTCCCATTGCACGAGGGAATACGTAGGCATAGGACCTCAATGTCCTATCGAGTCACTTCTGTTTCTTTGTTCTTTTCCTTTCCCGTTCCTTTTCTTTTCTAGTAGCAGTGGAGCTCCAGATGATGACACCCATCGATTTAGACAACAAGCGTGGATCCCATCAAGTACGATGGACGCGTGAGGGTGCTAATACCTTCCCATCGTGTAACCGACTCCCTTACCCGTTTCTCTTGGTCGCGAGACCATTGTTTTTCCTTTCCCTTAGGTTTACGCAGTGTTTCCTTTCCCTCTCTTGGGATAAATACACATTGCTGGCGACTCTATTTCTGCGCCACTTTCGCATTTGTGCTTGGATGAAAATCCCGGGAGCGACAGCTGGCGACTCTGCTGGGGACAGGTTGACCTCTTGCTGGTCCATCCCCTTTGCGAGTCAATCCTAGCGCTTGGTTGTTTATTTTCATTGGGTGTTTATTGTGGTGCTTTATTTTGTTGTATATTACTGTATTACCATTTTACTGTATTTACCGCATTTATGGCATTGCATTTCATTATTATGCTGGACTGTGCTGTTCTGTGCTGGATTTTCTGTTTGGCAGGTTGGGATTTCTGAGAGATAAGCCCACTACCCAGGCTTGATCATACACATAGGTGTTAACGTGGGCAGGCGTGACGCTCCCGTGGTGTTGGCAACGTGCGGGTGTTCACGAGACCTACAGCTAGACGAGGTTCTATCGGGAGATATCTACTACTGTATGTTGATACAGGCCAGTAGTTATTCTCTTAAGGAACTGTCGACTCTGGTGACCGTTCCCGAGGACTCAGTTGCGGAACTCGTCCCGAGATGTGATAATGGCAGACCAGAAATGGCAAACCCATTACACATTCTTGATCTGAGGACCCAATGCTGGGAACTTGCTATAGAATGAATTTTTTTAGGGGAATCAGTTGAGGCCTCCTCGATTGATGATGATGCCAAACCAGAAATGGTGAACGTATCATCATTTCTCGACCTGAGAGCCCGAGATACTGAGGATCCTCGGTTTTCTAGTACCCACATGTGAGAGGGGCTGGGTGTTTACAGGTTTGTAGGTAACCGTAACTTTCATCTTACCTGGTATTCTGGTTCTCTTATCAGTTTGAACTTATCAGCCTGGTATTCTGGTCATTTGGATATTCTGGTATTCCGATATTCTCTTCATAGCAGACCTTTGAACTTATCCATTCAGCAGCCCATCACTACAGAGCTTTATGGAAGCCATGATCCCATGTCTGTTGCATCTGCATCTTCATTTTTGCATACATGTTCTTGTATTTCCAAGGGATATTAACTTTGAGACCCGCTGTTGAGCATTTCCATCTTTTTCTTGTGGTTTGTATAAGAAAAAAGTTGAATCAAAGCAGAATGATTCCTTGGAAATATTCGAACATGGAATTTGCATTGCATTTCCATACTCATTTGTATAACAGGTGCTCGAGGCTAGTTATTCTTGTCCTGATCTGGTCTTCTTTAGAATTTCAGTACTTAACTGCTCAAGCCATTCAGAAGGTGATCATGGAGCAAATTCAAGCGGAGTTGAGGGAAGTACGGAGCCGAATGAGGCAGTTTATGGGGAAAAGGTCTAGATTGAGAATGGGGAGTTGAAAGAAGAACTTTAAAGGATGAAATCTAGGAAAAAGCATTTCTATGGCAAGTGGAGAGAGGCTCAGAAGGAAATTGAGGAGCTCAAGTTGCAAGCCGAAGTCAAGAAATCAAGGCGCGAAGGTAACAATGTTGAAGAACAGATTGCTAGGCTAAATTAAGATATTGAAAAGAGAAACAGACTGATCAAAGGGCTGATAGAGAGACCTACACATCCAGACATCATGGATCTTCTTGAGGAAGTTGAAGCCAGCTTGTTTGGAATTAATTTGTAGTGATCTTGTTGTTATATTTTGATGTGATTACCATCAGGATTGTTGATGGAATCGCCTTTGATTGTATCAGACCCGTCTGTATGACTTCTTATGACATGATATAAAATGCTTGGTTTAATCATATATGGCTCAACAGCTCTCATTTTTGAAGGGTGTGCTTCCTTTGTGTTGATTCTGCAGTATTTCTGGGTTCGGATTTATTTTCCGATATTGTGTCCAATCCCTTGCCTGGTTTCAAAGATTGGAATCAAAGCGGATACGGCCTGGAAATGTTTAAATATGATGTTTGCATTTGCATTCGCATGATCATAAGCATTTTGCATAGCAGGTTTATCTCTGATTTTCTTATCGTGTTCTTCTACAGACAGGATTGCTGACCAACAAATTCATCAGTATTCTATCAGCCTCAATCAGAAGATAGCCATGGAACAACTCTATGCAGAAGTAACTAAAATGAAGATTCAGATGAGGCAGTTTGAGGGAGATATGCAGGCCATGTCTCAAGGCCAGAAACTGCTAAGAGAGGAAGTCAACCAGATGAGGACTCAGATAGGCATGGCTATGGAAATCTTGAATAAGGTGTTAAAGAAGGAAAACAATCATGTGTTCGCTTCCACAACAGAGGTCCTTACTCCTCCCATCTCTTTGGGGTTTGCTCTAGATCATGGATTGCCTCGTGGATCCCCTCCACAAATTGAAGTTTCAGAGCTTTCTCATCAGCAATCACTTCCTTCTCCTCAAGAGGATCCTAAGTCAGAGGGGCCTAAGAGGAAGTTTGATCCCATTCCAATTCCGTATGTGCAGTTGCTTTCTTATTTGCTCGAGCTCAAACTGGTTGAACGTGTTAGTTTGGGACCTTTTCAACAAAGATTCCTCTAGGACCTAATGCTAATGCTAGATGCGAATTCCACTCTGGGGCACCTGGTCACAATGTTGAGAATTGTACAAGGTTCAAGCATAAAGTCCAAGAGCTCATTGATTCAGAGGAAATCAAGTTTACATCAGTTGGCACTGGTAAACAAGGTGATTTTACTCCCCTTGTTGCAAAGGAATTGGGGACTCCCTCCTTTTCCAAAGGATCCACCTCGCGTCAGGGATCTCTTCCACAACCTTATGTTGCAGAAGCTCTACGTCAGCAACCCTTGTTTGAGCCTCATGTGGAAAGGAAAATACAGGAGCAGATGGGGCGCCTAAATCAGCATCAGCAACAGAGGCAACTCAGACCAGGAAGGCCCAAGAGGATATTTGATGCTATTCCTATTCCTTATAGTCATTTGTTTGCTCGCTTGCTCAAAAGCTCTCTGATTCGGCTGAGGAATGCCATGCCAGTGCCATACCCTATTCCTCTGGACTATGACATGAACGCTAGCTGTGAGTTCCATTCAGGAACGTTTGGGCATACGCTCGATAACTGTAATGTGTTCCAACACAAGGTGCAAGATTTGATTGACTCAAAGGTCATCACCCCAGATGGTACCCCCACAAGGTGAAGCTTCTTTATCAGAGTGAGCACTCGAGGCTGCGAAGACATCATCAGAAGCAATAAGTCCAGACGGAGTCAAGTCTCCTCAACAACGGCAGTCATCAGTTTCTTTACTGCATTTTCATATGTAGCTTTCATTTGTTTGTTTAAATAGTGTTTGCATGAAAAAACTTGTTTGTGTTCTGAATGTTGATTTTAATGCAATGAATGTGTTGTTCTTGAAGTAATTTACTCTTATGCACTCATATCATGTTAATATGCATTGCAATACCAACTTTCTTGTCTTGAACTCTTGAGGGAGGATGATGAAGTAAGAACACAAAAATCTCTGGTTGTGTGATTTTGGATAGAACCTTGTTGAGGAAGTACAGGCATTGCTTCAAATCCCTAAACACTGGAGATATAAGGGAGATAGACCCTCGTTAACCCTTTTGAGCATTGAAGTAGGAGTTTCTTTCGTACGAAAAAACCCTCACACTTAACCCAGGGGCAGGGTAGACGTTAGTTAATTTGACAGAGCGTTCAAATTTCGAAGGGAGTGTGCATCTGAGGATCCATTATCTTCTATTCCACCGTCAAGAGGTCAAAAGATGTGAGACCACAATGGTTATCCATCAACAATCAAGGAGTGAGGCAGTCACAACCCTTTCAAGCAAGTCAGACAAAACGGTGTCACACGATTTGTTTAAAAAAAAAAGAATCAAAAGAAAAAGAAAAAGGAAAAACCCCGCTAAGTCGAAACTTGAAAACAAGCGACTTAGGCAAAAGTTAGGGCATCCCGCTGGACTTCAAAATCAAAACACTCAAAAGAGTCAGTCCAGGCAAAAATTAGGGATCAAAGAGCAAAAGAATGAGAAGGTGAAAAGCGAAAAGGATTACAAAAGAAAAATCCTCAAACAAGAACAAATTTGTGTGACTATGAATTAAAGACAAAAGGGGGTGACTGTCACTCTAAAACCTCATTAGGTGTCAAACCATCAGTTGCATGGGTTCCTTAAAAATCACAAAATCTTTTGGGGAGATGAGCGCTTGTGTCAGATTAGCTGAACGTAGGTATGGAGAACATCACGAAGAGTGAATGGGCACCAATAAACTTTGAGCCTTAAATCCTTTTTTCTCAAAAGCGCAAACCAGACCACGTTACAACCCTTAAAAGTCCTAATTGAAGCAGGGTTTATTCCGAAAGTCCACTTCAGCGAGATAGCGTTCCTGACTCCCATGAGTTATGCTAATAAGATTTTTGTTGGTATTGCATGTGCGTATTATTTTCCATTCAAAAATCAAGGTCGCGTCCCAGCTAATGATTCGTTCACAAGGCTTGGCAACGCATTTTCAATAAAACTTCAAGGTTAACACGAGTGTTGCATTAGAATTGTCATTCTCACAATAAACATCTTCTGCTTGCATGTGTTTGACATCAAAGAAGCTTACACAATGAACGTCAGTCGAGAAGCTCGATCACGCCAAGTTGAGATGGTGAAAACTCTGAAGGATAGTCATGTCAAGGGGTATGTGGCCAAGAGGCTGTGCGTAGCCCAGACGTTCCCGATAAATGGTGATAAGATGCAGCCAATCTGGAGCAGTCGCATTGAAAACTCTCCCTAAAGCAGCCAATATAGGGCAATCAGGTCGATTTGACAAATCTCTGTAAGATCAGTCAGGGGCAAAGTTTCTGTAAGACTTGGGGAAGGCCACCTCTAGAGCACGAGAAGTTATCCTTTCCTGAAGACGGTTAATTGAAAACACCTCTTCAAAGTTCAAAATACCGGGGCAGAATATTTCCAGTCATTGCAAACCCTTTCGAGGCAATTTACTTCATAGATTATGGAGTCTGGGGCAGTTGCGTCGAGATCTGATAAATCTCTCCAAGAGTTTGAAGACCCTGGGGTAGTGTGAATGCCCGATCTTCTATAAAATCCTCTTGAGATGATTTCTTCCTTTAGACCTGGTGGTTTGGGGCAAGCGGAGAGTTCAAAGGGTCGTTTATGAGCATAGAGACAGGTCAGACTGGGTAACAAGTTTGTTTTTCCCCAGTAGCGTTACTCTCCCTAGCACTGAAAGTTCATCATCCTCAGCAGAACTTATTCTCCCCAGCAAGAGTACAGAGGATTATGTTCCCCAGCCGAAGTCATGGTTGGTTTATTATTCTCCAGCAAACAGTCAGAAGTGGATTGCTCCAAGGTGGATATTGCTGTATCTCCAGCAGAAGATATGCTGGATGTCTTTGAAAAGACTTTATTTTCACCACAGAGTCCAGTACCCATTTTCCTCAGCAGGTCAGGAAGTGTAATTTCGTCCGCAACGGCATGCTCTAATCCCCAGCAGGGTAAAATCTTTCCTCCAACAGCAGGTTAAGCTCAATGATATCCCTCGGCAAGTTCCGTTGACTTTCCTCCCCAGCAGGGTTATTCTCCCTAGCACTGAGGTTTCGTCATCCTCATCAGACTGTCAGTCTCCCCAGTCAGGGTATATAAGATTGTTCCCCAGCCAGCATTTAAAGTGGATTGCTCTAGGGTGGATGTTATTTTGTTACCACATGAGATTTGTGGAACATATTCCCGAAACGAAGATGTTGTCTTCCCCGCAGAGTATTGGTGTCTGCTCCCCTCGGCTAGTCAGGAAACATGTTTTCACCAGCAACAGCAGGATAAGGGTGAAGTCATTTCCTCAACAGCGGGTTCAGCTCAATGGTGTCCCCAGCAGGTCTAGTACTTGTGATGTGTCTCTCCAAGCAGAGTTTGGTGGTAATCCTTGCAGGTTTGTTCAACGATGGTTGACATCCCCAGCAGGTCTAGTACTTATGATGTTTCTCCCCAAGCAGAGTTTGGTGGTAATCCTCGCAGGTTTGTTCAACGATGGTTGACATCCCCAGCAGGTTTTAAGTCCAAGTGATATTTGGCACTCTTCTGATTCAGGTCTTGGTTTCCTTTGCAAAGAGTTATGTATAATCCCCAGTAGAGTGGATGTTTTTTTGGGATTTCATCTCCAGCAGAAGTTGTTGATCAAAGGGGTTGCTCAGTGTGATTCTTCTCGACAGAGTTCTTGGACTCGGAGGACAATTTATGTTGTCATCCCCGGTGGAGCTGCCTTCGTTTTCAGCATTTATTTTGTTGGAGCGCTTCTTTTTTAATTGCATAAGCATCGTCTGCATGGCATCCTCCCAAACGTGTAGCATTTCCATTTCGTATGGAGCATTACGCCATAGAAAAATTCAAACATGTGCATTTTGAAGCATAAGCCAGGTTTGATATTTTGTTTGCCAGTTCTCTTTCTCAGCAGAGATGGCATAACTCAGGAGATTTTGTTTGCCAGTTCACTTTCTCAGCAGAGATGGCATAACTCGGGAGATTTTGTTTGCCAGTTCTCTTTCTCAGCAGAGATGGCATAACTCAGGAGGTTTTGTTTTCCAGTTCTCTTTCTCAGCATAGATGGCATAACTCAGGAGATTTTGGTTTATCCTCGGCGAGATCGCCGAGGGATGTGTTTATCCTACATGTGCTCCCCGGCAGAGTCTTTTATTTAGACTTCTCATTTCCTCAGCGGAGTCATCTTATCTGTGGGTTGTAAGTCCATTGATTCTACCTCTCACCCTTTTGGTTCACGACCGTATCTTTGCTAGGAGTTTGTCTTTGATTGGCCAATCTCTTTTGTAAACCCAGTTCTCGCCTGGTAGTCAGTTCTCGTCTGACTTATTTCGTGAAACCCAGTTCTTGCCTGGTAGTCAGTTCTCGTCTGACTTATTTTGTGAAATCCAGTTCTTACCTGGTAGTCAGTTCACGTCTGACTTATCACGTGAAATCCAGTTCTCGCCTGGTAGTCAGTTCTCGTCTGACTTATTTCGTGAAATCCAGTTCTCGCCTGGTAGTCAATTCTCGCCTGACATCTCTTGTGAAATATAGTTCTCGCCTGGTAGACAGCTCTTGTCTGAATTATTTCATGAAAGCCAGTTCTCTTTCTCAGCAGAGATGGCATAACTCAGAAGAGTTTGTTTCACTTTATCCCCAGCGAAGTCCTCATTCGGCTTGGTCTTCCTTTTCGAGTTTGTCTTCCGTCATCCTCGTATTATTTTGTTGGGTAGAGCGCATTCGGTCGGTCTTCCTTTTCGAGTTCGTCTTCGACCGTCCTCGTATTATTTTGTTGGGTAGAGCGCCTTCAGCCGGTCTTCTGTTTCGAGTTCGTCTTCGGCCATCCTCGTATTATTTTGTTGAGTAGAGCTCCTTCGGCTGGCAAACACTCCATTTCATTATCCCCACAATTTGCAAATTTCAGGGTTCTTTTGGTATTCAATCTCCGTGTATCCTTGAATGTCTGAAAGCCGTTGTTGTCATACCTTCAGATCCAAGTTGATTGAATAGGGGCACCTGTAGCACCCCAAAATTTGCCCTCATGTTTTAACTCTAACTGGCTTATGTTTCATTTCATTTTTTGCATTCGCATACATGCATATCATTTGGTTCTATGGTATGGGATCAAGGTTCTTTGATATTCAATAGTTAGCATTGTCTCAGTATTTCCTATAACTTTTATGTTCGACTCGGAAGCCAATTCATCAAGGGAAGTGGCGGGAATTAATTGTTTCTGGAATTTCATTTTTGCTGATTAACTATGTCGGTGGGGTTCAAAATTCACAACTTCTGATTAAATAAACATTTTGAGCGATTCCTATGCCAATAGTTCCGTCTTGTTATCCTCTCCAACTTTTGTGTTTTGGCCGAAGGCTAACTCTTTGAGGAAGATCTCTGAATATGCGAATTCTCTGAGTCGATACAGCAGAAGAACAGTGAAAAATAGTGTTGACCGGTGTATTTCGGACACTAAAAAATTTCATAACTCTCAGTTCGTTCGTCGGATTGATGCCATTCTGGTGCCTAAAATTCCGTTTCAATGTCATCTTCATGCCGAATGTTCAGTAGGAACAGTTCCGAGCAGAAGGACTCCGAAAGTGCGAATTACCAGTGGAATTCATTGATGCGGTTCACTGTCAGTCAGATTTTGGAAAAATCATAACTCGGTCAATTTTTATCAGATTGTGTCCATTCTTGAAGTGTCAGTTTACAAATTTTATCCTCTTCAAGTTCAAAGACAATCTCTGGTTTGAACAGTGCTCCGAAGATCATCGTTTTGGTTTATTTCGCAAAACGGAAGTATTGAACCGAAGAAAAAGGTTGAAAGTTGTTTCACAGGAAAATTCATATCTCACTCGTTTTTTGTCCGATCGCGCTCATCTTTTGACACGAGGTTACTGACTCGTAGATCTAAACCTTTACTGACAAAGTCGAGTCGATATTCTGCTCCGAAAGACATGAGCTTGTCACGTTTCCGAGTAGCAAATGGTAAATAAGCTGAAAAAACAACTTTTGACAGTGACGTCTCGCTGCTTAAATGTATCGAACTCATTCAATTTTTATCGAATGACATCCGTTCTTTTTGCGTGACGTCCGTGACTCAGATACAGACAATTTCGTAAGAGGCTCAGAGTCAAAATTTTGTACCGAGCAAGGTGTTATTTCCACTTAAGCTGCCGATAAGCTTGAATTTTTACTGTTTTACCTCATTTTCCCACCAAACTATATATTCAAAACTCTCTCTCATTTCCCTCCAACTTCAATCATAATTCACAAACACCCAAAATTTTGATTTTACTCTCTCAAAGATCAAATCAAGTTCTCTCAACTTTTTCTTAAGAACACAATAACAACTTCATCAATCTTCAAGAACACTCAAGAAAGTCTCCGATCGAACTCCGACCACTGCCGATCAACCGTGATCGCCTCCCCCACTCCCGCCGGACCACCACGCCGACCGCCCTAGCTCCGAGCAACCACCGCGCGCCGGCGAACTCCCTCCTCTCCACGGATTCTTCATCAATTGCTCCTCCGATCTACTTTCCGGTAACAATTCTTGAATCTTTCGTTTCATTATTTGTTAATTGTTGAGGTTTGGATTGAATTAAAGTGAGTTTGATATTGTTGTAGCTTAGGTGTTTGATAAAATGCTTAGGTGAACACTTGAATTCAAGAATTGTGATAATTGTTGAGTGAATTAATTGTTTGATCATTGATTTGAGATTGATATTGTGGAGATTTGTTGAATGTTCTTGAACAATAGTTGTTGTGATTAATTGATTTTGAATATAGTTGAGTTAATTGATTCTTGAAATAAGTTGATTATGAGCAAACGTGGAATTGGATGATTTCATTTGATCTGTTGTGTTCCGCGTGTCGAAACTAATCCGGTTCCACAATTGTTGATATTCAATTTGCATCAAGAATGGATTAACCGTGGAATTGTTTGATTGTTGTGTGTTAATGGTTCGCGTGTCGAGAATTAATGATTCGCATGCTTAATGGATGATTTTGCTTGGTCTACATGTTTGAAAGTTGCGTGATCGATGTGCATTAATTGTGTATGATCGTTGGCTTGAGTTTGGTGCATGTTTGCTTGAGAAATAAAAGTTTGGTTGTGTAGGAACGTTATCGTGTCGCTTTCCCGTAAAAACGTGTTTTGGTCATAACTTCCTAACCGTGGCATGTTTTTGCGAATACGAATAATGTAACTCGACTTTGTTGATGATTCCGGAGCTGTTGGTGGACTTTTTAGTCAATTTCGGACAACTTTTTTCTACTGTTTCGCTACTGCCAACCGACGAAATAGGCCTAAAAGTCCCACTTCCGAGCGGAATTAATTCAAACCGAGTTCGTTTTTTAGTCCGTTGGCACGTTTGCGGTCAACCATGCGATTTTTGTTCAATTCCGAGTCGGTGATTTTTGACGCGTTTTTTCCAATTTGACGCTTTTAAGCTCCGTTTCGTGCGAACTTTGCATGTTGACTTGTATTTGATGTGAACTTGTGCTTACTTGCTCATACATTATCATTGTGATTGGTTTCCCTCTTTTCCGGATCGACTTTGTGTGCATTTTATGATGTTGTGGCGGTGCTGCCCAGTTTTGAAACTTTGTGTTCCGATGCATGTTCATTACTCGTATGCTTATCATTATGCTTGATTTTGAGTTATGATGCATGGGTGCAACTTCCGGTTGCATCTCCTTGTGGTTTCTAACATGTTTGTTGAGATTGTGCAAGGTTTCCGCTAAGATTCCGACGATGGTTATTCGCTCGGTATTCCACTTTATTTGTGGGATACTACTTTGCTTCCGATGCAATGGCTTTTATCTCATGCTATGAGATGCATTATATATTGTATGCGTGGTTGTCTGGCTTGTGTTTTCATGCAGGTTGCCTATGTGGCCGTGTCCGATACACACACCACATGCCGGTTGTGATTTATTTTCACACCGACAATGTTTTGACGCTTATGCTTCTACCAGATTTCTGACTCGCTTTTGTTTGCCTGATGATAGCTTGCTCTCTGGGTTTCTTGTTCTGCTTGCGTTTCTATTTATGGATTGCTATCCGTTGGGTATAATTTCTTGAACCGATTTACTCTTTTTCCGCATTTTTTCTTTTGATGCCATGAGAAGTAGGATTGGGAGTCCGTGCCACTTGGCCGGCAATTCTGGAAGTCCTCAAAGGAGGCTCTGCTTGTGTTTGTTTACTTTTGTGCCTAAGACCTCCAAGAGGCATCCCACTCCCATATCCCCTTGTAAGACCTCCAAGAAGGCAATTGACGGAAGTTAGGGTTCGCAACAGACCCCCGTTATTCTAGTTGAGTCGTTCTTAGCTCGCATTTCATGTTGATGCTTTGAACATAACTCACTCTTATTATCGAGTCCGTCAAGTGGAAGAAGAGTTTAGCAATCAAACCCCCAGGCCTTTTCTATCGCTCGCATTGACCGATGTTGATGCTTATGTGACCTAATTCACATCTTCCCCTCTTACTCTACTCTCCATGGTTCTCGATACCATTGGATAAGCACCCCTATTTCCCATAGCTAGCTTGTTTTCCTCAGTTGATATGACCCCTTGGCTAAAGCTCCCTCTTTCCTACTTTGATTATGTGACATTATTGTTGACTGACACTGTTTACTCTTTCGTTTGCTTTTAGTTCCTTTTGTTTATGGATTGAGTTACATAATGTTTACTTGTCTGATGACATGATCCCCTTAGGATTCCTAGCTCCACTTAATTTTTGATTAAGTCAGAGGTAGGAGAGACATTAGGATAGCAATCCATGCATGACAACATTAGGATAAAATTCCCCTTAGTGTTTTCTTTTTCCTTGAGTTTCCTCTTCTCATCTCATAACACTTCTAAAACACTTAATAAAGGTTAACGTGTATTGCGCATGAGCCTTATATATGGGAAGTGAGGTATGAGGGGTTTCCCTTCATTCTTCTAGGGTACTTAGTGTACGTCCTGTTGGGGACGATACACGACGTATTCGTTCCTATGTTGTAGACTTGGGTGCAATGCAAGTTGCAAACTAACTTCAATCTACTTCTTGTCTAAAAAAATACAAAACAAACTCAAACCTTTTTATCCTTCAGGATCGTTAAGTTTCAAACCTATTTTCAGAAAAGGGCACGTTACCTCCATCTCATTGCAAACAGGCATCGACCCTAACTGCCGGATGCGAACTTAACTTCGCTCAAAAAAGAAACAAACAACACAAGGTCTTCCCTAGTGAGGGGAACTACGTAGCTCTGATTCTCGCGTGCGAGCGAGATACGTAGGCAAGAGATCGTGCGAGATCTCTCCGAGCACAACCTTTCTTCATCACCTCTTTATCTCTTTTCAACCCGTAGGTCGAACTACGACTGCTCTGACTTCCTCCTTCTGGTTAGATTGAGGATACGTAGGCACAAGACGACAATGTCTTGGCGAGAAACTCCCCCCCCCCCCCTTTAGTTCGTGTCCGAACTACGTTGACTCTGACTTTCCCATTGCACGAGGGAATACGTAGGCATAGGACGTCGATGTCCTATCGAGTCACTTCTGTTTCTTTTCTTCCCCGTTTCTTCGTTCTTTTCCTTTCCCGTTCCTTTTCCTTTCCAGTAGCAGTGGAGCTCCAGATGACGACACCCTTCGATGTAGACAACAAGCGTGGATCCCATCGAGTACGATGTAGACAACATGTCAATATGTGTGTAGCGTCGGTTTTTTTGGTGACGCAACCACCTACCGCTATTTGGTGCTACTTTCCGATTTCTGTATTTATCCTGTAAAGCTTAAAAGGGAGGGGAAGATATCTTAAACTAACCCTACACGCAAGTGTTTTCTTTAACAAATGCTAAGAGATCGGGGATCGGGGTTTGGTTATACAAAGGGAAGCTATTAACACCTAGAGTATCTATAGTAATCTATAGGAACCTTCGTTTGCATGTATTTTTACTGTTTGAAATGCTTTCTTGTGTTTATCTGCTATTGATTGGGAAAGTTTCTCCTTTGGGAGGGTTAAGAGAATGTTTTTTGTTGTTTTTCAGGTTTTCTATTGTTTTTGGGAAGGTACCTGGACCTAGAATTTTTTGTTTGTGTGCTCGCTAAGATTTTGCAATCTTATGCCTACGTATTCCCGTAAAGAGATTTAGGAAATCAGAGCAATCGTAGTTCTTCCTATTTCTATGGGAGGAAAACTTATTTAGTGTCTTGTTCAAAGCCCAAGATTGAAGCTATCAGAGTATTTGTGTCTTGTTCAAAGCCCAATATTGAAGCTAAAAGGGTGTTTGTGTCTTGTTCAAAGCCCAAGATTGAAGCTAAAAGGATGATTGAGAGAGAGAGAGAGAGAGAGAGAATTTGTTATCTCGAAAGGGAGAAATCTCACCTATTCATCACAGATGTTGACTAATTGGTTATGAGGGAAATTACTTTAACTGGGATGTATGGAATCCAGCAATGTCATAATTTCCTTTATAAGAGAAATGTCATAAAGGAAGAAGCTTTAACTCAGTGTAGAGCAATGCCACTTTTTCCTTTATGAATGTTTCATGCTAAGAGAGGGACATTGGCTTGGATGTGTAGAATCCAGAGGCTTGCCACTTATATCAGTTAGATGAAAGAGAAATTTTAGCCAGGATAAGGGAATGACTCCAGCTTGGATTTTGAATCAACAAGTGTGCCACTTACAACAATTATCTGGAAAAAGGTTTTGATTGTTTGTTTTGATATGTGATGTATAGAAGAAGCATCTTCCTATAGAGGGGACTCATGGTCTCATCTGTGGGGATGTTGTTTTTTTGTGTGCCTTGTTCAAAGCCCAAGGTTGAAGCTGAAAGAAAAATGACTCATCTGGGGAGTATTATATATGGCTTGTACAAAGCCCAAGATTGAGGTTGTCGGGGAAAATCATTATATAAAACCTAAGAGGAGGTCGGCTCTTACTGAGGATTATTTAAATTCAGGAGAAGGTCTAAATTGTATTGGGGAATCCAAAGGGAAACTAACTCTTGCTGTTGATTTGAGCAGAGTTGATTTACCAGATGCCATGAGGCTCTAATTCTTTTAAGGATTTGTTGATGGTAAATTGACCCTGGCTGGGATTTTTAAGGTGAAAGTTAAGCCTTGTTGGGGGTCAGAGGGGTTTAAAGGTGAGTTTGAAAACCTTAGAGGTTTTAACTCTTCTGGGAATTGATTCATGGTAAAATTATCAGGATCTATCATATGCTTTTAGGAAGTCTGTGGGTCTTTTTGTTAAGCCCAAGAGGAGACTATGGAGATGAAACTTTCCAAGTCTACTTGTATGAAGCCTAAAAGGAGGCTGAGACTACCCAAGTCTCTTAAGAAGAGGTAGACTCTAGTTGGAGTGAGATCTTTGTATGATGCCCAAGAGCAGGTTGTGGGTTCTAGGGATGAAGATTAACCCTTGAATGATTGGATGTTCTGGAGCTTTGACTTTCCTGAGGATTGAACTAGCAGAGATGACTGAATTCTATCCTATTTTGGAGGCCTTTGGGTCCTTGTACTAAGCCCAAGAGGAGGCTGGGGAACTTTTAAGAAGCCTGTTGATCCTTGTAATAAGCCCAAGAGGAGGCTATGGGTAACTTTTAAGAAGCCAGTGGGTCCAAGCCTAAGAAAAGTTCAAGAAAGATTTCACCTGGAATAAGTCCTTTCTTTGTTGAACAGTTCTAAGGTTTGAAGAAATTCAAAAGAGGTTTCACCGGAAATTAAACCTCTTTGGGGAAATGAATTTCTTTTATATGTTTCTAAGTTTTGACAATCTTAAGAAAAGTTTCATTGCGAATAACGCCTTTCTTTGTTCCATATTGAATAAAGCCCAAGAGGAGGCAGACTGTATTGAGGGAAGTTTCCTACGAGGGAACAAGTTATTGACTAAGTTAGAAGTATCCTACTGTTTGACCTAAGGATGTTTTAACTTTTGGGGAAACTCTAGATAGATATGCACAAGCATATACAAATAAATGAATTAATAGGTATATAAACAAGTAAGCATTGAATTCAAAAGATGTTGGGTTTCATACTCCAAAAAGAGGCCCAAGTGTATTGTGATTGGTTGTATGATTACAATTTTATGATCAGGATTTTGAGAAATTGAAGAAAGTTTTGAGAAAACTTTGATTTTGAATTTGAATTAAAAGAAATTTGTTGTTTGAATGAAAATAAAAGAAGGTTTGGGGCTTATAACTCAAAGAGAGGCCCAAGTGGTCTAAGAGCAGTTTCATCGGGAATAATGCTCCTTTTAGTACCAATTTAAAAACATACAGATGATTTTGAAAATAGGGGTATGGGACTTACAACTCAAGAAGAGACCCATGGAGGTTGTTTGTTTGTTAAAAACAAAGTTTATGTACAAAAGATTAGGGCTTATACTCAAGGAGAGGCCCATATGACTTATTTTGAAAACAGTGATCACACTGCGATACTGAAAGATGTTGTGGGACTTATACTCTAGCAGAGGCCCAAAATTTATTTATGTACGTAGAGGTTGGGTCTTATACTCTATTAGAGGCCCAAAATGATTGAAGGAAAGAAAGGTGGGGCTTATACTCAAGGAGAAGCCCAGATGAAAAACAGTGGATGCGCCGTTATTTGAAAATCGTATTGGGACTTATACTATGACAGAGGCCCAAAAATTATTTATTTACAAAAGGGGTTGGGTCTTAAACTCTATTAGAGACCCAAAAATGTTTAGTGTGAAGTTTGAAAGATTGAATTTTAAAGGAAACCCTAATTCCTAATTTTTTTACATTTTTTAAAAAGAAAAATCAATTAAAAAATGATAAAAAAATATAAAATAAATCCAATAAACATGTTGTGAATTGTGTTCAAGGTTTGAAAAATGAAATTTTATTCACATGATGATTACAAATCAAATTGGTTTTGAAAAATCAAGAAAAATAAATTATTTAAAAATGTTTAAAAACAAATTAAAATAAAAATCTTTGAAATATTTAAAAATATATCAAAATAAAAGTATTTTTTGTGATTTTTGGTAAATAAAATATTTTTAATGTGTGGGTGATTTTTGTGCAAAAAATCATTTAAAAATAATTAATTTTAAATATTAAAACAAATATTTAAAATTAAATAAGAAAAATATGAAAAATATGAGAAAAATGGGAAAAGTGGCAAAAATGACATAGGTGAGGTTTGAGCCCATGACCTCACCCTCCAACTCACAAAACACGCCCTTGCCAACTGAGTCGGCGTGTGCTGATGATAAAAATAGCAAACCAACACATAATATATGAAACATGCGTGGCAAATTCAAATTTCGCGCCAGACTTCATCTTTTTCCTTGAGCCAACTTCTGATTTGCAAATCCTATGCTATCTCTCTCAATACGCAACCATTTGACATGATTTAAACACCAAAGTTGGGTGTTTTTTAACAAGGAATTGAATGGTTCTTTTTAATTTCATTTATTTAAGTGTATCACAAGATATCATGTTGTAATCAGATGAACCCTAAAAAATGCAAGAACTATATGAAATCCCATACACGCAAGATAAATGGCAATTGATTGAGGGTTAATGATCTATGAACACCCAGAAACATGTTGTTATCTTGAAAACATATTTATGATGGATGATTTATAGAGTTCAGTTTTGAGGAAGCTTACCTTGCAAGTGAGAATCGAATTCTGCAAAATAGGTGTTACATATGCAAGATGATGATCTGGATAACTTCCTTGACCCCCAAGGATGGTGTTCCAATTATTAGAATGGGTTGAAACCTTCTGGATCACTTGGCTCGACTCAATCTGCAGCATTGAGGAAAATTTGAGCAAAAGGACAGTAACTTGGTGATTCTGATGTTACAAAAGTGTTTTGAGGTTATGGATCACTTCTATGATGATTATATGAAGTGTTTGGATGCTTGGTTAGAGTGGAATTGGACTGGTTTAAGAATTCCAAGTTTTCACTCTTTGAGAACTTTGAATTTTACAAAAGGAAGAATTTGTGAGAAAACAAGCATTGTAGTTGTTTTGGTGTGTTTTGAAACATCAGAATTAAGCTCTATTTATAGGTGAATAACTTTTGACCAATTCCACATTCCTCAGATGTTTTTATTGTTGTTTATGTGAGAATCTTGACTAGGGAGTGTGGAATCTTTGAATGTGCACTATTACACATAAATGCCATTTGAATTCAAGGCATCCATGACAAAACTTCATCATTTTTATGAGATTCTTTCTTGGTTCTTTGGCACTATCTTGCAGGTTTGTGATGAGTCATTCTGATCCATGTTGAAATGGTATGATTATGATCAATGCAATTTGAATCAAAAATCGTGTGGTGCAAGAAATGACAAAATTGATTTTACAAAACAGTTTGTAGCAAGGCATATTGATCACGTCATACCTCTTTGCTCAAATGGAGTTTGATGATGTTCTTGTACTCTTTGGAAAGCTTGCACATCATAATTCAACTTTGATGTTTGCATTTGGTCTTGTATCATTATGGATCATGGATGTTTTAGAGGCTTGCACATCATAGTTGCTTAGATCATAAGTTATGGCCTTGCAAAGTTGGGTAAAAATAATCTTTTTTTCATAACTTAGTGAAATTTTAAGTTTCTTAAGATTACCCCTTTTACAAGTAACCTCAATTTTCTTGATTTTTCTTAATGGATGATGATCCAAATCACAAGTTAACAATGTTTTTGACTTGAAGAAGCCATATTTGTTAAAAAAATCCCAAAAGTCAAACTTGGTTTGGATCATAGTTGACTTTTTATCAGATGAACTTCAAACTTTGTGATCCTTTATGAAATCAAGTCCTTGGAATACATTAAACCTAATGGATGGATTCCATAGGTGTTTTAGAGTGTCTTGAGTCATGTCCCAAGGTTTGAGATCATGTCTTGGTCAAAAGTCAAAGGTGTGGTTGACTTTTTCTCAAAAACCCTAGTTTATGGTCTAGATGAATTTGAATCTTTATATTGCTCATGAATCAAGTTCTTTGTGTCAATTTAAACTTGTGAGAGGATTAATATAATATATTTGAGGTCTTCAAAACATTTCTTGAGGTCATGGCTCATGCCTTGCTTCAAAACTCAACTTAGGGGTGAATTAGGTCAAGAAACCCTAATTCCTGATTTTTGATGAATGCATCCCCTGAGGCTATTTTGAACTCATGATTGGATCCATGAGGTCCCTTTGAGCTTCTTGAATCATGTTTTGGAGTATTGGCCCATGCTCAGATGAAAATTTCCCTCTGGAGGCTTTGGTCGACCAAAACCCTAATTTGGTGACACTGGTGATCTTGAGGCTTAATCAACTTGAGATGTTGCATTGCTATGCTTGATTCTTGATGTGGGAGACCTCTTGATCCTTCATGGATGTTTTAGAGGCTTGAAAAATTAAATATCATGTCAATTCTTGATTGATCCTTTGCCTGAGTGTTCTGAGAGGGCTCAAAATCCTAATTCTTAATTAAGGTGAATGCTCAACAATTTTTAAGAGGATTGATGAGGCATAAAGGTACATCCATATTATGGTGATGATTTGCACAATGATGTGGAACCTTGTGGTCAAAATTTAGGGTATGACAATATGGTAATGGAAAGTCATCTTTCGGACTAGCTTTGTTAAGTCTCGGTAGTCCACACACATTCTGACTTTTCCATCCTTTTTCAAAACAGGAACTATGTTGGCCAACCACTTAGGGTATTCTGACGTGACAAGAAACCATGCGTCAATCTGCTTATACACTTCTTCTTTGATTTTGTTGGCCATATCTGGGCGGGCTCTTCACAACTTCTGCTTGATTGGCGGACACTTGGCTTCTACGGTAAGTGGTGTTCCGCAATATCGGTGTCCAACCCTGGCATATCTTGGTAGGACCTGAAGGTGCGAGAAAGACACAAGAAAGGGGGTTTGAATTATGTATTTACTCTTTTGACAACTTTTTGCTTCTTGTCTTTAAGACCCGAGATATCATCAGAGTTCAATGAGAGACTCTGGCTTGTAAAGTTATATTCAGATTTCTTAAAGCTTGAAACATGAGACCTTCTTAAGAGTCTGAACACTATGTGAAACATTCAGATCTTGAAGAGCAGAAGCTTATCAAAGTTGCAAGGTTCTGGCCTGCTTATGTAAGTTTCTGATACTTAATATAGAGAACCATAAATAAGAACATTAAGCATAAGAGTAAAGGACACACGATATATCCTGGTTCACCACAAAGGCTAATCTAGTCCACCCTCCTCAGGTGATTTCGCCTTGAACGTAAGGTCTTAATCCACTATAATCAATCTCGATTGCAGATGCACGGGCAACAGCCGGGGACTGACCACTTGCACAGCCGCACTGTGACTAACATGCACTGAACCGTTCAGGGATTCAACTTAATAAATATAACAAACATTGACCTGCAGGTTCCAATCTCGCAAGATCTACTGCTAAGCTTTCACAGCTAGACGTTCAGGGATTCATCGCAATGAATATAACGCTACTGACCTTATTTTAGGATTTTCTCACATTGACATCTCGCCATTGTCTTCTCGAGTCCGCGGTCACACTGGCCACTCAAGGAATCCTAATTCACCAAGAATTAGTTTTATAGGAGATTACAAAGATGCTTCTTAACAAGCAGATTACTCCTAAGTTTAAGTACAAAGAACACACAAGTGTTCGAGCAAGATGTGAACAACAGCTCTTTGCCTATTCTAAGAAACTACAGAGATGTATAATGAATTGACAGTTGTTGACATCTTGTAGATCTTCTTCTTCTTCGTCTTCTTGGGTGAGTAAGCTTTGAGCAACAACTCCTTGCTTCAGATCTTCAATGTAGCGCTGACGAGAGGGTGGTTGATGACTTGACTGATTTGCAATGTTGTCTTCTTCATCAACAACTTCTATACCAATTCATTGTTGTTGTGTTGAATGATGATCTTTGAGCTTCAACAACAATGGCCATGTGTAAATGGTGATAGCTTTGGATATTCTAAGTGTTACAACGAGACCTCATCGTTGTTGCTATCTTCACACAATGACTTGATCAATTCATCTTTTGTGGGAGTAAATTGATTAGTGGACTTCGTCATTTAGAAGCGAATACTCTTTCCTTTAAATAGCCCAGTAGAAATATAGCCATTTGAAATATTATTGGTTGTTGGAAAAGAGACATTGTGTAATAACTAGTTGTACTGACACGTCTCCTTTTTATTGTGGGAGAAGTGACAGGATATATCTTTCTTGGGCGTCGTGTACAGTCACTCACAATGGTAACATGTGACTTCCAAACTTCAGAGGCTTCTGATGGTAAATTGATGAAGCATGAGTAGAGTCTTCTTAATAGGATATCTGATACGTCAAGTCCTCAGTCATTTGAAGAAGTCCATTAGGAATCAGTCTTCAGAACTTCAGCACTTGTCTTTAAGAACATTATCCTTTACTTCTTCAAGTCTTCAGAAACTTCATAACTTGTCCATTAGGAATCCGTCTTCAGAGTCTTTAGCACTTGATCTTCAGAACCTTAATCTTCAGAACACATAAGTCTTCAGATTCTTTCTGCACTTGGTCTTCAGAGCCTTCCACCTTCAGAACTTCAAGTCATGAGAGTCTTCAGCACTTCGGTTCTTTTCTTCAGAAGCTTCGCAATCTTCAGAATCTCGATCACTTTCAAAGAGCATCCACAAGAGCATTGCAACAGCAATATCAGCATCCTTGGATCTGACTGATCACGATCAGATACAGAAGCATTCTTGCTTCTTGCGACTTGTGTCACACATAGTAACTTCGCATATTATCAATTACGCTCATCTGGCTGGTGCTTGTTGGATCTGATAACTTCTATGAATATGATATGCACACAACACACGTTAGAACATAAAATGGTTCTTTCACAAATACGTATTATTATCATCAAAACATAGATTGACTTGTAGAGACAATTCTTGCTCTCACAATCTCCCTCTTTTTGATGATGACAAAACCAAGTATTTTGAGTGAACATTTTATACAAGGTAATCACCAAAACAAACATATTCAGAGTCTAGAACAACAGCTCCCCCTGAATATGTTATCCTCAAAGTTTTATCTGTGATCATCTAGAATCTTATATGATCCAAAGACCTATAGAATAACAACTTGAGTTGCCAGAACGAAGAATAGAAAAGGACTACTTTTCTATCTCGTCTTTTAAGAAACTAAGAGTCTTCAGGATCTGGACTAGTTCATCAGAGCTTCCATCTTCAGATCTTCAGAACTCAGTTCCTTTGTGGTCGTATCAGAGCTTGTAATCTTCAGAGTCTTCTGAAGCATTTCTACTTTTTAGTAGGTTCATTTAAACACAAGCAGATCAGTTCTTATCTGATAACATAGCCTCGCTATTCATCAGAGATAGACACTGTCTTTCAAGAAACTCCCCCTGAGTTTCATACTTTGTGAAGATTATAGGATTTATCATTTAAATCTTCTGGGTAGTCTCCCCCTAATTTCCATAAGTCAGATATTGGGATCTTCAGAATCATAATTCAGGATGATAACTTTTTAATCACCAATGTAGATCATGACTTTTTCAGAATTTGACTTTTGAACACAGGTCTTCGTTTCAGAACCTTGTTACTGTCATAACTCAGTGTTTCATCAAAGCTTGATTTTTGATCAGATACCAATTGAAGTTTAAATTTTTATGATCAATCAACGCTTGATTCTAAATCTGGTACACATGATTTGATTCTGGTCTGATACCAAGTGATGTGCTGAGTCTTATACCATAGTATGTTGAATCTGATACCAAGTGAAGGAATTCTTCTCATACCACATGAAGGGTATTTCCTTAGTGTGCTGAAATTGATACCAATGAAGGTATTTTAACAATAATCAACAGCTTTGCTCTGATTGACGAGACTGATACCAATTTTTGTGTTACTTGGTCTGATTACCAATAGTTGATTTAGTCTGATACCAAATCGTTTTCATTTTAATTGGTTCCTGGTAAACATCAGAACTACTTCTTCTTGGATCTTCAGATAGTTCTTGACTTCTGATTTGCACAATTCTTCTGAATAAGCATCTTGAGATGTATACTTTGTCTTGACTGCTTTCAGAGTTTTCTCCTTTTGATTATTGCGTTCTGAATTTCATACTCTCAGACAGCTTACAGCTTCTGAACCAAGTGAGACAGATATCAAGATAAACTTTGACTTTCAGACATTTCTCAACTTCTTTCTATCATATGACTAACAGAGATCTTGTTCTTCTTTCTTGACATGTCTTAGAATGCCTAGTGAACTTGTTTGGAGTTCCTCGGATAACATCAAACAACAAACGTTAGTAGTAACACATTTTATATGATTGATTATTTGTTTAAGTTGCATTCTTTAAGATTTCTTTCTTTGTTTAATCACTATCAATATTCATATATTCATCAATCAAAATCAAATTCCTTCTCCCCCTTTTTGACATCATCAAAAAGTTATAGAGCATCTGAGCATTTAAGCATATAATTCCTTTTTCCAATCAAAATCATATATCAGTTAAGTATACAGGATATGATAAAGAACATAGAACCATAGAACCATCATTTGAGCAGTTAAGAACAATCCAAGTCATTTAGTGATAACCATCTTTAACCATAGCATATTCATTTGAAGGATAATTAGATGGAATCAGCTGATTATCAATTGAAGATTTTAGATCATCTGTAGAGATTAATTATAGCATTTTTATTTATGAACTACTAGATCGAAGCACCAACACAAAATAGTTGTAAAATATCGGATAGGCTTAATCCTAATTCAAAAGATTTTCCATTCATTATCAAGAGGAAAATACATAATGCAAAAAAAAGGTAACAAAACATAAAGCAAAATGATCATAACCCTATCCTATTATTCTTCAGTGAATTCCAAAGAATTCAGCATGACTCATGGGTGAACATTCTTCAGTTGCTCCAATGTGTCCTAATCTGGAGATTACATCTTGAATCTCAAGAACACGAGATATGACCCTTCCATATGGGATGCTAAAGGAGGACTTGTTTCTAGACAAGAGGATTTGTTCTTGCAAGTTGTTAGTTCTTTATTTTTAAGGGTTAGCATTAATTTTGTAAAACAAATAATAACAGCAATATGTTAGATAGGATACTTTATCTTGCTAAAGAAGAACAGGTTGAGCAAGAAGTCCTAGAGTGCAATAGAACATGTTGAGTTGAAGTGGTTTCAACATCTGGAACTACATGTCGTATCAAGATGTCCCATGCAAGATCATTCGACATCGCTCCAGAACTGAAGTAAATTAAAGATTCTGTTATGTCTTAACTGATGCAGAAGATTCAGGGAATAATATGCAAATTCTATGTGGCGCTTAATTAAAAAGGCTGAGGATTCAAATCTGAAATTGAGAAGAATATTGGAAAATATACACTTTCTAAATATGGAGATATTTTAGGAAGTTAAAGATTATAGTCCTATTATGTAGCAGAAGTTTCTGCTAATTGGTAGCAGCTTATTTACTGTGTCTGTGAAGGCCCAAATCCAGTTGGGAATAGGTTATATATAGATGCAGTGTAACCTAGAATAAAACCGAACCAAAGATGTAAAAATTCTAGTATTAGGATTGGTTCCTGTACCACTCGACATGTGAGTTGGACAGTTTGTAATTGTGATCCTCGAAGCTGTTAAGTAAGAGGAGTATTGTCCTTGGAGGAAGCTTTTAAGTAACTCTAAGTTGTATCTTGGAAGTGTGTCTTCCTTGTTGAATTGTTGTTTAGGTAAAGAGCCGTTGATGCAGTGGCGGATTGTTGACTGCTAGACATCATTGCGATGATTGGGAGTGAGAAGAGTTTCTCATAGCTAGAGAGGATCTAGGTATAAGGGTCATTGGGTAGTGATTAAGTGATAAGCTGTAAACGAAGAGTTTAGCTTTGAATTGATACTACTGATAGTGGACTTCATCCCTGGCTTGGTAGCCCCCAGAGTAGGTGTGTTAAACCGAACTGGGTTAACAATTCTGTGTGTCTTGCTTTTATCTTTTCAGTACCGTGATTATTGTTATATACCTTGCCATTTGTGTTCATGTCAGACCAGATGTGGAATGGCATGTTACAGGACATATGAATTCTGCACATGTACCAGAATTTCAATTGGTATTAGAGCAGGTCATTCTGTTCTTTTCACTGGATACCAGAACTTCGTGTTTGGTGCCTTGGTAGGTTAAGAGGTTGTCCTATTGTATCTAAAAGGATGAGCCTAGGTCTTGTCTAGTTGTCTGATGTGATTCTATTGAGTTTGCTTTCGGTAAATCTGCTGGTGCTAGTGGTGATCAGGTGATTGTGACTACCTGAAGGTGTGTTCTTTTGTCTTATGCTGATGTCCTACATACTGTTACAACATCATTACTTGTTGTGTTTCCTGGATAGAGGTCTAGGAACCATGCTTGTGGAGTTGGAAGAAGCAACATTATCGTCTGAAGTGGCGGTTCTGACATAATGTGGATTAGAATGGGCAGATTCTGATACTGATGTTAAGAAGTTTGGTCTGGCAATATATGACTATTTTCATGATGAAGACTTCATTAGGTGCTTGTGAATGTAAGGACTGGAGGTTGTTGTTAGTGGTGTGATCTGATCAGAATGGCTGAAGAGAATGAGGTTTCTTCTAATACAAGTAAAAGGTGGTGGCAGTCCTTATCTTGTGGTGCAAGTGATCCAAAGACATTTGAATATGTGAGAAATTCCAAATCAAGTGGGTGCTTATATTGGACTTGGCAGACCATGTATCTGAAATAAACATGATGAAATTATGCTCAACAAATACAAAAAGTGGCAGTTCTTAATGTTGAGAATGTGGCAATTTTATTGTGCTTTTATCTGGTGTTAAGTATTCATCTTCATAAGGAGCATTGGGTGTTTATGTCAGGGGGAGTTAAGGTTGTTGTCTATGGTCTATTACTACAAGGGTGCAGATTATTGTGAAGATTGCGCAGAGTGGTGTCAATCAACATGATGGGACATGTACTACTGAGTATGGTTGGTTGTTCCTAAGGTTGGTATGCTAGTGCTTATGAGGAGGCTGAAGAGCAGAATTGTTGTATCTAGGAAAAGTTAGTTTTCTGGAGGAATCGAGAAGGGATTGTGAGTTGTGCTGATCAATAGATGTCGTGCTTGTGTTTTGGATTCTTTCAAAGTGTCCTGGGTTGATAATATTGTGAGCCAGCAGACAATGTCTGATGCGATGTCAGAACATGGTATAGGACATGTCTGTCTTGAGCCAGACAAGGAATTATTCTGGACGGTGGTGTAGGGATAAGGTGGAACACGTGTCTCTGACTATGCATGGAACTGTTTTGGCACAGTTTATGGTAAAGATCAGTTAGGAAACAATAAAAGTGGTCAAGACTGTTTTGGACGGTAGGCATTGAATTTGGAAGGAGTTTTTGGTACCTAAAATAGCGTTTCTTTGACCAAGAACCTGGACATATTCAAAGCTCGTAAATTCCAAAGTAACTGGTCAGCTATTTATAGGGGTTGTTCTTTTCTCCTTCAGCCAGTGAGTGTTCTTGTTTCATAAGTCTTATGGCGTTTGTTCGGGTTTGGGTGAGCACTGTTTGGGTCTGGTTCTGTGAGGGCTTTCTTTGCCAATTTTTGGCTAAAAAGGGGGAGAAAGGGTTTACAAAATGGTTTGTACAGATGCTATGTCTGGAGTTTGCAATTTTAAATGTGTGCAGAGACGTCGAAGAGGGTGTCCTTTCCTTGAGTTGGTGTTGAGTCTTTGTGACTTGTGTCCTGAGTTATGAACACAGTTGTGACTTGTGTTATGAGTTACCTGGGCTGATAGATTGATACTTCTTAAGTTTCATCTTATGCCACAGGTCGACTAGGGGTGTCTGATCAATTAAGGTGTGCAGATATCTCTTATGCCACCATTGGTCCTTTGTGTCAAGACAGACGTCTCTTTTCTGGAGGAGTCTTCTTCAATTAATCGGGGTCTATCCTGGAAGGAAAAAGAAATGTGTTGTATTAAGGGGGAGTGTCAGATATCTTCTTCCTCGTGTACACCAGATATCTTCTTCCTCATTTGCACCAAATGACTTCAGGATTTCCTACTTCCTAATGTGCTGCCTGAAGTTATTGTGCTGTGGTGCTCGAAGGTGATGTTATGGAGCTCATAGAATATGCTGAAAAGAGTTGTCAAAAATGATGTCTTAACATCATTCAAGTATTCCCAAGAAGATGATTCTCCATGATTGCTGTTCACAGTAGCTACTGATGGTTACTGTTAGGTTCAGTACTTGCTGATGACTACTGACAGTAGGTAGGGTTGTGATTGCTGCTGTAATCTGAGTTGTAATGTGTATATATTTGTTTTACCCAAAATTTGCCAAAAGGGGAGAATGTTAGTTCTTTATTTTTAAGGGTTGGCATTAATTTTGTAAAACAAATAATAACAGTAATATGTTAGATAGGATACTTTGTCTTGCTAAAGAAGAACAGGTTGAGCAAGAAGTCCTAGAGTGCATTAGAACATGTTGAGTTGAAGTGGTTTCAACATCTGGAACAACATGTCGTATCAAGATGTCCCATGCAAGATCATTCGACATCGCGCCAGAACTGAAGTAAATTAAAGATTCTGTTATGTCTTAACTGATGCAGAAGATTCAGGGAATAATATGAAAATTCTATGTGGCGCTGAATTAAAAAGGCTGAGGATTCAAATCTGAAATTGAGAAGAATATTGGAAAATATACACTTTCTAAATATGGAGATATTTTAGGAAGTTAAAGATTGTAGTCCTATTATGTAGCAGAAGTTTCTGCTAATTGGTAGCAGCTTATTTGTTGTGTTTGTGAAGGCCCAAATCCAGTTGGGAATAGGTTATATATAGATGCAGTGTAACCTAGAATAAAACCGAACCAAAGATGTAAAAATTCTAGTATTAGGGTTGGTTCCTGTACCACTCGACATGTGAGTTGGACAGTTTGTAATTGTGATCCTCGAAGCTGTTAAGTAAGAGGAGTATTGTCCTTGGAGGAAGTTTTTAAGTAACTCTAAGTTGTATCTTGGAAGTGTGTCTTCCTTGTTGAATTGTTGTTTAGGTAAAGAGTCGTTGATGCAGTGGCGGACTGTTGACTGCTAGACATCATTGTGATGATTGGGAGTGAGAAGAGTTTCTCATAGCTAGAGAGGATCTAGGTAGAAGGGTCATTGGGTAGTGATTAAGTGATAAGCTATAAACGGAGAGTTTAGCTTTGAATTGATACTACTGATAGTGAACTTCATCCCTGGCTTGGTAGCCCCCAGAGTAGGTGTGTTAAACCGAACTGGGTTAACAATTCTGTGTGTCTTGCTTTTATCTTTTCAGTACCGTGATTATTGTTATATACCTTGCCATTTGTGTTCATGTCAGACCAGATGTCGAATGGCATGTTACAGGACATCTGAATTCTGCACATGTACCAGAATTTCACAAGTGATTGAACATGGTTTGAGGAAGGTTTATTTTTCTTCTGTAGACCATAAGGAAAATAAATAGTCGGTCTGAGTGAGACAACACTCTTGTTCCTGATTCTCTAGGTCTTAAGTTAGTTTCCATGATCTTATGCCAGATTTTCGCAGATGGGATAAGTGTGGAGACACAGTTGGAGGGACCATTTCCACAATGAATTTTGTAGATGAGATCATTGAAGATTTTCCTTTCCTTGTAGTCTTCAATGGTGTCACCGTTTTCATCGCACTTTATTGCTTGCGCAATGACGGAGGGTTTAATTACCACTGGAATTCCAGAGCCAGCTGACTGAATGATGCGCTGGTTATACCCGTTAGAAAACACATTTGCATTTGCCCAGAATTCTTTAATAAGATCTGTGTAAATGAGACCTGGAAGCATCTCAAGATAACCTTCCCATTTTTGACACTTTAGTTCGAACAAAGTTTTTGTAAAGCCAAGTTCTTTGAGAGAACTGGAGTTCACAGAGAACTCATTTAAGATTTTTAACTCATAGATTTCACTCTTAGTAGGTTTTGCATGAGAGGTGGACATTCTAGAGGGAATACTAAAGGGAGACACTAACTGAGATAATTTTGAATAATGGATAGAGAAGTGAACAAGGTGCCTTAAATAGGCAAAGAATAGAAAGAGTCGAATAAATGCTTGTGACTCCAACCGTCTGGTTCGTCATTTCTTAGGTATTTTAAGCTAGATATGACTAGGTTAAGGGATTAACACTAGCACTGAGTCCAACAGTTAATTATTCTTGGGATGACCAAGAGATCACGCATAAACTTCTCTAATTTATTCTTGACAGGAGTCAAGGAGTTGCAATAAGTTCATACATAAGAGTAGTATCACTATCTAGTGGTGAAAATATAGAGACACGTTTTCCCTTTTTCAAGAATGTTTATCTCATATGTCTAATAAGTGCACATGCGTAGACATAAGGGATTAAAAGTTACACATACTTAATCTTAATTAGCAATTACACAATATGAGTAAGTGAACCATTACGCACTAATAACTTAGCCTAATTGAGATATGTAATCTTCTGATTTTATGAAAACCAACTGTTGTCGAAGGTTTCACAAAACTTCCTATCCAGAGCAGTATCTGGACCACATCGAATTCTGCAGATCTTTTGCACTATTCCTGCTCTGAAGAGTACTTCTAATAGGACTTTTCCATAAGGAATGTATGATTGGTTCATGGTTCTTGACGTGACAATTGACTCTTTGAGATGGTCAAAGATTACTTGGGAAAGGTTTATAGGAATTTGCCTAAGAAGACACATGATGAGGAGCTTATCATCATGATACAGAAAGTCCTTGTTTGTATTGCGAGGTTTAATATTTGGTAGGATGAACTTGTACCAACCTCTAGCAATGGGCAGAAGTGTTTCAGGTTTCGTAGGTACAAAGGAAGATCCTTTATCAAACATAAAGTGCATTTCAGCATCGCAGGTGCATCGAATGGATGCATGGTTGGGAGTGACACCTCCTGGTAGACAGTCAATGGCTTCAGAGATTTTTGTGGCATTGATGGTGACTGGGGGATCATAAATGTCAGAGGAGATGGTTAAACCATTACTGCTAACAGAGGCATTGATCCAAAAGGATTTTAAGAGGTTAGGATAAGTTGAGCCTCTTAGTATATGTATGTATCCATTCCAATTTTGAAAGTGAATACCAAGATGAAGATCATGATCAGTATCCATTGGATTAGGTTGTTTTTCAATGATGATTTCAAGGAGATCATCATTGCCATAAAAGGTTCTTGGAGTCATTTTAGATTGCGTTTAGGGTGAAAGGAAGGTTGGGAATATGAGATAGTGAAGAATACTTTTTGGAGTGACTTTAAATAGATGGATGGAGGAGTTTGAACTGAATGGGTCAATAGCTAAGAATGACTTAGGAATACTGGAATCTTAGACAGATAAGCAGTCTGTTGATCTAGGGAAGGTCGAGGAGATATGCATGCATTTATTCTTAGCGAGAGTTAGGTGGATGTAGTAACTGCATTATGAAGTCATTAATTCTAAGCAAAGACAAAAGGATACGCTTTTTAGTTTCAAGGTTTTTATTTATTAATCATTAATCAGTGCATAGCCTAGAATACAGGCAAAAAGGATTTTTCACTATTTCCAATATTAAGAGAGAATCCCGACCAGTCAGAATATGACCATGCCTGGATTAGAAGCTATGGCCTAGGTAATGAGCTATTTTGGTTATGGTAGCATGTTTCCCTATTTCATAGCTGAGCAGATGTCACTCAATATGCGTATATCAAGGAAATTTGGATGGCTGAGATTTTCTTAAGTAGAAACTTGGAAGATTAAAGAATCTAAGGTGTGTCGTTGAACATCATGGTTTCTTAGACTAACTAGGTTGAGTGGAGTGACTTTATGAGAGAAAGAGTTGGGTCTAGTTGGAGTGTATTTATGGGTTATGATGTGGTCAACCAGAGTGAGTGACATGATGAGGAGAATCTGATATTCGAGATCTATAAACTTTGACTGTTCCAAGAAGCATGTGCAGACACATACGGAAAAGGACAAAGGATTATCTTAAAAGTTTTTCTAATCACTTCTCACAAAACTTAATCATAGTAAATCAAAGGGTTTGATAAAGTGATTCTGGTTGTTATCATGAAAATAAGTCATAAATGAAGAAGGGATTGTACCTGAGATCTTTGCAGACGTGTCTGGATGCAATCCCAATCTTGACTCTAATTTTTCCTTTTCTGAGTGAATTGCTGAGGATTCTTGAATTCTTCAGGATCACTTGTCTTCTTGTTCCTAATGAACATTCTTAGGTTGTGGAACTGAATCCAAGACATCAATCTTTGAGAATTGATTAGGTTCTTCTTCCATAGCCAGAACTTAGTTCTCGTTCATAAGAGCTTCTTCACCCGTGGCTGGTTTGATTAGTGAAACTTATTCTTAAGCATGTTTCTTCTGATGGTCTGCACGTTGATCTAATTCTGATTTGAGAATTCTTGCCATCCAGAGTCAGAATGAGAAGTAGTCATTCGGAACTCATAGCAATTTGACTTGTCTCACTGTGCTAAAAGCAATTGCAGTTAATAGATTCAACATCTTGATCTCACAATGCACGTAGTTAGCTCATCAGAGACTAACAACATATCTACTTCAAAATAGAATGTTGACTGATTTCTTCCCTCCGAAGGACATCAGTAACTTAAATTCTTTTTGACTTGAGTAGAGAATTCCAGTGTCTGGTTTGACATCTTCAGGTTCCAGTGCTTGAGAGGTTCTGAACAACTTATCAAATAGTGATCATATTACTAACATTTGATTCACCTGAGAGATAGTTTTAAGTTATCAGAACTTAGTTATACTGATTCAAACAGGACTTAAGAGTTCATTCTTGATCAAGTGTTTGATGACTCCTAGACGTTCTTCTTCCTGAATATTCTTTCTGTTTTCAGTATTGCTTCCAAGAAAACAACTTTCAGTTCTATATTGAGTCTTTTAATCTTCTTGATCATTCAAAATTCAAATGGTGAATCATTTCTAAGAGTTTGAACTCTTCAGATTTTCTGACTTCAACAGACTTCACTCTGAAGTTCAAAATCATAGACCAGCAATTTTTCTTCTTTACATGAAGAAGTTCTGAATGAGTTTTTATACGAGAAAGTCAAGGGTGGACCTAATCTGTTTCTTGAAAACATCTTAAAACTCATAAAGAATTGATCTTTAGCAAACAAGACTTCTTGTTTTCTGATGATTTAACTTTGATCAAATACATGGTTTATCCACACGTATCTTCCAAGATAAGCATTCCACAAATACTACTTCTTATCTGATGAATCTATCTTATCAGCTGATTCTTCAATCTTCACTAAGACTTAATTAAGAAAGATTTAGTTGTTTGACAACGGTAGGAACTTCCAGAATCAGTGATTTGCTCAAGTACTGATAACACGTAAATGTATAGTATTTTTAGACCCGGTTTGCATGCAATTTAGTTTCGTTTTATTTATTTTCTTTGATTTATGTTTTATTATGCCGGTATTTATTTCCTTTTTTCAGGTGCTCGATTAGAAATGGGATTTAATTATAAGAGAAGAATTG
The DNA here is from genome assembly GCA_022829125.1 of Lathyrus tuberosus. Lineage (NCBI taxonomy): Eukaryota > Viridiplantae > Streptophyta > Magnoliopsida > Fabales > Fabaceae > Lathyrus > Lathyrus tuberosus. The sequence goes on along the minus strand of JALAZF010000014.1, from coordinate 557,168 downwards.
AAGAAAAAGAAAGGAAAGAAAAAGAAAGGAAGGAAATTAAAGAAAAGAAAAAGAAAAAAAAAAAGAGGTGGGCCCACCACACACTTAAGGTGGCGTTGGCCACACACTTAAGGTGTGGCGCCCACCATGCTACAAATGTGGCTCCAGCCACACTATGTGAGAGAGAGAAGGTGGCGCAAGCCACCTATAAAGTAGGAAGAGGTGGCGCAAGCCACCTATCTATTAGGAGATAAAAATTGCCCACTTCCCCTTTATTCTCTCCACGTCTTCAGCTACTCCGGAAAACTAAGTCCTTCATTCATCCGATTCTCACGCAATACACCCGATGATTCTGAGGACCAAGTGAGTATAAAAAGGAAAGAAAACCTCCATTGAAGGGCTCTTCTCTTCGGTCCAGATTTTAATTGATAGGTATTAGGCAATTTTCATTCACGATGTAAACAGAATAGTTCTCCATATCGGGGACTATTACCAATATAGTTTTAGGATTTATTTTTGTTAGTCGATTTCAGTACTTTGATTCGAAGCCTTCAGGCGTATTACAATTCAGCATCTATTTAATTTCAGGTTCCCTTTATCGTTTATTTTACTGTTATTGCTTTCTTATTTTATTTGCTAGATCATGTTTAGTATTAAGTTTATTTATCGTAACTACATGTTTGTTTTCCTATTTATGTCTTTCTAAATATTCTTGAGTCCGGTGTATGAGGACCGTCGTTACCGACAGGACTCGGTAGAAAATAATAGGTGCGAACTTATGATTAAAATTCTGTTTTGACTTTAATTTACAAGTCTAATTTAAATAGCTTTGTCATGAGAGTGAAAGGTTATTTAACACGATTTTGTCACGAGAGTGAGGAATTAATTAAGGTTAGAGCCGACACTGTGAGAGCGTGGGGGTCAAACCGGATAGTGGAAATTAGGCAACATATCTAAATACAGCGAGAGCGCTTTAGATACGTTTAGGATATTATTGGCTTTCATAATATATTTCCTAGTTACCGGGTGAGCGAGAGCAAAATCTTGGGATTAGGGAACATGACTTTAGTTAATATTGCGAGAGCGTGAGGCGGAGTTTTTAAGTCGGTATATTCTACGGAACTAAGTTATAGTTGTAATCAGTACCCGAATTCTACAAAGTCCTTTAGGAACGCGGAATCCATATTCCGGCCTCTCTTTTTTGTCATATTTTCTAAGTTCATTTTTAGTTTTAGTCTTAGTTTCCCTTTTATCTAATATCATTAGCCTTAGCTTTACAAAGCGACGATAGATTACAGTAGGTTGACATTGGTCTCTGTGGGTTCGACAATCTTTTATATTACTTCGATATTTCCGTGCACTTGCGGACGTATCAAGTTTTTGGCGCCGTTGCCGGGGACCAACAATCAATATTGTTATTCAGTTATTACACCGTATAGACTAAGGCACTCATTACTATGTATCACCCAAATTTTTTCTACAATCACCACTCCCAGTATTTCGAGGAATCGCAAGAATCCCATAATTCTAACCTCAAAATACAAATGGAGAATTTCAATGCATCACTAACTCATTTTCACCCAAATTGCCTCTACAACTACCAATCCCAACATTTTGAGGAGTCGCAAGAATCTCATAATTCCAACCTAGAAATATTAATGCAGGATTTCAACACGACATTGACTCACTCCCAATATCTCGAGGAACCGCACCCAAATTTCCTCTACGATCACCATTCCCAATATTTCGAGGAACCACAAGAATCTGTTAATTCCAACCTCGAAACATTAATGGAGGATTTCATTGAAACAACAACTAATTCTAGGTTAGAATCTATGATGGAGCACTTTGTGGAGACACAAACTCTCTAGAATGAAGAGCTTAGAAGACAATATCTCGATACTTATGAAAACCTTAGGCAGATAAACACTATGGTTGAGTCCCTCGCGACTCACACTGAGGCATTGGAGACTCAAATCTCCCTGCTTGTACAGACACCTATAGGACCCTCCCCTGAGGAGTATGTGGATGTTGTAACAACCATTAATGAAAAACAAATCGAGAATCCTGAGGAGAGTGATAATGAGGTTGAGGAGATAATGAGGTTGAGGAGAGTTCTGGTGAGAAGAGAGTTGAGATTGAGAAAAATCCATCGACATCATCCGAAAGGGAGGTTGTCGAAGAGGTAGTGAAGGAAGCACCTAATGTCATTCCTCCTCCATATACCCCACCAATTCCTTTCTCGCAAAGGTTTGTGGAAGCTAAGGTAGAATCCCAATCCAAAATGTATGCAGAGGTATTGGAAAATATCCACACCGATGCACCTTTGTCTGAGGTCCTGCATAAAAAGAGAAAATTCGAGGACCATGAAACTAGGGATGTCATTACTGTTAAGAGGGTAAAGTTAAACTTTGAGGTGATGGATGAAATAACTAAGCCCAAACTTGAAAAGCTAATAGTTAGGTTAGATCCTGAACCACCACCACAAGTTCAAAAGAATGAACCACCCCACAGAAGGAAGAAAAGAAAAGGTGAGGGATATGTGAGATGGCTTGATAAATGGCCATGGACACCGAAGATTAACACTCCTAACCGTCGAGCTATAAACGTTAAACAGAGCCCTGCGTTGGAGGAAACCTACGAGCTTTTAATTTAATGTTTTACTTTTATTGTTTGTGTTTGCAGAAAATAAAGAATTGTATCGCTTGTCACGTCTCAACTGCATTTAGGCGAAAAATATCTAGATGGCAATCCCTTAAAAGGACCTGGTGCCCACCGACATTCCTACGAATATTGCTGCCGGTGGGGACACCGATGATGAGTATGATATGAGAGAGCATGTCTCTCTAGTTCTTAACTCACCTCCTCCTTGTTCTTTGCATGGTCATGTTCCACCTGCACACACCTCACCATATTTTTCTAACATTTTTTGCAGGTACTTCCTACGGAAACAAATAGTATGATGAGCGGCTTCAAGAAAGTGAAGTTTCAGCAAATTCAGATAACTTGTAGTACAAGACGCCGGAGTAGAAGTGGCCAGTAAAGACAAGGACACATGGGAAGAATCAGAGCAAATTTGGTCGTGGCATTCATACAGGTTCTATCCTTCCTCTACCACCTTTTATCAAAACATTGAGGACAATGTTTGGTTTAAGTGTGGGGGAGGAACATTTACAGCTTTCATTTTACCGTTTTCTAGTTAGATTTACTGTTTTCTTGCATGATTTTAAAATTTTTTCTGTTTCGTGCGTCTGTGCATGTGATGTCGAGTCTTTATGCATGATTTTATGTTGTTTATCGATCTCCCCATTCTCTTGAGTCATACCTAATATTTTGAAAAATTTTGAGTCAAAATTAGTGTTTCTTTTGAAAATCTTAGGTTACAGACAAAATTGAGGTTAGATTGTGAGACTTAGGAAAATTCCACAAGATCGGTATCGTTCTAGCACCGTGAGCCTCCCAATTATAGAAATCGATTTAAGTACTTGTTATGCCATAGCCTTAAGTTCTCACCCCTTTAGTAGTTCCTAAGTAGTTTATTTAGCGGTCAACACCATCCTAAGCACGCACTAAGTAGGAAGCCGATGCAAATAAGTGTGTGATCTCGGGCTTAAAAAGGAAAACTAAGAAAAAAAATGAATGAATGAAAAGAAATGTTCCTTTTAAGTTAGGTGATCCTCACCCGATCATTTGGCCCAACGGTGCAAACTTCTTTATTCTATTGATATTTAAGCCAATGTGCAAAAAGAAAAAAAAATGTTGATAATGAGATCATAGTCACTAACAGGCTATCCTACCATGAGTGTGAAAGGATAATGGGCTTAATGTGATTGTGCCAGAATGAAAAAGGACGAAAGAAGGATGAGTGAGTTAGGCTTAGGTAAAATGACATGATTCGAGTTTGTTTGTATAGGAGGGAGGTTGATGACCGCAAAAGCGGAATTGTGTTGTTACGATATCCTTAGTGTGTGGGAAAGTACCTATAGACACAAACTTAACCGAAGTAGAGTTGGTAGCCTGGGATGAGTATCCGTATGCACTATTTTTCTTATGAGTCATGGTTTGCTTGAGGACAAGCAAAGGTTTAAGTGTGGGGATGTTGATAACACGTAAATGTATTGTATTTTTCGACCCGGTTTGCATGCAATTTAGTTTTGTTTAATTTATTTTCTTTGATTTATGTTTTATTATGCCGGTATTTATTTCCTTTTTTCAGGTGCTCGATTAGAAATGGGATTTAATTATAAGAAAGAAAAAATGTGAAGAATTAGAGAAAAGAAGAATTAAAGAGAAGAATTGAAGAAAAAGAAAGGAAAGAAAAAGAAAGGAAGGAAATTGAATAAAAGAAAAAGAAAAAAAAAGAGGTGGGCCCACCACACACTTAAGGTGGCGTTGACCACACACTTAAGGTGTGGCGCCCACCATGCTACAAATGTGGATCCAGCCACACTATGTGAGAGAGAGAAGGTGGCGCAAGCCACCTATAAAGTAGGAAGAGGTGGCGCAAGCCACCTATCTATTAGGAGATAAAAATTGCCCACTTCCCCTTTATTCTCTCCACGTATTCAGCTACTCCGGAAAACTGAGTCCTTCATTCATCCGATTCTCACGCAATACACCCGATGATTCTGAGGACCAAGTGAGTATAAAAAGGAAAGAAAACCTCCATTGAAGGGCTCTTCTCTTCGGTCCAGATTTTAATTGATAGGTATTAGGCAATTTTCATTCACGATGTAAACAGAATAGTTCTCCACATCGGGGACTATTACCAATATAGTTTTAGGATTTATTTTTGTTAGTCGATTTCAGTACTTTGATTCGAAGCCTTCAGGCGTATTACAATTCAGCATCTATTTAATTTCAGGTTCCCTTTATCGTTTATTTTACTGTTATTTCTTTCTTATTTTATTTGCTAGATCATGTTTAGTATTAAGTTTATTTATCGTAACTACGTGTTTGTTTTCCTATTTATGTCTTTCTAAATATTCTTGAGTCCGGTGTATGAGGACCGTCGTTACCGATGGGACTCGGTAGAAAATAATAGGTGCGAACTTATGATTAAAATTCTGTTTTGGCTTTAATTTCCAAGTCTAATTTAAATAGCTTTGTCATGAGAGTGAAAGGTTATTTAACACGATTTTGTCACGAGAGTGAGGAATTAATTAAGGTTAGAGCCGATACTGCGAGAGCGTGGGGGTCGAACCGGATAGTGGAAATTAGGCAACATATCTAAATACAGCGAGAGCGCTTTAGATACGTTTAGGATATTATTGGCTTTCAAAATATATTTCCTAGTTACCGGGTGAGCGAGAGCAAAATCTTGGGATTAGGGAACATGACTTTAGTTAATACTGCGAGAGCGTGAGGCGGAGTTTTTAAGTTGGTATATTCTACGGAACTAAGTTATAGTTGTAATCAGTACCCGAATTCTACAAAGTCCTTTAGGAACGCGGAATCCATATTCCGGCCTCTCTTTTCTGTCATATTTTCTAAGTTCATTTTTAGTTTTAGTCTTAGTTTCCCTTTTATCTAATATCATTAGCCTTAGCTTTACAAAGCGACGATAGATTATAGTAGGTTGACATTGGTCTCTGTGGGTTCGATAATCTTTTATATTACTTCGATATTTCCGTGCACTTGTGGACACATCAAGTACTCAGATTGATTACAATTTTATACACAGTCAACCTCTAAACTATTACAGAATTGTAAGTGGATTTCAATCTCACCAAGAGTATTTCTACGCACCGCATCCGGATCTTTTTCTGACAGTGTTAAATGTTTGATATCCATTAATAACAGAACCGGAGCTCTGATACCAATTGAAGGTGCGAGAAAGACACAAGAAAGGGGGGTTTGAATTGTGTATTTACTCTTTTAACAACTTTTTTCTTCTTGTCTTTAAGACGACGGGATATCATCAGAGTTCAACGAGAGACTCTGACTTGTAAAGTTATATTCACATTTCTTAAAGCTTGAAACGTGAGAACTTCTTAAGAGTCTGAACACTATGTCAAACATTCAGATCTTGTAGAGCGGAAGCTTATTAGAGTTGCAAGGTTCTGGCCTGCTTATGTAAGTTTCTGATACTTAATATAGAGAACCATAAATAAGAACATTAAGCATAAGAGTAAAGGACACACGATATATCCTGGTTCACCACAAACGCTAATCCAGTCCACCCTCCTCAGGTGATTTCTCCTTGAACGCGAGGTCTTAATCCACTATAATCAATCTCGATTACAGATGCACGGGCAACAGCCGGTGACTGACCACTTGCACATCCGCACTGTGACTAACATGCAATGAACCGTTCAAGGATTCAACTTAATGAATATAACGAACATTGATCTGCAGGTTCCTATCTCGTAAGATCTACTGCTAGGCTTTCACAGCTAGACGTTCAGGGATTCATCGCAATGAATATAACGCCACTGACTCTATTTCAGGCTTTTCTCACAATGACATCTCGCCATTGTCTTCTCGAGTCTCCGGTCACACTGACCACTCAAGGAATCCTAATTCATCAAGAATTAGTTTTACAGGAGATTACAAAAATGCTTCTTAACAAGCAGATTACTCCTAAGTTTAAGTACAAAGAACACACAAGTGTTCGAGCAAGATGTGAGCAACAACTCCTTTCCTATTCTAAGAAACTACAAAGATGTATAATGATTTGACAATTGTTGAAATCTTGTAGATCTTCTTCTTCTTCGTCTACTTGGGTGAGCAAGCTTTGAGCAACAACTCCTTACTTCAGATCTTCAATGTAGTGTTGACGAGAAAGTGGTTGATGACTTGACTGATTTTCAATGTTATCTTCTTCATCAACAACTTTTATACCAATTCATTGTTGTTGTGTTGAATGATGATTGTCGCGGTGAAAATTGGATACCATAGTTATTTGTTAACTAGGATCGCATTTTTAATGTCACCACCGGTCTTTGATTTTATCCAAGGGAAGGGAGAAAAACCGAATTCCCACAATGCAATGCAAATGCACTAAGATTCTAAGTCCGGGGGTTGGTTATACCTAGGGAAGGTGTTAGCATCCAAGATATCTGTAGTACTCTACAGGAACCTCTTGATTTATTTTATGTTATCTGTTATTTGTTTTGCTAGGAGTTTAAGGGTAGGTGATTTATTATTTTATTCCTAAGTGTGCTCGACAAGATATCGCATCTTGTGCCTACATATCCTGTCAGGAGGGAATCAGAGCACTTGTAGTTCCTTATTAAGGATACTAAAGGTGTTTAAAGGTTTAGGAGAGAAGATGAGTCATCATCTTAAGAAACCACCATAGTTTTTGAAAATGTTTGTATTTTGTGGGGTATGGGATTGTATGTCCCTTTCTTTGAGATGATTAACATCTAATTCTCTTGTGTGGAGAATTAGGTGGGCTAAAGTTTGATTAAAGAATCAAAATTGTGGGGGGACTAATCTAGGAAATTTGTCCTAAGTTATCTAATTGACTTATCTTAGGGTGTCGATTATGATGCAAATGGTTATGCACCATACACAATAACATGGTTATCATGCATGGGATTTTCCCTTGGATATTAATGCGATTAATTATTGTTATTTAGGCGAGGGTGCTAGGAAAGTGATGCTAGACTTGTGTCTTGTGATCGGTAGGTCGAATGCGATGCCCTAAGGCGATCGACTTACATGGGTAGAAAGGTGGACTCGACGTTGGATCGAGATTTTATAAGTTTGAAAAGGTTTTGAAGTAAGACAAACAACAATCAAATAAATGATAAACACAATAACATCAACTAAGGTTAAACCAAATCACACACAAGCGTATACCTAAGCGCGGCGAGAGATTTCTAATTAGAGGACGAATTATTAAGAAAAGTTGATTTCAGACTTATTTTATTTTATTATTTTTATTTAGAGATTAATATTATTATTGTAGTTTTTAAAAAAAAAGTTTTAACAGTTAGAGATTATAGTAAAGTTATACTAGAATTCTAAATCTTGTTTTAAAAAAGGTGCTTATAAGGATTATTTTAACCCAAAAAAAAAAAGAAGATTAATTATCATAAAAGTTTTTACCTTAATTATAAAAGTTTTAAATTAATTATTAAAAAATTGTAATTATAAAAAAAAGGAAATAGATTAATTATTATTATAAAAAAAGAGTTTTAACTTAATTATTATAAAAGTTTTAATGTTAATTATTATTAAAAAAAGTTTAAATTGATTATTATAAAAAAAGGTTTTAGATTTACTTATATATAAAAAGGGTTTTAAATTAATTATTATTATAAAAGAAAAGGTTTTAAGTTATTAATATAAAAGAAACAGTTTTAAATTAAATTATTTAAAAAAAATCTTAATTTTTAATTATAAAAAGGTTTTTTTTTTAATTTTAATTATAAAAAAGGTTTTTTTTGTAAAAAAAAAAACAAAAGAAAAAACAAGGAACCGAGAGAGCATTCCATCGTCACTCTCTCTCTCTCTCTCGTCTCTCAAAATCTCTCTCGCTCTCAAAATCTCTCTCGCCCTGATCGCCTCTCAATTCGCCGCTCACACTCGTCTCCTTTCTCTCGATCTGCAAAAGAAACAAAAGCAGCAATGCAAAACCCCACCCCGCACAACCCTTTTACCCCGGTTTTCACTATATTTGGATGATTTACAGATTACAAATGATGATAAAATGAAAGCGAAAAAAGAAACGGTGGCGGAATGGCGAGGACGGCTCCAATGGCTTCGTCGAGGGAAGTTCCCTTTCTTCTTTACCTGCTGCGATTCGGTTTGTTGTGTGATTTTCTCTTCTTTGTTGCCTTCTGATGAATGAATCGGAATCCTCTTCTGTGGGTTTGGAAACGTTCGATTTCTGTTCGTTGCTACACTCGCCTCATCCTCTCTCTTTGTCGGATCGTGAAATTTTTAGGGTTTTTCTATTTGTTCTCTCTTTTTTCTTTTTTCTTTTTTTTTGATGCCCGTGTATTTATAGGGCCAATGATGAATCCATTTTGGGAAATCTCTTCAATGTTGATTGATTTGTGTTAATTGCTGATTTGGTTCTGATTGTAATTCGGGAAGTTTTTGAATTGTTGATTTTGAATACGATTTGCTTGGTTTGGAAAATTTGGTTTCAAAAAGAATCTGTTTGATTTATTCTATCTTTGGAAGGTTTTACTGGTGATATCTTCGGATATTGCCCAAAACTACCCCTTTTGAACATGATGAGAATGAACGGCTCTGATTCAAAAGAAAATCTCTGAAGCCTAAAATAGAAAAGATTGAAAGATTTGGACGTGTTTGGGTCTGAACATATTTCGATTCATTTGAATGCAGTGCTTTAATTATGTTGATTTGCTTGCAGCGGCTTGTCTTATGCAAGAAAGGTAGTCGAGACTCATTGGCCTTGAATCCTATCTAACGCAATTTTGATGAAGTTACTTTGAAAGCAGCTTCCCGAAGGTATGGAAATACACCGTTATACTCTTGTAGGAAAATTTGTGACGCTATTGCAAACCGAAAGTCAACGTGTAAATCTCCTCAGTATTTTTCTATCTTCACTTTTTGATTTGATTCATCCTTAATATTGCCTCAATTATTAATTCTAGAATTCATCTCGAAGCAACTCGAAGCAGCATATCCACATGCCTCTACTTCAACTGAGCTTTTTGGGGAGGGCAGTATCTTTGAAAACAAACGCATCTAGTAAAAGGGGATGTTAGAAGAGTTGCCATATCCAGGAATTCGGGAACCAATCGATGAACAAGAAGACGACATATTATTCCCATGGCAGAAAGTTTTTCCTCTTTATCAGGTGAAGATTCAAGGATCTGAAGTAAAGTATTGATGCACTTTTTATCAACATTCTCTAGTATGATGGCTTCATCACAGCTCTCTACCAAGCATGAAAACAATTTTACGGCACTTGCTCCTAGGTCTGTATTCTCATTCTTACACAGTTTAACCAATTCTGGTATAGCTGAGCACTGGTTTAGTTTTTCCTTGATATATGAAGCTGAAGGTGACTAATTTGGTGTGGTTTTGATGAAGGAGCAATACGTAACTGTTTTATTGATGGAAGACAAAGAGTAGGAGTAACAAATACGCTCCCTCCCTCCAGGACATAACTAAGGATTTCAGTACAATCACTGTCAAGCCAAAATGGTACGATTCAAAATACTTCTTTCCATCCAATATTTGGCACTGTAAAATAACCATGTCTGCACAATCTTCCTCAGCATGAATTCATGATGTTTATCTCTCACGGGAGACGAAATCGTGGGTTTAATGTAATCCATAGAACATCCTTGTATCTGTCAAGTAGTCCTTGCGAATAGTCATTTGGTGGTTTTTGAGTACACTTGTTATCAATGGTTGTATATAATCATGCATTCCTTTGAACAGAACCTAAATTCTGGTAAGCTTTTCGATTTTGTAATCCCTTTCCGCATATGGGCCTAACTTTGATCAAAGGTTTTTCCCTTTTTTGCAGCAATCAAACATGGGAGATTCCTGGTGATTTGAAGCTCGACTTGCGTTTGGAGACTTGGTGCATATCAGCCTATTTTGCAGTGTTTTGGAGCATTTCGGAAAGCTCCTCATGGAGGCCTATATTTGCAGGCGGAACCAGCTTGAAGATGGCCTTGAGACTACGTTGCAGCACTTGAAGGAATTTTAGCACATAGGGATTCAATAAGCATTTCATCAAAATATATTTTAGGAGTATGCTTGACAAATGTTTGTAGGCAACAAAGTTCTAGTCTTAGATAATTCAACATCCCAAATGGAGGAATATCTATAAAGATGCGAACTGTTTAATGCAAATACATTGTTCTAGATTTTTAGATTAATACTGAGAAGTTTACCGTCAACATCCCAATTTCTTGCAAACTCTTCTCGTAAATGTGTAACACTTTAGCATTAGGTGACTTTGTGAAGTGAAATAAACTTGTGACTTGAACTTGTACCTTTTGTGTTAATTAAATTTTGAACAACGTTGCATATGTTTAATGGTGTTTCCTTGCCAAAATTTCCCTCAGGTTTGTGCCGCACCTATTGCGAGCGAAGGAAATGAATAAAACCTGCTCTCGTCATCCACTCAAAAGTGGTACCACACCTCCAACTAGTTATTGCCATCATAGCCAAGGCTTTCATAGAACAAAATGTTCTCTAGGATTGTACAACAGAATCATCAATCTTCTCCACGTTTCTCCCCATCATACAAACCAATGGTTATGGCATAATCTTGATTGTATCTCCATACAAAACCTCCTTTTGAAAATTGTAGCTTAAATTTAGGCAAAAGGCCATGAATTAATGAGGAATAAGGGAATTCAAATCTTCAATGATAGAAACAATGTTTTAATTTTCATAAATCTTGAACTCCACTTGACAAACTTAGAACTTGAACCCATAGTGACTTTTGAATTTGAATGTTCATATGAATCGCTTCTTGAATTTCATTTTAAAACTTATGGAAAGACCTCTTAATAATCGGAGACACTTCTTTGAAGAATAACGTCCAAAACTTCTTGATCTCGTTGTGAGATAAGGCCATAAAATCTATCCAAGACATCTTCAAGGTCTTGTTCCCAGAATAGTCCGTGAATGAGAAAACAAAAGGTTCTAGCAGTAAAGTCCAGATTAAGTAGAAACTTTAGGATCACTTCCAATCAGGATTAACTAGTCATGCCCTGAAATGTTCAGCTGAGAGAACCAAACCATCTATGCCTGAAAATAAAGCGCCTGCACCAATGGGTTAGTCATAATAAACACACACATAAATGCTGCATGACCTAATGATGATATGCAAAAGAAAAGGGATCTTAGGGTCAAAAATTATGGTGTGACAGATGCCCCTATTTAAGTTTCTTCTATTCGGAGATAAGGAGATTGAAATCTTCGTCTCGACGAGATAGGAGAGACTTAAATACAAACATGCACAATTTTTGGCCCTAAGATGCCGCAAGATGCACATGCTATGGTATGAAGTGATATGAAATACAAGACAAAGATCCTATGGGGAAATAATGTCACAGGGGACAACCGAAGTTGAAACGCTGAAGCACAACTAAAGAAAGAAAGACCCAACGAGGATGACTTAGCAAAGCAAGACTCCACGTGGAAAGATCTAACTCCACTGGGGGAAAAGAGACTACCAACTGGCAATCACGAGGGTAGCGTAAGCATAAGGCAAGAAACTTGCAAAGGAGGATAACCTACTACCAACAACTGGTAGCCTAAGCAAAGGTATTCGGTTGAAAATAAAGGGCGTATATTACCTACTATCGCACAGGATAGCTTAAGCAGAGGTAATAAACTGGGGAGGAAAGATCACCTACTACCAAACTTGTGGTAGCCTGAGCACAGGCGTCTTACCAAAAGAGGTGTGTTACCTACTATCAAGCATATGATAGCCTAAGCGAGGTAAACACAAAAGGAAAGATGACCTACTACCACCACGGTAGCCTAAGCGAGGCATCTTACCAAAAGAGGTGTGTTACCTACCATCAAGCATATGATAGCCTAAGCGAGGTAAACACAAAAGGAAAGATGACCTACTACCACGACGGTAGCCTAAGCGAGGCATCTGACCAAAATACAGACATATTACCTACTATCCCATGATAGCCTAAGCAGAGGTAATAGACTGGAAAAGAAGGATCACCTACTGTCAACTAGTGGCAGCCTGAGCAAAGGCGTCCGACCCAAAAAGGTGTGTTACCTACTATCAAGCATATGATAGCCTAAACGAGGTAAACACAAAGGAAAGATGACCTACTACCACCACGGTATCCTAAGCGAGGCATCTGACCAAAAGAGGCGTGTTACCTACTATCAAGCATATGATAGCCTAAGCGAGGTAAACACAAAAGGAAAGATGACCTACTACCACCACAGTAGCCTAAGCGAGGCATCTGACCAAAATACAGACATATTACCTACTATCCCACGATAGCCTAAGCAGAGGTAATAGACTGGAATAAGCTTCAACGATCAAGATGATGATTCAGCTTCTTGAAATGTTCCGCTTAGGAAGAGTAAATACTTTCCCATGCCCCACGGTTGTATGCCACGGGCAAGTCTTGAAAATAAGTGTTGTGAGGTTGTCTGCCTCAAACAAAGTCATGAATTTCCCACGCTTTCGAAGAGATATCATCTGGTGGGAGTAACTTGAATAGTGGATTCACTGGAGATAACCACTGTAGAGCAATATTGTTGTAATTGAAATTTTAGTGAAGTAAATAGAATTCTTGCACGGGAGTTCTCAAATAAAGAGAATGATCGTAAAGTCTTCAATAAGTTTCTCTGACAGATTTCCGGGGAGATAACATCTGACGGAAAATAAATGGAGAGTCTTGATAACTCGCTGGGGATAGACAAACTGTCTTGAGGAAACTGCCATTTGTCGTAGAAATCTTGATAACCAAACTGTTCAAATAAAGAGCTGCTACTTGTTGTATGGCATACATTCCAAGGAGATGTAGTAATAACCGTTGGAGAAATGATTTATGTCTTCCATAGAGATCTTCAAGCAAACTCTTCTTTGGGAGACAAAGTGCAAAAAAAATGCACGCTTAGTCCGGGCTCAATATCTCAGAAATATCCAAAATTGTGATTGTCAGGGACCAAAGTTCGATCCAGGGAATAACTGGAAAGAAACGGTCAAACAGGACTCCAATCATTGAGGATTGAGCTCAACGGGTCCATCTTTATCCAAAAATGGAAAAGAAAACTAAAGCAACCATCTTCCACGAGGATCGAGCTCAGTGGGGAATCAGAAAGTATGTGCTTTTTCTGCCTAGGGCTGATGACTCTACTTGGAGGGAGCAGACAAAACCCAGTCGCTTGGGGATAACCACGACCAAAGTGAGAGAGCAAACAAACAACACAAAAAATGCACAATGCAACATGCGTACATGCCATGAATCTACATGAAAGAATGCCATGCTATGCTTATGCTCATGCTGACAAAACAACAACAAGAAGCAAACAGGAGACAAAAGCAAGCATCTCGATACAGATACTCGGCCAATCTCTGTAATATAAGAAGCATCACTGGGATGGATGGAAGGCCAAATATGGAAACATGTCCCACTTCAAAGCTTCAAAATTTTCTGGGGAAAAGAGAGCACTCCACTCGGGCTAAACATCGTAACTTCACTTAGGATTGTCAGGATGAACCTTGTGATTCCGTTGGGGATGAGGAAGATTCACTGGGAACGAATCAGACGCAATGATCGAGAAAGACTTCATGGGGGATAAAATAAATATCCACTGCGAACTGACATAGTCTGAGTGAAAGCTGTAACTGGATAAAATAAATATCCACTTCGTCAGGGAAGCTTGGATCAATAGTAGTTGAAAATGTCAGAGATAAAATTTCGAGAGGATGAAATAAACATCCGCCTTCACCGGAGAAGATTGCGATAGTGAGAAATACAATGAGGAGTGAAATAAACACTCGCTTCGCTTGGGAAGATTGAAATTCAGGAAATTCATTGAGGATTCTTAGGTTGGCGACTAGAGAAATCTTGCGTCAAATGCGCCATAACTTCTTGAAGTGAAGATTTATCGGGGAATAATCGTGACTACCTGGAGCGAAGACTTACTGGGGAGGCGTCACATTACTTGGGATATAAACAAAGCAGTTCTGTTTTGGTGATCTGCATGGTAGTCGTCATTTTGAATAACAATCATTGTGAATGGATGAAGAGCAATATTCCCTTCTCAAATGCCCCAGATCACTTGGTTTGTAAGAAGAAGTCACCCCAAGAGGATTTTATAGAAAACTTGGCGTCCAACTGTTCCAATGTCTTCAAACTCTTGGAGAGATTCGCCAAATCTCGACGTAACTGACCCAGATTGACTATATCTGGTATAATTGAGTCTTCGAATTTGGAGAGATTTATGAAATCTCGATGTAACTGCTCCAGACTGACGGTGTTATGAGTCTTTAAACTTGGAGAGATTTATCAAATCTCGACTTAACTGCCCCAGATTAACGGTACTCTGAGTCTTCAAACTTGTTCTTTAGACTGTGGAGTAATAGCTGAGAAACAACTTGCCCCTGCTCAGCAAAGTTTTCATGTAATGTGCCCCTGGATATGGTCATCCTTTTGAAATGATTCGCCATTTACTCATCAGAGTTTCAAATCTCACAAGATTTAGCTCATCGCTGATGCTCGTATGCTAGCTTCTATGATGTCAAGCAATGTTAGCAAGCAGAAAAATGTTAATTCTGAAACTGCTAATGCAACATATGTTTGTCTTGAAGTTTTTATTTAAAAATATTTTGGTGGTTGAACTACCAATTTTATAATGCCAGCGCAAATTTTTTGAGCATAGCTCATAGGAGCCAGGAAACGATATCTGAATGAGTATGCTTTTGAAATAAACCTTGCTTCAATTAGGACTTTTAAGGGTTGTATTATGGATTGGCCCACGGTTTAAGAAACAAAGGATATAAGGCTCAAAGTTTGTTTGTGCCCACCCAATCTTCGTGATATTTTACTCCTTTTTCTTTAAAAATTACCCTGCCCCAGGTTAAGAATGAGGGTTTTTTTTTAGAGAAGAAAACTCCTACTTCAAAGGCTCAAAAGGGTTAACGAGGGTTTATCTCCTTATATCTTCGGTGTTTAGGATTTTGAAACAATGCCTTATATCACTAGCAAAGTTTTATTTAAAAGCATACGACAAGAGGTATTCCGTTTGATTTCGTCATCCTCCATTCAGTTCTCTGCCAAGGCAAGAGATTGGGCAGCATTGGCATTATAAAATAGCATTTTTTTTAAAATGAGTGAAATGAATGGATTTCTTCAAAACAAACATTGTTCATTGCATAAATCATTCAAAATAACAAGTTCTTACATGCAAATAACAAATGCATTAACAAATAAAAACATCACATGCGAAAAGCAGTAAATTAACTAAAGCTTTGAGGAGTTCGTCTCAGTCTGAGCTTATGGCTTTCACATTAGGTCTAGAGTCTCAAAAAACAAAACACCACTTCGCATTAGCCTTTGTACTTCATGTTTCAAAGGAAAACAGTCTTCGATGTCATGTCCGGGCGCACCTTGATGGAAAGCACAACGAGCTTCGGGCTTATACCACCACGGGAGGTCCTCCGGGATGGGTGGCGGAGCTCGTGTCTGCACCAGATTCCTTTGTATCAAGTGCGGATACAATTTCGCATAGGTCATCAAAATCGGATCAAATTGACTTTGAACGCGGTTTTGATTATTGAATGATAGACGAGCTTGTGGTTGATAAGCAGGAGCGTTGGTGACATGAGATGTAGCAGCAATATGCTGAGGTCGCTGATACCTTCTTCTAGATCGGCCGTGATGCACAACACTTACTTCTTGCTCCTTCCTTTTGAGCAAACCTTCTCTAGGATCCTTAGAGCTGTTAGGAATATTACTGGGAACTGTAAAAATGGGTATTGGCATGACTTCAGAAGTCCCGGTCCTTTGAAGTGGAGTCTGAGGAGAAGGTTGACTTCGGGAAGCAATCAGAGTTTCAACCAAAGCAGAGAGCCTCTCCACACCAGCCCTCAAAGCAGTCACTTCCTCGCGGAGTTCACGATTTTCCTGCTCAATGTTATTCATCTTTCCTGCGACTGGATCGAGTATTATATCGATGACTCAGCTTGTCTTCTAAAAGGAGACACGGATAAGAACCTGGAATGCAAAGAAATGCAAGTGCAAAAGATGCATATGATGCAGCATGATGCAACATGCACTTCAAGGAACTCAAAAGTGTATTTTAAACATCGTAATTGGAAATTTATTTTATAAAATTTTAAACTTTCATAAAAACGATACACCTTCAGGGCTTTATTATAACAAACAAAACAGAGTACAAAAGGGAACTAGGGTTGCGATCCAATGGATGATGCTCCTCTTATTTCACTGAGTTCTTCCATCAACTTGTCAATCCGTTCCTGTAATATAAACTTGTCTAGGGTCAGCTTCTCCACTCCTGCTTCCAACCTTGAAACTTCATTTGATTCCACTACGGGAGGCTTGGGTCGAGGATACGACATTGTCAGAACGAGAGCTCGTTTGTGTGACCACTCCAGGCAAGATTCCGTAACCGTGCAGTTAGGGTTTGTTGTCGCAGTCATCCCTTGTCTGTTGATACGACGCCAAGCAAACATAATCTAAATCTTCAGCTGAAGGTCTTCTCCATCATAGAGGAAGATTTTTTTTAGGTTCTCTGGATCAGGTATTTCATTCATCGGATGTCCAAGCTTGCGACGGGCGAGAATAGGATTGTAACTAGTGCATCCTTTTATACTAAGGAGAGGCACATTGGAAAAATCTCCACAACTGTGAATCATGGGAATTCCTCAGTACATTGGATCATGCCAAACAATGTCCGAGTGAGTAAGAGCCGTGAGTTTAACGGGCCATTCAAAACCATCATTCACATCCCAAAAGGCTGCGGACCTCGGTAGGTGCGAAATAAACCACCTATAGAGGATAACATTACAGCAGACAATCCGACCTTCTCCTTTCAGAATCTTTGAATGAATCGAGTGGTAGACATCAGCCAATAGTGTTGGAACGGGATTCTTGAGCATGAAAATCCTGATCGCGTGGACATCCACAAAATCCTCAACATTTGGAAACAAAAATAGACCATAAGCCAGCAATGCGAACAGATTTTCGAAAGCCCCAGTACTTCCCTTGTCGGCAAATTGTCGAGCTTTCTCGAATAAGAACTGAGCAGGCAAACCGTCGATTCCTCCTTTGACCATCATGTGAGTTCGAATCTCCAACAGCTTGATGTGGGTTACTCTTGCGATGTCTTCCTGGCTGGGCCTTCCTTCTCCACCGTAGAACGGAGATGAGTCTTTGACGGGAATTCCCAATATAACGGTATATTCTTCCAATGTGGGCATCAACTAGAAATCTTGAAAGATAAAGCAACGGTAGATTACATGATAGAGTTGAACCAGCGTCTCTAATAAACCAGCAGCTACTCGGACCTGCAATAAAGAGAGGATCTATCCATGCTTTGGAGCGAAGGCCTCTGGATCCTTTATCTAACCTCCTAGTTCCCTTAATTATTCCACATTAAAGACCCTGAAGGTGTATGGCAAAGTTCCTTTCCTTCCATAATCCATTTTACGATATCTAAAAAAACAAACTTTGAGTTCCTTGAAGGAAAACAAAAATGAGAATGCGAATGCAGATGATATGCAAAAGTTCGTGGAATTGAGTATTTATAAGCGTCGTAGAATACCAAAGGACACAAATTTATTAATCATAAAAGGTCTGTTACAAAATAAAGGAAACAAAAATTGAAAACTTATAAAGAAACGTTACAACCATTGGTATTCTCACAAGAGCTTTTAACGATAAGTACATAAAAGCTAATAAAAGGCCTAAGGAGATTCCCCCAATAATCTCAGCTTGTACTTCTTAATTTCCTCTTTCATTCGAGACTTCTCGAGAATCAGCTCATCTACTATCGACTCCCACGAATTAGACTCAGAATTTGAGGAACTTGGGTCTTCTTGTAACTTCCTTTTTTTGTAGGAGAGAACTTCCTCACTCTTTGCTTTCAGTCATCTTTGAAGTGTTTCATTCTCTTCCACAACCACTTCATACTTATCCTTCCAAGCATTCCCTATTTGCTGAGCTTTCCTTAAGGCGATCTCTAATTCCTCTATTTCAGATGCAAAGATGAAGACAGACTCTTCGTTCAGGACCATAGGTTCTTGGCGGTCGTAGGGCATCCTAAGATCAATGGCTCTCCTCCTAACCCATTGTAGATAAGGGTCCAAAGCGATACAATTACGCTTCCCTAAGGCATTCCTATCCTTCTTGCTCTTGTCCTTCCAAGCCTTTAAAATCTCATTCTTCAACCCTTCCTGCTCTTCATGTTCTTTGAAAAAAATCCCTTCTGTATGAATACCGAGGGGCTTGTCCCTCAAAGGGTACCCCAGCTGTCGCGGGCTAAGACCGGATTATAACTAATTCCTCCTTGTATGCCAAGAAGAGGCACATTCCCAAAATCCCCGCAGCTATCGATGATTACGACTTCATCATATCTACGATTATACCAAACGACGTCAGAATGAGTGAGGGCCATGATTTTCTTAGACCACCAGCCCTTACTAGGATCCCATAAAATGTTAGCTTTGGGCAAGTGCTGAGTAAACCACTTGTACAATAGAGGCACACAACAGGTGATCTGTCCTCCTTTGACATGCTTCAGATGGATAGAGTGATAAGCTTCTGCTAATAAAGTAGGGACTGGGTTCCTCTTTATGAATTTCTTAATAGTATTGAGATCCACAAAGTCTTTGAGGTTGGGAAACAGAAAGGTACCATAAATCATCAAAGCAAAGATAGCCTCAAATACAGCCATGTCTGAACGTTTGGCATAATGTTGAGCTTTCTCCATCAGAAACTTCATAGGTAAAATAGAAATCCCTCATTTAGTAGTCATATTCTTTCGGATATCCACTAACTCCAAATACGTTGCCTTAGCAATCTCTTGTTCCTTAGGGTCCTTATCAAAAATGGGGAAAGGAGACTTATCCAGAATAGATAAACCAGTCAAACTAGAATATTCCTCAAGAGTAGGTACTAGCTGGTAGTCAGGGAAGGTAAAGCAATGATAGAGCGGGTCATAAAACTGAAGTAGGGTGGAGAGAAGTCCTTGATCAACCTTCATCTTCAATAAAGGCAATAGCGTCCCATATCTACCCTGGAATCCCTCTGGATCAACCAACAGAGTCTCCAACCTCCTTAGATTATTTGTATCAAAGCTCTTGTAAGTATACTTCACGGTATTCCTTCTTTCATTGTCCATGGTACCCTACGATGTTTACAAATAAAAGACTCAAATTCCACGAACTTGAATGAAGAAATGATGCTTATGTATGTATGTATGCACAAACACACAAGCAAAAAGGGCACACAAACAAGTAAACAAAAGGTCTTAGGTTCAAAGAAGCATGAATGGAGTTAAGGTCTACCCATCCTATAAGGTAGTATGGTTTCAAATGTACCTGCCGAACGGGTTCTAAAAGTTCCCAGAGTCTACGACCCATCTTTCGGATATTATCAACTTCCCAAATCACTTGGTATTCAATAATATTCTCAAGAGGATCTCGTCCGAGTGTAGTATCGCGTGACAACTATTTGGAAATAGACTCCCGCATAGTCACCGCACTACATTCTAAAGGGCCAAGTGGGTTTAAAGGTGCTACGGTCCTCAGTCTTAAGAGTTCTTGGTCGAAGTTAATACCGTTTTCACGAATGAACTCGTTCAAACAATATTAAGTTCAAAAGAACCTAAACTGAGCGATGATTTTCTCAATTCAACTTTTCAGGAATTGACTCCATCAAAGTTCCCTTGACCATATCATCTCCTATAATTATACTCATGTCCGGGTCCAGGACTCCTCACCGCTCAAGAATCCCTTCAAACAGCAAAACAAATATATATAACAGATAAAGATTCAAGTTAGGGGAAACACTCTTATGAGATGTCCCCAGTGAAGTCGCCATTTCTGTCGCGGTGAAAATTGGATACCATAGTTATTTGTTAACTAGGATCGTATTTTTAATGTCACCACCGGTCTTTGATTTTATCCAAGGGAAGGGAGAAAAAATGAATTCCCACAATTCAATGCAAATGCACTAAGATTCTAAGTTCGGGGGTTGGTTATACCTAGGGAAGGTGTTAGCATCCTAGATATCTGCAGTACTCTACAGGAACCTCTTGATTTATTTTACGTTATCTGTTATTTGTTTTGCTAGGAGTTTAAGGGTAGGTGATTTATTATTTTATTCCTAAGTGTGCTCGACAAGATATCGCATCTTGTGCCTACATATCCTGTCAGGAGGGAATCAGAGCACTTGTAGTTCCTTATTAAGGATACTAAAGGTGTTTAAAGGTTTAGGAGAGAAGATGAGTCATCATCTTAAGAAACCACCACAGTTTTTGAAAATGTTTGTATTTTGTGGGGTATGGGATTGTATGTCCCTTTCTTTGAGATGATTAACATCTAATTCTCTTGTGTGGAGAATTAGGTGGGCTAAAGTTTGGTTAAAGAATCAAAATTATGGGGGGACTAATCTAGGAAATCTATCCTAAGTTATCTAATTGACTTATCTTAGGGTGTCGATTATGATGCAAATGGTTATGCACCATGCACAATAACATGGTTATCATGCATGGGATTTTCCCTTGGATATTAATGCGATTAATTATTGTTATTTAGGCGAGGGTGCTAGCAAAGTGATGCTAGACTTGTATCTTGTGATCGGTAGGTCGAATGTGATGCCCTAAGGCGATCGACTTACATGGGTAGAAAGGTGGACTCGACGTTGGATCGAGATTTTATAAGTTTGAAAAGGTTTTGAAGTAAGACAAACAACAATCAAATAAATGATAAACACAATAACATCAACTAAGGTTAAACCAAATCACACACAAGCGTATACCTAAGCGCGGCGAGAGATTTCTAATTAGAGGACGAATTATTAAGAAAAGTGTATTTTAAACTTATTTTATTTTATTATTTTTATTTATAGATTAATATTATTATTGTAGTTTTTAAAAAAAGGTTTTAACAGTTAGAGATTATAGTAAAGTTATACTAGAATTCTAAATCTTGTTTTAAAAAAGGTGCTTATAAGGATTATTTTAACCTAAAAAAAAAAAAGATTAATTATCATAAAAGGTTTTACCTTAATTATAAAAGTTTTAATTATAAAAAAAAGGAAATAGATTAATTATTATTATAAAAAAAGAGTTTTAACTTAATTATTATAAAAGTTTTAATCTTAATTATTATTAAAAAAAAGTTTAAACTGATTATTATAAAAAAATGTTTTAGATTTACTTATATATAAAAAAGGGTTTTAAATTAATTATTATTATAAAAGAAAAGGTTTTAAGTTATTAATATAAAAGAAATAGTAAAAAACAAATATTTAAACTGGAAATCCGATGAGCTCTAAGGGAAAAAGGGGACGGGGGCGGCCAAGAAAATCGGTGCCGCTGTCACCGGATTTCCAAGTAGCAGAAGAGAGCTCACCTCACACTACTGAGAAGGAAGAGGAAGCAGTCGTCAAGGAACAACCAGAAGACTCACATTTGCGAAATGGAAACCCTAAGATTGTCGATTCGGAGAAATTATTTTCGGCGGCGGGTGAATCTACTCCTAAGCAATTGTGGACCGATGCTCTCACTAACAATAGGAATCCTATGAAAGGTAAGGCTATAGAATTTGTGGCGCCTAAGGTTGTTAATGGAGTTTTTGAGGTGGAGATTGAAGATGAAGATGTAATTTCGGAAATCAAATTCTGGGAATTTTCCCTAATCTTCTATGTTCTTGCGAATGATCTGAGTATGAACTCTGTGAAGCAATTTATGATCAAAACTTGGAATTTCGTTCAATTGCCCGATATGGTGTACCACGAAGATGGATATTTTATACTTCGTTTCAAGACGCGCGAAGATATGGATGCTGTTCTCATGCGAGGGCCCTATACGATACGGAGCATGACTGTGTTGCTGAGGGAATGGTCACCAGGTTTTAACTTAAAACAGGATATGTTGCGAACATTGCCTATCTGGGTTACTCTTCCACAGCTTCCACTGCATTTATGGGGAACCAGAAGCTTGGGAAAAATTGGCAGCGCAATTGGAACACCGTTGTTAACTGATGAATGCACCGCAAACAAATTCAGAGTTTCTTATGCTCGAATCCTTGTTGAGGTGGACATTACCCAGGAGCTTGCAAAGGAGGTGGCTATCAAGGATAGAGATGGGAAGGTACTCACTCAACCAATTGAATATGAATGGAAACCTCCCTTTTGTGAGAAATGCCAAAAACTTGGTCATAAATGTGAAGAAAGAAGAGCTAACAATTGGAAGCCTAAAACTGTTAAAACAACTACTGTCAAGCCACACCAGAATCAGGGTGAAGCTAGTATCAGTGGAGTAGTCAAAGAAAACATAGAGGTATGGAAGCCAAAAACCGATAAAGCAACTACTGTCAAGCCACACCAGATTCAGGGGGGAGCTAGTCTCAGTGGAGTAGTCTTAGAAAACATAGAAGAATGGCACCAAGTTACTAATCCTTCTAGAGATAAAAGTATCAATGTTTCTATCATGCCAACTTCTGTGCATTGTGCTAATGGATTCAGGGTTTTGGAGATTTTGAATGATCCTCCTCAACCCCTGGATAGTGGTCAATGATCGTCGCGTGGAATCTAAGGGGGCTCAACAGAACCGGTAAGTTAAGAGAGATAAGCTCCCGTCTGCTCATACTTAAACCGGATATCATGATTTTGGTGGAAACTAGAGTTAAACAAGGTAATGCACAAAAAGTTCGTGATAAATTGCATTTTTGTGGCAAGTTTGTGGATAATTATGAGAAGCACCCCAATGGGCGCATTTGGATCCAGTGGGATGATTCTAAACTGGATATTAAAGTGGTCAGGAGCACAAGTCAGATGATCCATTGTGGAATTTATGATAAGCAGGGAAGGTTTAAGAACTGGATGACTGCCATATACGCCTTGAATCAAATTGATCAGAGGCGTTCTCTTTGGAAGGATTTGGAATCTGTTCATCAGAGTCAAGCTGGACCTTGGTTCCTCATGGGCGACTTCAATACCGTGCTGTGTTCCCAGGATCGTATTGGAGGCAATCCTGTTACGGATGCCGAAGTAACTGACATACAGAATTTGATGAGTAATATTGGTCTCTTTGAGAAGGATACTACTGGTGACTATTTTACTTGGAATAATAAACAGTCTGAGGGTGCTATCTATTCTAGGATCGATCGTATCCTAGGGAATTTGGAGTGGCTGCAAGATAACATTGAGAACTCCCTGAAAATTTTGCATCCAAGTGTTTCTGATCACTGTTTACTTTGCCTTTCGCAGGGGATTCCGGCTAGCACCAACCAATACCATTTCAAATTTCTTAATAGCTTGGTACAGCTACCTGGTTATTCTGAAGTTGTGACTAACAGTTGGAATATTAGCATGACTGGTAGACCTATGTTTGTCCTGTGGCATAAACTTAAGCGACTGCAACTTGTTCTTAGGGACTTTGGTAAACCTATCTCAAATTTGCAGCAGCAGTTGTCCAAAGCCAGATCTGACCTCTTGGTGGCACAAGAGGACCTAACACAAGACAGATTTAGCGTGGAAAAAATTGAAGATGTGAAACGATGTACCACTACTGTTCTGTTGTTACAAGAATTAGATGATCAAATTCTCAAACAAAGGTCCAAGGTTAATTGGTTGAAACATGGTGACAGTAACTCTTCTTTTTTTCATGCCTCTCTCAAAATGAGACAGCATACGAACAGATTGATGGATCTCCAGAGTGATGCTGGTGTGTGTCTCCAGAATCCAATTGATATAGAAGCTGAAGTTATGTCTTTTTATGGGGGTCTGCTGGGAACAAAAGCTGATACTTTGCAGGGGATCGACATTACAGCCATGAAGGAGGGATCTTCCTTGGATTGGGACCAGCGATGTGTTCTCATTGCTCCTGTCACAGAGAGGGAAATCCAAATGGCTCTAAATGGTATTGGCGACAACAAAAGCCCTGGTATTGATGGGTTTAATGCTAAATTTTTCAAAGCCAGTTGGAGTATTATTAAAGGGGACGTGATTGCTGCGGTTCAGGATTTTTTTGATAATGAGTATTTGTTTAAAGCTTTCAACTGTACGTTGGTGACTCTCATCCCTAAAACTAAGGATGCCTCAAAGATCAAGGACTTTCGCCCTATAGCTGGTTGCAGTACCTTCTATAAAATTATCTCTAAAGTTCTAACTAAGAGATTGGGTAAGGTGCTGAGTAGCATTATTAGTCAGAATCAGGCTGCATTTGTGCCAGGGCAGAAAATTCACAATCATATTTTGATGGCTTTTGAACTTCTCAAAAGTTATGGCAGGAAGAGTGGAGCTCCTAGGTGCATGATTCAATTGGATCTTCAAAAAGCCTACGACATGGTGGACTGGTCAGCATTATTGAAGATCCTCCAGGAGATTGGTATTCCTCAACAATTTGTAAAGTGGATCTTGCTTTCGGTTACTACTGTATCCTATCGGTTTAACCTGAACGGTCGTTATACGGAATGCCTACCTGCCCAAAGGGGACTTAGACAGGGAGATCCACTGTCTCCCCTCCTCTTTGTCATTATTATGGAGTACTTTCATAGAATTTTATGCAAAATTCAGAGGATTCCTAATTTTAATCATCATTCCCGTTGTGAACAGATGGGTATTACCAATCTTGCTTTTGCAGATGACTTACTTTTGTTTGCTAGGGGTGACGTTGGCTCTGTAGATATCATGTATGCGGCTTTGAATATTTTTCTGGATTCTACTGGTTTGAAAGTTAATGCGTCAAAAAGCAAAATCTATTTTGGGAATGTGGACGGGGACACTAGGGCTCGGATTCTTCAAAGGACCAATTTCGTGGAAGGCGCCCTGCCTTTTAGATACTTAGGAGTTCCTGTCAGCTGCAAAAAGCTTCATATTGTTCATTATATGCCTCTTGTTGATAGGATTGTGGAAAGAATAATTCACTGGACTTCTCGCCTCCTTAGTTATGCTGGCCGTTTACAATTGATCAAAAGCGTGATTTGTGCGATCACCAATTACTGGATGCAGGTTTTTGTCCTTCCCCGGGCTGTCATCCATCGTATTAATACGATCTGCCGTTCCTTCCTTTGGTCTGGTTCAGCCGGCATCACCAAGAAGAGCCCTGTGGCTTGGTCCAATGTGTGTAAGCCTAGAATTCAAGGGGGGCTTCACGTCACGGATCTCCAGGTTTGGAATTCTGTCTTTCTGTTGAAACTCTTATGGAATCTGAGTATTAAGGCGGATAACCTATGGGTACGATGGATACATTCCTTCTATATGAAGGGTGATATGATTTCTGACATAGTGGTGAAGAACAATATGTCTTGGATTTTGAAGGAAATTTTGAATCACCGTGATTTGGTCCCCAGATTGCAAACTCTTTGGAATCACATGGTTGTTACAGGGGAGTATAGCGCTGCCAAAGTTTATAATTTGCTTGTTGAACCTGAACCTCGGGTTAATTGGAACTGTTTATTTTATGGTAACCTTGCGAGTCCAAGATCTAAAATGATTTTGTGGTTGGTCTGTCATGGTAGGATTTCTACTAAAGATCGATTATTCCGGTTCAACTTGATTGGCGATGAAAAATGTTGTTTCTGTACTGAGAAGGAGACTTTAGATCATTTATTTTTTGATTGCCGTAAGCTGAGTTTTATTTGGCACTATGTTTTGAAGTGGATGCATATTGTGCATACTCCGAGAAAGTGGAGTGATGATTTTTCTTGGTTTCTGCAAAAAGGAAAAGGCAAGGGATGGCGCTCTTCTATTTTCAAAATGGCTCTTGCTGAAACTCTTTATGGAGTTTGGAAGGTTAGAAATGAGGTGACTTTTGGTGGTAAAGTGAATATGAGGAATATAGGTGATACTATCATTGATGTGATCATTCAGAGAGGCTGGACTAGTCGTAAGATTAGGCCGCATATAGCCAACTTGATGATTCCTTGATTTTGTGGCTGCATCCGTGCGATCAGCCTTGTAACTGTATTTGAATTAATACATATCTTATTTATTCAAAAAAAAAATATAAAAGAAATAGTTTTAAATTAAATTATTTAAAAAAAATCTTAATTTTTAATTATAAAAAGTTTTTTTATATTTTAATTATAAAAAAAGTTTTTTTTGTAAAAAAAAACAAAAGGAAAAACAAGGAACCGAGAGAGCATTCCATCTTCACTCTCTCTCTCGTCTTTCAAAATCTCTCTCGCCCTCGATCGCCTCTCAATACCCCGGTTTTCACTATATTTGGATGATTTACATATTACAAAATATGATAAAATGAAAGCGAAAAAAGAAACGGTGGCGGAATGGCAAGGACGGGTCCAATGGCTTCGTCGAGGGAAGTTCCCTTTCTTCTTTACCTGCTGCGATTCGGTTTGTTGTGTGATTTTCTCTTCTTTGTTGCCATCTGATGAATGAATCGAAATCCTCTTCTGTGGGTTCGGAAACGTTCGATTTCTGTTCGTTGCTACACTCGCCTCTTCCTCTCTCTTTGTCGGATCGTGAAATTTTTAGGGTTTTTCTGTTTGTTCTCTCTTTTTTCTTTTTTCATTTTTCATTTTTTTTATGCAAGAAGGACCGGGTATTTATAGGGCCAATGATGAATCCATTTTGGGAAATCTCTTCAATGTTGATTGATTTGTGTTAATTGCTGATTTGGTTCTGATTGTAATTCTGGAAGTTTTTGAATTGTTGATTTTGAATACGATTTGCTTGGTTTGGAAAATTTGGTTTCAAAAAGAATCTGTTTGATTTATTCTATCTTTGGAAGGTTTTGCTGGTGATATCTTCGGATATTGCCTAAAACTACCCCTTTTGAACATGATGAGAATGAACGGCTCTGATTCAAAAGAAAATCTCTGAGGCCTAAAATAGAAAAGATTGAAAGATTTTGACGTGTTTGGGTCTGAACATATTTCGATTCATTTGAATGCAGTGCTTTAATTATGCGGATTTGCTTGCAGCGGCTTATCTTATGCAAGAAAGGTAGTCGAGACTCATTGGCCTTGAATCCTATATGATGCAATTTTGATGAAGTTACTTTGAAAGCAGCTTCCCGAAGGTATGGAAATACACCGTTATACTCTTGTAGGAAGATTTGTGACGCTATTGCAAACCGAAAGTCAACGTATAAATCTCCTCAGTATTTTTCTATCTTCACTTTTTGATTTGATTCATCCTTAATATTGCCTCAATTATTAATTCCAGAATTCATCTCGAAGCAACTCGAAGCAGCATATCCACACGCCTCTACTTCAACTGAGCTTTTTGGGGAGGGCAGTATCCTTGAAAACAAACGCATCTAGTAAAAGGGGATGTTAGAAGAGTTGCCATATCCAAGAATTCGGGAACCAATCGATGAACAAGGAGACGACATATTATTCCCATGGCAGAAAGTTTTTCCTCTTTATCAGGTGAAGATTCAAGGATCTGAAGTAAAGTATTGATGCACTTTTTATCAACATTCTCTAGTATGATGGCTTCATCACAGCTCTCTACCAAGCATGAAAACAATTTTACGCCAGTTGCTCCTAGATCTGTATTCTCATTCTTACACAGTTTAACCAATTCTGGTATAGCTGAGCACTGGTTTAGTTTGGTCTTGATATATGAAGCTGAAGGTGACTGATTTGGTGTGGTTTTGATGAAGGAGCAATACGTAACTGTTTTATTGATGGAAGACAAAGAGTAGGAGTAACAAATACGCTCCCTCCCTTCAGGACATAACTACGGATTTCAGTACATTCATTGTCAAGCCAAAATGGTACGATTCAAAATACTTCTTTCTATCCAATAGTTGGCACTGTAAAATAACCATGTCTGCACAATCTTCCTCAGCATGAATTCATGATGTTTATCTCTCACGGAAGACGAAATCGTGGGTTTAATGTAATCCACAGAACATCCTTGTATCTGTCAAGTAGTCCTTGCGAATAGTCATTTGGTGGTTTTTGAGTACACTTGTTATCAATGGTTGTATATAATCATGCATTCCTTTGAACTGAACTGAAATTCTGGTAAGCTTTTCGATTTTGTAATCCCTTTCCGCATATGGGCCTAACTTCAATCAAAGGTTTTTCCCTTTTTTGCAGCAATCAAACATGGGAGTTTCCTGGTGATTTACAGCTCGGCTTGCGTTTGGAGACTTGGTGCATGTCAGCCTATTTTGCAGTGTTTTGGAGCATTTCGGAGAGCTCCTCGTGGAGGCCTGTATTTGCAGGCGGAACCAGCTTGAAGATGGCCTTGAGACTACGTTGCGGCGCTTGAAGGAATTTTAGTACGTAGGGATTTAATAAGCATTTCATCAAAATATATTTTAGGAGTATGCTTGACAAATGTTTGTAGGCAACAAAGTTCTAGTCTTAGATAATTCAACATCCCAAATGGAGGAATATCTATAAAGATGTTAACTGTTTAATACAAATACACT
Source organism: Lathyrus tuberosus (assembly GCA_022829125.1). Classification (NCBI taxonomy): domain Eukaryota; kingdom Viridiplantae; phylum Streptophyta; class Magnoliopsida; order Fabales; family Fabaceae; genus Lathyrus; species Lathyrus tuberosus. The sequence continues at coordinate 528,152 of JALAZF010000014.1, read as the reverse complement.
GTTCTAGATTTTTGGATTAATACTGAGAAGTTTACCGTCAACATCCCAATTTCTTGCAAACTCTTCTCGTAAATGTGTAACACTTTAGCATTAGGTGACTTTGTGAAGTGAAATAAACTTGTGACTTGAACTTGTACCTTTTGTGTTAATTAAATTTTGAACAACGTTGCATATGTTTAATGGTGTTTCCTTGCCAAAATTTCCCTCAGGTTTGTGCCGCACCTATTGCGAGCGAAGGAAATGAATAAAACCTGCTCTCGTCATCCACTCAAAAGTGGTACCACACCTCCAACTAGTTATTGCCATCACAGCCAAGGTTTTCATAGAACAAAATGTTCTCTAGGATTGCACAACGGAATCATCAATCTTCTCCATGTTTCTCCCCATCATACAAACCAATGGTTATGGCATAATCTTGATTGTATCTCCATACAAAACCTCCTTTTGAAAATTGTAGCTTAAATTTAGGCAAAAGGCCATGAATTAATGAGGAATAAGGGAATTCAAATCTTCAATGATAGAAACAATGTTTTAACTTTCATAAATCTTGAATTCCACTTGACAAACTTAGAACTTGAACCCATAGTGACTTTTGAATTTGAATGTTCATCTGAATCGCTTCTTGAATTTCATTTTAAAACTTATGGCAAGACCTCTTAATAATCGGAGACACTTCTTTGAAGAATATTACGTCCAAAACTTCTTGATCTCGTTGTGAGATAAGACCATAAAATCTATCCAAGACATCTTCAAGGTCTTGTTCCCAGAATAGTCCGGAATGAGAAAACAAAAGGTTCTAGCAGTAAAGTCCAGATTAAGTAGAAACTTTAGGATCACTTCCAATTAGGATTAACTAGTCATGCCCTGAAATGTTCGGCTGAGAGAACCAAACCATCTATGCCTGAAAATAAAGCACCTGCACCAATGGGTTAGTCATAATAAACACACACATAAATGCTGCATGACCTAAAGATGATATGCAAAAGAAAAGGGATCTTAGGGTCAAAAATTAGGGTGTGACAATGATCTTTGAGCTTCAACAACAATGGCCATGTGTAAATGGTGATAGCTTTGGATATTCTAAGTGTTACAATGAGACCTCATCGTTGTTGCTATCTTCACATAATGACTTGATCAATTCATCTTTTGTGGGAGTAAATTGATTAGTGGACTTCGTCATTTAGAAGCAAATACTCTTTCCTTTAAATAGGCAAATAGAAATATAGTCGTTTGAAATATTGTTGGCTGTTGGAAAAGAGACGTTGCGTAATAACTAGCTGTACTGACACATCTCCTTTTTACTGTGAGAGAAGTGATGGGATATATCTTTCTTGGGCGCCGTGTACAGTCACTCACAATGGTAACATGTGACTTCCAAACTTCAGAGGCTTCTGATGGTAAATTGATGAAGCATGAGTAGAGTCTTCTTAATAGGATATCTGATACGTCAAGTCCTCAGTCATTTGAAGAAATCCATTAGGAATCAGTCTTCAGAACTTCAGCACTTGTCTTTAAGAACATTATCCTTTACTTCTTCAAGTCTTCTGAAACTTCAGAACTTGTCCATTTGGAATCCGTCTTCAGAGTCCTCAGCACTTGATCTTCAGAACCTTAATCTTCAGAACACATAAGTCTTCAGAGTCTTTCTGCACTTGGTCTTCAGAGCCTTCCGCCTTCAGAACTTCAAGTCATGAGAGTCTTCAGCACTTCAGTTCTCTTCTTCAGAAGCTTCGCAATCTTCAGAATCTCGATCACTTTCAGAGAGCATCCACAAGAGCATTGCAATAGCAATATAAGCATCCTTGGATTTGAATGATCACGATCAGATACAGAAGCATTCTTGCTTCTTGCGACTTGTGTCACACATAGTAACTTCGTATATTATCAATTACGCTCATCTGGCTGGTGCTTGTTGGATCTGATAACTTCTATGAATATGATCTGCACATAACACATGTTAGAACATAAAATGGTTCTTTCACAAATACGTATTGTTATCATCAAAACATAGATTGACTTGTAGAGACAATTCTTGCTCTCACAGGACCAAGCAAACACATCTGGGAATTCTTTGAGAAGCTCTACCATTTTTATTTCAACGGCTGGACTAAGTAGTGCCCCAATCTTGACCACTTTTGTGCCTTCATCAGAACCGAGGTTGATCACCTCTATTGGCTCCTTGTACAGATGAATGAAGGCTTCTTCTTGCTTAAGTAGTTAGGAAGTTTCATCCAAAATTTCCTCCTATTCTTCATCTTCAACTTCGAATACTGGGAATTCAAAGTTGGGAGAGGGTATAGGGTCATATTTTTCAATGGGGTTTTTGACGTTTAATTTTCATAGATGATTGATTGCTGGATTTTAGAAAAACATATAAATGCAGAGTGCGTGCAAACATTGAAAGACTTTATCATTTTTTGTTTTTTAGGTTACCATTTTCCGAAAAAGCAAAAAAGTAAAAACAATAGCATGGAATCAAAAACGACATCTTTATTATTGATCGATTATTTCTTGAAACAAACACCCGATAAGGAAATATTTAAAAAGGGGGCCCTATAAAACATCTCTCTCCTTGGGCAGAGCGAGAGGACAAAACAAAGACAAAACATTACTTAGAGATGTGGACAACAGTTGGAACATTAACAACTATCCAATTTTGAGAAACCCTTCCATCCGTCACAAAGCCTTGTGAATGCCTCTCAGGACTATCTTCAACAATGGCACTGACCTCTGGCGGAGTCAGGTTAGTAGAGTCTTTAATCTTTGCGAGTATATAAAAAATGATGTCTTCAGCTGCATTTTCAACGGATCGCGGGATGTGGAATGATACATATGCATCCTTCAGTGACATGTATCTGGGGTCTTCTGAGTAAGGTTCCCACTCACATATTTTGGTATCACAGAATGTAGTTTTGTACTTAGAAAATTTCTTCACTTTCTTAGGCTTTTCTTTGGCAAGTAAATCAGTAGGAACTATAACAACTCGCATAAACTTGTGAGGCATGCCCCAAGGATAACTGGGCAGCTTTTGTATAACTTTATAAGGTGCCATGTAAGTGGATAAATCCTTTTCGAAATCATCTTCAGTTATGACATTCACTTCTGGCATAGTATAATGAATAAAATCTCGTTCAACAATCTTTGCAGATCTATTAAAAAGGTGGTCTTCAACTGCCTTCTCGATGGGTTGAGGAGTATAGAATGGTATGTAGGCATTTTCTCGCTGACTATCATACTCAGGAGTTTTCAAGTAAGGATCCCAGACTTCTGGCAGAACAAATGAATCCCCCTCAAGGTAACAAAAATTATCTTCTATAATCATATCCTCTTCTGGTTAAATAAGGGAAGTAAGACAGCTCTCAGTGTTGTAATTTTCAACATCCATCTCGTCATCTAACTCAAATACATCCTCAAATTTCTCCTGATGAGAGGACATTGGAGTATGTGCCTCCCCTTGCGATATGTACCCAGAATCGTTAAGGTAAGACTTTCATTCTTCTTCAGGATCTGAGGGACTATCTTCAGAGTCATCTCCATTAATGGCGTCGACCTCTTGAGGAATAGGATGGATAAAACCTCTGTTGCAAACAATATTTTGAATGGGAGGGATGCCTTCATTCTTTCTTGAAGCTTTTGTGAATAATGGAGAAAAATCGAGGCTTTCTCTGGTCTGGTTATCGGTAGGAATCACAACCTGTCCCCACCCTTTAGTGGAACCACTTTCCACCACTCGAACTACGTCTTTGTAAGAGGAAATGGATGCCTATTTTCTCTTACTATCTTCGTTACTTACAGAAAATGCCTGGAATTGAGTTCCAATAACCTCTTCGGGTTCCAAGTAAGAAAATGATGACATATTGCTTACAATCAAAACCCGTTCACCACATACGGTAACCAACTTGTTATTTTTCACAAACTTCAGCTTTTCATGTAACGTCGAAGTGACTGCTCCTGCCTCATAGATCCAAGGACGACCCAACATACAACTGTAAGTCGCTTGGATATCTATCACTTGGAAGGTAATTTGAAATGTATGGGGGCCAATAGTTATGGGGAGATCAATTTCACCAATAACTGTCTTCTTGGATCCATCAAAGGCTTTGACGACAATTCCACTGCCCCTCATAGGAGCGCCTTGAAAGGATAATCTTGTAATAGTTGATTTTGGCATGACATTCAGTGACGAACCAGTGTCTACCAATACGGTTGACAAGGTGTCATTCATGCAATTGATTGAGATGTTTAGTGCCATATTATAATTTCTCCCCTCTTCTGGGAGGTCTTCATTGCAGAAGCTCAAGTTATTGCAAATGGTAATGTTAGCAACAATATTGCCGAATTAACCCACTGTTACATCATGGTTTACAAAAGCTTGCTCCAAGACCTTATGTAGAGTTTCCCTGTGAGCCTCAGAACTCATTAAAAGAGATATTATGGATATTTTGGAAGGTGTGTTTAACAGCTGATCCACAATGTTGTACTCACTTTTTCTGATCACTTTTAAAACCTCATCATTATCCTTCATCAGATTGGTGTCACTTGACTAACCTATTTGTTCAAAAGGATTCTCAACTTGTTTCTCCTTTCTTATAGCCACATTCTCAGCTTCCATCCCATTTTTCAACCATGTTGGCACCGTACTTGTAAGGTATGGCTTTCTCAGATTGTACGAGACTGGACCTGGTAAATAAATGACCAAAGGAGTCACAATGGTCTTCCAACAATCTTAGGTGATCTCTATTGGTTCAAGCTTGGGAACATTAGGAATCCTTCCACTGTCAAAAGGAACTTCCATGCGTCCAGGTTCATTAAACTGAGGAGTTATGGTATAAACATCCTCATCAGCTTCATCATCAATGGGTTCTCTTTCATGGAGGATTATGATGGTTCTTCGGTCTAACGACCCTTGAATCTCATTCTGGATAAGAAGATAACCACGTAGGCTTCTGCGACATTTTCTGCAAGCTGCATGATCATGGTGTTTGGGACCAAAGTAATCAAGTTCACACAAACATTTGTGAAATTTGACTAGTGACTCTTTGATATGTTTGATGTCATAAACTGCGCACTCTACTAGACAACCTTGTACCATATTTATTGGTTGGTAATCCCTCATTCTATATTCCTGAATCCAACCTTGGTTCATTTATTCTTGCAGAGCTGCTTGTACCAAGTAGCACCCTTGATTGTTCATAGAACAAACTCTACACGCTGCATAATCATGTGGATCTACAAGACCCCACCTGCTATGTCATGCGTGCATTTTCACCAAGTTTCTCCTTAATAAGCAGCCATCATAGATCTTAAAATTGCTCGGGCATCCATAGACCATGTTGACATAAGCTCCTCCATGCTGAGGTAGTGGGTTCATTTGAACATTTGGATTACTGTCTTTAAAAGAGAAAATTCCATTCTTGATAAGTCTTTGAACATCAGCTTTGAAGCTACAACAATTCTCGATACCATGCCCGGGTGCTCCCTGATGGTAGGGGCAAAATTGGTCAACTTTGAACCAATAAGGAGGGTCTTTTGGGAGAACAAGAGGAAACTTTGTTTGAATATGACCTTTTGCCAACAATGTTGGGAACATGTCTATGTACGATATTGGTATAGGATCAAAACCAGGTGACCTTTGAATATAATTGTTGTTGTTGTTATTGTATTGCGGGCGAGCCTGTTGTAGAGGTTGTTGCTGCCTTTGCTGATATTATGGTTGTTATTGCTGATGTTGATTTTGCTGGTTTTGATTCTGAGAAATTTGCGGCTGGTAGACCGGAGCTAGTACTAAGTTGACAACCGGAGACACAGCTACTACCGGTCGTGGTTGATATCTTCGTCTCGACTAGATTTGTAACACAATACTAGCGTCTTGTTCCTTTTTCTTTTGGAACCCACTTCCATGTTTCTTAGACGATTCTGCCTCTTTAGTCAACCGCCCCTCTCGGACTGTTTCCTCCAGTCGTACTCCCATGTTTACCGATTTAGTGAAGTCATTAGGTGCACTGGCAATCATACATTCATAGAAGAAGGGACTCAGAGTTTTCAAATAAATCTTTGTCATTTCCTTTTCTTCGATAGGAGAACAAATTTGGACGGCGACTTCACGCCATCTCTGAGCATACTCTTTAAAAGTTTCATTTTCCCTCTGAGACATAGCCTTGAGTTGATCTCTGTCAGGAGCCATATCTAGGTTGTATTTGTATTATTTTACGAAGGCTTCGCCAAGATCACCGAAAGTCTGGATCTTCGCACTGTCTATTCCCATGTTCCATTTGAGTCTGGCTACAGTCAGACTATCTTAAAAGTAGTGAATCAGCAGCTGTTAATTGTTCGTTTGCATGGATATCCTTCGTGCATACATAACCAAGTGACTTCGAGGGAAAGATAGGTCAGTTGCGTTCTTTGAATTTGAGCGGTATTTTGACATTTGGAACCAAACATAGGTCAGTTGCGTTCTTTCCAAACAAGTCTTGTCCTTGGAGAGCTTTAATCTCTTTATGCATATTTAAGAACCGATCTTGGAATTCATCCCATCTTTCATCCACTCCCATAGTTTTACTTGGAGGAGCATGAAGATTTGTTCTTCGATGTATGGAGTAGTATGCATTACGGGAGGTGGTACTGACATGATTGCTGTGACTTTTGAAGCTTCAAGAGCCGGAGGTTTGTAACCCTCTGGTATAAAGTTGAAAGGCATGCCCCAAGGAAAACCGGGAGGCATTGAATACTGCGGCATGGCAACAGATGTGACAGTGACGGGTGCAGAGACAATTTCTGAGACGACAGTCCTTTGAATCGGAGTTAACAGCTGATTTTGAGCAGTCGTCAATGCTTCTACCATGTTGTTGAGTCTTTCTATATTGTCTTTTAGAGTAGTGACCTCATCTCTAAGTTCCTTGTTTTCTTGCTCAAATCCACCCATCTTCTTCTGACGACTGAATCGAGTATTATATGAATAAGACAGTTTGGCTTCAAAGTGAGAACATGTGTTAGTTTCTTTTAATGTGAAAATGTTTGAATGATGTATGATGTGCAAAATGCAAATGACTTTGTTTACAAGGAACTTTAACAATTATGTCGTAAATATCATAAAAATGATAACATTTTGGATAACTAAAAAGATCTTATTTTATTTAATGTACTCAAAGGATTACAACAATGAAAGTATAAATTCAAAAAGATCTAGAACAAAGATGATAAAGCTAAGCATGTAGGATATAAGGAAATATTGTTGACGAAGATACAGCCCCTATTGTTGCTTCTTCTTCTGCCTCTTCAGTTGTGTATTTTTCATTGTAAGCTGATCGACGATCTTCTTCTAAGTGCAAGAGGTAGGAGGAATATGACTAGAGAAAAATAAATTCTCTTGTTCTTCTTATCTCTCTACAGCATGGTGCTCCAAGATTTCTATCAAGTCATATTTTTCTTTCAGTTGCCTCTTCAACTCTCTTCTCTCAGCCCTTGAAGTATGGAATTTATCTTCCCAACTGTCTCTTTCCAGCTTCATCTGGGTTAAGAGTCTTGATATTCTTCCCTATTATCAATAGGGATAGTGGAGGATAAATCAATGAAAGGCTGTGAAAATTTCTCAAAAGGATAAGACATCTTGAGTTCACAAGCTCTGGCATTGACCCACTGAGTGTATGGCTTAAAAGCAACACAATTTTTATTTTCCAGTTGATCTTTGCTCTTTTTATGAATGGTACGCCAAGCCTTTATAACTTCCTTTTTCAAATATGGATTTCCACCCTCATTAAGGTAGAAGAAACCTGACACCAAGAGACTGCTAGGTCTGTCTTTCATGGGGTACCCAAACTGACGTCTTGCAAGAGCGGGGTTGTAGTTAATCCCTCCATGTATACCAAGAAGGGGTACATTAGTGAATCCTCCACAACTGTCGATGATAACTCCTTTGTCATAAGCTGGGTCATACCAATTCATATTAGTATGAGTGAGGGACATAAGCCTCTGAGACCATCTGAGTTTGTCAGGATTTTCAACAAAGAGTCTGGTTTTTGGTAAGTGTGACTTGAACCATATGTACAACAAAGGTGCATAACACATGATTGTTCCACTACCCTTCATAGTCCTGTGATGAATTGAATGGTAAGTGTCCCCAAGTAAAGTAGGTACTAGGTTACCACTTAAAAATATCTGGATGGCATTAAGATCAACATAATGGTTGATGTTTAGAAATAGTATAAGACCGTAGATAAGTAATGCAAAGATAGCTTCAAAGGCATTCATACTATTGGCTTTAGGCAACTCTGTTGCTTTCTCTATCAGGAATTTGGAAGTTAACCCTTTGATTCCTCCTTTGGAAGTGAAGTTGTCTTTCACATCTGAAGTTTCCAAATGAAGGGCCTTTGCAATAACTGAGTACTTAGGAATTTCCTCTGAGTCATTGAAAGGAATCTTGTTTAATACTGGCAAACTAATCCAATATGAATACTCCTCTAAAGTGGGTGTAAGTTGATAATCTGGAAATATGAAATAGTGATAGAGAGGATCATAGAATTGTACAAGGGTGTCAAGAATTCCTTTTTCAACATTAGTCTTTAGAATACCTAAGAGCCCTCCATAACTTCTTCTGAAATCCTCTGGACAAGAGATCATACGACCTAACTTTCTCAATTTTGTTGTATCAGGATACTTGAAGTTGTACTTCTTGGTATTTCTTTTCCCAAAATCCATGTTAAAACCCTATGATATTTGCCATAAAGGTTTTAAATTCCATGAAAAAATATTTGGTTAAAAATAATGTTTGAATGAATGTATGGATGCACACACATACAAAGTAACAAACATGGGTTCAAAGGTCCGACATCACGAGCATGGAGTCATGGGTCTAACCAAACCAAGAGAATATGTACTATGGGTTTATTGTACCTATAGAACATGTTCTAACATGGTTCCCAGAGTCATAGGTCCATCTTTCGGATATTATCAACACACCGACTACTCGGGAATCATTAATATTCTCAAGAGAAACTCGTCTGAGTGTAGTATTGTGTATCATCTATCTTAAGTCTACACCTGGATAATCAATGCAATACATCCTAAAAAGGCCAAGTGGGGTAAAGGGATACTAAAGGTCCTCCCTCAGTTTCTCAGGCTCCCAGGTCGAAAAAAGTAATGACATTACGACTACTCACAATGGCATCAGTAACTCCAAAGGGGCTTCCACTGAGTGTGATTATATCATATGTTACTCATGCGTAGGATTACTCCAGATATGTAACTTTTGATTATATCAACATCCTATCTTATGTATGTACTCTCAAATCCGGATTATTCCCCATAAAAGTCGCCATTATTTTGTACGTGAGCGCAAGTTTACTCTTTCAACGAAGGTCGCCCACATTACATGTGAACTTTTAATTTATCCAAAAGGTAGGGAAGGGGAAAAATCTGAATAAACCCGCGAATGTGCAAAGTGTAAAATAATGCAATAAGAGATCGAGAATCAGGGTTGGTTATACTAAGGGAAGGTACTAGCACCCTAAGTATCTATAGTATTTTATAGGAACCTCTTTCGTATATTTGTGTTACTGTTGATTAAGTCATTTGCTGTGTATTGGAGATTTGTTGATATGTTTTGAGTGAGTGATAAGAGTGGGAAATTTTTTGTTGTTGTTTTTGTAGGATATGTTGAAATAAACTAAGACAAAGGTGTAGGAACCTAAAGGTTTTATTTATTATTATGCTCGCTAAGATCTCACAATCTTATGCCTACGTATTCTCAAAAGGAAGTTGAGAAATCATAGCGTTCATAGTTCCACCTACTAATGGGTGGAATTGGGTTTTTTGGGTTTGAGAGAATAGACAAGTTGTCATCTTAAGGGAGATATTTCACCTATTCACCATAAACATTTCGAGAAAGAAGATAATAAGGGAAGAAGCTTTAAACTTGGATGTAGAAAATCCAGAGTAATGCCACATCTTCCTTTAAATGAGTCTTTGCATATTAAGAGAAGGACCTTGACTTGGATATAGAATCAACAAGTGTGCCACTTATATCACTTAGATGAAAAATGTGTTTTTTGTACCATAATAAGAAAAGAACATCAACTTGGATTTTGAATCAACAAGTGTGCCACTTACATCACTTAAATGGGAAAAAGTTTGAAATGTTTAATTTATGTTGTAGGAAATAGAAGAGACATCTCTTCCATAGAGATGATTCATGTCTCATCTCTAGGGGAAAAGTTTTGAATTTGAAGCCAAAGGTTGGCTAGAGTTTGACTTGAAGTTTGAGGTTTGAAGCCACAAGGGACTATGGTTTGAGTTTTTGAATGAAGTTAAAAACTTCAAGGGGGGTCCTAATGTTTTATTGAAGTTGAGAACCTCAAAAGGGAACCCTAGGGTTTGAACTAGGTTGTAGTGTGAATCCTAAAGTTTGAACTAAGTCTAAACTAGGGATGAATATTGAAATACTACAATTGTATGAATGCAAGTGTTATCAATTTAAATTTCAAAAGAAACTTAACAAGACAAGATTGATTAAGCTTTTAAACAAAATGTAGTCATCAAGGATGAAATGAACATGATATTGACCAAGCATGGTATATCAACATGTGAATGAGTATCAGAAAAGTAGATATGTTCATCATGGTGAGAGTTTATGATGGAAATACTTGAATATGTGAGCCAAGATTTGATTAATTGAAGCAATCACAAAGAAGTTCAAGTAAGCCAAATATTCAAGATGTATCGATGATCGGATGGATATGGCAAAAGGGTAAACAAAACCCTAATGGAAGTGTATGGAGATAAGCACATGAATAGGGCATTCAAACATGGTTGAATCAAGGGCATTTGAGGAATCCAAACTCAAGTGGAAGCCCTAATAATGCATCAAGATGTTTTCAAAAGATTAGTTGACAAAACCCTAAGGTTTCAACTAAAACAAAATTTAATCGAGGTATTCTCCGATAGAAATAACCTTTAAGTCAAAACAACATGTTATGTACATTAAACAAGACTTAAAAAAAAGTATATTATGACCATACAAACATACATGTACGATTAGATCAAGAGAAGAATCAAAAGAAATCATGAAAAGGCATGAAAAATACTTAAAAAGTACTAGTTTTCAACCTAATAAAAATGTCAAAAATAAATATTATTTTTTGGGATTTTTTGATGGATTCTTAAAATAGGGAAGATAAATCAGAAGTGTGCAAAAAATTGGCTCAAAATAATTAATTTTGCTTGATGAAACAATTTGATGAAGTTGTCAAGAAAACCATGAAAAATAGTGGTAAAAAAATAAATAAGGAATGACCCTCACAAGTGTTGAACTCGTGCCCTCAAGGTCATGGGCTTAAAACTTTACCAGCTAGGCCACACGCTATGGGTTGATAAAGGATGCGCAGTGAAAATAATATAGAGTGTTTCAAGTTAAAAATGGTTTAAAAAATAAAAGCAAAAGGTCTGAGGCGAGGGGGATTCGAACCCCAGAACTTGCACACACACAAACTTTAAAAACGTACGCTCTAACCACTGGGGTGGTGATACATCCGTTGATTTATTTTCAATGAAATAATAATATAGTAAAACTGCATTTTATATTGGAAAAATGGCGCCATGGCCATTGTCTTCTTCTTCCTCGGGCTCTATCTTCTTCCTTAAATTTGAATTTCACAACTCTCTGAATACTCAACTAAATGGCATGATGTAAAAATAAAAGTTGTTGGAAATTTTGCCAGGAATTGAAGGGTATTAACCAATTTTATTTATATTCAGTGTAATTTAAAATAACATTCATGAACACATAAACCCTAGAATTGAAAAATTCAATATGAAATCTTATATGATATAGTTTATATACAATTAACATAGGGAAATCATTCACTATATTATGACAAATAGGTTGGAAACTCAAATGATCAGATATGATGCATGAATCATAGACATTTGTTTTTGAGAAAACTTACTTTGCAAGTGAGAATCGAATTCTTTGATAAAGGGGTTCCAGATGCAATTTCTTGATGCTAACAGCTTCCTTGACCTCCAAGGAGTGTGTTGATGTGCTCAAATTGATCTGAAACCTTCTGGAATTCTCATCTCAAATCAAGTTACAGATTATGCAAATGAGATGTGGACCTGGTGATTCTGGTGTTACAGTTAATGGATAAGTGTTTGGATCACTTCTACATAGTTTATTTGAAGTGTTTTGATCACTGGTTTGAAGGGAAATGGCCTTGAATTGATAATTCAAGTTTTCACTCCTTTGAGATTTGAAAAATTTGGAAAGAGGAGGAATGTGAGAAAACAAGATCTTGCAATTGTTTTGGTGTAATTTGAATGAGGGAATTGATCTCTATTTATAGAGAAACAATTCAGACTTAGAGGAAAAGTTTTGGACTAGGAGCATTCTATTATCCAATGAATCATAACTTGGATGCCAAGGTACACATAGCCTATTCCTGACATGGTTATAATCTGATCTTTTGGAGATTGAATTCCTCATATTGCATCTCATTCCTTGGTGTTTTGATCTTTCTTGGACAAATTGAAGTGATTTTTGGTAAATTCGCTATTGCACTTTAATGCTAGAGGACAAAACTTAAGTTCCTAGCTTTGGAATAATTTTCTTCACATGCCAAGGGATAAAATCTTTAAAATTTGTTATGATTTTGCATAGCACATGGTGTCTCATGAAAAATCGTGAGAATCGTGTGGCACAAGTCATCCAAACTGACCTAAAAATCGTGTGGCACAAGTCTACCCTTGAAAGTTCAGCTTCAACCATGGCCTATTGTGAAAATCATATCTCCTTGCTCAAGTAAGATAAATGGATGTTCTTGGACAATTTGGAAAGCTGAGATAACATACTTCAACTTTGATGTTTAAGGTTTGTCTTGAATCAATGTGGGTCATGGAGAAAAATGGCCCTAAAGTTGGCTCCAAGACAAAATAAATTCTGTTTGAAAAATTCTCTAAGTGTTTAAGTTCAAAAAGTATTGAACCTCCAACTTCATGTCTTCATATCTCTCAATCTATGCATTTTTTGGGAAATCATCCTCAATGACAAAGTTGTATTATGGAATAAGCTCTTCAATTTGGTATTTGGAGCAAAGAAAATGGTTACTTGGATTGGAAGTTATGGCCTTGGCAAGTTGGACAAAAATCATTGAATTTCATAACTTAGAAAAATTTCAAATTCTTCAATGTTGCCCTTTTTACAAGTAACCTCATCTTTCTTGATTTCTCTTGATTGATCATGATCCAAATCACACATTATCATCATTCTTGACTCGAGGAACCCATGTTTGACCAAAAACTCAAAAGTCAAACTTGACTTTGATCAGTGGTTGACTTTTTATCAGATGAACTTGAACTTTGTGATCTTCAATGAAATCAAACCCTTGGGCTAATTGAGCACTATACATGGACTCCAAAGATGTTTTCGAGTGTCTTGAATCATGTCAAAAGGCTTGAGATTATGTCCTGGTCAAAAGTCAAAGTGCAGTTGAATTTTCATCAGAAACCCTAGTTTGTGGACCAGATGAATTTGAATTCCTGCATTGCTTATGAATAAAACTCCTTGGATTAATCCAATCATATGAATGGACTAATATGATGCATTTTAAGTCTTTGAAACATGTCTTGAGGTTTTGGATCATGCCTTGCTCTAAAATTCAACCAGGGACTGAATTAGGTCAAAACCCTAATATGGGTGTATCTGAGGATTTGAGCCCTATTAATCTTGATTCAATGCAATTTTGAACTAGATCATTGACGAATGAAAGCTCTTGATCTTCAGGAATGAGGAACTTGAGATGTTGAATATGATGCTCATCCTTTGACAATTTATCTGCTTGAGCCCTTGGGGGACCACCTAACTTGTAAAGCAGGCAAGCACACACATCTTGTAATTGATATGGGTTAGTGATGCATAAAGGCATACACACATATGTAATGATGAATGTTATGCAAATGATGTGGCATCTTAGGGGTAAAAAATTAGGGTGTGATGTTGGAGCAGCAAAGTGGCAAGCAACAAACATTTTGGAAGTATTTTTCTGGGAATTTATCGTGTCCATAGAGATCGGTTCGAGGGAAATAATGTCATTCGACAATCTCAATGTTAATGAGTTTGGGTTTAAAATGGGTTTAAAAGTAAATGCAAGAAATAAAACTATTGAACAGAAAAAGAATTCATTCTTTGGAGAGTAGAGTACTCTCGGGTTTTCATTTCATCTACCCTATGAAATACTCAAACTTACTACTCATTTGCACGCAACCTAAATCACTCGTCAACATTATCACGCATCGCTCACAACAAAGGTTATGTCTAACACAAAGTTGAGAGAACAACCGCATCGCCTCGGAGGTGATGTCTCACGCAACTCGACCACATGGAAGCATTAAGAATCGATACTCATGTGAATATTAAGCCTCAATCTATCTCTAGAGTCAAGAACATAATAAATGTTCATCCTAATTCCGGATTCAAGGAGGATATGTCTACCACAACTCAAATCCATGCATAAAGCGTTTAAAACAAGGATAACACCAATAGAGATTTGTAAAATAGCTCGCATACAAATCCATGAGCAATAAATATACATACTATCAAGGTAAACTTACATACAAACTAACAACAATGGAAACTACAAAGGGAAGAGAGAAGAGGAATCAAAATCTCTCGCGGTGTCAATCACGATCCAAGAATCATCCGCCCCCAATCGTCGAGTTGCAACCACCATTGATGCTTTTCTAAGCTCTAAACTACAAAGAATGAAGGTTTGATGAATTGGGAACAAATACCCCAAAACATAACCTAAAAAATGGTAAAAATGAACTTATAGACATTACAAAATCTGTCACGTTCGCTAAGAGAACGTTTTACTCACAAAGCGAGCCTCAAAAACTGGCACTTAAGTGCCTCTAAAATGCTAAACCGCCTTTGCAAAATTCCAGAAGTTCGCAGTGCGAACGATTTATTCGCAAAGCGAATGCTCGCTGCACAGTTCGTAAAGCGAACTTTGGTCCTTTTCTCCCCTGTCCAATTCTGGGAGCCTTCGCTGGGAACTCGCCAGTCATTCGCAAAGCAAACATTCGCTGGCACACTCGCAAAGCGAACATGACAGCAAACCAGCCCTTATTTTGACCACAACTTCTGAACCGCAACTCTGATTTACGCACGATCGAAAGCATTGGAAAACTTATTCAATGCTCTTTACAATAATGGCAAGATATCCTTGATTGAATACCTTAAAAAATGAGAGAAAATCAATTAAACTCATTGATATTTACACGATACACAATATATACACTGAAATGTAAAGTAAACGTATTTATAAACAAATCGGAGTTTATTCGAACGATATTAACCAAAAAGTATCGATAAGTGCAACAAAACTTATATACAAAAATAGTTAAATTTTGCACTTATCATGTGACACCTTCATGAAATCTCTCTTTGAAACCCAGATTTGCTTTTACTTGTACATCTTGGTGTTTTAGGGATTAAGTGTTGGTGGAAGAAGGCTTACTTGAGTCCTTTTTATACACGTGTTACATACATTGTCTCGAGTTTAATATTATTTAAGTACTAGTTAAATCTTATTAGTACTCTAATAATAACTCTTGGAAATGTTATCTAGCAGTCAAATCTATTTAAGATTCTCTGAACAACTATGAGTTAATGTTTGATTAATTTTACTGATGTTTTGTGTAAGATTCACTTTGTTAATGTACTTTCAGAAAATCTAAAGAAAAATTACTGGAATGTACTTGCATGCTAAAGTAGTATTGGTAAAAAAACTATTTCATTAATATTAAGCATCTGGATTACAATAATTAAAAAAAAAGGTACAAGATGTTCTAGAAAAGATACCTAGCTAGAACATCTCGTGCCCAACGGCGTCCACTGTTGCCATTGTCCACCTCTTCGTCTTCTGAGTCAATCTCTTCTTCCTCCTCTATGACTGGGAGTGATCGGTAGAACCGCTTGTTGAACCTTCTTTTCTTCTTTAACCTCTCCATACTTCTTCTTTTTGGATTCATAGCAGCTACTAACGTACCTCCTTATGAAGGTTGTTCAGGTACTGCTGAAGTTGCCCCTTCAGAAGTAAGTGGTGCTGAGGGCAAAGGCTCAGTTGTAGAAGATTCAGAAGCAGCTCAACTCTGAGGAGATTGGATTGTTAAACTTGTAAAGCTCTCAGTTACATCTGTTACAATGGATGTATTATGACTCTCAGTTGATGACTCCATTTCTCTAAGAAGATGTTGATAAAAATGACTTAGTAGTTGGATGCTTTTATAATGGATTTTGTAGATACCAAGAGTCTGAAATTAATCCTTGCTTAATTCTTGGAATTGTAATGACCAATGAGACTTTAAAGCGTGCGCTTTATAAACCTTAATGATTCCTACTACTTGATTACTTTTCCTCTTGGAAACTGATCAAGTAATGACGATTTAAATTGCATTAATTAGTGGAAATTATTTTCCTTTCTCTCTCTTCTTCCTTTTCCTTCTTTTATTCTTTTTTATGTGACAAAATGGGGAGAAATAATAGTAATTAGTTAAGTGGAAACTGAACCCATTGAGTACCTATTCAGTTGTACATATTGGTCATTTATTTTCTGTTTTTATGGTTACCTTGCCCAGGGCGTATTTTAACTTTCTTGTACATAGGTCTAAGGAAGAGCTTACAAACCTCAGACTTAGCCTATCAGACCCAAAAGGAGCTTGCAAACCTCATATTCTGGTGTTGTCAAAGAAAGTTAAAAGGGCAACATATTTTAACTCTCTTGTACATAGTGTTAAGCAAGAGCTTACAAACCTCTGACTTAGCCTATTAGACTCAGAAGGAGCTTACAAACCTCATATTCTAATGTTGTCAAAGGAAGTTAAAATGTTGTTATTTTGGTTTTCTTAAATATGGAATTAAGGGGGAGCTAACAAACCTCAACCTTGGAACTGTTTGACTCAGGGGGAGTTTGCAAACCTCATGCCCTGATGTTACTAAGAAGACTGATTTATTTTTTCTTGAAAAATAGTTCTTGGTGTTAGAGTCGATAGAACTCAGTTGTGGACTATCAGACTCAAGGGAACTTACAAACCTCATACCCTGTTGTTGAAGAGAAAATTAAATGCCCAACATTGTTCTTTAAATACTTGTGTTTGTCATCATAAAAAAAAGGAGAGATTGTTAGAACAAGATTTATTCACGACATATTCTCTTTTAGTTTCGATGATAACAAAAGTATTAAAAGAACAATGATTTATTTGATGTGTGTTTTATTTATACAGGTTCTTGTTCTTGCACATAAATAATCAAAATCTGTTTTACTTAGACACACTTGGAAGTTGCTTCATTGCTAGCTTCTGGTGGCAGAGTCTAAAGAACAATTGCTAGTGTGGCTTGGCGCAAACTCTGAGCCAAAGGCCTTAGCATTCAGACGAGTTACTACATTTGGTAATTGTACATCAGCATCTGGTACCATTCAGAGTTAGTGATAAAGTTGTGGATTGTCCGTACTGCATAAAGCAAGTTGTATTGTCTTATCAGCTTGTCAGCTAGAGTCTACAAGATTGCAAGGCTCAAGAAAGGCTGACATGTTCTACGGATATCTGCTCTCAACGGCTCTATCAGTACAAAACCTCTTGAAGACTCAAAGGTTAAATGTGTTACACACTAGATTCAGAATCTGTTGTGCATCCATCTTCAACGTCTCTTGTACTATGGAGTAAAAGCAAAGACAATTGGTCAAGTCACTTCCTCAATGGCAAGTTTCTACAAAGGCTATAAATATGGCTGAAGATTCAAGTTTGAATCTTAACAAGGATTCTTCAGATGAAGGAGTAGCAAGATCAAGCAATTATCAACAATATTGTAATATGCAGGTTTTATGTTATAGATTGTAATTGTAAAAGCCTTAAGATTTCTTACCATTAAATTTCTTAGAAATCTTAAGAGCTTTAGGTCTTTGTTATGGTGATTTCCCGTACCTCTGATGCTTGCATCATGTACACCTTATTCTCTATTCTGCTGAGCCTTCAACAATTTAGATCAAAGCCTCTGGCTATGTGCTTGAGCAAAAAGTCTTGAGCCAAGATGCTTAAGCCACGTAAGTCTCATTGCTTAAATGCTTGAGCTGTGAAAGTCTTATTCAGCTAGTCTGATTGAGCAAAGGGGGAAGTCTCCATCCGAGGGGCATGAGCAGGAAGTGTCAAGTGCGGATTGAGCAAGGGGAAGTCTCAGTCTGATGACCAGAAGAGCAGGTGGCTCGGTCAGAGAGCGTGAGCAAGAAGTCTTAGACATGTGCTCTAAGCAAGGGGAAGTCTCAACCATAAGACCTTGGAGCAAGTGGCTCGAGGATGTGAGCAGAGGGAAGTCTTAGACATGTGCTCTAAGCAAAGTAAGTCTCAGACAGTTGGTCTGAGCAGGTGTAAAAGCCTCATGTAGAAGCATAAGCGATTGTAATCATGAAATGGTTATAATGAAAATCTTTTGTGAGGCAAGGGGATTGGAGTACTCTCAGTTAAGGGAGGAACCGGGATAAATCTTTTGTTTCTTCTGCTGTTATTTATTTACTTCTGTTATATCCGCTGCTAATGAATTAAAACAAAATCTGAACACCAGTTCTAATTCTGAAACTCTGATCAGAAGTTAAATTAAAGAAAACGCGAAACACAATTCAACCCCCCTTCTTGTGTACTTTTCACACCTTCATAAATATCGTAGCTTGCTTTACAAGTAAGAAGAGAAGATGAATGAGCATCCACGTCGAAGAATTGATTTTGGATGTGAATCCAACTTCTATTTGCAAAATATCACTCTTTGGTGAAGAAATGCTGAAAATATGGATTTTTATGTGAAAATGGGGTTATGATCCCAAAAAAAATGTGAAAATTACTCATATAGTACAACTAAAAACTGTCAAATTTACCTAAAGAACGCATTCTTCGCCCATCGAAGACCACTTATGGCGCCTGAAGTGCCTATGAATAGTTAAGCTGCCCATGAGGAAATATCTAAGTTCGCTGTGTGAACACTTATTCGCCCAACGAGCTTCTTCGCTACAAGTTCGCACAGCGAACTTATGGTCCTTTAGCTACTGCCTCAAATATGGGATGGTTCGCTGGGGCTTCGCCAGGAGCTCGTCCATCGAACATTCGCTGGCACCTCGTTGTTGTTTGCACAGTGAACATGCTGATTCTTCTTCTTTTCCTTTGGCTTCCTTGTCCATTCACTCGTGTCTTACTCTTTGATATTTTATGCCTAATTCCTACACAATAACACACAAATCAAAGCAACCAAAGATATTTGCACATAATTGAAGAATAACATGGAAACCTGGAATAAATCCATTAAACATAACAGATAAGTTGAAAAATGCCAAATATAATGGATCAAATTAAAGCATGTTTGGCATTCAACAGTAGCAACACAATTTGGCTTAGACTTTTTCTGTCCTCCCTTAGGGATAGAGCTATAGCATGACTACAACCCCTCCCTTCGAATTCTATTATGACTTTTCATGAGTGTAAAGTCGTTTTCCTCACTTGATATTTCCTGTTGAGCATGATGACACACTTAATTTAGGTAAGAAGATGAGGGGTCACTCTTTGAAATGTGTGAATGATATAAGGAGTTGTTAAGTTCGTGCTTCCACCATGGATTAGAAAAATAATTATTAATTCATACTTTGTATAAATGTCTTCTTTATTCCATAAGGATGAGATTAGACACATCTGCGGGAGGGGCCTTAATGAATAAGTATTATGATGATGCACATGCCCTTATTGGAGACAAGACACAAAACCATTACTAGTGGGGAAACATGCATGATTTTATAGATAAATCCCATTAAAAAGAGGTTTATATGAGGAGAGTTCACTAGACCATATAAATGTCAAATTCGATGCTCTATTTTCAAAATTCAACATATTAAGTGTAAGTGTGATAGCCCCTGAAACTCATGCATGAAAAATATACGGAGTAAATGGTCATAGTTTCATAGAATTTCACATGATCCTCACCGGAGGAACTAGTCAGGATAGTGTTAACCATGTTAATAATAACCAACGAGGCAACCATTGTTTAAATACCTACAATCTTGGATGGAGAGATCATCCCAAATTTCCTATAAAATAACTCTCCCTAATTTATAATAAATCATATACTAGCTAGTCCTCTTGGTTTCTAAGGACATATGGGTGCCAACGGTCACTTAAAGTCTAACTTGGAAATAATGATGGAAAATTTCATCATATGTTAGACCAAGCAGAGTAATGAATTCAAAACTCACAATCTCCATATGAGTGAAGTTCTGAATAAATTATAGTCAAAAGAGTATTTGTTATCCATACATAGTAAAATGTTAGAAACTCAGATATCTCAAGTGGCACAACAATAACTCCCATCTTCTGCTCCTTCCAAAACATTTTCGGGATAGACTATGTGAAATGCGAAAGGACGTATGAATGATGTCACCCTAAGAAGTAGAAAAGAATTAGAAAGTGCTGGCGATAAGAAACAAAGTGAGAAAACCAAACATGCAGGTGAGGTTATGAAACAAGAGTAAGATAAACCTTAGTACCTCCCCCACCATAAAAGTCTTCCATCCCATTTTCGTAAAGATTAGCAAAAGCCAAGATAGAACAGCAGTTCAATAAGATTGTTGAGATCTTGAAAAAGTTATGTAATATTTCTTTCACATAGGAATTATCCTAAACTCCATCGTATGCTAATTCTATAACATAAGAAAATAAGATGTTGTGGAAAACTCATCTTTTCCCCTTTCTCTTTTTTTGCCACATCCCCAATTTAGGGGTAATTTTGGTCCAAAATTTACTTTATGCAACTAATGATGTCACATTGTTGTAATCCAACTACATAGCTATTGTCTTATGCCTTAACTTGCTAGGATTGGGTTATTTGATGATGTCACATGGTTCACATGTGAACAAGATTTGACTCTATTTGGTTCCAAACCAATCTATCAAATAGAACTTTTTCTGATTTTTTACACTTTAGCCAATGTCTAATCAATATCATTTTTGTACAAGATTTGACTCTTTCTCTTCCATACACATTTTCTACTTTTCTATCTTTCTCTTTCCTCTTCACTACTCTCTCCCAATTTTTCATCTATCTCTCTCTCTCTCTCTCTCTCTCTCTCTCTCTCTCTCTCTCTCTCTTCCTCTTCTTCCTTCATTCTCACACTTATCCCTTCTTCTAACCTCCACCTTCTTCTTCTTTTCTTCTCATTTTTGGTAACATTTAACACAAACCCTAAAAAACAACAATGTAGAACTACCACCACTTATCTCACATACTTCATCTTCTTCACTCATCGGTAATTTCTCACTCTGTAACATTCGTTTCATGTTTTTCCAAACGTTCATATTTTTTTCATGGTATAATAATATTTATCGTTTAGTTATGTTGTTGTTGATATTTTTTGTTGTAGCAAGTTTTGATAAATTAGATCTGGTTGATCTAAACTGTTTCATCAACGAGTTGTTAAGAAGTTATGTGGGTTAGGTACACTGTAACGACATCGTTTTGGGGTTTGTTTTGTTTTTGGTTTTAGGTTTCTGATTTTTGATATCTTGCACTTGGTCTAAGAAGTGAGATCTAGAGTCTTATTATGTGAATCTAAGTTTTTGCTCTTATTTTGCAACAAGTATGTCTGAGATTTGAAGCTGGAAAATACCAGAAAAGTATGTTAAATACATACTACCTTTTAATTCCTTGCTTAGATTATAGATAGTAGACAAACAAGTTTTATCATACAAACCTTATAGGTTTTGTCGATTTTTCCTGCTCTACACTTTTATTTTTGTCAAGTTTATTATGATTATGTGCATTTTGAGTGTTTTATCTTGACATCTTTTTTTATATACACACATATTAGAGCTAATATGGAGCAAGATTTTGCTTCTTGATGGTAGGCTACAATGGTGTCAATTCCAAAAGAGTATGATTTTAGCTATGTGTAGGGATTACTTTTGTGTAGAATACTTCTTTTGCAATTTTATGATATCTCTTGATGATAGGTCAATTCTACCTCCATATTAGAAAATTTTGTTGTGATATTAAATTCATTGCTTTGGGTGGACCGGATTCCCTGTTGGGTACATTCCAATTGATGGAAGTTCATATTACATTATTAACCACTTGAAATTCATTGTATTGCTTCATGAATTTGAATAAAGTGGGGTTGAAATTACTGGAACTGGGGAGGAAGGTTTGGGCATTATTTTTGAAGTTGACAAGAAGAAGGCATCTGGGTTTGAAATAGTTGAATGTGATGTCAATAGGTAATGGGTAAGTGTTATTCTACAAAATTGTGATATACCAATAGTTTTTTTAATGTTTATTCCTCCCAACTTAATCTTAGTTGTGAAATTATGTGAAAATAAACTTAGTTGTGAAACTAAAGTGATAAACTCTTTTGGGTTTAGAAATACTATGGCAACTGCGTCACCCTTGGCATAACAGCATCAGAACTTTTTTAACTGGATGCCTCATGGGTTCATTCATTGGTTTCTTATGAGAGTTATGTGATATTTAGTGGGGACAAGTATCTCTATGAGATGATTTATATAAACAAATGTTATCACCAGTGACATATTAGATCATATCATAAAGTGCATCATTATCATTTTTATTAAGTGTCATTAGATAAATCTTCTAGATTACTCTCAAAATTTGAAGGGTTTTTTTATCATTTATAGTTGTGTTGATTTGATGCATCTTGCGGTTTCATTTCCTTGAATATTATTGTTGAATGCCAAACATGCTTTAAATTAATTCATATTTATTGGCATTTTTTATCTCATTTGTTATGCTTTGTTGGATTTACTCCATGTTTCCATGTTATTCTTTAATTATGTTGCAAAGAGGAGTAGCAGCGAATGTTCACTGAGTGAGCTCATGGCGAAGCCCCAGCGAACCATCTCAGAATGATGGCAGTAGGAAAAGGGCACTAAGTTCGTTGGGCAAACTTGAAGCGAATGTTCGTTGGGCGAGGTTGCAGCGAAGGACCAGTGAACCATCCCAGATTTAAGGCAGTAGCTAAAGGACTATAAGTTCATTGTGCAAACTTGTAGCGAAGTAGTTCGCATGGTGAAGAATTGCTCACACAACGAACTTTGTAAATTCCTCAGGGGCAGTTTAACTGTTCAGAGGCACTTCAGGTGCCATAAAGTAGAGTTCGCTGGGCGAACTTGACAAATTTTAGTTGTACTATATAAGTACTTTTCACACTTTTTGGGGATCATAACCCATTTTTCAGCATTTCTTCACCAAAGAGTGATATTTTGCAAATATAAGTTGGATTCGCATCCGAGTTCGATTCTTCGACGTGAATGCTCATTCATCTTCTCTCATTACTTGTAAAACAAGCTACCATGGTTATGGGTAGCTAGTTTCCTTTGTATCAAAGGTAGAGGTAGTCTACCTTAGCTTTATGTATTTCTTTTGATTAGCCTTGTATGTGAACAAGTGATGATTAATATATGACGAATATTTTTGTTCTTAATAATTTATTCTTGTTTTGTAAAAATCTAGACATTGATTTTGTAAAACTTAACCTAAAATATTCATCTATCGGTTTATAGAATGGAGAGATCGGTTTATGGTTGTTATTCGCTTTGTATTGAACTTAAAACTTACTATATTTGTTGTTATATGGAGAGATCGTGTAGCGATGAATATGGTATTTCTCACGTCGCCGCTCTAGAGATAGATGGTGTTGAGAGAATATGCGATGATATTAATCGGATCCGACTTCACATGCAAGATTGAAATAATACGTATAAGTTAGGGTAGATGAAAACTAATTTTTTGATATACTTTGTTAATCAAACACTTTAGATTTTATCAGCTTTGCTACTGAAAACGTGACAATATATGAACAAAACTTTGAAAACCCTTTTTCTTAGAACGGTAAACTATTGAACGACAAGCATCCAAATATCAGGACAATCCTTGTGGAGACGATAACAAAAACCCACCTACTCACCACTAGATATAACAAAATGGCGTTGTTGCCGAGGATTGTTGTTGATATTGCAAGCATTGCAATAGTTTATTGGTTTTAAGATCTTTGTATTGTTATTCTTACCTTTGTTTATTTTCTTGTGTTGTTTAATTTGTTTGGTTAAGTGTACAGATTCTGTTTATGCGAGGGAGTGTACCTGCGGACCAACTTCTTTTCGATCCTGAGATTGAAAGAACCACCCATAGGCTCAATAGCAGAACTAGCCGGAGGAGGAAACTTGCCAAGGAAAGACAAGAGCACAGAGAAACTTCTTCATCTACACCCATTGTCACGCCAAACATGGCAAAAATACCACCACCACCCCCTGCTTCAACCCCGTATGTTAAAAGTCCAAGGCACAATGCTCAGTTTGCGCGCAACGCCCACAACGGGAGGCATTCTGAGATTAAAACGTGAATCTTAGCTCTTTTATATACAAATCCCTTTGCGGGGATACCATGAGGATTCGTTCACACATCTCACGAAGTTTTACGAGATAGCGGGTTCAACTGAAGCCCCGGAAGTTGAAGATGAGCCTTTGTTCAAGAGACTATTCCCACATTCCTTAATTGGAAAGGCTAAAGAATGGTATCAATACTAATCCACTCTTGTGATGACGGATTGGAATGTATTGGAGAAGAATTTTCTTGAACGATTTTCCCTCACAATCGGTTTATGGAGGCCAAGACAGCGATTTCAGTATTTGCGCAAGGAGGAAGCGAATCTCTCAACGAAGCTTGGGAGAGATTCAAATCTATGCTCAGAAAGTGCAAGGGCCATGGTTTTGATGACTTGAATCAAGTTCACATTTTCCGCAACGGACATTCAACCCGTTCGTAAAACTCTTTTGGATGCTACGGCGGGTGGTTCTCTAATGTCAAAAAG
Source organism: Lathyrus tuberosus (assembly GCA_022829125.1). Lineage (NCBI taxonomy): Eukaryota > Viridiplantae > Streptophyta > Magnoliopsida > Fabales > Fabaceae > Lathyrus > Lathyrus tuberosus. Next base: position 503,253 of record JALAZF010000014.1, on the reverse strand, counting down.
CATGGAAGATGCAGTGTCCATCATTGATAGGACGACACTAAATGATCATCATGGTCAACACAACCGTGGTACTTCATAAAGAAAACTAGGAATTATCGAGTTGGGAACGAATGATGCTATTCTTGCTCAAACTAAATTACTCTCACAACAAGTGGAGTTGTTGATAAAGCAAATGTCAAAACTTCCACAAAAAATCAAAGAGATGCAAGAAGTTCCCAACCAAAATCAACATGTAGCAAGTTGTGAACTTTGCAAAGGTGATCATCCTACCGGCTATTGTCCACCAGTCGTTGAAGAAGTCAACTATGCGGGAAACCAAAATTAAGGCTATCAACCAAGACCATCGTATCAAAGCAATAACCAAGGCTACCAACCGAGAGGTAATAGCCAAGGTTATCAACAAGGGTGGAGGAAAGAATCGGGATCTTCTAACCGTCAACCTTACCAAAGTTACAACCAACCGCAACAAAACTAAGGTGGAAGCTCAAAGATTGAGGAAACTTTCAACCAATTCATGTAAATGTCTATCTCCACTCAAAAGAGTACAGATGCAGAAATTCGGAACCTTAAAACTCAAGTTAGATAATTGTCCAAGCAATTAGCCGACCAACATAAAGAAACCTTTCTGGCTAATACTCAAGTGAATCTGAAGGAATCGTGCAAAGCCATCTTTACTAGGAGTGGGAGAACAATTGGTGTAGGAGTTGAGAAAAATGTTGAAGTTGAAAAGGAGGATGAAATTGTGGAAGAAGTTGAAAAAAATAATGATGAGGAGTTAGTTGAAAATAAGGAAGTAGAGAAGAAGTTAAGAGATGAGAAGTTAAAAAAAAGTAAGAAAGGAAAGGAACATGAAGGTGAAGTTCCAATGAAAAAGTTATCATATCCTATTGCTCCTACGAAAAAAGACAATGATAAGCATTATGCTAGATTCTTGGACATATTTAGTCGGTTGCAAATAACCATTCCATTTTCCGAGGCTCTAGAGAAAATGCCAAAGTATGTAAAATTCATGAAGGACATACTTACAAAGAAGAAGAGGTATACAGATAAAGAAACCATTGAGCTCTATGCAAACTGTAGTGTGATCGTCCAAAGCATTATTCCGCAGAAAGAAGGAGATCTGGGAAGAGTAGCTCTGCCTATAACTATAGGTAGTGATTTCAAATGCAAAGATTTGGTCGATATGGGTGCTAATATTAATTTGATTCCTTTATCCATGGTCAAAAGACTCGAGAACATGGAGATGAAATCAACTAACATGACGTTGCAACTTGCGGACAAGTCAAGGACTCGTCCTCATGGTGTTTTTGAAGACGTGTTATTGAAAGTTGACACATTTTTATTTCCGGGTGATTTCATAGTCATGGACATGGAAGAAGATGAGGATACACCAATAATCCTTGGAAGACCCTTCATGAAGACCGCTAGGATGTTAATCGATGTTGATGAATGTATAATGAAGGTGAGGACTAATGATGAAGAAGTGTGTTTTACAATTTTCAAAGGTGTGGTGTATTCAAATGAATTGGAGGTCAAAGATCATGTGAGAAAGGAAAATTCTAGAGTTGCAATGAGGAAAAAGAAAGACGAAGATGCTAAAGTCACTTCAATGAAAAAGAAGGATGACAAAGAAAAAATGGAAGCGGTGTTCAAAAAGAAGGATGAAGAGGCCAAGGAGACTATGATGAAGTCATGGTGGGATTTTTCATTTTTTTAGGAAAAGTGGACCAAGAACTAGTCATGACAATGGTTGAGGACTTTTGTGGTAGAGTGAGTTCATCCGAAAGCTAATTTAATTGCTTTTAGTTCTGAGGTTTCAACCATCGGACCGTCGAGCTCAAACGACGTAAAACAAAACGCTTGTTGGGAGGCACCCCAACATTGTGAGTACTCTTGTTTTTCTTACTGAATTTGTTAGTTTGGTAATTATGAAAGAGTGTGTGACAAAAATTTGAGAAACAAGAATTTTTGAGTTACTGTCATGTTCGCCCTGAGTTTGCTGTGCGAACCTAGGGCGAATAAGTTCGCTAGGCGAATAATTGTTCACACTGCGAACATGACAGATTCTGGATGGATGGCAAGTTTTTGCTACAACACTTTTGTATTGTTTTTGTAGTACTGTTGCATTACCTTTTCTATAGTGGACCTGAGGACAGGTCTTTTTGGGAAAATGAGGGGGCAGTAGTAGTAAGCTCTAATAGTTTTTATGGTTATTGGTAGTTTGTTTTGCTATTTAATGTTTCTTTCTTTGGTGATTGAATGTGGGAACTTCTAGATTGGTTGTTATTTGCTAAAAGTATCCAATGAAGATTCTCCCAAGTTTGGATGGTGATGATAGTATTTGATAATGTAAATGCAAAAAAGGTACATGGTTACCTCTTTCTAGGATGCTAGAATGCTTAAGAATTGTTTTCTTTATGCAAACGTAAGTTTGTTTCATTTTGCAACTTTGTTTGAATGCTTGTTTCACTTAGGTTCCAATAGCCACAAATTTGTGAGAAACCTCCATTGTTTACTAAATGCATAGGATGACACATTTTTGTCTTCCTTGCCATAAAAAGCAAGGAACATTCACTTGAGGTTTGGTTGAATTCAAGTTGGGGAGAGTGAAAAGAAAGTGGTAGTACTCAAAATTTTGAAAAATGTCAATCAAGCATTGAAAAGAAAATTGTGAATATGATTGTGAAAAAAGAAAAAGAAAAAGCATGCTTGTTTGAATGAGAAAAAAAAAGAAAATGAATAATGTGCACAAAGGATGTTGGAAGGGGGAACAATTGAGAAAAGAAAGTGTTGGATGCAGTTGTAGTGTGTACATAACCTTTTATAGTGGATGTTTCTTTTGCATTGGAAACTTTGAATCCATGACCTTATAAATGTCCCTTTGTTGTGAACCTAACCAAGCTACAACCTTTAAGGACCTTAGTGATCTTCTTGCTTCCATGAATTCTTTGATGATTGATTAGATGAATGTATGAATTTGATTGTATTTGCATTGTCTGTCAGGTGAGCGAAATTGCCCCGCGGTTGCAAGTGCGTTAATTTCTTCATTCTTATTCGAAGAGGAGTGTTACAGTGATTCAAGCATGAGAATTTAGTTGTTAATTGAAACATTGCATGATATTTATTTAAGAACTAAATTATTTTTCATTGTTCGATTCTAGGAAGTGGTGAACATTGCTTATGCGCATTTGTTTGTTTATTTAAGCCATAAATCCATTCTTGGTTGAATTAAATGCTTGAGCAAATCCTCTTGAGTTCAATGAGAGGCATATTTTGCTTGAGGATAAGCAAAGATCTAGTTAGGGAGAGTTTGTTGAATGTCAAACATGCTTTAAATTGATCCATATTTATTGGCATTTTTCATCTCATTTGTTATGTTTTGTTGGATTTACTCCATGTTTTCATGTTATTCTTCAATTAAGTTGCAAATTCCTTTGGTTGCTTTGATTTTTGTATTATTGTGCAGGAATTAGGCAAAAAACATCAAAGTGTAAGACACAAGTAAATGGACAAGGAAGCCAAAGGAAAAGAAGAGATTCAGCATGTTCACTGGGCGAACAACCAGTGAGGAGTAGCAGCGAATGTTCGCTGGGCGAGCTTATGGTGAAGCCCCAGCGAACCATCTCAGAATGATGACAGCAGGAAAAGGGCACTAAGTTCGTTGGCCGAAATTGAAGTGAATATTCGTTGGGCGAGGTTGTAGCGAAGGACCAGTGAACCATCCCAAATTTAAGGCAGTAGCTAAAGGACCATAAGTTCGTTGTGCGAACATGTAGCGAAGTAGTTCGCAGGGTGAAGAATTGCTCGCACAACGAACTTTGTAAATTCCTCAGGGGAGGTTTAACTGTTCATAGGCACTTCGGGTGCCATAAAGTAGAGTTCGCTGGGCGAACTTGACAAATTTTAGTTGTACTATATAAGTACTTTTCACACTTTTGGGGGATCATAACCCATTTTTCACCTAGAAACCTCATTTTTCAGCATTTCTTCACCAAAGAGTGATATTGCAAATAGAAGCTGAATTCACATCCGAGTTCGATTCTTCGACGTAGATGCTCATTCATCTTCTCTCATTACTTGTAAAGCAAGCTATCATGGTTATGGGTAGCTAATTTCCTTTGTATCAAAGGTAGAGGTGGTCTACCTTAGCTTTATGTATTTCTTTTGATTTATCTTGTATGTGAACAAGTGATGAATAATATATGATGAATATTTTTGTTCTTAATGACCCATTTTTATTTTGTAAAACTCTAGACATAGATTTTGTGAAACTTGACCTAAAATATTCATCTATCGATTGATAGATTAGAGAGATCGGTCTATGGTTGATATTCACTTTGTATTGAACTTAAAGCTTACTATATTGGTTGTTATATGGAGATATTGTGTAGCGATGAATACAGTATTTCTCACGACGCCGCTCTAGAGATAAACGGTGTTGAGGGAATACGCGATGATATTAATTGGATCCGACTTCACATGCAAGATTGAAAGAATACGTATAAGTTAAGGTAGATGAAAACTACTTTTGATATACTTTGTTAATCAAACACTTTAGATTTTATTAGCTTCGCTACTAAAAACGTGACAATTTATGAACAAAACTTAAAAAACCCTTTTTCTTACAACGGTAAACTATTGAACGACAAACATCCAAATATCAGGATAATCCTTGTGGAGACAATAACAAAAACCCACCTACTCACCACTAGATCTAACAATTATACTTTTTTCAGTAAAGATAATTTTTTTCATGGTTTTAAGTTAAAACTTCACTCTTATCTTATGCAGGAAGTGAAAACCTTGGAGAGCTTTGTTTCTTCTTCTTTTCCAGCTAGAAGATTTTGTGAATGCAAATATGAATCTCAGTTAGAGATCTTTCAATGAAAATTTAGTCTTTGAACTATCATTAGTTACAATACTGGACTAAGAATGTCTACTGAGTCAGTTTCCAAACCTCGATTTGTACTTTGTCTTGAATTCTGGCAGTACTTTTAAGAGGCTCCAAATGTTTATGTGTAGAAGTGTGGTGGATGTGGCACAAATCTTCAAGGTTAAAAATCTCACTATTGTTTATATTTTTACTTTTAAAAGTAGCATTGTCAAATAGAAGCTAGCTATAGTTTAGTGAAATTTTAACAACATTTGGTTGTTCCACTATATGTAGTCTTACCATTGGATTGAAGGGAGCTCCATGGAGAGTTGTAATGTCTGCTCCTTGGTTTTTCTTTCATCAAGAATGAATGAACTGTATTAAGGATTCAAGCTCTTCGAACAAGTTTGTTCTCCCTCTTTCTTGTGATTAAGTTTAACTTTTTACTTTTGACATTGGCCATAACACAACATCATGTGTTTGGTTTGTTATGAGATTTTACAGTAAAAGATAGGAAATCGTGCAGTTTATGCTCAAGCAGTCTGGGATGATAGCAATGACATCAATAAAGGTGGAGAAAGGCAGTGGTTTTTTGTTTCAAACTTCTGCCAAGTAATCATGTTTAGGTTTTTATTTATTTTATTGTAATGAAATTAGTGTTTAAACTATATTCTACTAGATAAGTTGATGTTATTGTTATATTATTTATGAATGATAATACACTTTAAGAAATACTTGTTTTGGTTTTGTTATCAAATTCCAAGTGAACGATTCATTGTTTACAAATTACTTAGAATGTCATTAGTACCAACAAGCCTCACAGAAGAATGGTTAACTCATTGAAAAACATTTGTCTATATGTTTATTTCTGAAATATTGTGCTTGATTCGAGCATAGCCTTCAATATCTTATTTTTACTATGAATTTTCTCAACCTAAATTGATTTTTTGTATATTATTTTTTATTCTTAGTTGATTCATATAAATGCCATACTAGAAAAATAAAATACATTATATTCTATGAAGCAAGATATTAACATTCGCGTGAATATATAAAATTAGATAAGGTATATTGCTTAGATTACTTAGATTACTTAGATGAAGTAAAGTAATACATCATAAGTTCATCAAAGTGTTAAAAGTAATTTTGATTTAAATTGTTAATGGATCTCAATATCTCTAATTACTCACTATATTGTAGTTTCCAACTATATTGCATTTTACTATACAAATTTGTTATTATAGATCAAATAAGCGTAATTTAATAACTAAAATGGTTTGATATTTTGAACCTTTGTTTTTTTTTTTCAGTTACATGAACCTATGTTGTTATCTAAGTATATATTTTTGCTGGAATATAATCTCAAGTAATTTGGACTTTTCGAATCATGAAATTGTAGATTCTTTTTTTAATTTTCATCAAATTTTATGGCTGGGAACTTGATGAACCAGCAGTAGAAGCCCGACGCCTCTGAGATGTAGAATCGGTGGCTGACGAGGGAGTGGCCTGAACCTGTGATGTGGAAGTGGCTTGAACCTGTGATGTGGAAGGTTGTGGTGTAGGATGTCCTTCAGCTGTAGGGGCTACCCCAACTCCCTCTGCGCCGGAAGCCTCGACTGTAGACTGCGTCCGCTCACGTCGGACAGATGCGTGCTGAGTTGTTTATCCATGTATGATACGATCGTCTCTGCCAGCCATGTAATCTGCAAAGCATAATAAATAAATTATAATTTTCTAAAAATAATTAAAAAAAAACAAACAAACAAACAAACAAAAACCAAGTGTTTTCCGGATTTGCACATCCAGAAGTACACAGAATATTTAACGTTGGGTGTTTCCGGATTTGCACATCCGGAAGCACTTAGAATATTTAACGTTAAAATCCTTCCGGATCTGCACATCCGATACGTATTTTAAAGTTCAAAAATAGCAGCCATGGCTACTGTACCATGGAAAAGGGCATTTTAATGCCCTGATCATTCGTTTAAAGCAGCAAACAATACCTACATTGTCTCTAACCTATGTTATTCATACTACCTAACAATTTCTATACCTAAATGTCTACTCTAAATCGATTACTCGAAAATAACTCCGAAACTCTAAAATTCAAAAACTTACCGATTAAATTGAGATACGGAGGATTTGGAGTGTCTTGATTGTTGTAGAAGTTGCTCTGGGCCGAACTCGAGTGAAAAAAAGTCGAGATTTGTGGGATTGAGAATTTGAGAGTTTGAGAGAGTTTGGTGTTTGGAATATGAAAATGTGAAGAATGAGGGGGCGGAAGAAGGTCTGGAGCGAATTAATATACCATTGTTCCGGATCTGCAGATCAGGTAGTTTTCCGGATATGCATATCCGGAACGCATCAACGTTTTTTAAAAAATTGGTGCGTCCGGATGTGCACATTCGGAATCAGGGGGCAAAAAATTTTTTTCGCGTGGTGCCTAAGAAACTTCGGTGGTGTATTAAGAAGCCCTCGTAATAAATTCAATATCTTCAAAGAAGCATGCATTTTTTTATTAGCTTTAAAGATATAATTGGGGTGTGATTGTAATTCTAGATGAGCAGAGACTTGGATTGAAAAGAGGGTTCGTTTTTGGAAACTCTAGTGTATATTTTTTTAACCCATTTGAAAACTTTTGTAATAATTTTTAAAAATGTAATGAATTTAAGAGTTATTCTCTCTCCCAATATATATCATTTTATTGAATTAGATAAATGGGTTTTTGATTTTATTGTATTTATTTTATTTTCTTCTGTCAAATTAAATTGATATTTTATTGCATATAAAATTATTTTTGTTAAATGTCATTTATTAATTTATTTTACATTAGATATTAAACTATTTGATGTAATTGAGCTTTGAATAATTTTTCTAAGAGAAAATGGGATAAGCACTAACAGATAAAATAATTTTACATTGTCAACCAAGCACCATCATGTATCCCACCACATCAGACTGTAAATTTTAAGTTAATCGTATAGTATGACAAATTGATGAACTTCTATTAGATGAAAATTATTTTATATTGTCTGTACATACTGATTAAACTCTTTTTCTAAAATGTTTTTAAATATTTTTATAATTTCACAACACTTAAATAATTTAAAACATGTCGGCTAAATGATAAAAGTTTGTTTTTATAATTTCGAGAAGAAAAAAAATCAAATTTTACTTTAAACAATTATTAAATAACCATTAATATGACCATTATTTATAATAATTTCTTCTATTCTATTTTTTTTTAACTCTATTTTTATATAAATATATGTATTTGTTTATTATCGCCTTATGTACACTTTACTTTTACTAAGTCACCTAATGTGATTGTTTTCATGTAACTAATTTATATGATCAGTTTTTTTTTTTTGTTCTTATTTATTTGAACAGCTTTATTTAGGTGAATTTATCCTTATTTTAGCTTTTTTTTCAATTTAATGTAATCATATTTGTGGTATTATTGCATAAGCTCCATCAAAGGCACTTTAGCAATACCTAAGCCACACCTTCAACTTTGGAATATATGAAAATTGCAATATCTATTTCTTTTCTTGAGTCTGATTTTTGTGTTTCCTTTTGGGAGATGGACCTACCTTAGATGCTTACTTCTTGTTTCCTTCTATTGTCATTTTTGTCTCCTATACTTTTTTAGTCGGCCAATGATTGTCATCTTTCAAAATTTGAGATCTTATTGGTTATGATGGATATAACTTCATGCTCTTATAGGCTATAAATTTGATATTTTATGTTTGCATTATCTTTAGTTTCATGTGTCATTAGACTTCCTTTTTTTTTCTTTGACTAAAAAGAGTAGATTTTTGAAAATGCTTAATTTATAGCTCTCAAACAACCAAGTCTATATTATGTGGGGTTTAGTGAAATCTTGCGTTGGAAAATACTATAATAACTTGAACAAGATGAGTATGAAATTAAAGATTATAATAATTCAACAAATAAGTTTTGAAGTGTATAGACACTAACTAAATTTAAAGTTCAGTTTTATCTATTAGTCTATACAAATTAAATAGGGTTAATATACATTTTAGCCTCTGCTATTTGGTGTGAATTCGAAAAAGAATCCTGTAAAAAAAACATAAATTTTATTTCTATCATTTGAAAATTATTTTATTTTGGCCCTTCAATGCACACAATCAGCCGAATCTGTGACATTGCGCTGCTTTGTTAAAATATTAATGGACTTGTTAAGTAAAATATTTATTTTAACATACTTATATTTTAATTATTTAATTTGAACTTTCAGATTAATATTAATTTTAATTTTTTAATAGTATTAACTAAAATAGTAGTTTTAATATTAGTAATTTAATTATATACTAAAAATAAAAATATTTTTAATTACAATAGCAGTTTTTAATATTAATAATTAATAACAAACTGAAAATAAAAATATTTTTAATTAAAATAGTAGTTTTAATATTAGTAGTTTAATTATAAACTGAAAATAAAAATATTTTTAATTAAAATAGCAGTTTTAAATATTAATAATTAATAATAAATTGAAAATAAAAATATTTTTAATTAAAATAGTAGTTTTAATATTAGTAGTTTAAATATAAACTGAAAATAAAAATATTTTTAATTAAAATAGTAGTTTTTAATATTAATAATTAATAATAAACTGAAAATAAAAATATTTTTAATTAAAATAGAAGTTCTTAATTATCTTAACGTTAAATAATTATAAATATATACATAAATATATAAAAATATGAAATTGAATAAATTACATTTTTATAAAAAAATTAAAATAATAAAATTAATATTATTTTAATGTTAAATAATAAAAAAATTAACGTTTTTAAACTAATTATTAAATATAAATATAATAAATATATATTAACGTTTGTATAAAAAAAATAAACTAATTTATTAATTATAAATATAATAAATATTAAATTGAAATAAAATAAATAAATAAATAAAATATTAACATTTAATATTTAAGTCATTTATGCATTTACGTAATATATATAATTGAAGCAAATAAATATAAAACAAAAACATAATAGCCTAGAAGAAGTGATGTTGTCTTGCAATTGAAAGGTCATGTGTTCAACATTAGTGGAAGGCAAATTTGTTTTGCTATTTTAACATTTCAACATGTAATCAATAAAATAATAATAAAAAAGTCACGCGTGTAATTAAAATAAAAAGAAAAAATAAATAAAATTTCAACAAAGCTGACACGTCACATTAAAAGAATAAAAAACAAAAAAAAAACCAACAAAGCAGTGTCACGTCACAGATTCTGCTGACTGTGTGCAGTGAGGGGCCAAAATGAAAGAATCTTCAAATGGCAGAGACAGAATCTGTGTTTTTTTTACAGGGTCCTTTTTCGAATTCGCCCTATATGGCAAGGGCTAAATGTGTATTAACTCAATTAAATATTATATGAGTTCTCTTTCAAATATGTTCAATATATTTCAAATTCAGAACAATATGTTTAGAGGTTATAAAATTATTTTAAAATAAGGCATTTAAAACAAATTTTAAAAAAAATCAACTTTTAGAGAGGTCAAGGCTTGATTGAACCCAAATGGGATCTCAACGCCCTTGATGACATGGCTGGTTGTCTAGGATCTACTAGCTTTGAAGAGCTGACTGTGAAGAGGGTGAAAGCAAATAAGGATGTTTGGAACAATCTGAATTAGAAAGAAGGGATGCTTAGATTGAAGGCTAGGGCTTTATGGCTGAAGGAAGGTGACAGAAACTCAAGATTCTTTCATAATATCATGAAAGGAAGACGCAGGAAGAATTCTTTATCCTTCGTCGAAACTCCAAGTGGTAGAAAAGAGGGTGTTGTTGAGGTTAAGGAGGAAGTTAGAAATCAATTAAATATTATATGAGTTCTCTTTCAAATATGTTCAATATATTTCAAATTCAGAACAATATGTTTAGAGGTTATAAAATTATTTTAAATTAAGGCATTTAAAACAAATTTTAAAAAAATCAACTTTTAGAGAGGTCAAGGCTTGATTGAACCCAAATGGGATCTCAACGCCCTTGATGACATGGTTGGTTGTCTAGGATCTACTAGCTTTGAAGAGCTTACTGTGAAGAGGGTGAAAGCAAAGAAGGATGTTTGGAACAATCTAAATTAGAAAGAAGGGATGCTTAGATTGAAGGCTAGGGCTTTATGGCTGAAGGAAGGCGACAGAAACTCAAGATTCTTTCATAATATCATGAAAGGAAGACGCAGGAAGAATTCTTTATCCTTCGTCGAAACTCCAAGTGGTAGAAAAGAGGGTGTTGTTGAGGTTAAGGAGGAAGTTAGAAATCATTTCGTGGCTAACTTTAGTGAAGGAGCAGATATCAAACCAGAGGTTGAGGGTGCCAATGTGAAGAAACTCTCAGAGGAAGACAAATTGAGTTTAGAAGAGGATGTCACTGAGGAAGAATTTAAAGCAGCGGTTTGAAGTTGCAACGGTAGTAAGAGTATGGGGTCAGATGGATTTACTTTTGGGTTTTTTCATGCGTGCTGGGAAATAATTAAAGGCGGTGTTTTGAGGTTTGTTTCAGAATTTTTTTGCAATCCATCTTTAACTAAAGCAGCCTCTGCATCTTTTATATCTTTGGTGGCTAAAAGAGCAAACCCTCAAAGGCTTAACCACTATAGACCTATTTGCTTGGTTAACTGTTTTCAAAAAAATTTGTCAAAGATTTTGGCGGGGAGACTAAAGAAGGTTGTTGGTTCGATAGTCTCAGTGGAACAAACAACATTTTCCCCTGGTAGATTCATTTTGGACGGAGTTGTGGTGGTCAACAAAATACTGGATATGGCCAATCGGATGAAAGAAAAATGTATGTTTTTAAAGATTGATTTTGAAAGAGCATACGACTGTGTGAACTGGAGTTATCTTAGAAAGTTGTTTCACATTATGAACTTTGGAACTAGGTGGAAAAGGTGGATGGAAAAGCTTGTCTTTAACGGGTCCATGTCGATTCTTGTTAATGGAAGTGCTACTAAAGATTTTAGTGTGGGCAAAGAATTACGTCAAGGAGACCCATTGTCTCCGTTCTTGTTTATCCTTGTTATGGAAGGGTTAACTCAGTTGGTGCATAATGCTGGTAACAGGGGTCTTTTTAAGGGTTTCAAGATTAACGAGAGGATTTCGTACAGTATTGTTCAGTTCGCAGACGATACATTATTGATAGGAGATGGAGATTGGGATAATTTATCGTGTATTAAGGCTATTCTCAGAGGGTTCAAGCTTGTGTCGGGGCTGAAGGTAAACTTTATGAAAAGCTACGTAGGTGGTACTAATGTGAGTCAGGAATATCTGGTGGCAGCATCTACGTTTCTTCATTGTGATATTGTGGAGCCTCCCTTTAAGTTTTTAGGGATTCTGGTTAGAGGCATTCCTAGGAAGATAGGTTTATGGAGTCATGTTATCGAACACACTCGAAGAAGACTTTAGATTGGAAAGGGAAGAACTTGTCCGTAGGAGGGCGTATAGTTCTGATAAACTCTGTATTGAATTCGCTTCCTCTCTACTCCTTATCATTCTACAAAGCACCTGCAGCAGTTATTAAAATCCTCCAAAGAATTCAAAGTGATTTCTTATGGGGAGGTAGTCCAGGCCGTAAGGTTATTCATTGTGTGAGCTAGGAAACAGTTTGTAGACCTAAGGCTAAGGGTAGGTTGGGTGTTAAGGATTTAGCAGCATTCAACAAGGCTCTCTTACTAAAGTGGAAATGGAGTTTTTTTTCGGAGAAGGAGGCCATTTGGAAACCAATAATCGACCACAGATATTCCATCTCTAGTTTGGCGTTGGTAGTTACGGGTTAGGAAGGAAAGTTGTCTATCAAGAATGGTTCAATTTGGTGGCGAGACTTGTCTCTAATATTGTATAACAAGGCTACGTCAGATGATCTCTTTGTCAACAGCTTGGACTATGTGCCTGGTAATGGTAACGACAGTGCTTTTTTGGCACTATAAGTGGGCTATTAACTGTCCTTTGAAGGAATTATTCCCTAACCTCTTCCTTTTTTGTTTGAATTCGTGTTGTTCTGTTGCTAAAATGGGTGAATGGGATGTGACGGGATGGAATTGGAACACCTTAAGCCTTGATTATCCTGCAGGTTCTGTTATGGAGAGAGAGCATGAGGATCTTCTAGATCTGCTACAGAATGTTGCTCCTAGACCGGAGAAGTGTGATAATTTCAGTTGGGACGTCAATACGTCATCTATTTTTTCTGTTTCATCTTGCTATGAACTGATTGTGTCGGACTGAGCTGTGAACGAGGAAACCCCATTATTGGTGGAGGGGTTAAAGGCAGTGTGGGATGCGACACTTTCATCTAAAATTCAGGTGTTCCTGTGGAGGCTTTTTAAGAATCGTTTGGCTACTTTGGACCAGTTGGCAAAAAGGAATGTTGGTAATGCTGGGGAGTCTGTCTTGTTTAGAGTTTGTGGGGATTATAATGAAGATGCTCATCATCTGTTCTTGGCCTGCTCATTTGTAGATTTAGTTTGGAAAGGAGTATTTAGATGGTGTGGAATTCAAGTCGATGCAGAGTTGCCTTGCTTAGATTCTTTTGTAAATTTTATTAAGTCTTCTAGCAAGAAAACTGGTTTTGATTTGTGTCTGTTCATATGGGAAGCAACAGTGTGGTCTTCTTGGATATGTAGGAATAATTTAGTGTTTAGGGGTACTCCAGTTTCAGTCGAGGATACGATTAATTCAGTTAAGTTCTTCTCTTGGAGGTGGTTGTTTAGGGGTGACGTTTTTCCTAAGCGTCTGTTTTATGACTAGTTTAGTGCTCCTCTAGATTGTACTGAGCGGAAGTAATATTCCCACTTTTGTTTTGGGTTCAAGCACCCCTTGTGCGTTTTGAAATTTTATTGTTTATTAAAAAAAATGAGCATGTGAAGCTCTCACATTGAAAACTATTTTCCTCTCTGTCCAAACATCTCAAAAGTCCTACAATTTGCAAATAATGTCCATAGGATTCTAGAATTCAGAGAGTATTTTACAAGTGTTCGTGTTTAATAATATGAATATCCCATATAAACCACGAAACCATTCTTCTTCTTTCTCACTTATGTATTTCTCTCAAGAATCTTCTAATTTGAAATAACTTGCATTGGATCATTTTCTATTAAATCTTGGTCAAATAATCGCGTATGGAACTATTAAACAACAAATCAATACACATTTGCTTGAATAATTAATTTTTTGATGTGTTAGTTTTCCTGAATTGGTGGTTTTGTTTGGATTATAGAACTCGAGCATGCATCATGCATGCTGTCAGATTTTATAATATGAAATTTATTGCACTCAATGTTGATTTCTTCATTTAGTGTTTTTTTTGTTGATTATATGTGTTATGAATTGTATGTGTGATGGTTTTATTATTTCCAATAATGAATATGAATAATAGCTTTAAAAAATCTCGTTAAACAAAACTGAGACTCAACTAGTATCTCTATTATTAAGTATAACAAGTGTGAGTAATATGGGTAATAGTCTCACATTGGCTAAAAATGTGGAGACTTAAGCATTTATAAGTGGGAAAACCCATACATCTATCACCTTAAGGTTTTGGGTGAATGTGTGGTGTGTCTCTCACAAAGGTGTTGCTCTAGAAAAAATTAGTCCCACAATGTTCAATGCTCCCTAGTGAAAAAACTCCTAAGTGGATAGAGTTAGATCATTTGAGCTACACCCCGAGGTGCATGTGCTTAAGGTGTAAAGGCATGAATGAAGTTGCATGTAGTCTCCTTTTTAATTGTGCATTTTGGATTGGATTTTGGATCCGTATTTTAGCATGCATAATTCAAACTATTTGTGTTTGAGTATGAACATTATTTTTTAAGTTAATTAGTCAAGTTTTTAGAGCAATAACCATATTTGAGATTGGTTTAAGTCATGTCACAAGTAGAATCACAAATCAACTTGAAAAAAAAAATCAAAAATTGAGATTTTAGGCGTGTGATTCGAATTACACATCTTATGATTCGAATCAAATCAATATGTGAGTCGAATCACAATTTACACATGATTTGAATCATGTAACTCTGTGACTTGAATCACAAGTTACATATAAGCCGAATCATGAAACTCTTGTCAATTTCTATCTTGTTTGAGTCGAATCATGGCTTCTTCATGACTCAAATCATAGCTTGCATGAGTCGAATCACAATATACACATGACTCGGATCATAGCAAGATAAATTTATCATAAAGTTTAGATATTGTTCCACATTACTTTGCCACTCGACTCAAATCACACAAGTGTTCATGACTCGAATCAAACATGATTTTTTAACTACTTTTTGTGTTTCATCTCTAACACTTATAACTTATTTTTACTCTTAAACCATTCACAATGTTAGAAAACACATTCTTCCATAATTGATTTGTAAACTCACAAAACCACTTGTTCTTTCATTTTTCAAAAGAGTTTTGAATCTTTTATGAACACTTACAAACGATTTCTTTCATTTTCTGCCTCACTCTATTTCCATTGTTGCATGATTCTGAATCTTATATATGAATATTCATGGTTGTTGAGGAGATTCGTTTTTGAATTTAACGTTTCTTTTCTGATTTGGTTAAGATTTTATAGGCTTGCAAGAGTGTGTGGTGTTGTGACTAGTTCTAACAATTTCAGTGGAAAAGGAGGAGGTTCTTCTCTCTCTAGGTTGACATTTGTAGTGTTGCATATAAGTTTACAAACATGGTAAGAGTTCTTCTCAATCTTCAGACATACCAACCCTTAAGATATCAGTGGAATTTTGTGGAAATTGCCGCAGACAGAGACTTAGGAGCAGGTTGTTGGGGATGGAAGATTCAAGAAGCAAATTCACTTAAAGATTTTGCATAAAGTTTAGTTCATGGAACCGTGTACAAGTCAAAGATCTAGAAAGAAGAAATTTATTTTTCCGAGTTTATTTCGAATATTGTGATTGTACGAACTCTTGTTATTTTGTCACAAATATTATTGGAGAGCAATAAATTTTCAATGGACCATTGTAGAGTGGATTAAACACAAATCGAACACAAATGTGCCAAACCACTATAAATCCTATTATACTCTCCTCTCTCTCTCTCTCTCTCTCTGACACACACACACACACACATTTAAATTTTGTAGTTAATCACATGATTATGTTGTTATTTATTGCTTTCTAGAAATGCATGCCATTATGATATTCTTTTGGTAGCAGTTGATTGTGAAAGCATAGGTTTTAGAATGGGTTGTTCAACTTTGTCTTAGTGTCGATTAAACCTAAAAATTATGGTTATAAATTTTTTTCTGTATTGGAGTTGTACGATAACACTCCTTGTGTAATCGATCGATTATTAAATACAATTAGTTTGTTCACTTGGTTTAATTCAATTGTCCATATTGATTGTGTTATGAGTTGTTTAATCATATTTGTGTAACTTCCTATCGATAAGCATAATCTACTTTACGCTAAATTTTCTTTCACCACTCAAAAATCACTTTTGGTTCAGAAACTCTGATAAAACTCTTTCAACTATTTCCAAAAAAATGTTTAACTTGGGAGGTCTATAACCCTTTGCCCCTCCCTCTAGATTATTTATTGTCTATATTCTCACCCAACAATTTCAGAGCTAGTCTATTGATCAGGTCTAAGTGACTAAAAATTTTGGGAATATGGATGACGACAATCTGAAGGGAACATACAATAGAGCACCCTTTTTTAAAGGCGAAAGTTATGCTTATTGGAAGGAAAACATGTATGAGTACTTAATGTCAATTGACAAACATCTGTAGGTAGAAATTATCGATGGACCTTTTATCCCTAAAAGAAAAGTCGATGATTCTGTTAAACTCCTAAAAGATTGAACTGGTGATATAACCAAAAAGACTTCGTATGACTTAAAGGCGATAAATATACTTAGCTCCGTGTTAAGCTTTAAAGTATATTAGTCTATCTCACATCATAGAAGCGCACAAACTATGTGGAACACTCTTCAAGTCCTTTACAAAGTAACTGGAGACATTAAAGATTCTAAAATCAATATATTGACAGAGGAGTGTGAAATTTTCGGTATGGAACCCGAAGAATCCGTGGAATCCATGAAGACTCATTTTCTCAATTTAAGCAACAAGTTAGACAACTTGGGAACGACATTTTCTAACAAAGATTCCACTAAAAAAAATCTGAGATCTATATGCAGGGAATACCAACCAAAGATTACGGTCATCAAATAATTAAATGATTTTGAAGTTTGGATAACTGATGACAAATTATTAGCAAGTGTACTAGCATTTTAATCGAAGCAATAAAATAAATTCGTCTCCACAAGGATTGTGAATTCATAACAAGGTACGTAGTGTAATGTGAGTAAAATCATTAAACAGGGGTTTTTTTAGGTTGTTAAGTTGAAAACACAAGAGATGAGTTTTAATAACAATGATGATAAATGCGATCGGGTCTTATTATCAGAATCCCTTATTTCTACTTGATTGATCAAACCTGCGTTAACAAACATGCAATGACTACAGAGATACATGAAGGATTAACTCTACCATTACGGCCAATCCCTTGTTGTGTAACTCACTAATCTAGGCATCAACTCCCGATCCCTCAGGGAAATTGTACCATCAGACTAGGCAACAGAGTGTGTTAATCCCTAAGTCACAATTCCTAATTATACTATCCCTAGTCAGTTAGCGAACTCAACAGTTATAATGGTTAAGATAAATAGTCCTAGGGTCAGTATTCACTACTTATCAAAATCAAATCAAGCGTAGTAACAAATAATAGGCACTGAGTATGATCTATAACTGAATAATAACATATTCAAGACAATTCCGTTAACATCATCTGATCATATGTCCCAATCAATTACAAATAGGTTTATCATCAAATAAGACCTAACCCAAGAGAAATATAGCTACTCATGTTGAAATTAATCAATACCATAAACGTAGATTTGAAGATCGTGAAGTATCACCAAAGAAAAAGCACTCCAATTGCTCTATTGGCCTCTAAAAGCTCCAAAATCGCCCAAATACATCCTTTTTCTCTTTAGAAAATAGAAGCCCCTTTTCTCCCCACTTTTCCCTTTTAAATCCCTCAAAAGCATGTCAGGAAAGTACCCTAATGCGACCATGTTGAGGAGTAACGTTGGCGCATTGAGAAATGGTGTCAGAAATGTGGCTGCTTTATAAGGTAGCGCGGGCGCGCGAATTCTAGAAGCTTCAATTTGTTTTTGCTCCTTTTTTCACCAATTTTGACACTAAGCCCTTTTCTTCACCTTTTGTGACTTTTCCATGCTTTTTCCACACTTTTTCTTCTAACTTGCTCATTTTTAATCTGATTTGTTTGATTTTTATTGCAAAATGACGTGCAATGATAGCATGTCATCACAACCCTAAACTAGAACTGTTGTTTCTCCTCAAGTAACCTTTTCGCACACTGAAACTTTGTCTGAAATAAATCACAAACCTTACCAATTAAATATCACTTACTTTTGCTTATTAAGACATATGTTCCCTGCTTTGATCCAATCAACTCAGATCAGTTATTCCGACACCATTACTCAACCTATCTTTCTACTCATCATTATGCACTCAATTGAAAGGGTGTTCACTCAATCAACATACAAGAGTAAAAATCAATGAATTTGTAAGTCATCTTCAAAATCATTCAAATCATAATTAAACACACATATTTGAGGACTTTTAAGGTTGTAAATTAGCTTATGTGATGGTAGGATAATTTTGGGATAATCGGCTTAAACCTTGGAGTTAGGTACCTCTTGGTCATTCTATTATCTTTTCCCTTTCATATCATTATTTCTTTAATATCGGGTACTAGAGGTTTTTCTTATTTTTGGTCCTATTCTTTTATTTCTTTCTTTTTTGTTGAAAATGTCATGTTTTTAACATCTTATTTTTCTCTTTCTTTTTCTTTGACTAATTTCTCAAGTACCCCCAACCCCAAACTTAAATGTTACTAACTTCCAAGAACAACCCCAAACTTAGTGATTAGCATATACTGTGAATTAAATCTATCTACCTAACTCCAAAGAGGGTGGAAAGATTTTATCTTTCAAGTCAAAGGCTCACTATTGACTAAGTCACCAAAGGAAAGGTTAATAGTCAAATTTGTTAACAATGGATATCAATTATCATGCAAGGGTGGTTTACAAGGCCATAGAGTTTTCACAAACAACTGCCTCTATGTGTGTTTATTAGATCAACTAATTAAAACAATTAAAATGAAAATTCTAGATATTACAAATGCATGGATTGGCTCAGAAAAAGAAATAAGTAAACAATGAAAATATTTGGGCTCAAACCTCACTTGCTTAATCAATCATCAATCATCAATCATCACTTAGCTCTGGTACTTGAATCTCAATCACTTTATGCACTTTTTCTTTGTGTGTGACTGCTTTTTTATTCAAATGTAAGGTAGTAACTCAACTGAAAAAGATACAGGCACAAACAAATTCATTAATCAAAATGAACAAAACAAAATTGGTACATATCGGGCACATAATATAACAAAACAAAATATAACTAAAATAGTGAATCATAAACTATCGTCTGAGAGAAATAAGTCACAAAGTCGAGTAATTATATCATTTTATTGTTGATCTTACTTAGCGCAAGTGGTCCTCATCTCTGTTCGCCGGTTGGCCAAAGATTGATCCTTTTCTGAAAAATAGGATTCCATGGCTGCTAAAGAAGGAAACCTTCCCTTAGATTTTGAACCGGTACATGATCTCGGTGATCATCATAAAAGCTTTGGTACCCGGCTCCAAATATATGAGGGTTAATGTACAAGTTAAGCGAAACTTCGGTTTCCCAAGTAGTCATGCCCAAGGCAAATGCCTCCCACCGCATCATCTCATATAATGCTTGTTGATGATAATAGACCTCCTCGGGAGGTTGTTATTATACTTTAGGATGGTAAAAATTATCCTCAATTTGGTTCTTTTGACCTCTTATCGGATGGGATGTATAGAAGGTATTGCAAATGGAGTTTTTTGAGATTGGTAATATCAGGCTAATCATCACATCCTTGGCGTGACTAGGAACTCTTGCTAACTTGCACAACTTATTAATAACACAAAAGTGCCCCCGAGTTCTTTGGGGAGGGGGGGCGTCAACCATATATTTGATGTTATTCACAACCAATAAACCCACATCTATAGGGTCCTCATTCAGGATTGATATGAGACCATGACACCTTTTAACAGTAAGTTATGATTGGGTTGAAACGACATCTAAGGTTTAGACTAAAAAAGATGCCGGAGCCTTAGGTATGGGGCACATCTCTCTAGTCTTAAGCTCAATGTGTTTTTCCTACACGATCACCGACTATACCCACGGGTTTTAAAACTCTTCTAGCATTAACTGACTTTTCCTATCAGACAAATGAATACTACTCCTATATTGGATACTGCATTTAGGAGTATCTTAGATATGAAGATGATGGTTAATATCTCTAGGCTATTAATTGATAGCTTTACCTCGAACATAAGACGCGGGGTCCTTAAAGTCTCGGTTGGCGGAATTTGCATAGTGTTGTAACGCAAAAAATACCCGGGCATTCGAACGCTCGAAATAATAACAAAGTCGCCACCGAAGTTTATTTATTCCAAAAGGAAAGAGAAATATCGATAAAGCCATTAAATAAAAAAAGAAAATGGTCGTTGCAACCAAAATCGGGTTTTGGAGTCGGTTATGTGAGGGGAATGTATTAGCACCCCTCACATCGGTTGTACTAAATGGGAACTATTTAGTTATATTCGAAAATAGAGTATAAGCTTTTGTTATTTGTTTTCTTCTAGTTATCAAAAGTTTTAAATGAAAAAGAAAAGGACTGAAAATAAGTTTTTTTATTAGGGATCTTGACAAGATCGTGAGTCTTGCTCATATGTATCCTCGGGTATGATGAGGAATTCAAAGATACATAGTTTTGGGTAGAAACCATGTATGTGTTGGTTGATTTTATTGAACGATGTTTAGGTCGCATTCTAGCGGTTAAGCGTTGCTTATATGCTCGCGCGTGGGAGGCTTAAGCGTATGTTTGTATCGCGGTAGAATGGATAAAATAGTGTTCGTTAGTAGAAATTTTGCAGCATCACACTGAGGCGAAAAAAGTTAATTTTAATGGTTAAATTGTTCTTTGGGTGGATGGCGAGTATTCGAACGGTGGGCTAATTACGACCATCATCAAAATACTTGGGAACTAGGATGGATAATTACGTCCAACTAATCCTTTTTCCTCCAAGTTATTTATGAAGTTGATGAGGCGAATTAAGTCGCAATTCCTTAATGGAAGACAAGTATTTAAATGGCAGGCTAATTACAACCATCATCCAAATACCCAGGACTAGGATGGATAATTACGTCCAACTAATCATTTTTAATCCACTAAAGAATGAACTAGATTCAGTTATTTATTGTGTAATGCCCTGTATAATATATACCTAGAATAATACTATACAAGGATTTTATTTGGTACTGACACCATCATAAGTGCCTAATGGCGTAATTCACATACTTGACCATTCTATACACATAAACACCACCCATGGTACAAGATATGGAAACTAGCCAAAACAATAAAAACTAAGATCAATGTAAAATAATCCTCAATTGTACAAGAACATAATTACACAGCGCAAAACTTAAACTACGCTTCTCTTGAAACATCCAAGCATAGCTCCACTTGTAAATCAAACCTGCAAACAAGGCCTGGAAAATAACAACAATAATGGGGTGAGATATTAATCTCAGCGAGTTCCATATCTTATGGATTCTCTCGGCTTTACAAGGTTCTAATCAATCCTAACTTAAATCAAAAGGGAAGGGATATGACCTCGAGTTCACAATCTCACACTATATGGAAACATGTTCATGAGTTCACCAACTCAAATTATCACTAATCGGTAACCTCATCAAGGCATCCATTTTTCCCATCCTCTTCTATGTCTAGAAGTTGGCACGAGTTATGGATCCTTGCACTTACTTGACATACGAAATGGATTCGGGTTCTACTGCCTGTTAACCGTGAACCGTCATTTCACATGGCCTGTTAACCATCGCAAGTCTCTACCCGTAGGTTCCATTCGTACTGCACGTGAGAATCAAACCTGCCAAGTAATAATCATGCGTACATTCCAGAGGAGCTCTCTATATAAGCCTCAACTCGTGAAACGGCAACTCAGGGAAACAGTTCCAATTACGTGATCTCACACACAAACGTGATTGTATTCGACAATCACAAGGCCACATTCTCCTTTTCTCATAAAAAAACACAAAGGTCACCCATGTTCCATACTAGTATTTCACTCTCTTCTAGACCATTACTCGTCAAGGATGCACACCTAGCATCGACGCACGAGCATCGCCATCTAGATTCTCTATCACAATCCTAGTCATAACCTAGATTCATATCATTTGGTTTTGGGGTAAGGTTTCCTCACTCTTCCTAATTCATTTTAAGCATGCATTTTCTCTCAATCATACTTAACAACAATTAGATAATTATGGCATAACACAATTTGCATAAGTAAACACTTATCACAACACATCACATAAAATATTATTGTCATTCAATTGCCAAAAATTAATTAATCCCACATCATACTCAATATTTTCACTTTTTATTGGGTAGAGGATCGTCATAGCTTTCCAAAGATACCAAGAACACTTCGATCGGACACACGAATCAAAAGTTATGGATTTTAAAAGGTTTTCCAAAATCAACACAGTGTTAACCGGTTAACAGGATATGGTTAACCGGTTAACGGGCGACTTCCAGTAGAAAAACAACAGTTAGAGACACAATTGGTTAACCAGTTAACCATATTACGTTAATCGGTTAACCAATCCCTTTTCCACGCAGAATGACAATTTTATACGCGTTAACCGGTTAACCACATTTGGTTAATCGGTTACCACTGAACAAAATTCCTAAAAACCTATTTTTCTTGATCCAAAACCTAACCAATCTCATCAAAACATGTCCCAACACAACAACAAGTATTATCGATTATTTCCACACATAACCCGACTATACTACATAGTTTATTTCACATTTGAACCGTTAAAACATCATTCCACATAATTTCTCACAATCTATCAACTTCTAACCTAAGTTCTAACAACTCATAACTTCTAGAACTTAAGTTTCTAACTAGAACCCACCTGATGATCGAAGAGGAGTTTGAAGAAGATGATGAAGATGAGATGATCCAAGCTTTCTCTTCTTCCCAAACTTTTCCTTCTTCTTCAATGTTCTTCCTTTCTCCTTTCTCTTCTTTCTCTTACTGTCATCTTTTCTTCTTTTCTTTTCTTTTTCCAACAGTTTTATATATATATATATATATAACACTTATTATATAATATAATCCAATAGAGTAAAATATATCCAATTGATATTTTATCGTCTTACACCAATTGATCAATACTTAAAGCACTTAGAGGATTCCATTAATCCAATTAACCAACGATAGAGCACATAGACACTCATTTGATATCCTCTGATATTCAATTGAGCGTTTAGATAATATGGGGTATTACATATTGTGTTTTGAACGAAAGACGATTATTCGAACGAGAGGCTAATTATTGACATCATCTAAATACTCGAGTACTATGATGGATGATTACGTTCAACTAATTCTTTTTCATCCAATTTTTTATTTCAAAAAAGCTTTCGAAAAATTTTTTGTTTGGCGGAAAAGAGCTTGATGTTGATCAAGTGTTTGATTTGCGCTGTTTTGAAAATGTTTTGATTTGATGGTGAAAAAGAGTTTTGTATTTGATCTTGAAAAATTGATTGATGCTGATCAAGGGTTTTAATTTAGAAAGGTTGATTTTAACTATTACTTTATTTAATTAATTAAGTTAATTAACTAACTAAAATTAAAACAAGAGGAAATAAAATAAAAATCAAAGGATAGGGGTACATTCACAACATGAAGGATAAAGTAAATATAAATGGGCTTAAGGTCCACCCAACAAAAAACAACAAAAGGAAAGTAAGATAAAAAACTAAAAATAACATAAAAATGGGGGGTGTAAAAAAAAACTAAGCCGCAAAGCCAAAGGGTCTAAGGCGCTAGTTTAAGGGGTCAAAGGAGTCAACACGTGACTCCCTTCCCAAATATTTGATCAGTTGACCAGAGGAGAGTCAGTGTGATCAATGGCGGAAAAGAATCATGCATGATTGATAGGATGGGGCTCTTTGCATTAGGCCGTTTAGTAAAAACCTGGAGTCAACACATCCAAGGGTGACAAGAGACGCCACATGGCCTCATTGGGGACAGAGAGAGATGAAATAAAAGAGGGGTAAGGTCAGACCCACCCTCATTTCTTTCTCTTCACTTACTCTCTCACCATGACCTCTATCTACTCTCTCTTCTCACTAACACATAAACTAGGGGTGGAAAAATGGGTCTCCTGCCCTGCCCCGCCTTAAGCCCGCCAAAAAATGGGCGGCGCAGGCAAGCCTCCCAAGTGAAATTGGGCTTTAAAATCTAGCCTGCCACGCCAAGGTCACAGGTTGGCGGGCGCCGGGCTTACCTACCTATTTTTTGATTTACTTATTTTTCATATTGTTAATAGATTAATAAGCATATTTTTTCATTTCAATTATATTTTTCACTTATTTTTTAGAATGATATTTTATAAAGCATCTTTTTAACAAATTTTACTAAAAACAATATTGCATATATTCACAAATAAATGTTTAAAATAGAACCATCAACAAGAGTTCCAAAACTATAGCTCAAGTATTAACCTTCAATCAACCAAAATAAATATTTTGAATGCTTGATAATTAGGCTAGCAGGTGGGCGGGCCAACCCGCCCCTTTTTTGGCGGGTTTAAGGCGGGGCAGGCTGAACGGGTAGGCGGGCTCAAAATCCCAACCTAACCCGCCATTTTTTAGTGGGTGCACGAGCCAGGACTAGTGGGCCACGACCCATTTTTCCACCCCTAACGTAAACCACACATTTTCACCATTTTTGGATCAAAAGCCATAATCTAACCCTGAAAGAGGAAGAACACAAAGAGCATTGATGAATCTTCTTCCTCTTTTCGCCAAAAAACCATAAAACTCTTCTAAATTGAAAAATAAAAAACACGAACCTACCCTAAATTATTATCCCGACCACCAATCAAACAATGATTACATCAAACAACCAAGAAATCACACAGATCGAGCCATTTGCCCCAATAAAACCCTAAAACCCCATTTTAATATTTCTTCAGATTACAAGCATACACAAACATAATAATCATATGGGAAATGGATTGAAAGCCTACGGCAATGTTAGTTAAACAGAAAAAAAAAATAAACATCAAAGTCTACCAACTCGAGCCAATATTCTTTGGTCAAAACTCATAAACATGTTTGATTCTTCCTTCTTTCGTTTCCTTTGTTCTCCTTCCTCTAATTCTTCTCCTTCTTCCGCGTATGAAGATTATGACTGAGGGCTAAGCTTAGAGTTTTTGAAGCTTTAATGAGAAGCTACAAATACTCATTTTATGGAGCTCTGGTGTGAATTAAAGATTGCAGGGAGAAGAAATTTATGAGGCATTGTTGCTGCTTTAGTGTATTCTCATGGTGTCAAGGTGGCTATTTAGAATGAGAAGTTTTAATGATTTATAGGGAGTGTATTAGGGTTAGCTGAGGTGAATTAGTGATCTCAAGTGTGTGAGGTAGTGAAGATACCTGTGAGAAAGATATTTTCATGTGCTTGTGTGAAAAATTGTTGATATTTTGTGTGGAATCCTTGTGAGTGAGCTGAGGGAAATTGAGAGGAATTTGGTGTGAGTGAAAAACAATCCCTGATTTTGTGGGATGGGAGGGGAAGGAAACCAAGTGAAGATTGGGTACCCATGTGCATATGAAATTCTCTAATTCTCTCTCTTAATGTAACAAACTCAAATGCAATAAAACTAATCGATTTCAATTTGTTTGTTTTGTTAATTTATTTTTGAATTATCTTGGTGCCATATTGTGATTGTGTGCTGATTATTGGTGAGATGGGAATGAAATATTAAATTCCTACTTTATTTTATTTTTTTGATTTTTGGCTTATCCAATTTGAATTGTAAAAGAAGATGATGATAACAATACAAAGGAAAATGAATGTGAATTGTTTTTTTCTTTCTAATTTTGCTCTTGGTTAACTTTGGTGCAATGGTCATGGAAATGAAACCATGCGATGTACCATGGCAAGTATCAAGGTGGTAGCATTTCAAATTGGCCCCTTTATGTGAATGATGACATGATGCAAAGTTGTAGTAATGCAATGATCATGTAATTCAAGCCATGTTTTACTCAAATTTGCAATTGTATGACTTTAAATTGGATGATGATGATGATGACATGTATGAATGAATGAATTTCAAATTCAAGGATAAATCAAACTTTCAAAAACAATGTTTAATATATGTCTTTTGGACTTAAAATAGGATGGAAAGATAAGTGAAGCTTGAATTTGAAAGAACAATCCCTAATTTGAAATTTAAATTGAAATGGTACAATGATGAAAAATAGTATGAAAAAAATGTATGGACATGTAACCAATCTTGATCAAGACTTTAAAATGTCACTCAAATCCATTTGATTCCAAAATTCTTTTCTAACATCTTTGTTCATTTTAATTGGTCGGTGGTTCATGATGATAACAGTGATTATCATGCATCATAGTAAGAATTAATGTTGTGATATGGTAATGTGATGAATTCAGCTAAGTTTAAACTATTATTGGTTTTTTTTTAATGGAGCATGATAAAGAAAGGTTCAAATCATTTTATGATTCAAATTCAAATATTATGTAATAAAGATGGAATGAACATGATAGTACATGATACTTTCACATGGGAAAAGAATCCAAAATTTTAGCAATTGGTTAACAAGAAACCATAAAAATCAGTACTTAAATAGAGGAATGGCATCACATATAATCATGTACCACCAAAACTTTCCTTTTTGAACCTTGTTGACTTTTGGCCTAAAGTCGACCTTAATCAACCTTTGATTGGTGAAGTCGTGATGAATGAATCAAATGAAATGATATTAGAAAAGTGATCTTAAAAAATCAAATGTTGACTTTTAGTCCTTTGGTATTGACTTTGACTTTTGAATGGATGTGATATGATTGAAATGATGAGAATGCATGATTATGATTAAAAACAAAAAAAGACTGATGAATGAAGCCATAATTTATGGAGCTCTCATCTTATCATCAAATGAAATTCAAATATACCTATACAAATGATTTCAAAAAGGGAGAGACAAAATTGAGGTACGACACATAAAACACAAAACCGATGGACTAATTGGTCTCTTTGATCAAATTATTAAGGTACATCCACCTCTCGTCTCTAACATGAGGCTTAACTCCTAGTACCTACTGAGATTCAGCATATCAAAAGCATGTTCCTTTATTACCATGTACTCTTTGATTTGCCAAAAAATTTATGCACTATCTTGAGATGCAAACTGGTAGGTAAGATACTCTAGAGTGTTTTGAGAAAAAGGAGGAGCAGATGATGTTGATGTATTGGAGGTTTAGATTCTTTTTTGGGGAGCCATTTTATGCAACAAAAAAATGAAAAAGTACAAGAAGATGCAAAAGGAATGAGTAAAAAAGAGGAATAAAAGAAGGAATGAGCCATTTTTGGGAGCCATTTTATAGACCCTTAACGCATTTAACACAATCACGTTGGAAGGTAGCGTGCCTACGTTCCCCGATGGTAGGGCCAACGGTCAGAATCCAACTGCCATAATCAAACAGTCACATCCAATAACAGTCATAATGTGCTCACGTTAAGTTGCAGTGCGCCCATGTTAGAAGCCAACATGGCCGTGTTGGGATCCAACGCGCCAGAGTTGATTCCAGTGGTGAATTTCCTTTTTCTTCCCAAATTTTACTAAGACCTTTTCCGCAAAGCTACTTGCTTCTTCCACTTCCCTTTAGATTTTCTACATATTCAGTATACACATTAAAAATACCAAAATACTAAAAACTCAAATCATGCTAAAATTTAAAATTGACTGAAATTAAATCACTCGACTAAAACTAAAATATGTTACCAAACTGTGGGTTTTCTCCCACGCAACGTTTGTTTATGGTCACTAGCTTGACTCTAGAGCATAAGGCTCGACAAGAACCAGAGACATCCTCTCTTATGCTTTACCAGTAGGTGGCAAGACTCTCAGCACCTTGCCCTTATTAATGAAGGCCTTCGAGTCTCCACGATCTTTCACTTCAACACTTTCATCCTTATAAATTTTTTGAATTATGTAAGACCAATATGCTTTACACCTAAACACACTCAACAACTCTTTTAGTCTCAACTTCCGCCATTGGACCCTCTATCCAACTTTCAATTTTGTTCTTGTCTACTTCTGCTTGTTAGATGATTTTCGCATTTTTCTTACCTTGTAGCATTGAGTTTGTTCATGTTGGTGCTTTGTGGCTTAAAACACATTAAAGACAACTTATCCTTTGTTGAAACTCAATGCTAACTCGCCCATCTCTGTATCAATCAAAGCCCTTCCTGTTTCCAAAAATGGTCTTCTAAGAATCAATGGGTTTTCAGCGTCCTCAGGCATGTCCAGAATTACAAAGTCGGCCGGAAAAACAAGGTCATCCAACTTAACTAAAACACCCTCTAAGACTTCATAAGGATACGTTACCGATCGGTCGGCTAATGTGAGAGTCATATGGGTAGACTTCGACTCACCACAACCCAACCTCCTCATCATTGAGAGCAACATTAGATTAATGCTTGCCCCCAAATTACAAAAGGTTTGGCAAACTTTTATAGGCCCGACATAACAAGTTATAATGAATTTACCAAGATCGATAAGTTTAGGTGGAAGCTTCCTTTGAATGATAACACTACACTCTTCAGTCAAAACTACAGTTTCATCATCTCTAAAATGTCATTTTCTAGAGAGTAACTCTTTCATAAACTTAGCATACACCGGTATTTGGTCCATGGCTTCACAAAAAGGGATGTTGCCTTGAATTTTTTGCAACATCTGATTGAATTGTTCTTCTTTTTCATCCTTCGTATCAAGTTTATTTTTCAATAAATGATAAGGTGTTTTAATATAATCAAGAAGTACATGGTTAGGGTCATTAAGAATTTGTTTCTTGGTCCTCCTCCATGGTGAGTTCTTATCTATAAATTGGTCAAGAGTCCAACCTTTAACCTCATCATGGTTAGTTCTTTTCACTCTCTTTATTTTCCCCACTAGCTTGTGTAGGTATACCTATAACTCTACTTCTTAGACCAATAGCACTACAGTTTTTATTCTTCAGGTTATCCATAATGTTACCCTTAAATCCCTTGCAGAATTAACCTGAACTATTATTTGATTATACAACCACCCAATTTGGGCCTTTAAATTTTTTATGGAGGCCTTTGTGTTCTTGTTTGTAGCTAGTTAACTTTGCATCATATCTTGTTGTGCGTGAATTACTTTTAGAAAACTCTCTTAGGTAGAAAGCATGAACCCCTTGAGTGTTTCCTCCCACAAGAACAATTTTCGTTGAGGCGCTTGAGATTCTTGAAGTGCACCTTTACAAGAATTCAAGGTTTTATTGTTGTTGCTCCACTTGAAATTGGGGTGATCCTTCCACCTGGGGTTATACGTGTTAGAGTACAGACTACTTCTTTGGAAATTTGCATATTGAGCTTCTACACTCTCCATATGAAGAACACAATTACCACTTAAATGCTCACCTCCACAAAAATCACATCTCAGAGTTTGGATGTGACTGACATTACCCTTGGTTAACTGAGAAGTAACCAACTATTCGGTGAGAGCCTCCATTTGGGCTAGTAATGTAATTTATGTGTCAAAATCTAACACACTCTTTCCTTTCACAACTCTCTCACTCGAGCATTACTCGTTTTGACACATATTTTCAATGAGTGTCTTAACTTCTTCATCAGTATTTGCCTTCAATGTAACCCCAGTTGAGGCATCAAGAAGAATATGGGTGGTTATTGTCAACCAGCTTATAAAGTGTGTCATTTATGCCATCAAACTCATCTTGTGGTTTGAGCACTTGCGGAGTAACAACTTAAACCACTCCCACGCATCTGACAAGGATTCACTCCCCTCTTGGATAAATTTGAAATTGCATTTTTTATTTCTACAAATTGTGAATTAGAATAATAGCTCTCTAGGAAATTACCTTCTAACTTCTTCTATGTTTTGATTATCCCATTAGGAAGACACTGCAACCACTCCTCCGCTCTACCGATTAAGGAAAATCCAAATAAACGCAATTTCACTTGATCATCAGTTACATCTATTGGTTTACACATAAAGCATGTCTTATAACACTTAACAATATGCTCCCATGGGTCACAAATGGCCTGCCCTTCAAACGGGTTATCTCACAAGCCCTGCAACACAAAATTCTTAATATTGAAACTCACTGGATTCGCCGGTTGAAATCTAAGTGAGATTTGACCAACATCAACCCGTCTACAGTAATCCCCAACGTCTGGCGTGGTGGATTTACCATTATGGGTTCCTCTTTTTACTGCTCAGTTGCTAACAAAGCTTTGATCTTTGCTTAACAAAGTGCTCGTGTGGTTCTCTCTAGCTCTTGATTCAACGGTAAAATCGTCAAATTCGAACCTCGCATAAACACAGAAAAAAATACCTTAATAGCACTGTTTAACACAGAACATAGTAAAAACAAAAAGAAAAATTATAAAACACAAATTAACAGAATGATCAATTAGAAATTAAAATAAACAAACTAAAATTAAACAAGTTGCACACTATGCCTTGTTGAAAATATCAATAATCCCAAGCAACGACGCCAAAGACTTGAAGACATTTTACACTACTACAAGAGTATATACAACAACGCCCATGTTACCACAAATATTCAATCAACCGAAGTAATAGGTGATATTTAGGCGCCTGTATTTTCTTTTATTTTATTAAAAGACTTTTCACTGTGGTCCTTAATAACAATTGTGGTAAAAAGTAGGAAGGCGTCACTTTTAACCAACCGTGGTGAAAAGTTGCATCTGGTCATGGGTTCAAATCTCTGCACCAGCATTTTTGGTTTTTTTTTTACTTATTTTAAAGCCACTTTTCACCATGGTTGGAATTTCAATCGTGGTTAAAACTAGCGTCTAGTCATGGGTTCGAATCCCAGTACCAATTTTTTTTTTTTTTTTTTTACATATTTTTAAGTCATTTTTCACCACGATTGGAATTCCAACCATGGTGAAAATGGTGCCTTCTTATTTATTTAAAGATATATAACACTCTTAGTTCATTCACTTTTGGCCTATACTTACTTAGACAAACTTCATCTTCTTCTTCCAAACTTCTTCCATTTACGAAACATTATTCTTCCACTAAACAAAACTTGAAAACATCATTTATTCCATAAATGAAACTCAAAAACATTACTTCCATTAACGGGTTCGGAACTTCATCATCTCTTCTCCAAATTGAACGAGGCATGAAAAACATGGATTCAACTTAGAAATGTTTGTTGTTGTTGTGTCAGGTAAAATTTTCTTATTTAACAATTTTATTTATTTATTTTGTTGTTGTTGTTGTTGTTCTTATTTTTTATTGTTGTTGTTGTCGTTGTTGTTATTGTTGTTGTTATTGTAATTCTTGTTGTTGTTGTTATTGTTGTTGTTGTTGTTCTTATTGTTGTTCTTGTTACTGTTATTGTTGTTATTATTGCTCTTGTTGTTCTTGTTAATGTTCTTGTTGTTGTTATTGTTCTTGTTGTTTTTGTTGTTGTTTCTTTTGTTGTTATTGTTGTTATTGTTGTTGTTCTTGATGTTCTTGTTGTTCTTATTGTTGTTATTATTGTTGTTGTTGTTACTCTTATTGTTGTTGTTGTTATTGTTATTCTTATTGTTGTTGTTGTTGTTGTTGTTGTTCTTATTGTTGTTGTTGTTGTTGTTGTTGTTCTTATTGTTGTTATTGTTGTTCTTGTTGTTCTTATTGTTGTTGTTGTTAAAAATATTTAATAATATATATTATGATTAAAGTTATCAATGTAGTCAGACAAAACATGTGGAAAAAATAAAATAATGCTGACTGCCATTTCACCATGGGTATTTAAAACAACCGTTGTTATAGGTAGCGCGCTTTCCCATTTTCTACCACTGACATTGAACCGTGGTTGTAAATAACCCACATACAATCACATTCTACCTAACAATGGTTGATCAACCATTATTATAGGTCTTTCGTAACCATGATTATATGTGTTTTCCGTAGTAGTGTTACTAGCAAGTGTACCATCGTTGTGATTGAAGTAATAAAATAAATTCATCTCTACAGGGATTGCGAGTTTAGAACAAGGTACCTTATGCGATGTGAGTAAAAACAGTAAACAAATGGTTTTTTAGGTTGTTTGGTCTAAAACACAAGAGATAAGTTTTAATAACAACGATGATAAATGCAGTCAGGTCTTATTATCATAATCTCCTATTTCTACTTGATTGTTGAAACACACGTTAACAGACATGCAATCACTATAGAGTTACACCATAGAAAAATTCTTCCACTACACCCAATCCCTTGGTGTATAGCTTACTAATATGTGCATCAACTCCCTGATCCCTCACGTCAATTGTATCGTCAGACTAGGTAATAGAGTGTGTTAGCCCCTAAGTCACAATTCCTAATTATCTTATCCATAGTAACTTAGCGAATTCAACAATTACAGTAGTTCAGATAAATATCCCTAGAGTCCATTGTCAATACTTATCAAAATCAAATTGAATTTCATAACAAATAATAGACACTGAGTATAATCTATAATTGAATAATAACAGAGAGTCAAGATAATTACATTAATATCATCCGATCATATGTCCCAATCAAATACAAATAGGTTCATCATCAAATAAGACTTAACCTAAGAGAAATGTTGTTGCTCATGTTGAAATTAATCAATACCATAAGCTTAGATTTGAAGATCATGAAGAATCACCAAAGAAAAAGCTCTCCAATGGCTCCAATGGCCTTCAAAAGCTCCAAAATTGCCCAAATACGTCACTTTTCTCTCTAGGAAATCAAACCCCATTTTCTCCCCCACTTTTTCCTTTTAAACCCCTCAAAAGCATGTTAGGAAAGTATCCTAATGTGGTTGCACTAAGGAGAAATGTGAGCACATTGAGCAATGATGTCAGAAACACGCTTCAACGTGTTTTTGCTCATTTTTTCATCAATTTTCACACTAAGTCCTTTTATTCACCCTTTGTGACATTTCCATGCTTTTTCCACACTTATGCTTCTTACTTGTTCATTTTTAGTATGATTTGTCTGATTTTTCTTGCTAAATGACGTGCAATTATAGCATGTCATCACTAACCAAACATGAGAATGAACTAAATTAGCTCACTGAAAGCGAATTAAACTCGAAAAATAAAGGTGAGGTAAAAGAAGAAAAGTGAGATCTATCCTTGAAAGCTTCGTTGTCAAGAACAACGAAAAAATAAGGATGAAGGTGATAGTTCTGACGAAGAATCTTCTAAGTAAAAAGAGACGAGGTTATTCGTCGAGCACTACAATTAATATATGAGGAAACATAAGCTCAAGAATTCCGAAAAGAATCTGATTAAATTTCAAGAAGTCACATATGCATAAGAAGGAACATAAGAAAAAAGAAGAAGTTGTCACATGCTTTGAATCCAGAATATCGTTTCACTATAGAACCACATCTTCGAGTCTCAACAAACATCATCAGAAAAAACGATAATAAATTCTACAAGACAAAAGGAAAACACGCTAAAGGTTGTAGAGCCTATATAGCTTGGGAAGAAGAAGATAAGATCTCTTCTTCATATTCTGATTTAAGTTCAAATGATGAATGTGCCAACCCTTGCTTAATGGCACACGAGAAAAGTGAAGACTCCGAGGTATATATTTTTGACCCTGAAGTTAAAGCTTCTTATAAACAATTGTCAAAAGTGTTATTGAAACTCGCGTATATTATTTATCTGCCTTTAATAAAATTTCTCTCCAAAGAAAACATATTTCAAAACTTGAAAAGGAGATTAATGATTTTAATAGTTTTTTAGATTCCTTACAGGAAGAGCATGCATCTCCCATAGATGAGCATTTTAATGCTTCTAATACTTTAGCTGAAAAAATATAGTAAAGATGGATTGCGTTAATCGTCCAATTTTAAAACTTGAAAAATTGAAAATCTTAAAGTACAATTAGCACAAGCTATTTCTCTATCTTCTACTAGTTCCATTTCTTCAAGTGAAAGAGGGATTGGTTTTGAGAAAAATAAATAGAAAGATTATTTCATCTAAAGCTACATGTCATTATTGTGGTGATAAAGGTTGCATTATACCTTTTTTCCACATTAGGAATGTAAAAGTTCTTAATGGTACCATGACTTGGATACCTAAGTGTTGTTTAACTAACCCTCAAGGACCAACTAGTTTGGTACCCAAATTTTCTATTTGATTGTCTGTAGGAAAGTCTTGTCTCTGCAAAAAGGTTATGGTTCCTATATAGCGGATGCTCAAGACATATGACGGGATACACTTTTATGTTTATAAAGTTCGATCACAAAGAAAGCTGCAACGTTACATATGAGGACAACACACGAGATAAAATTCTAGGAGAATGTGTTGTGGGAAATCCCTCCATAACTACCATTGAAGGTGTTTATTAGTTAAAGGTCTTTAACACAATTTACTTTGCGTCATTCAATTATGTGACAAAGGGTATTCTATTTTTTCAATGTCTTAAGTCGCTTAATTGAGAATAAGACAAGTAAAATTTTAGTGTTTAGGGGTTCTAGGGTTGATAATATCTATTTGCTTGACTTTGATGATGTGTTAATGTATGATACTAAATGTTTAGTCACTAAGAATGAAGATTCTTGGTTATGGTATAAACGTTTAGGACATATATACTTTGACTTAAGCAATAAGATAACATCTAAGAATCTAGTAGTCGGTTTATCAAAAATAAAGTTTTCAAAAGATAAACTTTGTGATGCTTGGCAAATGGGAAAGTAAATAAGAATGTCTTTTAAATCAAAAAAGTTTGTTTCAATTTCAAAACCTCTTGAGATTCTCCATCTAGAATTATTTGGTCTTTTTAGGATGAGGAGTTTATGGGGTAACTATTATGGGTTTGTAATTGTGGGCGACTATTCTAGATTTACTTGGACGTTATTCTTAACCCATAAGTAAGAAACCTCTAAGAGTGTCCAAAATATTTTTAATTTGAAACACACTCTGTAGTGATCATGGTGGTGAGTTTGTAAACCATCAATTTGAAAATTTTTGTGTTGAAAACAAAATTACTCATAACTTCTCGTATCCGAGAACTCCACAACAAAGTGGTGTTGTTTAGCATAAAAATCATATTTTAGAAGAATTGGCTCGGGCAATGATTAGCGAAATGAGTTTTCCAAAAATACTTTTGGGAAGATGAGAGTAATACCGCATGTCATGTCTTAAACATGGTGGTCATTAAGCCAATTCTTGAAAAGAAACCCTATGAGTTACTCAAAGGCAGGAAACCTAACATTTCCTATTTTTTCGTTTTTTCGGTTGCAAATGCTTTATTTTAAATAACGAAAAGGAAAATCTTGGTAAATTTAATGCTAAGTCCAATGAAGAAATATTTCTAGGGTACTCATCTTCGAGTAAAGCATATAAAGTTTACGATCATAGAACTTATTATGTTGAAGAGTTTGTTCATGTTGCTCTAATGTTTCATGTTTCATAAAGGAGAACTTGATCGACGACAACATTCGCAAAAAGGATCATCCTCCAACAACAACCGAAGAATACAATAGTAAATACAAAGAGGAAAGTGAACAAGAGGAAGATAAATAAGATACCTCACCTGAGTTACCTCCAAATTGGATTGTTGCAAAATATCATCTGTTGGATTAAGCACTAGGCGACATCAGAAAATGTGTAAGTACGAGATCTCAAATTAATAATGTATATAAGCATTATGCTTTCATATCTCAATTTTAACCTAAGATGATATTTGATGTATTACTTGACAAAGGATGGCTACATGTTATGCAAGAAGAGCTCATTCAATTTAAACGAAATGATGTTTACGACCATGTTCCGTGTCCATATGATAAAACCGTCATTGGCACTAGATAGGTGCTTAGGAACAAATTGGATAAAAATAGAATAATTACTAGAAATAAAGATAGATTAGTGGAAAAAGGGTATAATCAGGCTAAAGGAATAAACTATGTGGATACTTATGCTTATGTAGCTCGTATTTAACATATTAGACTACTTTTGACATTTGTCTATTGTCTGGATGTTAAATTGTATCAAATGGGTGTTAAATCAACTTTTCTTAACGACTATATAAATGAAGAAGTATATGTCTCTCAACATTCTAGTTTTTAGAGTCACAAAAATCCAGACTATATTTTTAAACTAAAAAGAGCCCTCTATGGTCTCAAACTAGCTCCTCGAGCTTGGTATGAGCGCCTTAGCGGATTTTAAATCAAACAAGGATTTAATCGTGGAAAAGTTGACACAAATTCATTTATTAGACATAAAGGAAAACATATGCTTTTAGTTCGAATTTACATCAATGATATTATATTCGAGTATACTGATGAATCCCTTTTCAAGTATTTTTCTAGTTTGATGCAGAATAAATTTGAAATGTCTCTAATGGGAAAGCTTACCTACTTCCTTGGATTGCAAATCAAGCAAGTGGGAGATGAAACTTTCATAAGCCAAAAAAAGTATTGCTTGGAGCTTCTAAAGAATTTCGATATGCAAAGTTTGAAGAACATCTCAACCCTCATGGCGTCAAATGTGATGATAGACAAAGATGAGAATGACATAGAGATTGGCATTACCAAATATAGAGGTATAATATGATCCTAACTCTATTTAATCGTAAGTAGGCCAAATATTATGTTTAGTGTGTGTATGTGTGCTAGATTTTAGGCGTCTCCTAGGGAATCCCACTTGAAGATCATAAAATAAATTGAGGTATATTAAGAAAACCTCGCATCACGGTCTTTGGTTTCATAAAGGTAGCGAATGAAGCTTAGTAGGTTTTTTCGATTCTGATTTTGTTGGTTGTAAGTCGGATAGGAAAAGTATTAGTGGTACCTATCATTTGTTTGGTTTCTTGGCACAGTAAGAAGCAACACAGTGTTGCTTTTTCTACTGCCGAGGATGAATATGTAGCCACTGGTAATTTTTGTGCACGTCTTATGGCTAAAGCAATAATTATTAGATTACGATTTAAAACTCGATTATGTTCCAATAAAATGTGATAACACTAGCGCAATAAATCTCACTAAGAATCTTGTACTTCATTCAGGTAATAAACATATATAAATCAGACACCATTTCCGGGATCATATTGAAAAAGGTGAAGTTATTTTTGGATATATAGATACGAAAAATCAGCTTGCTGATATCTTTACACAACTATTATCCTTTGACCATTTTCATAAGATACATAGGGAATTAGGAATCCTGGATTCTTTTTGCTTTAAATTGATTTGGTTTCCTATTTCATTTTATTTTCTATTTGTATTATAGTATACACTAACATTTTCTTGTAGTAAGTTTACTTTAACCAAACATATTGGTATGTTTATACAACTCTTCTATTTGCATATCATTATTTGTATTTTGTTCTTATATGTTTGTTTGTTTACTTCTTACATTCCTTATTTTATTCATTCATTCATAAGTTATTGTATGAATGTGCATCTTTGCATTTAAAATCTTTTTAAATGTGTCATGTTAATTATGTGCATTTGAGCATTATTGCGTTTGTTTATACATTATTTAATCTTACATTCACATAAGTTTTGACCATGTAATTGTGTTTTACTATGTATTTGCATGTCTAATTGCATATTTGTTGAATTTAGAATTTCTATCTTCGTATTCCAAATTCGATCTTTGATGTTGTATATTCTTCTTAGCTATGTTTAGCTCATTTGTTTCTCTAGAATATCGTGCGTGTTGCTGATTATTTTGCGTTTAGGCTAATTAGCACATATCTCTTTTTGATCTTGTCAAAGAGGGAGAAGTTCTAATGTGAGTCTAGATTTGTTTATGTGTTATGTATTGTTGTATATTGTGCAATGTTTCAGGGGGAGCACACGAGCAATTGAAGGAAAACATTGATCATGTTTTTCTTTTGCTTGAAGTCGACTCAATTTCAAGTGAAAATTTGTCAAGCATCAAAGAAGAGGAGACTGAAGTTGCATGTCTCTGATACATTAAGAGGGTGACCACTATATGATTTTGTTGCTTATCTCTTAAGTTTATTTTAGTTTTAGTCTTATATCATTGAGTCAACTCTTCAATTGCGCATTTTTAGACCAAAGGATCAATACAACTATATGTCAAAATAAATAGGCAAAATTACACCAGAGATCCTTTAAGTTATTTTTTTGTAACAAGTTGATCCTTTAAGTTTTTTTTGTAACAACTTGGTTCTTTTAATTATCAAACATGTGCACCGTTACCCTTTTTTAACAGAGTGAATGTGTTAATTATGCATGCAATTATTTTGAGTGGTATGAAAATGATGAAGTGCAACCAGAAATACAACAGTCACACATTTTTAAATGCTCAAAATGTGAGAAAAAGGATGTAGAAATTGCCCAAAAGGATCAAGTTGTTAAAAAAAATTAAAGAACCAACTTATTAAAAAAAATAATTTAAAGGACCTCTAATGTAAAGAGTTATTGGAAAAAGACAAATACTCTGACAATTAATCTCTAGGAAATCAAAATTCATGTTGTCTTGATTTAAAGAGTTTAATAAGTTGACTGTTTCTTTATCTGCGAGAGTGAGGACAATATATCTAAACTCTTGTTCCCTTGTCCAATCTACAACAGTTAGTAAACTCATCTAGAGTGAGGACAATCAACTAAACAGTAATTAAATTATTCTAAATTGTTGAATTCTTAGTTCTCCACAAATTTGTTATGAAGAATGTAGACAATATTAATTTATTTTAGAAAATTTTGAATTTGAAATAAAATTTTTCTATATATTGCAACGTTCTAAAAATATTTTTTATATAGCATTTTCTTTCAATTTAACATCGTGGTTAGTGGAGGTTCTTTTTCATTAAAAATAAGTGTGAGTTGTGTTGAGAAATAAATGTGAGTTATAAGTCCCACATTACTTAAAAAGATGGAGGTTGAGCACTTTATAAGTAAAATGACGCATACACCTATCACCTTAAGGTTTTGGGTGAATATCTGGTGTCTCTCTTACTTATTTAGGTGATTCTTTAACCTTTAGGTGAGTGTTTGACCCAATGTGTACGCTTCCCCTTCATTATGACCCGTCAGTGATATTAGAGCCGATGATTCGAGTAAGGGACCGACTCCTTGTGTCAAAAGTGTGAGGGCTGAATACCATTCATCTATTTCTAACCAATGATTTTCATGTGTCTAAACACATAGGAAGAGGTCTGCACAATTTCTACATGTGCATGATCATGGTGTTAGTGTTTGGCGTGCATGAATCGAGTCTCAGTTGGTCAAAATGTGCAAAAAAATGAATTTCTGAGTTTTTGCATGTCTTGAGTCGACCTAAGCTAAGCATGAGTCGACTCATGCAGTTTTACAAATTTCTTGTGAAACAGTCGGGTTAGCGCACGCTGACCTGCGGTCGACGCATGCTTTCTGGGTTTTTGTATTTCTACAAATTCAACGTCTTTGAGTCGACGCAAGGTGATGAGCGGTCGACGCATGATCAATTGTTTTATATAGATTTTTCCACAAGTTGGCGCACGCTGACCTGCGGTCGACCCATCGTTGTCTGGGCTGTTTTTTCTGCATTTTATTTTTTCTGTTTTTTCTGTTATTTCACATAGTTGGTTATTCTTGCATTATATATCGTTGGTTCATCTCTTTTTCAAAAATAATAAAAACAAGAAACGTGAAAATAGATACCAATCTTTCTCTTCATCTTTATCTTCAACCTTGAGTAAACAAACAATCACACATAATCATCTTTGTTTGTGTCGCCCATTGTTTTGAAGTGATAACGTTCAGAATTAGGAAGTGTTGTGATCTTCTGTTCTGGGTTGAGAATTGGTAGGTGTTTCTTGAATAAAACCTCAGGTTTTGTCCTCCAAGAATCAAGGAGATTTTGGGAGTTTTTTGGCACAATCCGTTTCGTTCTACAGGGATTCAGTCGTGCGAAGGTAACCGAAGAATAGAGTATTCATTCGGTTTAGTAGCTACAGTCGGAGGATCGTAGAAGAAAGGTTTAGGGATCGAATTGCGGAAGATCGAAATCGACTAAGTGAAGGTGACTGAAGAATGGTGGTTTTTTGCAGTCTAGTAGCGTGAGACGGTGATTTATTCAACCGAATTCGAGGCACTTGATTCGTCTTGAATCAAGGGGAGAGAAGACTCTGCATCAACAATCTAATACGTTTGAGGGTTTGGATGTTCATTGTTCTTCTCTTGTATAAACAATTTACAAACGGCAATTTATATATATCTCAATTCCATTTGTGGAATTGGGGGCAGAGGTACCCATAACGAGGACGATTGGGGAACTGCCTAATCAAATCGTGTTTGTCCTCTCTTTCCCTACTCTTTTACTTTTCAATATTATTCGAATTTGCGAAGTTTCAATTGATCAAAATTTCTGAGATAGTGTAATTTTGAGCTGAGAAATTATTTTGTAAAATTGATACAATCCCTTGGATTGTATTTAGGATCAGCTTAACATCACATTATTTGGAAATATTTACTTAGTGTGTTTACGCACACTAAGTGTTCGATAGTTTATTTCAAAGCAAAATCGAACGCATTTGCATTTAATTGTTTGTCAACCTATCTCGTTGGATTGGATTAATATCAAGCAAATAAAACATTGTTGATTGCGTTCAAATTTTGTTGAATTATCTGAATTTTTCTCATCCGATATTTCATTCCTAATATTGTCGTGCATATCCAATCCTTTTAGTAGAGGTTCATTGTAGACGTGTGATTCAGTGGTTGCTTCCGTCAAATCTTTTAAAACCAATTTTTGGTAACCAATTGCGTGTATAAAATTTGTGGGATCTATTCAACCCCCCCTTCTAGATCCTAGCCATCGTCTAACAAGTGGTATCACGAGCTCCGGTTTATCTGGTGCTTTAATAAAACTTCTTGGAATATGGCGAACGAACCTAAAGGGGCTTATAATAGAGCTATAGTTTTCACAGGCGAAAATTACAGCTACTGGATGGATTACATGCGCGTCCATATAAATTCCATAGATCAGAAGGTTTGGAACGTTATTTTAAACGGTCCTATGGAAATTACAATGACCAAAGCTGAAGGCATTGTCGTTCCTAAACCCGGAGCTCAATGGAATGAGGAGGACGAGAAAAAGTGCAGATATGACTGGAAGGCTCGAAATATGCTGATCTCCTCTTTGGGAGTTGACGAATATTATCGAGTCTCTCATTGTGAAACGGCCAAAGCCATGTGGGATGCTTTATAAGTAGCCCACAAAGGCACTAATGATGTTAAAATGGTCCGTATCAATACACTAACGCAAGAGTTTGATCTTTATTACATGAAGCAAGGGGAAACCATTGCGGATATGCGAAAATGATTTACTCACATTGTCAACAAATTGCATGTACTTGGTAAACCAATTCTAAACGAGGTTGCTACTAATAAAATCTTGAGGTGTCTTAACAGGGAATGGCAAGCAAAGATCACCGCGATCAAGGAGGCCAATAATCTAGCTACTTTAGACCTCACGACATTATTTAGCAAACTCGATGAGCATGAGCAAGTGCTCATTAGCTTGAAAAAACATGAGAAGAGTATAAAGAAGGAGAAAACAAAAGACACGGAAAAGAAGTCGATTGCTCTTAAGACTTCTTGTTTAAAGTCCACATCTAAAGGGCAAAGTGATGATGAAACCAACAATGACAAAGATGATGACTTCGATGATGACATGAGTCTATTTGTGAAGAGATACAATAGATATGTTTGAAAGAATGAGATTCAACACTCGGATAAAAATCTAGTCAAATTTATAAGGCAATCTAGAAATGAAGGCAAGAAGAATGGCAAGGTTAAAGGAACATGTTACAACTGTGGAAAATACGGGCACTACAAGCCGGATTATCCATCACTTAAGAAAGACAAGGATAAGGATAAGGATAAGAGTCGTCAACACAAAAAGTCAAACAAGTCTAGACGAGCATACATCGCTTGGGAGAGCGATAGCGAGTCGAAAAAAGATGACAGCTCAAGTGACGAGAGTGAATCCGTTAATCTATGTCTTATGGCACGTCAAAACAAGAAGAAAGAGGTAAAGCACTCTCAATATGATCATTCTAAAAGTATGTCTCATTTAGAATTACAAAAGGCTTTTGATATGTTGCACCACGAGGTTAAGGAAGCTTTTCAACGCTTAGCCTCGAACAAAAAGATTTTTAAATACTTGGAGAGAAAGGTTTCCAATTCCAAAAAGGAATTGGAAGCTCTTAAAAACTCCATGGTGGATGCATCAAAAGCTAAGATTGATGAGAATAAGTCTCCATGGTTCAAGTTTGGGGGTTGTGATACTTGTCATATTTGGCAAAAAGAGGTGAGAACCCTTAAGGCCAAATTAGACAAGGCTTTTAAGCCTAAAGTTACGTTTGCTATTGATCGATCACATTATCGAGAAAGTATGAATAATCTGTATCAAAGGTATACGTATGTGATTCGAGATAGAAATAGCAAAGGTAAATTCCAAATGAACCGTGATTGCCTGTATTGTTGCAAACCTGGTCATACTATTGGTAAATGTCGTTTTAGAAGATTTCTTGTTCCAAAAGGCATTTATCAATGGTTGCCCAAATGCAACCTTGGTTTCACTTACCTTAAAGGACCCAATGAGAATTGGGTACCTACTCTCCCTTGATTATTTTGTAGGTACAAAGTCTTGAGACCACCGAAAGAAAATGGGTTCTGGATAGTGGTTGCTCAAGACATATGGCACGAGACATATCTCTTTTCATCGACTTTGCGGCGAAGAAAAAGGGGTTTGTCACCTACGGAGATAACAACAAAGGACAGATTCTCGGCAAAGGTAGTGTAGGTAACCCCTCATCTACTACTATCTCTGATGTGCTTCTTGTGGAAGGCCTTAGACACAACCTTTTAAGCATTAGTCAACTATGTGACGAGAATTATAAAGTATCATTTTCAAAAGATTGTTGCATATTTGAAGATAGTGACAAGAAGGATGTGTTTAAAGGTTTGAGGGTGAACAATGTCTATATGCTAGACTTAAATGAGGTATCGTTGAATGGAGACAAGTGTCTAGTCTCTATGAATGAAGATTCATGGTTGTGG
Organism: Lathyrus tuberosus; assembly: GCA_022829125.1. Lineage (NCBI taxonomy): Eukaryota > Viridiplantae > Streptophyta > Magnoliopsida > Fabales > Fabaceae > Lathyrus > Lathyrus tuberosus. Next base: position 460,023 of record JALAZF010000014.1, on the reverse strand, counting down.
CATAGACGGTTGGCTCATATCAATTTTGATTTGCTTAACAAAATAGTCTCTAAAGACCTAGTCATCAGTTTGCCCAAAATCAAATTCACATAGGATCATCTTTGTGATGCTTGTCAAATGGGGAAGCAAACAAGGATCTCATTCAAATCTAAAAACATCGTTTCAACTATGAGACCCCTTGAGCTCCTCCATATGGACCTCTTTGGACCATCTAGGGTTAAAAGCCTAGGTGGTAACTATTATGGTTTTGTAATAGTCGATGACTTTTCTAGGTTTTGCTGGACCATTTTCTTAGCAAACAAGAGTGATACCTTTTCGGCCTTTGAAATATTTTCTAAGTTATCTCAAAATAAGTTAAACACGAACGTTGTGTCAATTAGAAGTGATCATGGGGGTGAGTTTGAAAATCATTTGTTTGAAGCATTTTGTGAATCCCATGGAATTGATCATAATTTTTCCGCACCACGTACCCCTCAACAAAATGGGGTGGTGGAACGTAAAAATAGAATTTTGGAGGAACTAGGAAGGACTATGATCAATGAAAGTGGACTTCCAAAATACTTTTGGGCCGACGCCATTAGTACGGCTTGTTATGTTTTGAATAGGGTGCTCATCCGACCTATTCTAAACAAGACACCGTATGAACTTTTAAAAGGGCGTAAGCCAAATATCTCTCACCTTCATGTCTTTGGTTGCAAGTGTTTCGTGTTGAACAATGGAAAATAGACACTTGGTAAGTTTGATGCCAAGGCCGACGAGGGTATTTTTCTTGGATACTCTCAGTCAAGTAAAGTTTATAGAATTTATAATAAAAGGTTACGTATTGTTGAAGAGTCGATGCACGTTACTTTTGATGAGTCTTATCCGAAAAATGTCAGAGAAGGTAGTTCTTTTCATGGTGCAGGTGTATCTTCTGAAGACATACTCAAGGACACCGATAAGGGAATTGATCAGCCTGAAGCAGTGCGTATTGAGGAGGAAAAGGATCACCAACCAATGAAGAGTGAGGAGGATCATCCAACTAATGAAGATGACCTTCCTCCAGCATGGAAGTCTTCCAAAGACCATCCAATCGACAATATCATCAGTGATATCTCTAAGGGAGTAACCACTCGCTCTAAACTTAGTAACTTTTGTTATTACTCCGCTTTTGTGTCACAAGTTGAACCTAAAAACGCAAAAGAGGCGTTACTCGATGAGCATTGGTTTTTATCAATGCAAGATAAGCTAAACCAATTCAGGAGAAATGAGGTTTGGGACCTTGTCCCCCCTCCGCGAGATCATCGAGTAATCGGCACCCGATGGGTGTTTAGGAATAAACTTTATGAAAATAGAGTTATTACACGAAATAAAGCGCGACTTGTAGCGCAAGGCTATAACCAAGAGGAAGGAACCGACTATGAGGAAACTTATGCGCCGGTTGCCCGACTCGAGGCTATACACCTTTTACTTGCTTATGCTTGCACGAAAAAACTTCAAATTATTTCAGATGGACGTTAAAAGTGCTTTCCTTAACGGATACATCAATGAAGAGGTTTATGTAGCCCAACCTCCGGGTTTTGAATCCCATGAATATCCTGATCACGTCTACAAACTTAAACGTGTTTTGTACGGACTTAAACAAGCCCCTAGGGCTTGGTATGAACGTCTAAGCAAATTTTTACTTGATCAAGGGTATTCAAGAGGCAAGGTTGGCACAACCCTTTTTATTAAACATTAAGGAAAACATTTAATTTTGGTACAAATTTATGTTAACGATATTATCTTTGAGTCTACTAACATGTCCTTGGTCAAGGAGTTTTCTAGTTTGATGCAGGGGGAGTTTGAAATGAGCATGATGGGGGAGCTCAACTATTTCCTCGGATTGCAAATCAAACAACTCGAAGAGGGTACGTTTGTGAGTCAAACAAAATATTGTCTTGAGCTTCTCAAACGCTTCGACATGCTAAACTGCAAAGCAATAGATACTCCTATGCCTACTTGTGCCAACCTTGATCGTGACAAAAATGGTAAGGATGTAGAGGTAAATAAGTATCGAGGTATGATTGGATCTCTTCTTTATCTTACCGCATCACGACCCGACATTATGTTCAGTGTATGCATGTGTGCGAGGTATCAAGCACGTCCCAAGGAATCCCACTTAAAAGCAGTTAAGCGCATACTTCGATACCTTTCCGGTACTCCAAAGTATAGACTGTGGTATTCTAAAGATAGTGTTTGTTCCTTAGTTGGCTATTCCGATTCCGACTTTGCCGGGTGCAAATCGGATAGGAAAAGTACTAGTGGCACGTGTCACTTTTTCGCAAATTCCTTGGTGAGTTGGCATAGCAAGAAGCAGGTTTCTGTTGCCTTGTCAACAGCCGAGGCAGAATACGTTGCCGTCGGCAGTTGTTGTGCTCAAGTCCTATGGCTTAAGCAACAATTGCTTGATTTCAATTGAAAACTTGAGCGTGTTCCTATTTTGTGCGATAACACTAGTGCTATTAACCTAACTAAGAACCCCGTATTACATTCACGCACCAAGCATATCGAAATACGTCATCACTTCCTTAGGGATCATGTAGATAAAGGTGATGTGGTCTTTGAGCATGCTGATACTAAAAATCAACTTGCTGATATCTTTACAAAACCACTAGCTACAGAGCCTTTCTTTCACATCCGTAGGGAACTAGGCGTTCTCGACATCTCGGATCGTGTTTAATAATCCTTTAAGATAGTAGCTCTTCACATATATATATATATATATATATATATATATATATATATATATATATATATATATATATATATATATATATATATATATGCTTGTTTATGGTTTTGACTAACTATGCCGAGAGTTATTGAGCTACATGTGAGGGCTCTCATCATCAATCATGATCAAGGTAATATCGTTCCGCTTCATAAGTTTTCTTTAATATATGTACCAATTACCATGTTGAGTGTGTAAATGATGTTTATTACTCATTTAAGCATATATTATTCATTTGGGTGGTTGATTTATGTGTTAGCATGCTTATTTATCGTGTAATGGTGCATTTATATGCTAAAATATGATTTTCCATTTTTTTTACTTGGTTAAGTCGACCAACGCCTGTCATGGGTCGACTCACAAATGGTCCAATTTTTCAAGAGAAGGTGCATGTTATATTTTGTGTTTTGATTGTATGTATGACTTGTTCTTTTCTTGCATGATGTTTTGCTTTTGCTTTCATTTAGGACTATGTTACTATTTGCACTATTATGGAATGAATTATGTTTGCATCTCATGTGCCGTAATTATCCGCTCTTATTCTCACATTAACGTCATTATATGTGGATGCATGTTAGTGTATCTGTTTGCAAATTGATTGAGTGGATCTTTCCATATTATAATGCTTCATCTTTGACCACCTTCTACTTCTCTTTTTGATGTTGTCAAAGGGGGAGAAGGATACTAGCAGCAGAAAATATTAAAACAGCAGATATTACAGTGTTAATGATTGCACAAAGATAGGGGGAGTCTTTCGTCCTCAAATTACAAATCAAGAGAAAGACAGACAGTGTTGCCATCATAAAAAAGGGGGAGTATGTGAGGGCTGAATACCATTCATCTATTTCTGTTTTAATGATGTCAACAAGTAGGATAATCTTTAGTTTATAATTTGGACGGTATCACTTCGTTGTCGGTCACATTGCATTTAACCATTGATTTTCATGTGTCTAAACACATAGGAAAAGGTCTACACAATTTCTACATGTGCATGATCATGGTGTTAGTGTTTGGCGTGCATGAATCGAGTCTTAGTTGGTCAAAATGTGCAAAAAAATGAATTTATGAGTTTTTGCATGTCTTGAGTCGACCTAAGCTAAACATGAGTCGACTCATGTAGTTTTATCAATTTCTTGTGAAACAACCGGGTTAGTGCACGCTGACTTGCGGTCGATGCATGCTTTCTGGGTTTTTGTATTTCTGCAAATTCAGCGTCTTTGAGTCGACACAAGGTGATGAGCGGTCGACGCATGATCAATTATTTTGTATAGATTTTTCCACAGGTTGGCGCACGCTGACCTGCGGTCGACCCATCGTTGTCTGGGCTATTTTTTCTGCATTTTATTTTTTCTGTTTTTTCTGTTATTTCACATAGTTGGTTATTCTTGCATTATATATAGTTGGTTCATCTCTTTTTCAAAAATAATAACAACAAGAAACGTGAAAATAGATATCAATCTTTCTCTTCATCTTCATCTTCAACCTTGAGTAAACAAACAATCACACATAATCATCTTTGTTTGTGTCGCCCATTGTTTTGAAGTGATAACGTTCAGAATTAGGAAGTGTTGTGATCTTTTGTTTTGGGTTGAGAATTGGTAGGTGTTTCTTGAATAAAACCTCAGGTTTTGTCCTCCAAGAATCAAGGAGATTTTGGGGGGTTTTTTGGCACAAACCGTTTCGTTCTACAGGGATTCAGCCGTGCGAAGGTAACCGAAGAACAGAGTATTCGTTCGGTTTAGTAGCTACAGTCGGAGGATCGTAGAAGAAAGGTTTAGGGATCGAATTGCGGAATATCGAAATCGACCGAGTGAAGGTGGCTGAAGAATGGTGGTTTCTTGTAGTCTAGTAGCATGAGACGGTGATTTGTTCAACCGAATTCGAGGCACTTGATTCGTCTTGAATCAAGGGGAGAGAAGACTTTGCATCAACAATCAAAGACGTTTGAGGGTTTGGATGTTCATTGTTCTTCTCTTGTATAAACAATTTGCAAACAGCAATTTATATATATCTTAATTCCATTTGTGGAATTAGGGGCAGAGGTACCCATAGCGAGGACGATTGGAGAACTGCCTAATCAAATCGTGTTTGTCTTCTCTTTCCCTACTCTTTTACTTTTCAATATTATTCGAATTTGTGAAGTTTCAATTGATCAAAATTTCTGAGATAGTGTAATTTTGAGCTGAGAAATTGTTTTATAAAATTGATACAATCCCTTGGATTGTATTTAGGATCAGCTTAACATCACATTATTTGGAAATCTTCACTTAGTGTGTTTACGCACACTAAGTGTTCGATAATTTGTTTCAAAGCAAAATCGAACGCATTTGCATTTAATTGTTTGTCAACCTATCTCGTTGGATTGGATTAATATCAAGCAAATAAAACATTGTTGATTGCGTTCAAATTTTGTTGAATAATCTGAATTTTTCTCATCCGATATATCATTCCTAATATTGTCGTGCATATCCGATCCTTTTAGTAGAGGTTCGTTGTAGACGTGTGATTTAGTGGTTGCTTTCGTCAAATCTTTTAAAACTAATTTTTGGTAACCAATTGCGTGTATAAAATTTGTGGGATCTATTCAACCCCCCTTCTAGATCCTAGCCATCGTCTAACAAAAAGTATTATTGACATGATGGTCAGGCGGTGTGTTTCGTTGAAATGTCCATGACGAGATAAGAGTGTCTTTCAATAGTTGTACAAACATGTGGATGAAAGAGCTTCCGCTTGAGGGGGGCATAGTGGATTGACTCACATTTGAGGGGGCGATTATTGAGAAACAAGTATGAGTTGTGTTGAGAAACAAGTGTGAGTTCTAAGTCCCACATTGCTTAGAAAAATGGAGGTTGAACACTTTATAAGTAAGAGGACCCATACATCTACCACTTTAAGGTTTTGGGGGAATATGTGATGTCTCTCTCACTTGTTTGGGTGATTTTTTTATCTTTAGGTGAGTGTTTGACCCAATGTATATGCTTCCCCCTCATGATGACCCGTCACTTTTTTCAGGGACCTTTAATGGATGGTGATTTCTTTATCTAGTAGAGGTGGGGGACTAAGTTTGTACTTGACAGTAGAGGATGCCTCATACACGTTTGTGATTTCTAGGACTCAATATTGGGTGTTACAGAATTATATATTGAGAGACAATGGAATATATGGTATAAATCTTAATTTTGACAGAGTTTTGGATGATCTTAGTGTTGTGATTCCAGATTTTGACCTTAGCAGTTTTACTAGAAACAACATAGTCCCTCCTAAAGCACAACATGTTTTGGCAAGTGCCATTTTTAGTAAAAGTGTCCATGAAATGAATGTAAAATTTGACATTACCACAAGACAAAAAGCATTGTTTGGTTGTTTGCAAGGAGCACATGCTCAAGATTTTCTTCTTACTATTCCTATTGACGGTCTAGGCCAACATATGTCTTCGGTAGAGTACCGTATCATCCTTAAATACTGTCTTATAATTCCCTTATTTCCTATTGATGAGGTTTGTCCTGCTTTCCGCAAGACATGCTTGAATACATTTGGGGAACACGTTATTCATTGCAAGAAACTTCAACATTCAAATACCGACATGATTTTGTTAGTAATGTCTTATTTGATATATTTAGGCGTGCAAGGGTATTTGTGAAGAAAGAGACGTCTGTGAGTTTCTTGACTGACTCACATGAGGGAAGATCGACTCTTATGCTAACAAATTTCTAGTGTATGAGTGGGTAGGAGAGAAACATGCATGTGTAGACTTGAGTGGGGTTTCCCCGCTGGTGGGACTAAGGACTTAAGGTTTTACTATTGGACAAACAACTCTCAAAGTTGTTTCAAGTAAAGTGGTCAAGCATGAGAAATCGTATTGTGACAATCAACATGCTTTCATACCATTTGTCTTTGACATTTTTTGTTTTCTAACACCAAAAATAGTGGATCTTTTACAAAGAGTGGAAAAACTCGTGTATAATAGTGTTGTGTCATTTAAGACAATAAATATAATTTTTAAGAGAAATATTTTTGCCATTTAAAAAGAAATAGCGACGTAGTTTATTGTCTGTTTGTCTGCTATTTTTTTTTATAATTTTAATTATATTATTAGTTTAACTTATATTATTTTATCTTAATTTACTAAATTAAATAATTAAATCTTTTTAAATATTTAAATATGTATCTATATAGTATAAATTAGGAGAATAGCTAAAGATACTAATACTCCTAATGGTAGCTTAAAAAACAGCACTAAGCTACATAACCCAAACACATGTAATTTGCAAAATTGAGCCGACATACGATATAGCGCTTATCTGTCATTTCTATGCCACTTGTACGAAGAAAACAAATTAACGCGTAATTCCGGCGTTTTTCTAGATCAATTGATTTAAGTTAGGCCTGATTCTACGATAGTGTTATAAAATTAATTTTGTCTTTACGATTGATTGTGACTTAATAATTTGTATTTTTAAAATTTAAACACAATTTTTTACATTAAAATTTATTATTTAATTAGTTTTTACATAAATAAATATTTATAAACATAAATCAATTGTTGAAGCTACATAAAAAATCAATTATTTAAAACAAACGACATAAAAAAAAAAAATAACACAGACACTACACAAAAATATAACATGAAAACTAAAATTACGATAATATTGCATAAAAGTTGACACAATATATAATATACTCTCAAATGTCTCTACAATCTCCAATACAACACTTTTCAAAACTATAGTTGTGATATTCTTCATTTATAATACAAAACGATATAAAATTTCTTTAACATGTAAAATTTCAGGCATCACCAACAATCTTCATATTTGTTGAAAATTTTACATTGATTTTCATTGTCGTCATCAACAATTTGATGAATCATGGGAGAAGGACCCACATTGAGTAAAGAGCAATTTGAACAAAATTTTACTTGAAAATTTTGAAATTGGGCAGATTGATACAACTTTTTTATTAAAAAAATTCAAGTATGTAATTCTTCTCGTTGAAAGAAAAACAATATCCCCCTTAAGTACGCATTCATCCACGTATATGCTTTCCATCAATTAGAAATTTTTCATCCACGCTCACTTGTATCGTTGTTTGTATTGCTGTTGACATATCCACCATGTCTATGCGCACTTCAACATAATGTGTTGCCTCACCACCACTTTGTTAAGACGACTTTGGATACAATGCGTTTATCTCTTAATTGAGCCATCAATTTTGATATCACCGATGATTCATAAGAAAAACATCCAAATTAGGAAATAAAAACTAAACAAATTAGAGAGACATCACATCTTCACCTAAAAACGTAAAACATTCTTCTCATTTATAAGGTGTTCAACCTCGACTCTTCCAAACAAAATGAGTCTTCTAATTCACATTTGTATCACAATACAATCATAGTTCAAAGAACTATCACACTCCACCACAATAAGTATATTCACTCGATACTAAATCACTTCAATAATTTTCACATTGTAATTACTGGCAATCATAGTTCAAAAGAACTATCATTATCTACCATGAGTAATATATTTCACTTGAAGTTAAAACACTCAAAGAACTTTAACATATTAAAAAGGTTGAAAATTTACGGTGCAACTTCCATGTTGGAAAGAAAATTTTCAACCGCTGTGTAACACACTACATCAATGGCAATCCATGTTCATGTACTAAACAACATATTGTAATCTTGAATGCATCAACCCTTTATTGGCTTGAATTTTCTCAAGCATAAAATGATTCTTTCATCAATTTTCTATAACTCAAACTTTATAAAGAAACTTGTGACTGCATCTCAACATCACTTTCAATTTTTTTTATATGGAAGATTAGACAAACTTGTAACCATACGGAATAGTAAGAATTTGTACTCCCGGATTGAACCAAAAACTATGACACCAGATGTTAAGGAGTTTGGGGAAGTCGAAAGCAACAACATACATTTTTATAGACAAATTTATTTAAATTGTAATTGATTCTAACTTGAATTTATAATTTTTATATTTTGAGTTTAAACACAACTATTACCTTGAAATTTATTATTCAACTCACTTTTGAATAAAATCAATTTTAAATCAAACCTACATTTAATTATTCAATTCTTACAAAATTTAATTTAAATCTATATTGTTATAATAGAGAACTCAAAAACTAACAATATAATTTAATTGAACATATTTATATTTAAAATTAATAATTTTAATAGAATTATATAATTCTTGTCCATTTTTTTGTCTAATAGCATAATGTTAGAATTCCACCATGAATAAGTGAGAATTCACAAGTTGAATTCATGTCTCTGCAATCATATATCCATGCACGCTACATCCTGAGTTGTCTTAACATGAGAGTTCTTATTCATTTAAAATATAAAAATATTCTAATTGTCACTCAATTATAAAAATCAAATCCATTTTACCTTGTTAAATATATTTAAAAATAGTTTTCCCGCCTATTTCAATTCTTTTAAAGATTAGTCTATACAATTGCGGACAAAGAACACCTATCTTATAGCAAAAATTCATTTTAAATTATATAAAATAAATAATAAATAAATTTATGTTGTGTTGAAATCGGTTGAACCAGTGAGGTGGAGTTGAGACGTTATTGTATACATAACATACCCAAACATAAACAAAAAATGCAAGCTAATGTAAAGGCTATTTTTTGTAACAAAACAAATTTCGTCTTACTTAGTTCTTCTTCTCCCTTCTTCCATTATCATCATCATCAAGTTCAACATGGCAACAACAATTTTATCTCAACTATGCATCCTCTCGTATATCACCGACACACCATTTTATCCATAAACCCAAACAACAACCTGATAGGAAGTGGAATTAGTTCCTAAACAACTTAATTGTTTAAGTTGGAAGAAGAATTTATCTTATTTAGGCTTTTAGGTTAATTGATGTTTAGTTGGGCTTTTAGGTCCTTTATCTTAGTATCTATTATTGGTACTATATATATGTACTCTCATTGAGAGATTGGGGATTAGAAAATGAATGAAAATCAAATTTATCTTTTATTCCTTTTATTTTTATTTTAGTGTTCTTCCCCTTTTATTGTAGAAACCCTAGTTTCATATTTTGGTAGGAAAACTTCCTATCAATTGGTGCTTTCATTTTCGATCTCACTTCCGCTTGTCCTCATGATAATAGTATTGTTTGATGGAGAAGATGAAGCATATTGGTGGATTCTTTGTTTTGAGAATTTTTTCAAAGAGCATGGAACCCACGAGTCATTGAAGGTGTTGAAAGCTGTTGGAGCTTTGAGAGGTTCTGCTCTCAAATGGTGGATATGGTGGTCTCGTATTCATCGCCGATATAGTTGGGATACATTTACAACAACTTTGTTATGGAGATTTAAACCGGAATGGAGAGAAATTTTACCAATACAAGAAGAGGAGGAGCCAGATCTAGAAGAGGAAATAGAACCCACTTGTGATGATTTTGTGGAGCATGCAGCAGCGAAAACAAAGAGCGACAAAAACCCTAAAATACCTCCAAAAAAGAAGCAGCAACGAGAAGAAAAACTGGAAAATCCTAAAATCCTTCCAAAGAAGAAGACCAACACTTCATCACTATCTTCTTCTTATACTATGAAACCCATGACAGAAGCTTATTTTCATGAAGATTTTGATTGAAGCAGCAGACAGTTCGCCCCCCTTATGTGGCGTCTATACCATGTACTAAAATCATAGATTCAGTTTGTGTGGTTAAGTCTCATTCTACACACATGGGTTTCAACGATGAGGATGAACTCACGGTAATACCACTTCCACCAAAACCCTCCGATTCACCATCTTTGAGGTATTCCAATGCCGTAACTCTGTTTCACTCAAAACAATTTGAATCCATTCCTAAGGAGAAACGACTACAACCAATTTCAGATATGGGTATTCTCTCGAAATCATTGCCAGCCGAACTTGTTAGCTCCAAAGACGCTCACGACTTTCCGAAAAATATCGTTCACAAACCCTCATTACTGGAGTTGGAGTCACGACATTCAACAACGTTTACGTCTTTCCAACCATGCCTACCTACCCACAACCTTGCACTTGGTGATGGCTCCGGTATCGTTGCCACAACTCTCCACGACACCACAATACACTCTCTGTATATCTTTCAGCCACCGACAATCTATGATACCAATTTTAAACTTGTGGTCGAGCCTCAATTCAAAGATGGTGGGTTTCATAATGAAGTTGGTTTTGCGGTTCCGCCGAAACCACCAGATCAGATTGTCATTCCAATATCGTCACCGTTCTTGCCGTGTTTTTCAAAATAAATCATTCAACGATGCCTGGAGAAGGAAGAGAAGGAGGAAAATTTGGGTAGGCTTGAAGTTGATGCAGGTGGTAGCAAGACAATCTATCTTTTTGAGGAAATTTTTCATGAACTTTATGACAGGAAAATTTTCATAAAGTTGAAAAATAGATCCAGTTTCTTTTTTTTTGAATCCATGGGTTTGTTTAGGAACAAGTGATCCATATGTGGTCATACAGATGGGTTCTCAGTCAGCTATAAGCAATATCGAATGGGGGATAAACGAGCCAACATGGACTGAAGAGTTCACTTTTAATTTTAAGCGGTTTCCATACAAAGCTCTACAGGTTGTAGCTTGGGATGCAAACCTCTTAACCCCACACAAACGCCTTGGGAATACAATTGTTGATTTGGAATGGCTTTGTGACGGAGATACACAAGAAATACTAGTGGAGTTGGGAGGAATGAGTGGTGGTGGCATGGTTTGGCTGGAGGTTAAATATAAGACCTTTGATGAAATCGATGATGAATACAAAGGCAAAGTTTATTATTCTGACCAGGCCAACAATGCTTACATTTTTCCATGCTTTGGTTTGGGTTTAGTAATGTCGGGAGCGATCCAAGTACACGATGACATGCTTCTAGCAGCATCCAAAGCATTGGCGAAGCAAGTGACCGATGAGAAGCAGGGCAGTTTCGTCCATGTGTTGATTAATTACCAAACTGACACACGACAGAAGGTACTAGAGGGAGAAGGAAAGAAAAACAAGGTGATGAGGCGGCAAGCAGCGTTTGTTTTCCATCACACGTCTCATCCGCGGAGCAGGAATCCAATACTAATCTGGATGATGATCTATGTTTTTTGCGTCAGTTTAGAAGTTCTATACAAAAGTCTGATTACTTTGCACTCCGTCTCGGTTTCATTACTCATGGAAGATGAATTCCATGGTATTCTAGGAATAAGCTGGCCGCTTTGGATTTATACTATAGTCTGCATCTTTGTAAACATCCATGGACTGAATATATACTTCTGGTTCTCCTTTATACCTGTAATTCTTGTGATGGTAATAGGTACAAAACTTCAACATGTTGTATCCACTTTAGCACTTGAAATCAGGCAGCATCAGGGTCCATCTGCCAGTACACAAGTAAAGCCGCGCGACGGTCTTTTTTGGTTCAACAAACCATATATTTTGTTATGGCTGATACAATTTGTGGTATTTCAGAATGCTTTTGAAATGGCTTCATTTATTTGGACATTGAAGTTTACTGCTGATTTACATAGCATATTAAAGGTTAGCAAACCGACTCTAAAGACACGAGCATTTCAAAAGGCTTGTGCTTTTTATGGGGTTGTGCGACTTACAAGACGCTTGATCGGTGATGGTGCCAAGAATCAAGATTCTGAGCCTACTGCTGCTGCTATTAATTATGGGCTTGATAAGAAGGCTACAAGCACATGTGAGAAAAATTTTCTTATTTTAGATCTTGGTGGTGGAACTTTTGATGTTTCACTTAATACTATTGAGGAGGGTATTTTTGAGGTGAAAGTTACTGCTTGTGATATACATAAGGAAAATGGTGGTGGTCTTAATCTTGATACAATGAACATATTTGACAACGCGTTACTTGTCTACAACCTTGAGGACAAGGTTGTTCTTGAAGGGGTGAGTAATGATAGGAAGTGGAATTAGTTCCTAAACAACTTAATTGTTTAAGTTGGAAGAAGAATTTATCTTATTTGGGCTTTTAGGTTAATTGATGTTTAGTTGGGCTTTTAGGTCCTTTATCTTAGTATCTATTATTGGTACTATATATATGTACTCTCATTGAGAGATTGAGGATTATCAAATGAATGAAAATTGTCTCTTTTATTTTATTTAGTTTGTTTATCTTTTATTTTCTAGCAAATTAGGTTTATCTTCCTATCACACCCACTTCTTCTATCTCTTCTTTTCGTTCCCTGATGTTTTCAACATTGATATTTTCTCTTATCCTTTCATATTAGAGTTTGACCTAACACAACCTTACAAAACCGGTTGGTAAGGTGAGGGGTGTCACTTTATATAAATCCTTTGTAGATTGTATCTTTAACCAATGTGAGACTTATATTTTTTCCAATATTCCACATTGACAGAGACAATTTCGTTTTAACTCGTAATTCAAGTTTTGATAGAGTGTTTACGGTGATCACCAACATGTTTCAAGGTATCAAACCTCTGACAATAATTATATTATCTCTCAAAGTTATTTTAGTGTTGCTAAAGATTCAATAAAACAAACTATTTTAAATATGCTTGGTTTGTTACATTATGATCATTTCTCTATTAATGTTAGTCTTTCTATGATGATTTATTTATTGGTTATTTCATTTTTAGTAAAACTTTTTCTTATTTGTAACGAAATGATAGCTTTGCTGAAACTAACTCCAAATCAGTAGTAGTGGTGGAAGTTTTTTTTTATTGTGCGTAAATTTTAGGGAAGGACATTTTAGAATACAAAAATACATGTGAAGAAACATTACATCCTCACCATGATCCATCTAAATAATGGAGAATTGCAGGAGACAATCCAATCGAAAATGTCATGAAAGAGATCTCAAAAGGGATAACAACTTGACATTCTCTATACTAGGTACTCCCTCTGTTTCATATTATAAGCAAAAGTTACTTTTTAGATACATTGAATAATTAATGTATCTGGTCTAATATATAGACCAAATACATTAATTATTTAATGTATCTAAAAAGTAACTTTTGCTTATAATATGGAACAGAGGGAGTATATCATTACATAACTTTTGTTTCCCAAATTGAGGCAAATGACATCAATGAGACCATCATTAATGAACATTGGTCACTTTTTATGCAAGAAGAGTTAAATCAATTTGAAAGAAATAATATTTAGGAAGTTCCTAGACTTAGGACTAATTGGTGATTGGAACTAAATGAGTTTATCATAACAAGCTTGATGAAAATGGTACAATTTTAAGAATCAAAGCAAGACTTATTACAGAAGAATACAATTAAAAAGAGACTATAGATTTTGATAAAACATATGTTATTGTAGCTAGATTAGAAGTCATTTGTATGTTTCTATCTCTCTCTTATATCAAGAATTTTAAACTCTTCTAAATGGATGTTAAAAGCATGTTCCTAAACAACTATATCTAATACAAAGTTTATGTTGATCAACCTCTCAATTTTAAAACTTTTTCTTCTCCTAATCATGTCTTCAAGTTGTAAAATACTTTATATGGTTTAAAACAAGTCTCTTGCACTTGGCATGAACCTTTGAGCAAGTTTGTACTTTGAATAATTTTGAAAGAGGGAAGATTAATACAAATATTTTTTATTAAAAAAATTCAAGCATGTCATTCTTCTTATTTAAATTTATGTTGATGATATTGTATTCGATGATACCAATGAATCTCTACGTAAGGACTTCTCTGACATCATGGTAAGTGAATTTGAAATGTCAATGATAGGTGAACTCTTGATATCATGTTTTTTGTGTGTATGTGTGCACGTTTTTAAAAAAACTCCAAAGAATCACACATCTTTGCGGTCAAACGCATTATGAGGTATATCAGTAGCACAAATCATGAGTTTATGGTATTTCAAAAGGACAAATGGCATTTTTGTTGAATACTCTAATTTTGATTTTGCAGGATTTAAATTGGGTCGAAAAAGTACCAGTAAAATTTTCCATTTTCTTGTTAACTCTCTTGTTTCTTGGCATAGTAAAAAAAGCTAATGTTGCATTGTCAATAGCTGAAGTGGAACACATCTTTACGGGTAGTTGTTGTGTGCAAGTAATCCAGATGAAACAAATGATTATGAAATTAATTTTGGAATTGTTCGATTAAGTGTGACAACACTAATGCTAGAAATCTAACAAAGAATATGGCATTTCACTCTTAGACAAAACACGTTGAAATTATACATCATTTTATTATGGATAATGTTAAAAAAAGAGATTGTTTAATTAAGTTTGTATATTAATCTAATCACCCCCCTTCTATTTTTTTACTAAACCTTTTCCTAAAAATCTTTCTTTGTATATAAGTACCGAATAAGAAATATTGAACCAATCATATGTTAATTAAATGTTTAATATCTACTTTTTTTTATTAATACGTAAAAATTCAAATACAATTGAAAGCATTTAATTCATATACATTTTTAGTGTAAGAAATATTAACATTTTCGATCAATCAAAGTTAAATAACTGTTAAGGAAGCTTAGTTAGTAACTTTGCAGAGATATCAGATGTAGGAGCGTGAGTTTGAATCCTCAACATATCACTTATTTACCTATAAATGGTGAATTTCAGCCACTAAACTACTTGAAAAAAATTGTTAAATAATTAAAATATTTATTTTTTATCATAATCACCGATAAGTTCATCCAAACAAATAATTGTGATGTATTAAAAAAATTGTTAAACAACAATAATATTCAATTTTTAATATTAAGATAGTCACCTATAATGATGATATAGACTTAAATTTTAAAATAAAAAATAATTAAATAATTTATGATTAAATAATCTAGAAAAGGTACCTAAATTATGCATATAGATTATAAAATATCTCTTTCAGCTTAATTAGAGGTCTTAGGTTCAAATTTAGCCTTGGACATGCAACAGTGATAAATTTGTTTAAGAATAATTTTGCCATCCATTGTGATCTATACAATTCGAGAAATTAGTCTCTACAATTATGCGTAGAATACATGATTTATACCAAAAATTATGCATATAGATGAGAAAAGGTCGTAAATTTTAGTTATAGAATTGTTCTCATCTTTTTACGATTCATATAGTTAATCATCTATTTAAACTCAAACAATTTTGATATTATCTGTTGATTTCACACTTCAAATGGACTATGTGTTCATTTTGAAATTACATTCATTTTTTAAACCATAATAAATTATCATATAAGAATTTTTATAGAACTTTAAGAATAATAAATATAAGTTATATGTTATTAAAAAATAGATAGATACACTACTACGGAAAACCTATTTAACAACGACTGGGAAATATATATAATTAGGCGGGCGCAGACGTTGTTATGTTGAGTGTCGTTGTATATATGATACTTACTATCACGGTATAGAAATCGTTGTGATACTTACTATCGCACACGCCCTATCACAACGGGTTTTCCAAAGGACCGTTATGATAAAATTAATGGTCCTAGGTTCGATTCCCAACTGCGCCGTTTTGATATTTATTTTTTCTGGACAACGCGCGAGATATTATAACGGTTATGATGTATAACCGTTGTTATATTTTCTGCACGATTAACAAATATTATCCTGCTTTTATAATAAATTCCATTTTTTAACCTGTATTATTGTTCACCATATCACAACAGAAAATACAACTCATATCTGTGATAAAGTTATCATAATAGTATTAATTGTATCATATTAATAATATCATGTAATTGTATCATATTCAATTGTATCAGAACAAACATCCTACAATTTATCAAAATAA
Organism: Lathyrus tuberosus; assembly: GCA_022829125.1. Taxonomy (NCBI): domain Eukaryota; kingdom Viridiplantae; phylum Streptophyta; class Magnoliopsida; order Fabales; family Fabaceae; genus Lathyrus; species Lathyrus tuberosus. The sequence continues at coordinate 443,496 of JALAZF010000014.1, read as the reverse complement.
ACAACCTACCGTTTACACATTACATAACATCACATAAGTGTAACTTGGTGTTTTGGTTTCTTGTCTCTTGGTGTCTTGTCTCTTGGTGTCTTGACTCTAAAGACCTATGATTCAAATAATTATACTTGTTAGTAAAAATACTTAGAAACTATACCATACAATCAATATATTATGAATAAAGAATAAATTACGTACTTGTTAATTTTCCCATATGCCTTCTTCATGATCGATTCGAATAGCATGCACAACATCTCCATCAACTTCATCATATGAGGTAGGAATTTGTGTTGTGTAAGAAGGTGTGGACGGAATATCAAGACTTTCATCACTTAGAGGAATGTGTTTTCCTTGGAGAACAGTTGACCATTTCCCCGATATGTCCGATGGATCGGTAACACAGAAAACTTGTTTTGCTTGAGAAGCCATGATGAATGGTTCAGTCATAAAAGATGCCTTGCCAAGGTCGACCCGGGTGAATCTTAACTCATCAATGTGTACACCATTACTATTATTGAGAACCCACTTGCATTTAAATAAAGCCACTTTGAAAATAACATAATCAATCTCCCAAATCTCATCAATGACACCATAAAATGCGGTAGTTGGCAATACAGGATTCTTATCTTTCGCACTAGAAAAATACATAGATTCGGCTTCAACCATAACCCCACTATTTTGCATTGTACTACGATCATCTTTTGATTTAGTATAAAAGGTATAATGACCAATGTCATATGCAGTCCAAGTAATGACACAAAATTTTGGCTCGTACGACAACCATTTAAGTATCTCGAATGCACTATGATCATTAGATACACTTTTATTAAACCAATCTATGAATATCTTGTTATGCTCTATCAATAACAACTTGTCACTCATTCGGGGATATTTTTTCCTCAAAAGTCTTTTGTGAGTATCTTTGAAAGGTTGAACTTCATCTATATTATTCAATATATAGAAATGTGCTTGAATAACTACATCCCGAGCCATTGACTTAACATTTAGACCTTGAATACCTCTTCCGTCTGTGACAGCATGACGGTACTTTGGAATTTCTATAGAATCCGCGTCCGACAAATAGTTTGTACAAAACTCAACAGCTTCTTCTGGGATGTACCTTTCAACAATCGAAGCTTCCGGTTGGTGATGATTCTTCTTATATCCTTTAAAGATCTTCATATATCGCTCTATTAGATACATCTACCTTAAATAAACTGGATCACACATTCTGATTTCTCTGACTAGATGAACAAGTAAGTGAACCATAATGTCAAAAAATGATGGAAAATACTTATACACCTTTGACACTATTGTAGCCAAATATTTTATTTTTAAATTTATTAAATAATTTATGTATTTAGTCTAAATATAAATGAAATACATTAATTATTTAATAAATCAGATATATTAATTATTTAATTTTAATGAGGAGTTGATGACCATTAGCATCAAAAATCATAATTCTTGGATTATGAAGACCATCTTCAAACAAAGGACTACTTTGAATGATATTCATCGGGTATGAGATCATATGCTAAGAAGTAATAAGTTTAAAATGAAGGAGGTATACAAGGTGATGTGTAAAGATACCCCCAAGTTAATGGATTGGGCCAAAATTCTTGAATGGATACAGATTAAAAACAATTCACAACCTTGGGATGAGGAATTAAAGTGGTTGAACAAGAGTACCAAAGATAAAGGGTGGAGATCCACTGTCTTGAAACTAGTTGCTGCAGAGACTATCTACAGTGTGTGGAAATACCGTAACGATATCTGTTATGGTAATGTTGTAGATAAGACTAAGATAGTGGACTACATTATAGATATGATTGTTTATATGAGTTGGTATAGTAGGAAACTTAGGTTATGTTTGGATACTGTAAAACGAACGGAGCAGAATCGAGTGGAACAATGTGGAATGGAATGAAGCGGCGTAGAATGGAATAAAGATACCATTATATTGTTTGAGTATTTCATGACGGAACTGAACAATTTTATTATTCCGCCGAAATTGAAGGGTACAAAAAGTGATGGAATGTGATGAAATGCATTTTTAATTAATTCAAACAATAGAATTTAGGTTTATTCCATTCCATTGTATCATTTCAAACATAACCTTAAGATACACATGGAAAAGTTGATGATTTTTTAGTTTCCACTTTCCTTCTTTTTGTGTCTACATTGAGGGTTGGATCCGTGTGATCGCCTTATATTTTATTGTTTTTTAAATTAATAAAATCTTTTTTTGATTCAAAAAATTATTTAATTTTAAAAATGTTTATCAATAATAATGATTAGAGTAATGTCTATTTAATTTCAAATTAAATGACTCACTCTTTGATTAGCCCCCAAAGATAGGATGAATCAATTTGATTTCCTGGATAATACTACTTGTTGTTTTTGCATAGGAAGAGAAATTCTTCAACACATGTGCAAGAGAAAAATCAGATTATGTTTTAAGATGGTTGAAGATTAAGCATGTTCCAAAAGGTTGAAAAGAGGATATCAACTGGATTATTGCCAACTTCTAAAGAAAAAGGATGAAAAGCAGACCTGCTCAAGCATACCTTTGCACAGACAGTGTATGCAGCTTGAATGTATAGAAATCTTAGCTGTTTTGGAAATAAAATCAATACCAAATTAGCTTAGAAAACAAATAGGAATTTTGTTAATGCCTTAATGAACTTTTAGTATTTGGTTTCTCTTTGTTTTTTCCTGGGCTAAATCATTTTGATCACAAGTGCTTGTTTTACCTTTTGGATCTATCAATAAAGTATATCTTTGATAAAAGAAATTAGTCACCCTTTCTCAAAACTATTTAATTATTAAAAATATTAACTTTTATCATAACTATTTTTAAAATCTTATTAGCATATAAGTATTAGATTAATACCGCTAGATTTGATGCTATCACATTAGTTCATACTCAAATCTCTTAAGAATGTGTGTTAATTTATAGGTATTATTGTCGCTCTATCTTAGAAAAAAGATATATAATCCAAATTATTGAAGTATGCAAATGATACTCATGAAGAGATAGATGAAGAAGTGATTACAAGTGCAACACATACTAATTGGATTGGTTTAAGTTAGTTTATAGTTTGTTACTTGCATCTTAAGGTTCAATATAGTGTGGGATGGTGTAGAGTGTTATGGTGCAGCTCCATACTTTTGTATATATAACACATTGTACATTCTCTTCTAATCACTGAGAATTATTCTATTCTTCTCCATAATGTTCATGTTGATTAGTTTCAATATGGTATCGGTTAAACAATCCATGAACAATCATCATTCTCATTCAAACCTCTTCTCATGATTCTTCTTCTTCTTCTTCTTCTTCAATACAAATTTTGCTTTGTTGTTCAATTGATCTTGAGCTTTGATATTGTTTGTTTTAATCATAGCCTCTTGCATTGATTATTTGCAAAATCTTGTTTCTTCTTCTTTCAGTTACGATTTTTCCCTTTGAAGACCGTCTTCTTCCTTTTTTTATTTCATCTTCCTGCACTTACTTGTTGCAGAAATTCGTTTCTCCCTCATCGATCCAACAATGCCGCCACGCCTTGCTCCAAATCAACAAACTCGATCTTGACTCCATTTACTACATTCACCCAAGCGAAGGTCCTAACTCCATCAATATCAATCAAAAACTTGATGGCTCCAATTATCTGTCTTGGAATAAATCCATGCAACGTGCCTTGGGAGCCAAGAACAAAGGTAAATTTGTTGATGGATCCATAGAAATTCCTGATGATGATCTCAATTATGCACAATGGGAAAGATGCAACCACCCAATTCTTTCTTGGATCATAAATTCAATTAGTGATCAAATTGCATCCACCATTCTTTATCATGATCATGCATTAACTGCTTGGAATGATTTACATGAACATTTTTCAAAGGCTGATCGTGTTCGAATCTTAACATTACGTTCCAATATTAACAATTTGAAACAAGATTCCAAAACTATTATGGAATACTTCATTGAGTTGAAAGGATTATGGGAAGAACTGAATTCTCATAAGCCATTACCTATCTGCACATGTGCTCATAGATGCATATGTAATGCTGTTAGAAAAGCTCAAGAACATAGGCTTAAGGAGCAAGCCGTACAATTCCTTACAGGCTTGAATGATTATTTCTCTGTTGTTAGAACTCAGGTTTTGCTTATGAACCCCTTATCCTCTATTAATCGCGTATACTATCTAGTTGTTCAAGAAGAGAGTCACCACAAGAAACTAGTTGTTGTTGAGGACAATTCCATCTTGGTTAATGCTGCTCATAGACCAGATCTTAGACACAAAGGTGGCCACAACAATGTCAAGAATGCACCTAGAGTCTACACATTCTGCAACAGACCAGGTCATTTAGTGGATTCTTGTTATCAGAAGCATGACCACCTCAATTTCAATAAAAACAAGGCATCTGTTAATGCAACTCAAGCTGACACTCCTTCTACACCTCAACCAACTAATGAACCTGCAGTTGCTTCACCCACAAGTAACCAATTACCTATCTCACAAGCTCAGTATGATCAACTCATCAATCTTTTGCAGCAATCAACTTTATCATCAAATGTTCATACATCTACTACCAATCAGGTTTCATCTAGCTCATTACATGATGCTTCAGGTAGTGCATGTAATGTTGTTATGCATAAGTCATCACTTACATGGATCTTAGACTCAGGAGCTAATGACCATGTTTATGCTTCCTTAGATATGATTAATTCTTATTACAAAATTAACCTATTAAAATCACCCTTCCTAATGGTAATTGTACCATAGTTCAGTATGCTGGTAACATCAGTTTCTCACCTATATTTTATCTTAATCATGTCATATATGCTCATGATTTCAATTTGAATCTCATTTGTATTTCCAAGCTTTGCCATAATTTGAAATGCTCATCTATTTTTTCTATTGATCAATGCATTTTGCAGAAATTAAATACCAAGAGGATGATTGGTTTAGGTAGCACAAAGAATGACTTATATAAATTACATCTAACGAAACCTCACCTTGAAGATTAAACCATCCTTCATTCATCTCCAATCCTTCAATACAAATTCCAATGTTAAAACATTTTACAATGTACTAACTCTAAATATAATAATTAAAAGTAAAATTTAAATAAGTTTAGGTCGAGTTGAACCGGTTGAACCGGTGAAGTGGGTTCGAGTTGAAACATTTCTGTATACTACTAAACAACCTACCCATACAAAACAAAACAAAACAAAAACACAAGCTAATGTCAAGGCTAAGGTTCAAGGTTTTCATTTTTCTTTTCTAACGACACAGATTCCATCGTTACTTCCTCCTCCTTCTTCTTCTTCTTCTTCTTTCTTCCATTATCATCATCAAATTCGATATGTCATCAACAGTTTCATCTCAACCCTTCATCCTCTCACGCATCACCAGCACATCATCACTCCACCCACCTCTCCACAAACCCAACCAACCTCCCTCTCTCTTCTTCCTCCGCCGCTCCCGTCAACGCCGCCGTTTTATCATATCCTGCCACGTCGACGGAGACGACGTCGTTTCAACTCGTAATTCAGGTTTCGATAGAGGCTTTACGGTCATCGCTAACATGCTTCGCCGTATCAAACCCCTCGATAACTCCGTTATCTCTATAGGTGTTTCTACCGCTGCTAAGGATTCTATGAAACAAACTATTTCCACTATGCTTGGTTTGTTACCTTCTGATCATTTCTCTGTTACTGTTAGTCTCTCTATTCAGCCGCTTCATCGGTTGCTTGTTTCTTCCATCATCACGGGGTAACTATGACTTGCCTTGGTCCTTACTTTTTCATGCTTAATCATGTGTGTGATTTAAGTATTAGACTAGTGATTAGGAGTTTGAACATTTGGGAGAGGTGCTTCTTAATTGTGATTTTGATTTGTTAAAAGGATTAGTTTTTGTTCTTGAGTGTGGAGGACACTAGGAAAGACTAAAACTTTGGATTTAGAACAAAATTGGTGTGTTTCGAGGGAACTCGAGTTCTATGTGAATAGAAGTTTGAACATTTGGTCAAGGTGGTTCTTAATTGTGATTTTGATACTTGAAGGAATTAAAGTGGTAAGTAGTTTGAGTCCTAGGTGGTTAGGAGTTTGAACATTTGGGAGAAGTGGTTGTTGATTGTGAATTTGATGCTTGAAGGGATAAGTATTTGGAGTTGATTAGGGAGGGTAATTGGAGAAAAGCAAACTCTTAGTTTAGCACCAACTTGATGGGATGCAAGTGGTAAGTAGTTTGAGTCCTATGTGATTAGGAGTTTGAACATTTGGGAGAGGTGGTTTTTAATTTTGATTTTGATATGTTGAGGGATTAGTGTTTGCAGTTGATAGAAAGTTCGGACATTTGGGAGGCGCTTGTTAATTGTGCTTGGATACTTGAAGGGATTAGTTTTTGCAGTTGAGTGTGGAGAGGATACTAGGACTATGTTATCAATCTCGGATAGCGGCACGGCGCGACCATCTCTAAAAATGGAAAGGAACAGGAGCAGGAAGCAGAGCGGCCGATAGTTATAAACACATAATTGTCAAAAAAACTAAAATAAATTAATCAAAATTTATGAAGTATTCGTATTTAGAAATAAAAGTCAGAAGTCTTGAGCAAAACATATTTGCAAATGCCAATAAAATTCAATAAAATAACCTTGCTATCCTTAAAAATTTAAGGGTAATATTATTTAGGAATGACGCTGCCGGAGCGGCCGCTTTGACGCGGCGTCGTTTTGAACCCAATCCCATTATTGCGCTCGTTCCAGCTGAGTCACCCATATGTGACGGAACGGCACGGCCTGACGCGGTTTTCTTGATTTTGCTGTTCCGTGCCGAGATAATGGCCAGAACGACAGAGTTTAATAACAGAGTACTAGGAGACACCAAAACTCTCGATTTAGCACCAAATTGATGTGGTTCAAATTTGGGAGAAGTTGTTCTTAATTGTAGTGTGGATACTCAAACAAATTAGTTTTTGCAGTTGAGTGTGGAGGATACCTATTTGTCACTGACACGCTATAGCATAATTGCGTAGTGGTGGTAGCGTTTGGCAGGATGTTCTTGGCCTGCGAGCAGCCATCAACAATAGTAGGTGTAGCTTCCGCTATAGCGGCCCAAACCACTGTTAGGGTTTTGGGGTGAAATTCCTCAAAGCCTCTTTATAAACCCTCATCTATTTTAAGGGTATAAATGCGAAAACTCTCAATTTAGCACTCGAAAAACATTAGGGTCTCTTCTAATTATTATTTTTGTTGAATTAGTCTCATTCAAACTCAAAAATATTATCCCCAAACTAAGGTGCTCTATGTTGTGCACATAATTTGAATTTTAGGTACCAACCAATGCACAAGTGGCTGATTAGGGATGCTTGAGTGGCAGGACTGGGTTGGAAAATAGGTTTATTTGTCAAAGCTCAGGGTGGGCCACCTTGAGTTGGTACTAGCCGAGGCCAATGTTTGGATTGGTTGGAGTGAATATCACAAAAACACAGGAGGGATTCTCTGAAAGGGGGGAGGGGTGCTCGAACGCAATGTTGCGGGATGCAAATTATGAGAGACATAGTGCAAGGCTATGTTATCAAACTCGGCCGTTTGGCCATGATCTCGGCACGGAACGGCACAACCAAGAAAATTGCGCCAAACCGCGCCGTTCCGGCATAGATGGGTGACTCGGCTGGAACGGCCACAATAATGGAATTTTATTTGACACCAAATGCATCCCCTTGGTGTCATGACTTATGAATTTGGTGTCAATTTGTGTGTTTTGTAAAGGTCGGGGAAGGATTAATTTTCTAATACTTTAAATTTTGAGAGGATTATTGCGAGGATAGTGTAGAGTGCTAAATTGCTCTACTTTTGTAACTGTTTGCTTTCTGGTGTTGTTTGCATTGTTGGTGTTTTGTTTTTGTGTGTGAAATTGATAAATTTTGAATTGGCTGTTTTTGTTAGGTACACGCTGTGGAATGCGGAGTACAGAATGTCCCTGACGAGGAATCTGGAAATGTCTTGTGAGGATGGAATGTCGGAGTGTGAAACAACTTTGGAGAGTTTGGAGGTCAAGGGCGGAGTAGAAGAACATGGGGAAAATAAGAAGGTTGTTTCTGATTCAGGATTCAACGTTTTGGAAACTTGCAGCAACATCAGTAGTGGTGCGGGAGTCTTTGGAGATTTGCCGCCCCAGGCTCTGAAATACATCCAACAGTTGCAGTCTGATCTGTCAAACACAAAGGAGGTAAACCTTCTTTTAATTTTCTTGTTTTTCCGCATTATAAGTCCAACGTAAAGCACCATTGCGCCACCATCCCTCACAAATTGGCCATGACAGTTGTCAATAAATCTGCCACCGCAATCCACTATGGCCTATACTTGACAACACTGGTTTGGGTTGAAGGAGGTTTGATGGGAAAGGGAGACATTTTTTCATTTTCAAATTGTGAAAAAATAATTAGAATCACACATAAGGTAATTATGCATATGTGGACGAAACCTATATAAGCCCCATTATGGAGGGGCCGTTTGGAAGAGTTTATTTAGACTTAATTTTTGACATAAACACTCATGTTTTTTGAAGAGCTTGTCACAACTGACAATAGTTGTTGGATTGACTTTCTTGAGCTTATGTACTGACTTAAACATTTGTTAGACTTTGGGATAACTTATGGATACAATTTATGATATATCTATAAGTTGCTTTAAGCTTATTTTCTTAAGCTCTCAATAGCTTATTCATAAGCACATATATGATAAACGTTTATGCTATAAGCATTAAATTTAGTACTTTATTCAAACAGGGCCTGGGATTTGTGTCCAAAAATTATTTGACTTATTTTCTTAAGCTTCTCCAAATTGTTGGAAGTTGTTTTCATCACTTCCCGATTGAATCAAAAGTATTAATTTATAGTCAATAACATGCTATGACGGAATAACATAGCGATGGTAGGATTCGGCATGACGCTTTTGGCCTGCAAGCTGCCATCAGCAATAGCAGGTGTAGTGGCCGCTAATTGCGGCGAAATTGCAGCCCCAAACCACTATCGTGCCCGCTATCAGGATTTTGGAGATAAATTCCTTATTTTTAAACCGTTGTCTTTTTTTAAGTAGTTAAATTTCATTCCGAATATTTTTAAGAGTAATGTTGTTTTAACTGTTCTGTTATGTCGTTCACAAACAATCTTCTTCTTACTTTCAGTTCAATTTTGTCTTGTTCTTCTTCTGCACTTAAGATTTATTGCTCTGTACTTTAGGTTATTTTACTATTAAGTATGTTTAGTCTTTGCAATAGCGGCTATTCCGCTCTCTGCTATACGGCTATGGCATTTTAGGTGGGTGGTGCTACACGATGCCATATGAGATTAACATAGGTATTAATGCCACACTATTAGCATGCTCTAGAAATGTTTTGATTTTAAAGTGGCAATGAGGCATCACTATTGTTATTTAGTTTAAAGGTTGATTCTATTTTCACCTGTCTATGTATGCATCGAAAGAAATGATTTTATTACTTATAGTCCATTTAAAAGGCCAGCTCAAAGAGTCAAACATGATGTGAGAATGTTCATTTTGTTTCAGGAGCTGAATGCGCAGAAGCAAGAAATTATGCAATTAGAACATGACAGGGGAATTCGGAATAATTTACTGGAATATCTTCGCTCTTTCGATCCTGATAGGGTAATGCCTCTCTCACCTTCTGTTTAGTTTAAATCAACTATGAATTGGCAAATAGTGCTTATAGCACTATATAACATAGCAAAACTTGAACAAATCACTATCTTTCTCAACCTGTTATTGATAACACTGAATTTCAACTTGCAATTGAAAGTGGTGCTTTTAAATTCGACTTTATGAATCGCATCGCATGTCTTGACAGGTGAATGAAATGTCGCGACCTTCGTCCGTTGAAGTGGAGGATATAATTCACCAACTTGTTCAAAACATTATGAGAAGATTCCTTGTCGACGAAGCTAGCTCTAACTTTATGGAACAGTCAGAAGAAGGAAACGTAGACTATCGCCCCGACGACAGTGATGAGCTTAGTGATACAGTAGCCACTTCTCGCGATTACCTAGCGAAGTTGCTTTTCTGGTTAGTAAATCTCATTGCCAATGGTGTAATAATAATCAGTAAAGTTCTTTACTGTGTTGAATCAATCATGTTGATGTGTTGTTTCCATTTGCAGGTGTATGTTATTGGGTCATCACTTAAGAGGATTGGAAAACAGATTGCATTTGAGCTGTGTTGTTGGACTTTTATAGAGAATAATGGTGGAACCCTTGTATATATTCTTTTCTTCCTCTTTTTCTCTTCAACCTCCAAATCCTTATAGTCTTTTTTTATGACACGAGTTCAATGTAAAACTGGAAGTATGTGAAGGAGAATAATCACTGGCAAACCTTGCTTTTAGCACTTCTTCTCATGATTAATCATGCTAAGCATGAAATCATAGTATATTTTAAGAATCTAGTACTAAATCATCTTAGAGTTTCATAATAATGATTCTACCAAGTGTTGTTAAATAGCCGTTATAGTAGCTTAGAAACTGAAACACAAAACTGCTATAGAACCAAATAACATTTTGAATTTGAGAAGACAAATCCTCCAGTCTATCCGTTCAAACATGAGAAGTATTTTGCCAACCATTTTGTTAGAGATAATAATAAAATGTCTAAGTTTATTATTCTAGATTTCATAAGATTTAGAGAATATTTTTTGTGTACAGTTGTCCCACTTTAGTTTTTTTGTGTACAATTGTCCCACTTTAGTTGTCAAGTTTGTTATGAGTTTTCTATATAAACCTTGTATTTCTCATTTAATATGAAAATCAATATACAAGATTGTTCATCAGATTTTATTCTAACAATACTCTCTCTCTAATACCAATTCTAACATGGTATCTAGAGCTTCTTTTCCGATCCTGTGACCTGTAATCATGGCGTCACCTTCTCCGTTCAACCCTTAGGGTACTTTTTCGTCATCTCATGTCAAACCGTCACACCTCATATTCGTGAAACTTGATGACAAAAACTTCAAACAATGGAAACAACAAATCGATGGAGTCATTCGTGGTCACAAACTTCAGAGATTCGTCACCAGACCCTCCGTTCCTCCTCGATTCCTTCTTGGTTCAGATCCCGCGTCTAATGTCGTCAACTCTAAATATCTTGATTGGGAGCAACAAGATGCTCTCATATGCACTCGACTCCTTTCCACCATTTTTGACTTGCTTCTAACGAAGCTTGTTGATTGTACTTACTCCTGGCAAGTGTGGTATGCAATTCATCAATATTTTAACACCTTATTCACCACCAAAACTCGTCAGCTCCGTTCAGAACTTAGAAATCTCACAAAAGGTCGCGCACGATAGAAGATTTTGTTCTTCGTGTTCGTGAGATTAATGACTCTCTCATCTCCGTCGGTGATCATGTTCCGCTTCGCAATCTCATCGAAATCGTACTCGACGCACTTCTAGAAGAGTATGACCCCATTGTTGTTGTTGTTAACAGCAAAGATGAACTTTGTTCCATTGATGAGCTTGAATCATTTCTTCTCGCTCATGAGTCGCGTCTTGAGAAGAACAAGAAAACTATTATCACTGAGCCTATGTTAGTAAACCTTACACAGACGTCCTCGACATCTTCGCAAATCACTTCTGACACCTCAAGTTCTGCCTCTGATCCTATCTTTCCTTATGGAACTAGCCATGTCACTGCAAACGCTGAAAGTCATGGCCTTCATTCTCGAGGAGGACGCTCTGGTCGTGGTGGTGGTAGATTTGGCCGTGGTAGTGGTCGTTTTGCTCGTGTTCACGGCCAGATCTGTTCTAAGTATGGACACGATGCTTCCATATGCTATCATCGTTACTCCAACTCTTCTCAAGGAATAAGATATCCCTTCAATCCTCAATTGATGCTGTTCAGGCCTGCTTATCCTCCTCATTTTGGATATCCAACTCCTAGAGCTCCTTCACCAAGTTATCAACAACAACCTCAAGCTCTCCTTACTGGGTCTGATCCAAATTTCAGCAATCAATAGTGGTACTTTGATTCTGGAGCCTCTCACCATGTTACTCCTGATGCTTCCAACTTGTCTGACTCTGTTTCGTTGCCTGGAACTGATCAAGTGTTCATGGGAAATGGTCAAGGTTTGAATATTAACTCTATAGGTTCCATGAATTTTAATTTACCTAACACATCCCCCATCTTACATAACTTACTCCTCGTTCCACACATCACCAAAAGTCTCATTAGTGTAAGTAAATTTTCTCAAGATAATAATGTTTTCTTTGAGTTTCATCCACAATTTTGTCTTGTCAAATCACAGGCTTCCTCTGAGGTTCTGCTTCGTGGCACAGTTGGAACTGATGGTCTCTACAAGTTTGCCAATCCTGCCTCTTCCTTAACCAAGCCTTTGTCTAGCTGCGCTCCATCAACTTCATCTACAACACCTATTATATTTCCTTGTCATTCCTTTTCTAATGTTAATTGCAAACCAAACTCAGTTGCTACAAGCAACTGTATTTCTTTATGTAATAATGATCATCCTAATAAAACTTCTCCTTCTGCAATTACTCCTGTCACTACTAGTTTATCTACCAATAATTCTATTCTTTCTCAGTGTTATAATGTCACATCATCTATATCTAATAGTAAATATCATCTGTAGCATACCCGTTTAGGGCATCCTCACCACAATGCCCTTGCAGAAGTGCTTAAAATTTGCAACATACCCACACCTTCGAAACCACCTAATGAATTATGCCCTCCCTGTTGCTTAGGAAAATCCCATAGACTCCCATCTTCCCTTTCCACAACTGAATATCATCATGCCTTTGAGCTGGTTGTGTGTGATCTGTGGGGACCAACTCCAATTCAATCATCTAGTGGTTATACCTATTTCCTAACTTGTGTTGATGCTCACTCTAGGTTTGTGTGGGTTTTTCCACTCAAGCTCAAGTCTGATACTCTCACCCAATTTGTCCATTTTAGATCCATGGTTGAGCTTCAATTTGGTTGCAAAATTAAGAGTGTCCAAAGTGATGGTGGCGGTGAGTTTCGCCCCTTCACCAAGTATCTCACTGAACTTGGTATCATTCATCGTTTTACTTGCCCCCATACTCATCACCAAAATGACATAGTTGAAAGAAAACACTGCCACATTGTCGAAACTACTTTATCCCTCCTTGCTCAGTCCAACTTATCCCTCAAATTCTGGGACTATGCCTTTATTACTGCTGCCTATCTTATAAACCGTCTGCCTAGCCTCACCCTTCAAAACCAATCTCCATACTCCATTCTTATGCACAAAAACCCTGACTGTTTTATTCTTAGGGTGTTTGGTTGTGCATGCTTTCCTTTCCTTTGACCCTACAATACCCACAAACTTGCATTTATATCTCAGGAGGGCATTTTCTTAGGCTATTCCACCTCCCACAAAGGGTATAAATGTCTTGCCTCCGATGGTCGTATTTACTTGTCCAAAGATGTCCTCTTTCATGAGTCTAAATTCCCTTACTTGGAACTATTTCCCACCTCTGTGCCAACCACATATAGGCCTCATTCCTCTCACCCCTGGCTTATCTCAACTGCCTCTTTCTCCCCCACCCCTTCACCAAATTAATCTTTCTCCCTCTCCTCCTACTATACTTCATTCTTTTGCCAATAGTACTCCCAATGTCACTCCATCCCTATCTCATCCCAGCTCTCACTCTCATTCTGCCACTATAAGTGCTGCTTCTTCCAGCTCTGACATAGCTGAAGCTAGCATTATCTCTCGTTCTTCCTCTGAGTCTCCATCACCAACTGCTTCTCCCCCCACTATACCCTCACACTCTCAACCTTTAGTTCATCCTCTTAACACCCATGCCATGCAAGCTAGAGCCAAACATGGCATAGTTAAACCTAGACTGCACCCTACCATTCTCCTCACCGACATGGAACCTACATCAGTTAATCAGGCCTTGTCCTCCCCTCACTGTTTTCAGGCTATGAATGATGAGTACCAAGCACTTTTGAAGAATCAAATTTAGACATTGGTTTCTCTTCCTTCCACTAAGAAGTCCATTGGCTGTAAATGGGTGTTTAGAGTCAAAGAAAACTCTGATGGCTTAGTCAACAAGTACAAGACCAGGCTTGTTGCTTAGGGTTTTACTCAACAGGCTTGTAGTGAATATACTGAGACATTCTCTCCTGTAGTGAAACTTGTCATTGTCAGAACTATTCTAACACTTGCAGTTACAAATAAATGGAGTATTCAACAAATTGATGTAAATAATGCCTTTCTTAATGACATACTTGAGGAAGATGTTTATATGCAGTAGCCCCCTAGGTTTGAGTCAGCTGATAAGTCATTGGTCTGCAAGGCACTCTATGGCCTTAAACAAGCCCTAAGGGTCTAGTTTGAAATGTTAAAAAGGTCTCTGATACAACTTGGGTTTCAGGCCAACAAGTGTGATCTCAGTTTATTTATGCTTCACTCCAACACCTTATCTATTATGGTCTTAGTCTATGTTGATGATATCATCATCACTGGAAATTCTTCATCATTTATAGGCAAACTCATCACAGAGTTGAATACTAAGTTTGCCCTCAAACAGCTTGGAAAACTGGATTATTTCTTGGGTATTGAAGTCACTCATCTCCCAAATGGCTCATTACTCTTGTCACAAACCAAATATATCCATGACCTACTAGTTAAAGCTAATATGGCCTCTGCAAATGGTATGCCCACACCAATGATCTGTAGCAGCAAACTCTCTAAGTTTGGTTCTACTATTGTTCCTGATCCCACGCATTTTAGATCTATAGTTGGGGCCCTTAAGTATGCCACCTTAACAAGGCCAGAGATTTCCTATTCAGTTAATAAAGTATGTCAATTTCTATCCAATCCTCTTGAGGAACATTGGAAAGTTGTAAAAAGGATCCTTAAATATCTAAGTAGAACTCTGCATCATGGGTTACTCATTCAGGATGCTCCCATTCATCAACCTCTGCCTCTTATAGGTTTCTGTGATGCTGACTGGGCATCAGACCATGATGACAGGAGGTCTACATCAGGTGCCTATGTCTTCCTAGGTCCTAACATCATTTCTTGGTGGTCAAGAAAACAGACTCTGGTGACCAGATCTAGTGCAGAAGCAGAGTACAAAAGTTTAGCATGACTCTCTGCAGAGATTCTTTGGGTTTAGTCCCTTCTCAATGAGCTTAAATACAAATTCCAAACACCCAAGATTTTGTGTGACAATCTCAGTACTGTCACTCTTGCTCATAATCCAGTTTTGCACAATCGCACTAAGCATATGAAAATTTACATTTTCTTTGTGAGGGAAAAGGTTATCAACAAAAGTTTGATTGTGGTTCATGTTCCTTCCCAGGATCAGTGGGCAGATGCTCTCACCAAACCCTTGTCTGCCTATAAGTTTCTTCATCTGCGTGACAAGCTCAGGATCTTTGACAAACACAACTTTGTCAACACACCCTCAACTTCTGCGGAGAAAAGTTAGAGATAATAATAAAATATCTAAGTTTACTATTCTAGATGTCATAAGATTTAGAGAATATTTTCTGTGTACAGCTGTCCCACTACAACTTTTCTGTGTACAGCTGTCCCACTACAACTATCAAGTTTGTTATGGGTTTCCTATATAATGGAACCTTGTATTCCTCATTTAATATGTGTTCCGGACTGGACCAATGACTAGGCATGACCCAATCCACTTTTGCTCCCAGAACGGCCAAATTACCTATGTCCAGCTAATATGGGCAGCATTTACCTTTCTGCCCCTCTATCGGGCACATATGGTAAGAGGGCCCACAGGGGCACCTGCTTCTCCTCAGCATTCCTGCCCATCATGCACGGCTCTACCATCCAGAAACGGCCACGACACCTGTGCCCAGAACTATGCCTTTGCCCGTGGCAACGACTAGTTTCGGGCACCTCTGCCCGTCCTAACGGCTAGTTTCTGGCAGTTACCTATTCTTCGGGAAACATATATTACGCCCCGAAAATAGGAACCGTTGGCCACGCGCTGGGGGCACTATAAAAACCCTCTCATTCGAGAGGGCCAGGTATTCTAAATCATCCTAAGAAACACACTTTTGTACTTCCCCTTTTCCTCCCCGATTCTTGCTTTAGCATCGAAGTACCTTGCAGGTACACCCCCTCCTCATCTCACACACCCAACATCACAGACGTCTTTCTTGGCCCACTTCAGGTTCTGATCAACCGTCAAGATCAGTGGCGTCGTCTGTGGGAAACCTGTTATCCCCGTCTTAACACCACCTCAGATTCAAGACCAAAATAACTCTCTGTCCAAGACTCCGATCATGGCAAGCCAAGATCACGTTCGTGACGCTCGCAACCCTGCTTTTCTCTCCGTCAGTAATGCCGATACTGACGGAACTGCACCTTTCTTCGGAGGCGACGCCCACCATCTGAGAGATGGGGCCATCGCGTCTCCCTCTCCCACTCGCACTGATCATGTTGAAGACCAGCCCTCCCTGGACCTCCAGCCCGTTCCAGTTCTGCCTAACGCCGACCCGGCCGTGGCGGCCCTTCTTGAAGCGCTCAACAAGACCAACCTCTTAATCCTCTAACAAAACGAGAGGATTGAGGCGTTAGAAGAATCTGCCCGACCAAGATTCCCTCAGCCGAGGAAAGATCTCCGAAGATCCAGAAGTCCACCTCCCAGACGCGAAGGTGACCGTCGGGTGCGCCAGGAGCCAGAGTCCCACGCCGTCCGAAAACGTGACCATATTTCCCCACGAAACCAGTACTCTCCAGGTAACAAGAGGACCAGAATAGACCAACGTTCACCCCTTGTCAGAGCAAAGGGCCGGGCACGAACACCGTCTCCCCGTAGAAGTCACCGCCCTGTCCCCGAGCGAAGTACCCGCTCCCCTTTATGGACTAGTTCCAGCAGCGACGACGAGCCTCACGATCCGTTGTCTCAGGAGATCATGGCTATGCGCCTCCCCAAGGGCTTGGAGAAACCACCGTCTTTGAGCACTTACGACGGTACGACAGACCCTGTTGAGCACATCGAAAATATCGATGCGCTGCTCGACTATCGTGGCGTCTGGGGCGCCATCAAATGTCGTATGTTCCCTACCATGCTCCGGAAGGGAGCAATGACCTGGTATAAACAACTACCCGACGAGTCCATCACCTCGTGGAGACAACTGGGGAGAATGTTTTCTAGGCACTTCACGACATCACGCCGCCATCCGAAGACCGAACCCTCCCTTGAGGCCATAATTCAAGGGAAAGATAAGCCTCTCCGGGAGTACATCGAGAGGTTCAATAAAGAAGCAGTGCAATTCCCTACCACCGATGACATGAAGAAGTTCTTACTCGAGCGGGGGCTTCGTCCCCGCATAGAATTTGCCAAAGCTGTTGGCATTGCTCCTCCCAGAACTCTTGACGCCTTCCTCCTCAAGGCGTAAACGTATATCCGGTATGAGGAGAAAGAGGCGGCCAACTTCGCCCGGGTATCACGCCACCAAGAAAGTGCCCGGGCCTCCAAAATCGATGAACCCTCGACATCTCGTCGGGGAGACAGAAGACGTGAAGATCGTCCCCGGGAATCGCAGGACAACAAAGGGCCCTCCGGCTGCTTCCATGATTATACTCCCCTGACAGTCTCCAGGGAGAAAATTCTCTCAGAATGTGCCAGATCGGAGTTCAAACAAGCAGGGGTTCGATTCCCTAAGCAGATACCGGCCAAGCCGAACGCTGATAAATCGAAATACTTCCATTTCCACAAGAGTCACGACCACACTACTGACGACTGCATCCACCTAAAGGATGCCATAGAGATACTGATCAGGGACAGTCACCTGAAGCAGTTCACGAAGAAGAAGGAAACTCCCCGGCAAGACGCCCAGGAGTCGAAGAAAGTCGAAGAAGAGGTGCCTTCCTCAAAAGAGACAAACCTTCAGGTCGCCATGAGCATTTCACGACCTGAAGACTTCTATGTTCCTGAAGAGCTCAGCGTTCCCCCTACTTCGCAGTCCATAGCCCATGGTAAACGTTCCCCTCCGCCATGGTTATCTTCGGAGGGGGCTTCAACAAAGCCACCATGGGCTCCGTGAAAAGAAAGTTCTAGCACCTACTCAGCACGAGCTCTAACAAGAGTACAACACTCGACAAGGTCTGGGGAGAATCGGTCCCCATCTCTTTCTACCAAGAGGAACTCCTCGGAGGGGCCCCGAACTCAAGCATTCCACTGCTCGTAAGAGCCCAGATGGAAAATTTTGATGTTCGTCGAATCTTAGTCGACCAAGGCAGCTCAGTCGACATCATGTACTCGCAGCTGTTCTCAACCCTCCAGCTAGATGAATCGCACCTCACTCTCTACGTGGGCTCTGACCTGCAGGGCTTCAACAGGTCGGTCACGATGCCCTGGGGGTATGTCGAGTTGATCGTGACTTTTGGATCCGCAGAGACGGCCAGATCTATCAAAGTCCAATTCCTGGTTATCGACTGCCCGTCTCTCTATCAGTGCATATTCAGGCGGCCAACCTTGGCCGAATTGGTGCCCGTACCGTCAATTGTTCACCTCAAAATGAAGTATTACACTTGTAAAGGTATGGTCGCCACCTTACACGGGGACATCGAGGCTGCAAGAAGGTGCTTCGAAGCGGCCACCAAGGGACTCAACACCATCGCTGCCAAACCAAAGACGTCCAATAAGCCGGCCTTGCCCAGCAGTTCCGAGGAAGCCAAGCCGCTGCCACACGTCGACTCTATCGACCTCGACAGCCGCTTCTTCGAAGATGATCAGAAGGAGACCTAGACTTGCCCGAGCAGCTCGTCCACTTCGACCAGCACCAGCAACGGGTCCTATCCGATGTGCCCGATTCCGGATGGCGAGTTCGAACTCGTCCTGCTCGGCGATGACCCTCAACGAGGAGTAAAGATAGGGACCGACCTTCCTGACATAGCGAGGAAACAACTCAAATCTTGCCTCTGAGAAAACGCAGACTTGTTCACCTAGAGCGCGGCAGAAATGCCCAACTTGGATCCTGCTGTCGCCTGCCATCAGCTCACAATTGACCCCGCCGTCAAGGCCATAGTACAACGTAGGAGAAAGCTGTCTCCGGAGAAAACGGAGGCTGCAGAACAAGCTGTAAAAGACCTTCTCGAGGAAAACTTTATTTCGGAATTCAAGTACACCACGTGGCTGTCCAACGTTGTACTCGTCAAAAAATCTAATGAAAAGTGGCGTATGTGTGTTGATTATATTGATCTCAATAAGGCATACCCTAAAGATGCTTACCCCCTCCCCAATATTGATAAACTTGTTGATAATTCTACCGGTTTTAAACTATTATCATTCATGAATGCCTATTCGGGCTACAATCAAATACCAATGACGAAAGGTGACAAAAATTACACGGACTTCATGACCGAATTGGGCAATTATTACTACAACGTAATGCCCTTCGGCTTGAAAAACGCCGGTGCAACCTATCAAAGGATGATGAACAAGGTCTTCCAGGGAGAAATCAACGACATGCTCGAAGTCTATATGGACGGTATGATTGTGAAATCCCACGAGGAAACCGATCACACGACCCTTTTAAGAAAGGTCTTCGAGCAAGCCAGGAAATACCAGATGCGTTTCAACCGGGAGAAATGCACTTTCGAGGTGCGAGCGGGCAAGTTCCTCGGCTTCTACCTGATGGAATTAGAAATCGAAGCCAACCCCGACAAGAGCAGGGCATTCTCCGAATTTCCAACGCCCCGCTCAAAGAAATCCATCCAATCCCTCAACGGGATGCTCGCTTCAATGTCCCGTTTCGTGGCCAAGTCTGCCCAGTACGCTCTGCCCTTCTTCAAACTCCTCCACAAGGAGGCAACGTTTGAATGGACGGAGGAATGCGACTAGACTCTCCTCCATCTAAAACGAGCACTATCAGAGCCTCCAGTTCTCTCTCGACCAGATAACGGCGAAACTTTGTACCTTTACCTTGCCGTAGCTACCGAGGCCGTTAGCGTCGCCCTCATCCGCGAAACGCCTGACGGGAAAAAGCCTATATACTTCACAAGAAAAACATTGCAGGGACTAGAGCTGAGATACTAGCAAATAGAGAAGGTAGCTCTGGCCCTCATTAACGTTGCGCGAAGACTGATGCACTACTTTCTGGCCCAAACGATCGTGGTTTGAACAGATTAACCCGTAAAGCAACTATTAAGACGACAAGATATGACCGGCCGAATGCTTAAGTGGTCGTTGGAACTATTCGAGTTAGACATTCAATATGAGAGCATAAAGGCCCTCAAGGCCCAGGCGCTCGCCGACTTCGTCGCCGAAATGACGTTCACGGACTCCCCCACTTGCGGGGCGCGCAAATGGACCATCTTCGTCGACGGGGCATCCAGCCCATCAGGAAGCGGGGTAGGTATCATCTTGGAAAATGACGAGGGAATCATTGTCGAAGTATCACTCACATTATCTTTCCCTACTTCAAACAACCAAGCTGAATATGAAGCCTTCCTCGCGGGTCTGCACTTAGCCGAGGACCAGGGGGCCGAAGAGGTCGTCATCTGCACTGATTCTCAGCTCGTGGCTCTTCAAGTTCGAGGAGAATATCAGAACAAGAACGAAAGCCTGTCTGAATACTTGTCCCTGGTCAAAGAAAAAATGACGAAGTTTGCTACAGTAGAAGTAAAGCATGTTCCCCGTGAACATAACGTTCGAGCAAACATGTTGTCTAAATTGGCAAGCACAAAGAAAAAGGGTAAAAAAAAATCCGTCACCCAGGAGGTGCTCCCTCGACCCAGCATCGAGAAGACCTCCACGATCCTCGACGTGCAAGTCATCAGCGACAGCAACTGCTGGATGACCCCCGTTTATAATTACCTCGCTAAGGATAAACTCCCATTCGACCCCAAAGAGGCCAACATAGTCAGGCGCAGAGCCTGCTCCTACGTCCTGGTCGAAAAAAAGCTCTACAGGCGAGGATTCTCCATCCCTTTGCTCAAGTGCGTCGAGGAAGGGATGGTCGCCCACGTCCTATGCAAGATCCACGAAGGGATCAATGCCCAACACCTCAGGGGGAGATCCCTCGCCAGAAAAGCCCTACGAGCATGGTACTACTGGCCGACCATGCAGCATGATGCAAAAGAACACGTGAAGAAATGCGACAAATGCCAACGGCACGGAGACATGCACTTAGCTCCACCTAACGAGCTCAAAGCCATGTCCTCCCCATGGCCCTTCGCATGGTGGGGTCTGGACATCCTGGGACCATTCGTTGTAGGGTCAAACCAGAAGAAATACTTGATAGTGGGTGTTGACTACGTCACAAAGTGGATAGAAGCAGAGGCTCTGGCCAAAATAAAGATCCACAACATACTTCACTTCTATAAGCGAAATATCCTTGTCCGCTTCGACATTCCACAAGCAATAGTCACCGGCAACAAGACACAGTTCACAGACAGAAAGTTCAGGACTTCGTCGCCCAACTAGGCACGAAACAACACTTCGCGTCCGTCGAGCATCCCTAAACCAACGGGCAAGGCCGAAGTGGCAAACAGAGTAATCCTGCGTTGCCTTAAATGTAGGCTGAATGAAACAAAGAAAGCATGGGTCGAGGAACTGCACAACGTACTCTAGGCCTACCGCACTACGCCCCACTCTTCGACCGAGGAAACTCCTTTCCGCCTAGCTTACGAGACTGAAGCAGTGATCCCCATTGGGATACACGTGCCACCTCGGTGGACTAAATCACCTCTGGACGAGGAGATAAATGACGAGGCACTAAGAGAAGAGCTCGACCTCATCGAAGAGGTCCGATCAGGAGAAGCTCTCCGTGAAGCCTCATTAAAGTAGAAAATTGCAATCAAGCACAACGCCAAGGTTATACGGCAAGAATTCCAAGTGGGCAGCCTTGTCTTAAGAAGAAACCACAAGGATTCTCGAGAAGGAAAACTCACCGCAAACTGGGAAGGACCCTATCGCGTCTGGGAAAAAACGGAGAATGGGGCCTACTACCTAGAATACCTCAACGGGGAAGAACTTGCTCGACCATGGAACGCCGAAAAGCTAAAACAATATTATAACTAAGGCCCTGATCATCGGATATCTTCGTCGAAGCGACGAATATAACATCCCGACTATGATGCATGCCCAGGTACAAGCGTCGCATACCATCTAAGATAGGATCCCGCTCAAGAGCGAGCAGGACCCCTGCCCGACGGCGGTTCCTCAATCGAGCCCGCCGTCATTGAAGTACCATGATAGGCAGAACACCTAGCTCGCGATGAGAGGTTCATACCGCGAACTCAGGCCTCAAACGCGACCTGAGCTCCGCTCTCATGCCCGGAAGCTACCCAGGCCGTTCGACCAGTCCCTCTCACTGTCGAACAAATCTATGTTGAGTAAACCCCGAAACAACAAATCATTCGAAGTTACCCTTATTACGAGCACACACACATATCGAGCAAAGTTACTAGACTTAGCAAAAATAAAAACAAACAAAACCATGCACGAGTATAAAACATACAAAACCGACCAGGACGGCCGGACACATACATATCAAAATAATTAGTGACCACGAGGGCCACAATTGTGCTTGTTACATGATAAAGGGGCAACGCCCCATACAAAATAATAAAATTACATAAAACATGGCACGCAGGCCAGAAATATCACAACAACGAAAAAGAGACATCATTCCTCCATCTGCTCGGTCTCCTCGGGAATAGGCTGCTTTGGCTGAGACTCCTTGTCAAGGATACGGGCATGCTCATCGCCAATCTAGAGGAAGTCGGGATTGAAAATCTTACCATCTTCAACATGAATCAGAAAATTGGTCCCTTCCGTGGATAGCTGGACCCCTGGATTCACGAGTCTGAGTTGGGCCACAACATTGTTGAAAGATTCCTCCCCGATGGCATAGACATCATCCTCTGCCCGCACAATGCAAGCAATCAGCTCAGCCCGAGTCTTTAGCACATTTAACTCGTCAGATTCATCTTCAGCCGGAGCCGCCGCAGACCTCATCTACTCGAACAAGTCCTCGACAGCTTTCTTCTCAGCGATTAAGGTGTCATTTTCCTCTTTTAACTTGGCAGCCTCCTCCTGGGACTTCCTCCTCGCGTCATCAGCAACCTTGGCCTTCTCTTTGGCCTTCTTCACCTTTTCTTCCAGGGCTGATATCGCTGCCTGGGCCTTCTTTAGCTCGGATTCAGAGGAGGAGTCTTCCTTGGCGTAGACCGCCGCCATCTCCAATACCCTGATCAGCGCAGAGGCATCCTGCGCCAGCATCGCCCACTTCCTCGGGCGGTCCATACCCTCGAGCTTTAGGGACTCTTCCCAAGGAACCGTCAAGGATGAAACCTCAAAGAACTTTCTGTCATAGAAGCAGGGAGGAAGCTCAAACTTGCTCTTCTCCGCCGCCCGACTGAGATCCACCAGCTCGTTTGGTTTGGTTCGCTTAAACCTGAAAGCCCCGGGCACAGGAGATCCCTAGGCAGAAGAAGGAAGGGGCGAGGAGCTCCCCGCAGCCAGCTGAGGAGGGGGCACCCGTTGGGTAAGTCGAGGCTTTGGATTAGTCGCGCCCGCCTTGCCCTTCGTCAGAGCATTCTTCACCATCCTTTCGTGAGCTGAAGGCATTTCACCTGCAAAAACGTAACGAGCACGTTAGCGAACAAAGAAAACTATAATCCGGACAAGCTAAAAAAGTAAAGACTACCAAGCAACTTAAGGGCGTCAACATGGGTCATGCACTGAAGAAGCCTTTTTCGTGTTGATATAACGGTTTTCCACTCTTTGCCCTCCATCTTCCTCGAAGATCGGGTCCCCCTTCTTGGTCCAGCACTCTGCGAGTTTAAAGCTGTTAACGTAGTTTACTAGCGCTGCATAGCCAGCCTTGTCATCCTCGTTCAGCATCTCCAGTTGGGCAAGGTAATGGTCAGTGCCCCAGAAAAAATGGTCCCTGCTGCAACAGAAGGGAAACTTAAACACGTTGTCTGCCACCAACTTCCCATGCTCGTCATACAGATCATTACCGTCCTCGTCCGTCGACACTTCCCAGGCATACGTAGTATCTTGAGCTTTCTCTGACACAGGTTCAATGATTTAGAACCTCTCCTTAAAGGTCCGGATAGACTCAGAGAAAGGTTTGAACAATTTATTCACTTGCTTCAGCGAAACCCAGCCGTGCTTTCTCCCCGAAACCTGCCTCTGGAGGTGAAAGATTGTGAAAAATAAAGTCAGGATAACTCCTATCTTCAGGAACTCACAAGTCAGCTCGAAAGCACAGATGAATGCCAACGAGTTAGGGTGCAGTTGTGATGGGGCCAGGTCCAAGTGTGCGAAGACGGACCGCTGAAATTCGGTGAAGGGCAGCCTCAACCCTATGTCTTTAAAAGCACACTCGTACATCGGGAACATCTCCCCGTAATCCGTACATATATGGTCGTCCTGACTTGGGAAGTGTACCTTCCACTCCCCTTCTGGCCCCACGTTCGTGAAGACATCCCCGATATATGAAGCGAAAATGGAGGCGTGCTCGGCAGGCTCCGCAACTGTCCACTCCTCTGCGGAGGTCCTATCAGGGAGAGTTTCCCTGACATCGCTAGGGAAAGTTGAAGCTTCCATATCACGGCTCTTCGAGGAGCTCTCCTCGGACGAGTCTATAAGAAACTTTTTCTTGGGTTCGCGTGCCATCTCGTTCACCTGAAAAGCAGAGGACAAAAGTGAATTCGACTGCAGAATCAAATCCACCCTTCCACCGTTAGTCAAATGAAAGGGCGCACAAAGGGCCAAGGACGACGTCCCCGACCTAAGCCCTAAATCAAATAGCACGAAAGTACCGTGCGAGGAGGTGCCCGGGGGTAACCCCTCCTGCACGTACGGGGAGATTCTCCCCGGGTCGCTATCCAGTTTTCTGTTTGAAGCTTCACCAGAAAACTCATAAACTCACCGGAAAATTCATGAGAACGCTGGAAAACTCATGAGCTCCTCCAGTTATGCTCACGCTCGTCATCGCAACGACGTCGAAAAAAGCCTAAATCTACAGTTCCTAAAAGCTCCGGTGACCACGACGACGGCAGAAAGTGGCCAAGCCACCGTCTACCACCAACAATCACCGGAAACTGCTACGGTAACTACCTAAAGTCATCCTAGCCACATGCATTCTAGCAAAACGAAAGAAAAAAGTTGGAAAAAAAGATCAGTAATGAGTAACTTACGTGGTCGAGGAAGATTTAAAGAGTCGAAGATGCTGCTCGGAGCCTTGTACAGCGGCGGAAATGGTGGCTAATGACGGCGATAGACTGGAAACTCGAAGAGAAGTATGTAGGAGGAGAGAGAAGCGAAAAGCGCAAATGAGCATCTTCTTCCCCTATTTATAGGCACTTTTAAGGCACGTGCACGAGCACGCGCGGATAGGGGCATCTTCATGACCCTAGCCTAGCCATCATGATGCATTTAATGCTGACAAGACTCGAGGCACACGTGGCGTCACGTCTCTTCAGACTACCTCAACCGTTGGTCTCCTCGCACGCCGGGCAGACCAAACATCGTTACGTATCCCGCGGGCACTAAAACCCACGGGCATCATAGAACAACTCCACCTCGTCGACATGCGACGACCCCTTTAGAGTTCCCCGGGATTGCGAGCTATCCTTAAATCATTACTCCCATGCTCGGGAGCAACGACTTAGGGGGCTCCTGTTCCGGACTGGACCATTGACTAGGTATGACCCAATCCACTTCTGCTCCCAAAACGGCCCAATTGCCTATGTCCAGCTAATATGGGCAGCATTTACCTTTCTGCCCCTCTACCGGGCACATATGGTAAGAGGGCCCACATGGGCACCTGCTCCTCCTCGGCAGTCCTGTCAGTCATGCATGGCTATACCATCCAGAAACGACCACGACACCCGTGCCCGGGACTACGCCTTTGCCTGTGGCAACAGCTAGTTTCGGGCACCTTTGCCCATCCTAACGGCTAGTTTCTAGCAGTTACCTATTCTTCGGGAAACAATTATTACGCCCCAAAAATAGGAACCGTTGGTCACGCGCTGGGGGCAATATAAAAAGCCTCTCATTCGAGAGGGTCAGGTATTCTAAATCATCCTAAGAAACACACTTTTGTACTTGCCTTTTTCCTCTCCCGATTCTTACTTTAGCATCGGAGTGCCTTGCAGGTACACCCCCTCCTCATCTCACACACCCAACATCACATACGTCTTTCTTGGCCCACTTCAGGTTCTGATCAACCGTCTAAATCAATATGAAAATCAATATACAAGATCTTTCATCAAATTTTATTCTAATAACATTCTCTCTCTAAAACCAATTCTAACACATTTGAACAAATCACTATTTTATGCGCTATTAATGACAATATTGTCAAACAACAACTATAAAGGGACTATAGTTGCCTGGTAGAATTTGATCAAATTATTATTTTCAAAAGGCGGATGCGCCAGTGGAAGGGCATTTAGAAGATCAAAGCTCCTGAAAGAATCAGGGCATTCATTTGGCTTATCTTTCATAAGGGCATCAAGACTAAGCAATTTTTACACTAACGTAAAATTGGAGATCACTACTGTGCCGATTGTGTAGGTGATGAAGAATCAATTATCCATGCCTTGATGGACTGTAAAATGGTGAAACATATTTGGATGCAGTTAATCAGAATCACTATGAGGGAAAGGTTTTTTTTTCTACTAACTTGCAGGAATGGCTAGACATCAACATGGCTCACAGTTTATGTAGCAGGGAAGATATGGAATGGCAATCAATATGGGCCACATGTTGCCATACATTTTAGTATTGGCGTAATCAAAGGAAACATGGTGCTTAATACGTGATGCCATTCAACCTTGTTTCTGAAATTCTGATGCATGTTCATCACTACAGCAAAAGCATGGTTATGGCAGATTGCTAATCACCCTAAAGTAGTGAGACAGGTAAAGTGGCTTAAACCTGACGAAGGATGGTGCTCTCTGAATATAGCGGATCTAGCTGGTACGAAGACTATGAGGAATGTGATCATGTAATTTGTTGTTGTTTTGGGCTCGGCCCTCCTCCTCATTCATTAAAAAAAGGAGTAAATCATAACTATTAAAATGTAAAAATTCATATCATGTTTAAGAAAAATTCATCTTTTCTTAAAAGCAATTCAAATTCATCTTAACCATCCATGTAATTGTCAAATAATGGGTTATTAGAACAGTTATTGTGAGTCAAAATTGGAGACCATTATGATTGAAATCCAACTTGAACTGCAGCTGCAAACTGTAATCAGTAAAACGACATACTAAACATGTTCTATGAAATAATATTGATCGTACCGGGATCAGACAGTGATGGTGGCCAACGGCGTCTGGAACGGCAGCTCCGGTGATGGTGAGAGACGGTGGGGGGGTGTACCTGCAAGGTACTCCGATGCTCAAGTGAGAGAGTGTACAAAATATCGGCAAATACAAAAAGAGAGAGTGGTAGGAAGAATAGTTTCTAACCTGACCCTCTCAAATGAGAGGGTATTTATAAAGAGCCCCCAGCGCGGGGCCAACGGTTACCTGCAATGGGCTGGATCAACTAGGCCCACTCCAAGTAACTGCTAGGGCTTACGTGTAGTACTGAAGACCAGCACGTGGTCTTCGCCCTAGAGTAACTGCTCCTAGATTTCCGGAAGTAGGGCAGACCGAATCTTTCGGAAGTGGGAGGTTACTTGGAACGTGTCCACGCGGGATGGACCGTTGGGTGCTCCTCGCGGGGAGGAGGCTTCTGTGTCGAGGAGATGTGAAGCCCGTAGGAAGGATATGGCCTCGCGGGGAGGCGATACTGTCCGTCGAGGAGGGACGAGTAGCATGCTCGCGGGGGAGAGGTTAGCTTGTCGAGGAGCCACATCTCAGCGGGGTGGGACGTCCTCGACTCCTACTGTCCAAGGTGCCCGACACTACCTGAGTGCCCAGCGAGACTGTGGCTAGCACGTGGCAGTCGCGTGCCCGAAGAGGGACCTTGCCTTATTGGGCCTCCCCGGGCAGTATGGGTTGGGCCTGCTCGACTGTTGGGCAGCCTCGGCCCAGTCCAGATCAAATATCATAATTGATTGTCTGTCTAAAACATGAAGAACATTAAAAAAAAAGACTAAAATTGTATGTATCACCAAAAAATATCATGGTTATCATCTTCATCATCCCAATCTTCTTCAGGTTTCAGCTCCTAATGAGCTTCCCATCTTTGTCTTTGATCTTTGGTGGATCCCACCCCTTAACCACAGACTTCCAAGCCTTTCCATCCGTAGACTTGATAAACGCCACCATGCGAACTTTCCAATAGTCATAATTGGAACCATAAAGTATTGGTGGTCTATTAAGAATTCCTCCTTCTTTATCCATCGAACCAGAAAGTATCATCCCTGAATCTCACCCAGATACAGAGCAGGATGCCTGCTCTAATACCAATTGAAATTCTGGTCAAGCAGATCACTAAGATGTCAGGAAGGATGTCGTGACACTTGATCTCTGCTTCTCACAAGGATTATGGAAGAACAACGTAAACTGCAGAATGTAAACAACACACAGAAATTGTTAACCCAGTTCGGTGATCAACAACACCTACGTTTGGGGGCTACCAAGCCAGGAATAAAATCACTAAGTAGAATTGGTTCTAAGCTAAACTCCAACGTTTACAACTTAGCACCTAGAAACTACCCGTCCTAGATTTCTACCTAAGACTCTCCTAGGTATGAGACCCTTCTCAATTCCCTTCCAATCACAGCAGTGACTGAAAATATTACAACTCAATAAAACAATCCTTCTCAAGTATTCACACAATACACGAGAGGATCACAAGTACAAACCCTAATACTTCTAAAACAGCTGCAATATTCAACAACTTAAACTAGGTTAAATCCAACCTATTTATAATGCAAAACTCAGCTGGACTTGGGCTTCAAAAGCGCAGCAATTCTGGTCCTCAGAATCTGCGACCTAATCATTTCTTTAATCCCAAGTTTCCAAAAATGTCTCCTTACAAGGAAATCGTATATTCCATTTAGAATCAGAATCTCTGATTCCACAATCTCAGATGCCACCTGACATCAAGTCATATTCCAATCACACCTGTTACCAAAAACAGTTATCCCAAAACTGTAACAGACAAAGATGTCAAATCCACCTGATATGACATCTTGTCTAACATCTTAACCTTCAGTTAGTTCATCATGTTAAGACATCTTGTCCAACATCTTTCTGCTAAGTTAGTTTTACCAAAATTAATGCCAACCTCAAAGGCAAGGACTCAACACAACTTACCCCTCAAATTCTGGGACCATACCTTTATTACTGCTGCTTATCTTATAAACCGTCTGCCTAGCCTCAGCCTTCAAAACCAATCTTCATACTCCATTCTTATGCATAAAACCCCGTCTGTTATATTCTTAGGGTGTTTGGCTGTGCATGATTTCCTTTCCTTAGACCATACAATACTCACAAACTTGCATTTAGATCTCAGGAGTGCATTTTCTTAGGCTATTCCACCTCCCACAAAGGGTATAAATGTCTTGCCTCCGATGGTCGTATTTATTTGTCCAAAGATGTACTCTTTCATGAGTCTAAATTCCCTTACTTGGAACTATTTCCCACCTCTGTGCCAGCCACATCTAGGCCTTATTCCTCTCACCCCTGGCTTATCCCAACTGCCTTTTTCTCCCCCACCCCCTTCAACAAATTAATCATTCTCCTTCTCTTCCTACTACACCTCATTCTTTTGCCAATAGTACTCCCAATGTCACTTCCTCCCTATCTCCTCCCACCTCTCACTCTCTTTCTGCCACTACAAGTGCTGCTTCTTCCAGCTCTGACATAACTGAAGCTAGCACTATCTCTCGTTCTTCCTCTGTGTCTATATCACCAACTGCCCCTCTCATCACTATACTCTCACACTCTCAGCCTTTAGTTCATCCTCTTAACACCCATGCCACGCAAACTAGAGCAAAACATGGCATCGTTAAACCTAGACTGTACCCTACCCTTCTCCTCACTGACATGGAACCTACATCAGTTAATCAGGCCCCGTCCTCCCCTCACTGGTTTCAGGCAATGAATGATGAGTACCAGACACTTTTAAAGAATAAAACTTGGACATTGGTGTCTCTTCCTGCCACTAAGAAGCCCATTGGCTGTAAATGGGTGTTCAGAGTCAAAGAAAACTCTGATGGCTTAGTCAACAAGTACAAGGCCAGGCTTGTTGCTAAGGGTTTTCATCAACAGGCAGGTAGTGAATATACTGAGACATTCTCTCCTGTAGTGAAACCTGTCACTGTCAAAACTATTCTAACTCTTGCACTTACAAATAAGTGGAGTATTCAATAAATTGATGTAAATAATGCCTTTCGTAATGGCATACTTGAGGAAGATGTTTATATGCAGCAACCCCCTGGGTTTGAGTCAGCTGAAAGTCATTGGTCTGTAAGGCACTCTATTGCCTTAAACAGGCCCCTAGGGTCTGGATTGAAATGTTAAAAAGCTCTTTGATACAACTTGGGTTTCAGGCCAACAAGCGTGATCCCAGTTTATTTATGTTTCACTCCAACACCTTATCTATTATGGTCGTAGTCTATGTTGATGATATCATCATAACTGGAAATTCTTCATCATTTATAGACAAACTCATCACAGACCTGAATGACTCATTATTCTTGTCACAAACCAAATATATCCATGACCTACTAGCCAAAGCTAATATGGCCTCTGCAAATGGTATGCCCACACCAATGATCTCTAGCAGCAAGCTCCCTAAGTTTGGTTCTACTGCTGTTCCTGATCCCACGCATTTTAGATCTATAGTTGGGGCCATTCAGTATGCCACCCTAACAAGGCCAAAGATTTCCTACTCAGTTAATAAAGTATGTCAATTTCTATCCAATCCTCTTGAGGAACATTGGAAAGCTGTAAAAAGGATCCTTAGATATCTAAGTAGAATTCTGCATCATGGGTTACTCATTCAGGTTACTCCCATTCGTCAACCTCTTCCTCTTATAGGTTTCTGTGATGCTGACTGGGCATCAGACCATGATGACAGGAGGTCTACATCAGGTGCCTATGTCTTCCTAGGTCCTAACATCATTTCTTGGTGGTCAAGAAAATAGACTCTGGTGGCCAGATCTAGTGCAGAAGCAAAGTATAGAAGTTTAGCACAACTCTCTGCAGAGATTCTTTGGGTTTAGTCCCTTCTCAATGAGCTTAAATGCAAATTCCAAACACCCAAGATTTTGTGTGACAATCTTAGTACTGTCACTCTTGTTCATAATCCAGTTTTGCACAACCGCACTAAGCATATAGAAACAGACATTTTCTTTGTGAGGGAAAAGGTTCTCAACAAAAGTTTAATTGTGGTTCATGTTCCTGCCCAGGATTAGTGGGCAGATGCTCTCACCAAACCCTTGTCTGCCTCTAAGTTTCTTCATCTGCGTGACAAGCTTAGGATCTTTGACGAATACAACTTTGTCAACACACCCTCAACTTTTGCGGAGGAATGTTAGAGATAATAATAAAGTATCTAAGTTTACTATTCTAGATTTCATAAGATTTAGAGAATATTTTCTGTATACAGCTGTCCCACAGCTGTCAAGTTTTTTATGGGTTTCCTATATAATAGAACCTTGTATTCCTCATTTAATTTGAAAATCAATATACAAGATCTTTCATCAGATTTTATTCTAACAACATTCTCTCTAATACCAATTCTAACACATTTGAACAAATCACTATTTTATGCTCTATTAATGAAAATATTGTCAAACAACAACTATAACGGGACTATAGTTGCGTGGTAGAATTTGATCAAATTACTATTTTCGAAAGGCGGATGCGCCAGTGGAAGGGCATTTAGAAGATCAAAGCTCCTGAAAGAATCAGGGCATTCATTTGGCTTGTCTTTCATAAGGGCATCAAGACTAAGCAATTTTTACACCAACATAAAATTGGAGATCACTACTGTGCCGATTGTATAGGTGAAGAAGAATCAATTATCCATGCCTTGATGGACTGTAAAATGGTGTAACATATTTGGATGCAGTTAATCAGAATCACTATGAGGGAAAGGTTTTTTTTTCTACTAACTTGCAGGAATGGCTAGACATCAACATGGCTCACAGTTTATGTAGCAGGGAAGATCAGGAATATGGCAATCAATATGGGCCACAGATTGCCATACATTTTGGTATTAGCGTAATCAAAGGAAACATGTTGCTTAATACGTGATGCCATTCAACCTTGTTTCTGAAATTCTGATGCAGGTTCATCACTACAGCAGAAGCATGGTTATGGCAGATTGCTAATCACCCTAAAGTAGTGACGGCTATGAGGAACGTGATCATGTAATTGTTGTTGTTTTGGGCTCCGGCCCTCCTCCTCATTCATAAAAAAAGAGTAAATCGTAACTATTAAAATGTAACAATTCATATCATGTTTAAGAAAAATTCATCTTTTCTTAAAAACAATTCAAATTCATCTTAACCATCCATGTAATTGTCAAAATAATGCGTTATTAGAACAGTTCTTGTGAGTCAAAATTGGAGACCATTATGATTGAAATCCAACTTGAACTGCAGCTGCAAACTGTAATCAATAAAACGACATACTAAACATGTTCTAAGAAATAACATCATAATTGATTGTCTGTCTAAAACATGAAGAACATTAAAAAAAGATTGAAATTGTATGTATCACCAAAAAATCTCTTGGTTGTTGTTCTGTCTATACACTCAAATAAAAGAATTTTTTCACTTACAAATGAATCAATACAATATAGACTCTACTTTCCTAAACCAATGAATGTTCATATCTCAAATGAGGAGCATATAAATCATAAGGCTTCCACAAAAAATCAACAGAACAAGGTTTCTTTGCATCAAGTCTTCTCCATGGTTTCCCTTTACCACTCCAATGCAACAAACTAACAGGTCCAGAATGCAAACTCCTACAGCTATCAACAACATTATCACCACCAAGACCATGTTGATTCCATCTGTGATCAATAGCTTCAACCTCACCACCAAAAACCATCAAAAAAGGCGGTAATGATCCCAATTTATAAACCCTTCTCTCCTTCTGAATCTCCATCCATTTCTCAATCTTCTTCGTGTATTCGCCTTCTCTCCATTTCACCAAATCCATCACCATAACACCTGTATTGAAATAACACGGCTTCTTCTTTCTTCCCTTAAACTCCTCTGAAAACTCGTAACTCGACCAAAACTCATAGCTGAAATACCTTGTGAAATTCGCGTGACAATACTCCGGTGCACCAATAACCTTCGAATCGCTCAACGAAACTTTCCATAGTTCTTGAATATCATCAACAACTATAACATCAGAATCCAAATATATAACTCTCTCAACACATTCTTCAAGTAAATCAGCTAAATAGCTTCTCGCATAATTCAAAGGATTCTCTAACGCTTGTCTTATCGAAGGCGATATCAGATTCTCAACTAAACTTTCATTGAAAACATAAACTTTGAATCTCAACGAAGGAAACGAACCATGAACAATCCTATCAAACTCATCTTTTTTCACCAATCTTGAATCTGATGCAACGAAATGAAAGAACAGATTCTTAGGACATGAAGTGTGTTTAAGAACAGAATGAATAGCAGCCATAGAGCCTCTCAAGTAATCCCAATCAATAGTCATTGAAACATGAACAAGTGAAGAATCACATACAAATTGATCAACAGGAGAATCAATTTTTCTATCAACCACTTTGCATTTTTGCTGATTTCTATATTCTGGGGCCTCTTTGAATATCATAAAGGAATCAACTTTGGACTCAAATTCATTGACTTTGTTTGTGATTTTGTTGGGTAGAGATCTAGTAGCATTAACTTGAAAGAAAAAAAAAGAACATGAGAAAAAAATGAAAACAAAAAGAGATGATTTTGATAGAAATAACATCACTAAAAGAGGATTATAGTGATTGAAAGAAGAAGTCAAGGATTTAGAAAAGAGAAGAAGATGAATGAGAGACAAGGGTTAAGGAAAGTGTTATTTAAATGGAACAGAGGAAAGAAAACTATGAAACGCGTTTTGTAATGATGTCACTTTCATGTGACTAAGTTAGAACATTCAACTTTTGTTTGTCTTTGGAATTTGACATTAGGAACTTTCTTATGGGCTTCTTTTTTACCTAATATGTGGGTCCCAACCAAAATTTGAAAATTGATTTTTATTATTTTGTAATTGAAAACTTTTGATTTTCAATAATCAATTGAGATTGTGTAATTGACTACTATTAAATGTTGCAATAAACACTAAAACAACAAGAGAATAAAAATAATTAAAATGGAATTCATGGAGTCTAAGTTTAAGTGATTAGTAAATTATTTACCAATTGTGTTTTGACTCAATGAGTAATATTTATTTGTGTGTGAATAATTATAAAACCGTGTGAGTTACATTTATATATGACATGCATGCACCTTTGAATAGAAATATTAAATTAACATTGGATGCTTTAAATTTTTGAATTGGGAGTATAACATATGCGACCACGTGCTTTGCATATGTTGTCGCACACGCATTATTCAATTCATATTTAAATTTAATAGTCATGGCTGGCCAAACACGCTATCAATGATTCTATATAGTACTACCATGTTTTAATTTTATTCATATTATTGTTGGTTACAATTTTTTTCCCCATAAAATACAATGTACTATTCTTTTATATTTTTTTATTGGCAAAATATTTAACTTTATCTCGAAGTTTATTTTATTCTCTTAATTTTAAAAAGTGTTATATTGATTCATTAACTCTTCAAAACGTTTCATATTAATTCTTTTCGCCTTATTAGCGACAGAAAAATTCAAAAATCAATCGTTAAAATTCGCCGCTAATAAGACAAAAGAATTAATATAAAACGTTTTGAAGAGTTAAGAGACCAAAATGATACTTTTTAAAGTTAGGAGAGCAAAATGAACGCCGAATTAAAGTTAAAATATCAAAAAATGATATTTTACCTTTTTTATTTGTTTAATAGTTTAAAAGGTACAAATTATTAAAAGATTAATGGATATTGAGGTTAAAAAATATTTTACACTATAATCATTAAAATTTTATTAATGTTTGACCTTTTGTTTAATTATCTATAAAGTAATATTTATTGTTTCACTATTTATTGTTTTACCTTATATATTTATCCTTCTATAATAATGCTTAAAGATTTTATTGAAAAAACAAATAAATTGTTTTTAGTTAATCAACCCTAAGTTTTAGGTTGTGTATGTGGTTAACTACTTTTGTATTTGATTATTACGGATTGAATACGTGGTTAACACAAATAAGTAATTTTGTTTATGCTTATTACTAATTTTGTATATGGTTACTAATTAATGTTAGTTAGTAATAAGTATATATATAAGTGAAGTAACTCATATTTGTATGAATAACTAAGTATAATTGAATACAATCTTCACTGTAATTTCTCTTAATTTTCTATTTATCATTGACATTTTGAACTCGATTCTTGATTGTGTAAGATACACAAATTTCTGCAACTATCAACCAAGTAAAGATGATTGGTGGTAATGGCCTCCCAAACTCACTTCTAATCCTTGATGGCAAAAATTGGGAGAGATGACACAAATAAATGAAGACTTTGTTTGGCTATCAAGAAACACTCGAAGTAGTTGCAAAAGGTGTTTAGATCTCGTGGAAAATGTAACTGAAGCACACAGAATGTTCATAAGGAAGTGAAAAAGAAAGATTACAAGGTTATGCACTCGATACAAGCATTTTCATATACTTCAAATTTTGACAGGATTTATCAAGTTGAGAATGCTAATGAGGCATGAGATATCTTGATCAAATACTATGAAGGAGATGACAAAGTGAAGAGTGTTAAGTTACAGTCTATAAGAAGACAATGTGAATTGTTGCAAATGAAGAAGAATGAAACTGTAGCATGTCTATACAGCAAAGAGTTAAGGTTTGGTTCATACAATGAAAAGTTGTGGTGAAATGTTGATCGAGACAATGGTGATTGAAAAGGTGATGAAGAAATTCACTCATCGATTATGTGATATTTCTATACAAGAATATGACAATTTAGAAACTATGAAGATGAAGGATCTTAAAGGGTCTTTAGAAGCATATGAGTTAAGGATTCTTGAAAGAAAGGGAGTGCAAGATTCAGTTTAAGCTCTGCATGCTCGAACTTTCAAGAAGAATGATGGTTTCGAGAGGAATAAAGGAAAGAAGATTCAAGATGAATTCAAGAAGTATACAGTTTCAAGATCCTATAAAACCAAGCTTGATGGTAAACTTGAATCATTCAAGAAAGGAGGAGGGACATCAAACTCCAACCAACAAACTACTCAAAGAAAGAACCTGAACCATATTTAGAGCTATAAAAATGAAAATTATGGTCATTATGAATCAGATTGCTCGTACAATAAATGAAAAGATAAAGTTCAAGACAATAATGATGATGAAGCCAATATAGTTCAAGATAATTCAGATAATAACATTGTATTGTTTATGGCTGCAATGTATGAAGATCAACATAAAGCAACACCACTACAAAAAAAGTGATTTTCCATCGGTTAGAAAAAGGTTTTTACCTCGGTTTATTGGACGAGGTAAAAAAGCGTGCCATGAAAAGTGTGTCACTTTTCTCCTAATTAAACTGCCACATGGGGGGAAATGTTTAATTGGTCATGTGTTTAATCCCCAACAACACCAATTTTCGTATTTTTTTGAAAACACGCAATAGTCCCTTAAAAACCATTCTGTTACTTGAAATGGTCCCTACCATTAGTTTTTCTGAAAAAAAAACTTTAACTTTTGCCTTGCTGGACATGTAAAATGTGACATGACTTTTTTTTTCTATCGTTGTTTATTAATTATCTAAGTTTTGAATTTTTAACAAAAAGAGAAGAAAAGAAACCCTAAGTTGGTCGCCACACTATTTCTCTCTTTCTCTCTTCTCTTTCTTCCACCACCACAATCCTTCATCTCCTGCTTTATTTCTCTATTCTCCTTCAATCCATACAAGATCTTCAAGGATTTGATGGAGATCTGCTTTTCATGTGCATTCATACATACAAACAGGATCACACATTGGTTCCCTCTTCTATAGGATTGTGCCTTGCAGGGATCTTTGGGTTTGTGTGTGTTTGTTAGTTGTTTTATTATTTAATTGTTTATGTTTACTAACCTTTAATCAAAATTCAAAAATATTTTGTTTTCTTTCACTAACATTTTCAGGGGAAGAATAGGTTAAAAATACCAAAAATCAGTCCTGCAGCTCGAATGAATTTCCTCTGAACAAAGTCAAAGTTGATCTGCAATTAATTCAAAAATTGTCTGATCAAGAGTTTCCAAGTTTTAATTGATTATTATTCAAGAGACTCCAAGGATCATGTGTTTATTTCCATGCCTTCTTTGACAAGTAAGAAAATCGAGCCAAAACCAAGACAACACATCAAAAAGCCATTTTTTCTCATTTTTCACTGTGTTAATCGATTAACCTAATTGCACTGTGAAATGGTTAATCGATTAACACGTGCAATTTTTAAAAAAATGTGCCAAATTCAAATTCTGCAGCAATTGGCACCAATTTTCATCATTTTGATCACATGTGGAATATTCTAGACCATCTCATTTTAATTCCCTACATCATCATAATTAATTCCCACCATGTACCTCCACTAATCACCACTCTTTTGTGATTTCCCTCCAAATTTGAGTTCCAAACCTAATTTTGATCTTCCAAGCCTAATTCCAAACCACCAAATTTTCCAAGCCTAAGTTCTATAAATAAAGGCTTAATTTCATTCATTTCACAAGCTTTTGATAGCCAATAAACCTCTTGCAAATTCTATTCCCAACTATAAATTTTCAGTAAAGCTCACATTTCTTCTTTTGAAAGTTAACAAGAATTCACATTGAATCTTGTTCAACTTTGAGCTAAACCTTCATCCAAGCTTGTTTTCTTCATCAATTCTCATAGATCAAGGCTTTGTTGTTTGGATCTTGAAGCAATTTGAAGGAATTTTCAAATTTGAAGTGGTAATTCATCTTTCACCATTGTTGAAGCTTCATCTTCATCTTCCATAATGTAGATCATTGAAGATTCTTGTTACTTGATCCTTTGGATCTCGTAATTGTGTTTGATTGCTGGATTTTGCTGCTGTTTTACTCAAAAATTCGTGCACAATTGAATCCTTGATCCTAAGATGTTTGAAGAAATGAGTGATCAAGGATTTGGCAATTTTCAAACCGATTTTCTGCTGTTTTTACAATGTTAATCGATTAACCAAAACCAGTACAATTAGGTTAATCGATTAACAGCTTGTTTCTGCGCAAAAATTGGAAGTTTGCACTGGTTAATCGATTAATATAATTACACTGTGGGTAGGTTAATCGATTAACCAACATCCAGAATGTGTTTTTTTGCTTGTTTTTGGGGTTGTTTTGGTTTTTCTTCCTCCTTCTT
This sequence comes from Lathyrus tuberosus, assembly GCA_022829125.1. Lineage (NCBI taxonomy): Eukaryota > Viridiplantae > Streptophyta > Magnoliopsida > Fabales > Fabaceae > Lathyrus > Lathyrus tuberosus. The sequence continues at coordinate 405,024 of JALAZF010000014.1, read as the reverse complement.
CCCCTTTTTTCTTATTTTAGCCTTGAAACACATTGTTGAGATTAATCTCTCTTCAATTTCAATGGACTTTGGATATGGTTAGAGTAATTAAACATTCATTAGTTCAAATCTATCTTTAAATGAATTGTTGAATTCATTTGAGGTGCTTTGAATTAGTGATATGTTTTCACACTTAAATCTATCAATTAAAGGTGATTGAACTTGAAGATGAAAGGTTCTCGACTTTGTAATTCAATTGGCTTTCTCTTCATCTATTTCTTTTTTTATTTTGATCGATGAAAGTCTTATGGATCTTAGAATTTCTTTGTTGAATTCTTGATCAAGACTAGATCGTTACCTATTTTCTTTTCGTGCGGTATTGCTTTTGGATGACGATCTACATATCGTTCATCTAGCAGCATTAGCATAAAGATCTATTGACCGGCCTCTTTGTAGGGTAATTACTCCGTAAATTACTCGGCGATTGCTTAACATAGCGCAACATTTGTCCCTCTTTATCCAATTCAGAATTTGAACTTTCGTGGTTCGGACCTTGATTGGTCGCGTCAACCCAATGGTGATTGATCTTTTGTATTAGGTTCAAAATCTTTGAAGCTTGTTGTTGTAGAGGCTTTGATTCTAGCAATCTTCTAACAAGTCTTCATTAACCTTGACCTAAGTACATTGTTTAATCACTATAGTTCAAGACGAGGAATGGAATAATCGGTGAAGGCTTATGGCACTAGAGCCTTGTGCTACTAACCACTAACTTCTAACTTTACTTTTCCTTCTCGCTCCCTATCTCTCTTTATTTTTATGTTTTATGCCATTTATCATATCATGTTTATGTTTATGTCATTTTTCTTTTGTCCACTTGGACCATATTATCTTGTCTTTTGTTTTTCTTTGTCCATTTTGGACTCAAAAACATTAATAAAAGATTAAACCACTAAAAGACTTGTGCTCTTAATTGTTGGACTATGGCCACTATCCTTTGCATTGGAGGACCTATGCCCTTGATTATGGACTTATGGACTTATGGACTTAGAATTCAGATTCTTTCTCTTATGCTTTGGATCATTTTAGAGTTTGGTATTCTAGCCTTTATTTGGCTTGCTTATTGGCTCAAGAGGATGGAATTATATTCTTATTATGCTTTGAAGAGTGTCTCCATGTGGTTAGATCTTTCTTATCCTTAGCTTTTATTTTTATGCACTAGGATAGACACTTCTTCTCCACCCCTTCTTCAATTTTCAAAACCTTATCTCTTTTTCAAAACCTTCTTGTTTTCGAACTTAAAACCGCTTTCATAATAAAACCTTGACTTCGGTCGAGCGATTTTTTTAAAACTTTGCTTTTCCTTAATAAATGTCAATCAATATTAATCATATTTTGACCATTTCATAAAAACATAAAAAATATAAAAACTCATCAATCTCTTTTTGTGCTTTGTGCACTTTTTCGTTTAAACTTTTTTCATAAGTTTAGACATGATTCATTTCTTTAAGCGGAATTATTCGCTTGGAAATGACGACTTGTCTTTACATTTAAAATCAATCATAACAAACAAATTTTTGTTCTTTGTACCACGAACTACGAGGTTTTGATCCTACATTGCACATCGTGGGTACGTAGGCATGAGGCGATAAGTCTCTCCAAACACAAAAATCTTAAAAAATATTTCTCTTCTCATCTCCCCAATCTCTTTTTCAAGCAAACCATTTTCAGACCAAAAAGCATGAATACATCAAAGGGCTCCTATAGAATACTATAGATGTATTGGGTGCGTAAAACCTTCCCTTTACATAACCAACCCCCTTACCCTTTTTCTCTTTGTCTTTTTAGCTTTTGCTTTCTTAGACTCTTTAGGTTTTGTTCGCTTTTTTTTTTCTTTTCCTTTGTGGAATAAATAAAAGCGCGGTGGCGACTTTTGCTTTATGAGTTAAGTTAATCAATAGCTTACACTCACAAATTTCCCCGCTACAACAGGGTGTTTGTTTCAAATCATACTTTCCTCTTGATTCGAATCAACTGAAAAATGGGTAAAAACTCTATTTTCTTTTATTCCACTTCACTTGTTCATTTGATTCAAATCATGAAATGCTTTTTATTAGAATCTAACTGACTTTTTCAACCATTTTTAGTGCTTAATCTCAATCACATATAAAACCTTTATGTCATTATTTCTTATGTAACAAATCATAGTGAGTATCATAATCAACATCGTGATTCTGTGAAAAAATAATTTCCTCTGTTTTGAAAGTTCAAAGTTCTTGCAACGAAATTCTTGCATCTTCATCTTCAACTCGATTCAGATCTTGATAACGAGATATTTGTAATTGATTGAAGGATGTACGTTATTGAAACTAGTCGTTCTTAAAGATTTGGTTGAGGTTTTTCAGGTTGTTTGCAAGATTGATGTGATTAAACAATGGTGATGAAAAATTCCATTGAAAAGAAGTAGGTTCTTCTCTCCAGAATTTCCTTAGTAGTGACTGTGTGAAAGGCTAAGGATAAGGCAGAGTTCTTCTCAAATCTTCAGACAATTCATCACTCAAGGAATCGGTAGGATCAAGGGGTTGATTGCTACACACGAAAGCTTGGAGCAGATTGATGATATTGGAAGATTAAAGAAGCATTAATCGAGTAAAGATTGCGTAGAAGAGTTTGACATTGTGATATATAAAAGTCAAGATCCAATAGGAGATTTTAATTTTCTCAGCTGTATTGTGGATTGGTGATTGTATGAACTCTTGAAAATATTTGTCAAATAAAAAGGAACAATGCATGTTCCAATGGGAAACCATTGAAGATTGTATGTAGGCAAAGTGAGGACGAACGCCAAAGTACTATAAATCTCGGTGTTCTCTCTCTCTCTCTCTCTCTCTCTCTCTCTCTCTTGCTCTTGCATTTAATTTTATAGTATTTGCATGCTTAGGTATTTCAATTCTAGCATAGTTTATCGTTTATTCAATTGATAGCAATTTATTACTTATGCATTAGGTTTTGTTGGAATTGGATACCTTATTGAGCTTAATTGGTGATTAAAATTCTCATGAATAATTGAAGTTAGAATTCTCTATATTGAGTCATTGTATAAACACACCTCTTGGATTATACAATCGAATCTATTGAATACCTAATATTTCATCATATTCATCTTTGGTGTTTGTGAGACGATTTAGTGTTAACGTGATCGAAATTTTGAATAGTATAATTTTCATATTTTTGTATCAAACCTTCCGCACGTAAATTTTGAAAACCCTCTGATAACTTTTTAAATAGCGGTTGATTTTTATTTGGGTCTATTCACCCACTCTAGATCATTTTCTATTCCCATATTCACACCCAACAATTACAACCTTGAAGACCTCAGAAGTGTGCATTCAGATATGACTTTGATTGACTTTGTTAAAATTTTTACAAACTTATGGTAAAATGATTTTCTATGTTTATTGTGTGATTACCTTGTTTAATTCGAGTGAAAATAAAGGTGAGATAAAAGACAAGTTGAGTACAAGTGACTGTGAAAATAATTTTTTGAATTTATCTAGATTGAAGCAGGGAATGGAAGTGATGATCATAAAAAAGAGAATGATGATATCATTGGTAAGGGTCAACTTGTTATTTCTATTGAAATTTTTTATTTACAAGCGAGTTTCTTAAGGACAAACAATAATGTAAGTTTGAGGTTGTGATGATTGTCTGTCATCGTATAATTTTATTGATAATTAGTTGATATTTTAATGCAATTTAAACTTAAAATGCATTAGTTTTGAGAGGAATTTGAAGGGAAATGAAGGAAGAAGAGAAATGAAGAAACATGAAGAAAATAAGGAACAAAACGTAACAAAGCTATTGGAAAGACCGCGGCTCATGCTGTTAGTGCGTAAGACACTTTTTGTGAAGAGAAAAAGATAGAATAAGTAAATAAGGATTGTATTATTGAATTGAATGATAATAATAAAACTGAATTATAAAGTGTCTATTTATATACACCTAAGTAACTTGACTACTAAGCAACAAATAACAAACTAAGTAAAAAACCCTAAACCTGATAAGTGCAAATTGTAGCTATTTTTGTAGATAATTTTTGTTGCACTTATTGATACTTTTTTGTTAATATCATACAAATAAACCCCGCTTTGTTTGTAAATACATTTACTTTACGTTATAGTGTATATACTGCGTTATCGTGTAAATATCATTGAATTTAATTGCTTTATCTCATTTTTTTGCAGGTATTCAAGCAAGGATATCTTGTCATATTCATAAAGAGCATTGGATAAGCTTTCCAAAGCTTTGAACCGGGTAAAAAACGGAGTTACGATTCGAAAGTTACGAAGAATACAATGCTGGAATTTTTCTGTATCTGTCAGCTTCGCCCCGAGCTCGCCGAGCGATGCAGAGGCGAGCTAAACACTCCAGAAGCGTGAAAAAGCTGCAGAAAAGACCGTCTTAATTTTTCGGGCGAAACGGGGCTTCGTCGGGCGAATTTTCCTGGACAAAAACACATATTTAGGGATAAATACACATTTTTTAGGGTATGGTTTGGGTATTTTTTGCTCCCACTCCATCAAACTTCATTTTTGATAGTTTAGAGCTTAGAAAAGCATCAATGGAGGTTGCAACTCGACGATTGGGGGTGGATGATTCTTGGATTGTGATTGACACCGCGAGAGATTTTGATTCCTCTTCTCTCTTCCCTTTGTAGTTTCCATTTGTTATGAGTTTGTATGTAAGTTTACCTTGATTATATGTATATTTATTGCTCATGGTATTGTATAAAACTCATTTTACAAATTAATGTTGATGATTGTTTTTTTATTTGGGTTTGAGTTGCTGCAGACATGAACGTATTGAATTCGGATTTAGAATGAACATCTATTAGGTTCTAGATTCTAGAGATAGATTTAGGTTTAACATTTATGTGTGTATTAGCTATTAATGCCTCCGTGTTGTTTGTGTTGTACTGAGAGATCGTCGATGCGAGTGATATGGTTGATATCTCAACTCTGTGTTAGAGATAACCTTTGTGTGAGAGATATGTGATAATGTTGACGATTGATTTAGGTTGCGTACAACTGGGTAGTAAGTTTAAGTATTTGATAGGGTAGATGAAATGCAAACCCGAGAGTTCTCTACTCTTCAAAGAATGAATTCTTTTTCTGTTCATAAGTTTTATTTCCCGCATTTAATTTAAACTTGTTTTAAACCCAAACTCAATAACATTTAAATTGTCGAACGACAGTTCAATAACACCGATCTCTGTGGACAAGATAATTTCCCGGATAAATACGTATGAAGAAAACAGTGCTGGAATTTTTCTGTATTTGTCAGCTTCGCCCCGAGCTCGCCGGGCGAAGCAGAGACGAGCCAGACACTCCAGAAGCGTGAAAAAGCTGCAGAAAAGACCGTCTTAATTCGTCGGGTGAACCGAGGCTTCGCTGGGAGAATTTGCCTGGACAGGAACATTTTTGATAGTTTAGAGCTTAGAAAAGCATCAATGGAGGTTGCAACTCGACGATTGAGGGTGGATGATTCTTGGATCGTGATTGACACAGCGAGAGATTTTGATTCCTCTTATCTCTTCCCTTTGTAGTTTCCATTTGTTGTGAGTTTGTATGTAAGTTTACCTTGATTATATGTATATTTATTGCTCATGGTGTTGTATAAAACTCATTTTACAAATTAATGTTGATGATTACTTTCTTTATTTGGGTTTTAGTTGTTGCAGATATGAACGGGTTGAATCCGGATTTAGGATGAACATTTATTAAGTTCTAGATTCTAGAGATAGATTTAGGCTTAATATTCACTTGGGTATCAGAAATTAATGCTTCTGTGTTGTTTGTGTTACACTGAGAGATCGCTGACGCGAGTAATACGGTCGTTGTCTCACTCTATGTTAGAGATAACCTCTGTGTGAGAGATAAATGATAATGTTGACGAGTGATTTAGGTTGTGTACAACTGGGTAGTAAGTTTAAGTATTTGATAGGGTAGATGAAATGCAAACCTGAGAGTTCTCTACTCCCCAAAGAATGAATTATTTTTCTGTTCATAAGTTTTATTTCCCGCATTTAATTTAAACCCATTTAAAACCTAAACTGAATAAAATTTAAATTGTTGAGCAGCAGTTCAATAACACCGATCTCTATGGACACGATAAATTTCCGGAAAAATACTTCCAAAAACTTTTGTTGCTTGCTGATTTACCGCACCAACAAAACCCTAATTAGCTTTGGGCTTGGGCCACAAAATTTAACTTGAATTATATCTAATATCTCAACATACCCCCTATAATCCAAGTTGTCGAAACACACTAATCATTTTCAATCTGAACTATTCCTAATTTCTTTCTCAAAGTTAGGAACCAGTCAATCTTCAATCCTTTGGTGAAAATGTCGGTTAATTGTGTTTCACTTGAGCAATGTCTTACTTCAAGTTCACCTCGATTCGCCTCCTCTCTTAAGAAGTGAAATCTAGCTTCGATATACTTACTTCTTCCATGCAAAACTGGATTCTTCGCCATATTTATGGCTGACTTGTTTTCGATATGCAGTACTAGAGGTTTCTTCACTTTGACCTCCATTTCTTCAAGCACGTATTTGATCCAAATTGCTTGACACGCAACATAGGATCATGCTATATATTCAGCCTCACATGATGACAATGCCACCATAGATTGCTTTCTCGAGCACCATGAGATTGGGACACCAAATACTTGAAAGAAATATTCAGTAGTGCTTCTTTGATCTTCCTTATCTTCACACCAATCAGCATCTGAATAGCAAGTAACCATAACTTCTTTGTTTTCAGAGCCTCGTCGAAATATAATTCCATAGTCAGTCGATCCTTTTAAGTACCTCAGGATTCTTCTTGCAGCCTTCATGTGTGACACCCTTGGTTCACCCATGTATATGCTCACTAATCCGACTAAGAAACATATATCAGGTCAATTGTTGCACACATATCTCAGAGATCCGATAATTTGTTTGAACTGAGCTGCATTGACTTTGTCTTCCTCTCCATGCTTTTCCTGTAACACCCCAAATTTATTAGAATATTTATTTAATTTATTTGAATAGAATATTTGTGAATTTTCGGTGAATTTTGGTGGTTTCTGTAGACGTTGGCATTTTCGTGGAGTTTTAGTTATTTAATTAAATAATAGTATATAATATGAATATATTAGCATTATTATTAATTTAAATAATATTAGAGGAATTAAGGGTAAGATGGACTTTTAAGGAGATTAGTGAGGGTATTATGTGGAAAGCCCATTTTATAGGCCCAAAGGTTAAGTTTAACCAAAAAGGAGGAATTGAGAAGATTAGTATTCATTTTGTGTTAGACCGTGAAAAGAAGGAAGGAAGGCGAGAGCTCTGAGGAAAAAGGGAAATGCGAGGATTCGAGAAGGTTTCCAAGGAATCAATAGAGAAAGCTCTGAATCAACAATCTAAGGTATGTGGAGTATTACCTTTCATTGTTTTTAATATAAGGATTCGATGTGTTTAAAGCTGATTTTGAGGTTTACGTGGGTTTATGGGGTTTATGAGATTGATGATTTAAGGGTATTTTTGTGGATTAATGATGGATTATCAAGGGTTGAATTGAATCGGATAAAAGTAAGCCTCCAGGGCTAAACCTTCTTGATGATACGTGGGATCTTGTATGAGAAAGGGATTTATGGGGTTTATGGGAATCTTGAGAGTTTGTGAAGGTTTAGGTGATTTTGAGTTAGGGTAGTGAAACTAATTGACCTAACGGTCGTAGGTTTTGTGCCTTTGATTGCCGTGATACCTTAGGAATGTTTTGGGGATGTTTTGGGGGTGAGTAGAGGCTGAACCCGTAAGAATTTGGTGGTCTGAAGTGCTACTGATGCGTAGCTGCGATTGCAGGAAATCGCACATTCGCACAGCGAACGAATCATTCGCAAAGCGAACCTTCGCTCCAGATTTGCTAGGCGAATAACGCAACGAATGCGCGGTACTTTTGATTCTATGATACTAAGATGAAATTGAGAATGACCTTGAATTCGCAAAGCGAACTTCCCAGCGAGTGACTTCGCAAGGCGAATGAGAGTGGCGAGGAGGACAAAAGGAGGTTCTCTGGTTTATGTGTGGAATTGGGAGTTTGCTGGAGTTCGCAAAGCGACACTACTACGAAAAACCCATTTAGCAACGGTTCAGAATAACATATAATGACGCGGGCGAAGGCGTTGTTATGTAGATTATTGTTGTAAGTTCGTCGTTTCTACAACGGTCTGGAAACCGTTGTTGTATTCTGGAATCGCGCTATATATTGCAACGGCTAGGTATTTCAACCGTTGTAATATATATTAACTATTACAACGGTTATCAGTATGAACCGTTGTCATATATGTTAACTATCACAACGGTTATTTGTCTCAACCGTTGTGAAATGTATCCTTAGTTTATTAAATACAAATGTATATTGCTTGTTTTACCATCCACCTTATTAAAGAAATACAACCATTAAAATTGGTAAAAAACTATATAATCTGAAAATTAAATTGTTCTTGAAAACCAACTTAAACACACCACTGTTTTCCGAATTGCATCCATTTCATTCCGCACATTTTATGTTCCTTAACATAAAATTTATGGTTCGATGGTCGGTTTCCTTCAATCCATCGATATCTTTTGTTATAGTTTACCTCATCATCGCCAAAAATCGCCACAATTTTATCATCATAACAATGATCATGATCTTAACAACCACGACGATTAGTGACGACGACGAGGTAAATTATAATAAAAGATATCGATGGATTGAAGGAAACCGACCATCGAACCATAAATTTTATGTTAAGGAACATAAAATTTGCGGAATGAAATGGATGCAATTCGGAAAACATTGACATGATAAAGGTTGGTTTTCAAATACATCCTAATTTTCAGATTATAATGTTCTATAGCAATTTAACTGATTGCATTTTTAATAAAAGGATAGTGAAACAAACGATATACATAGTATATAATAAACTAAATTTCATATACAATATCAGAATGAATTCATATAAATGTACCTTATCAGAATGAATTCATATATAGGTACCACCATCATCATCACCATGTGAAACAAATCCTAAGAAGTGGGAAGCAATGATAAAAATTAGTTAGTATTAAATTTAACTATATACAATATACATAGTATATATATAATAAACTAATGTTCTATATCAATTTAACTGATTGCATTTTCAATAAAAGGATAGTAAAACAAACAATGTACATAGTATATAATAAACTAAATTTCATATACAATATAAGAATGAATTCATATATATGTACCTTATCAGAATGAATTCATATATATATATATATATATATATATATATATATATATATATATATATATATATGTACCACCATCATCACCACCATGTGAAACAAACCCTAAGAAGTGGGAAGCAATGAAGAAAATTAGTTAGTATTCAAAACAAAACAACCAAAAGTTGAAACAAAATCCTAAGAAGTGGGACTGTACCATTACAATGAAGTTCACCTTGCTTGTGAAGCATTGAAGTCGAATCTGCACAAAATGAGAACAATCAACAAAAACAACATGAAGCAAACGAGATAATGAGAACTATTTAACAAAAAGATTGAAGTAGAAGACTACCTTATTTTCCATAAACAATATGTACATTACGCTTGCTACCGCCAACATCATCACCATGTTCATCTAGTTTTAGATTCTGCAGGAAGAACTACAAGGAGGAAGAAGCTTAAATCAAAAGCTTCATACTTCTTGTATTTCTTCTCGCAAATTCTAAAAAAAGATGAAGTTTGGGTGCTAGGGTTTCGTTGTGAAGGAAACGGAGCGACTGTCAAAAAGGGAAAGTTAATTCCCTTATATAGGTAAATGTTTCACAACGGTTTTCTTAAATAACCGTTATGATAGATTATATATTAATTTAATAATATCACAACGGTTAGTTATAATAACCGTAGCGATACCCGTTATACGTGGTACAAGGTTCGACACCAGGCAACAACATTTTCCTGAAATTACGCCTGGATTATAAGTGATATCGCTACGGTCATTACTTATAACCGTCGTGATATTATTAACCGTTGCACTTCCCAACATATGAACGGTTTACAAGAAAATATAGTTCTAGAATATGAACGGTTTACAAGTTATCATCATTACAAGCATTAAACTATTAGTCTTTTCATCTTCAACCTCATCTATAAATAGACAATTTTACATATCTAAATAATATATTCTTCGTAACAATGAGTTCAACAAATGAGAATCCTAGAAACCTCAATGAGGAACGTCAGGCGCCAATCCAGGAGGTCGTCCAACCAACAACTGCCAACTTCAGGGATGCCTTAAGGGTAAGGAAGGATAAGAAGAAAAAGAAGAAGAAGCCGAAGAAGAAGAAGATAAAGAAGAAAATGAGGCATGTATATTATGATTCCGATGAGGAGAGTGAGGAGAGATGTCTAGATTATGAAGATGCATTTTATGCTATGGGCTCTGACAATGATCTTGATATGTAATATGTTTATCAATGTACTCTCAATGGAATATTAAAATAAAATTATGTCTGCATATGTTCATCTCTTACAGTTTTATTTTTAAAGTTATATATATACTCTATTGCACTTAAAGATACTAAAGAATACATTGCTGTGAATCGAAGCGTGATACATGTAGTACAACGGTCTTCTAATACAAGCGTGTTAAAATGTAAAAATATGGAAAAAAAATATAGAGCTGGGAATCGAAGCTTGTTACACAACTTGTATTACAACGGTTATGTAATACAACCGTCGTTAAATATGGCGTTATAAATTTTTAATCCTGTTACAACGGTGGGATACGAAACCGTGGTAAAGCTGGCGTCGTTAAATGGGGTTTTCGTAGTAGTGCGAACATCCTAGCGAACGAGTTCGCAAAGCAAACTTTGTAGCGAACGTCTGCTGTTCGCGAATTTGTTTTGTTATGTCTGTGTTGTCTTGATGTTTTGAGCTGTGATTATTCTGATGATTTACCATGATGTTATTAATGGTTATATGATGATGATTTCACGATGTTTTGATGTTTAAGTGATGATATGAATTACCGTGATGTATATTGACGATTATTAGTTGTTTATACATGATGTATGATGATTAAGTGATGATATGAATTACCACGAGTGTATTGATGATTATGAGTTGTCTATACCTAATGTTTGATGATTAAATACTGATGTGAATTACCATGAGTTATACTGACGATTATGAGATGAGGTTTCATGATGTTTTGGTGGATAAATAATGATATGAGTAATGTGAGATTTTGATGAATGATGATGCACGTAATGACTTTTATTAATGATGATGATTATGACGTTGTGCATCATGCATTCATAGCATTTCAATGATGATGTTAGACTTCGGTCTATTGTGGCTTCCATCCCATTGTGTGGATGTGAGGTGGTTTATGACGTGCTCCAGTTCTTGTGTCGAACCGATCCTAATGACGGGGATCTTTGGAGGGTGATGGCCTAAGTGTCCATCAACTATTACGGTTGGTACCACATGCATGAGTCTTGTTGTGCATTGCATTTATGTGGAATTTGTTGTGATTTATGATGTCGTGTTTTGATGTTTGCCTTGTGATGACCTTGATGATGTTGTATATGATGATGACGCCATTTTATGCATATCCATTTTTATATTGATTATAATGAATTGTGATTACTCACCCTGCCTATTTGAATGTTGCCTCCACGTGGGTAACGTGCAGGTGATCAAGATTAGTCGTGGATGCTTTCGAGAACTTTTGGAGTTTATTTTGCTTTTGGTCGATGTAGAGGGTCTTGCTCTGATAGTGTAACATCGGGTTGGGTCGTTGAGTCGAACCATTGTTGAGTTGTAATTTTGTTGTTATTTGATGACTATGGTTTTATTTTGAAAACCTTTTTATGTCAGATTATTGTGGTTATGGTGGTTCCGCTGCTATTTGATGATTTTTGAATCATTCTGAAGAAAAACCCGTTGTTTACGGAGCAATTTTGTTTAATTGAATTTATTGAGAAATGTGCACCCAATTGAGGTGATTCTAATTTTACTCTGATAATAGGTGTATTTTTCCGTGTATATTTGTGGGGTAGAAAAGGGTGTTACATTTCCAACTTCAAATTTGGTTCGATAGGCGAAGATGCATGAGTCTTATCATCCATTATGAATCTCTTGAGTATATCTTTGACATACTTTCTTTGATGTAGCACCATACCTTGCTTCAAAATTTGAAATTCAATGCCTAGGAAGTATGACAACTTTCCCAGATCTGACATTTCAAATTCCTTCGTCATCAGCTCTTTGAACTTCGACAAGGTCTTTAGGTTATTTCCAGTTACTAGAAAGTCATCGACATAGAAGAAGATGCTTGTTATATCTTGTTCCACAACCTAAACATAGACACCATACTCAGATTTGCATTTGACGAATCCAATTCGGCCAAGTATGAGTCGATCTTCTTGTTCCATGCTCCAGGTGCCTGCTTAAGGACATAGAGCACTTTGTGCAACTTGTATACTTTTCTTGCTTCCTCCTGAATCACAAACCCAAGAGGTTATGTGACATACGCCTCTTCATCTAAAGGTCTATTCGAAAATTCCGATTTCACATCTAAGTGAAATGCCAACTAGCCTTGCTTGCATGCCAAGGCTACAACCAATCTAACAGTCTCCAATATTGTGACAGATGCAAATAATTTAGAGTATTCGAGACCTGCTCTCTGAAGAAATCCTCGAGCTACCAATCTCTCCTTATGTCTTGCTATCGACCCATCAACATTGTGCTTCAACTTAAACACCCACTTCACTTCGATAGCTTTTGTATGAGCTGGCAATTCGATAAACTTCCATGTGTTATTGCTTTCAATTGCTTGTAACTTTTCGACCATAGAAGACTTTCATTGTCTATCTTTGAAGGCTTCACTATAGTTGATTAGTTTAACACCTGCAAGTAAAGCAAAATGAACTAGTTCTCCATCTATTGTGACATCATCATCACTAGGCATGGCAACGGGGCGGGTCGGGGACGGTTTTTACCTCCCCCAAACCCAAACCCGAATTCCCAAACAATCCCCGTTCCCCGGCCCAAACCCAATCGGGGATGGACAATTAAAACCCAAACCCGTCCCAAACGGGTTCGGGTTGGGTTCGGGTATCCCCGCCCCACCACCATCCATTTAGTAAAATCAATTTTTTAATAGAAATATTTATCTTTTCCAAAATTAAATTACATTACAAATAATAAAATAAAATAAAAAATCTCAAAAAAAATCTTACATATATTTGAAATGTGTTAAATAAGTAAAACAAATCAAAATATCAAAACATTGGCCACTGTCGCTCCCAGGATTTTCATCCAGATACAAACGCGAGAGTGGCGCGGAAAAACAGAGTCGCCAGCCGTGTAAATTTATCCCAAGAGAGGGAAAGGGAACACCGCATAAACCTTAGGAAGAGGGAAAGGAATGGTCGTCGCAACCATAACCTGGGTTCGGGAGTCGGTTACGCGAGGGGAAGGTGCTAGCACCCCACGCGTCCATCGTACTCGATGGGATCCACGCTTGTTGTCTATTCTAAGGGTGAGTTATCCTATCATATATGGCTGTGCTAAAACGGGAGGGGAAGACAAAGACCGGCTCGGTAGGACGTCGACGTCCTAGGCCTACGTACCCCCTTTGTGCAATGGGGAATTCAGAGTCAACGTAGTTCGGACCAAGTTCTTTTTGTGTTTTTTATGAGCGACGTTAAGTTCGCGTCCGGCAGTTAGGGTCGATGCCTATTTGCGACTCAGACGGAAGGTAACGTGCCCTTTTTGAAAATAGCCTTTAGTTTGAAGGTCCCGAAGGACAAAAAGGTTTTAAGGTTGGTTGGTGTTTTTTAGGACAGAAGTGACTTAAGTTAGTTCTTAAGTTGTATTGCACCAAAGTCTAGGGCACAGGGGCGAATACTTAACGCATCGTCCCAAGACAGGACGCTCGCTAAGCACTCTAGAAAGATGAGAGGAAGCCCCTCATTTCTCATTCCCCATACTTAAGGCTCGTGCGCAATACACCTTACTATTATTAAGTGCTTTTAAAGAAATTTGAGATGAGAAGAGAGAAAACACAAGGGTAACTCTAAGGGGAACTAGGAATCCTAAAGTTATCATGCATGGGTGACCTACGGTTAGTGAGGTTTTAAGGCAACCTAAATCCTAAAGGAAAGAGAAGAAGATGAGAGAAGGAAAGACTAAGGGTGACCATGGATACTTATCCATACCCTTAAAGAAACTACCTTAGTCCCTGCATAAAAGGTTAGTACAAACAGATATAAATAAGAGAAATGAGGTAAATAAAAATCACACAATGATAAGCAATAATGAGAATAATCCAAACGTGAATCAAAGAAGCAACGAACAGCCCCAAAGCGATTAGCACAAATGCCTTTTCAAACAGATAATCATATAAGGTCAAAGATGCGCCTGCAAGAAAATCTCAAGTGAAAATAACTCCGATAATTATAAAAATGATTCCTAAAATTCCCAAATTAATCATTAAGGTTCCTCGACCAGAGGAAAACAACATATAAAAAATCCCTGCAAAAAATCAAGATATTAGCCCTTCAATTAATCATGCAAAAATCAGGTGGGAAATAGGGTTTAGGGCGCCCAAAGGAAGGACCAAAGTGTAATGTGAAAAATATTTAAAAATGAAAGAAAAATATTTTAATGCAATTTATAATGTTATTGAACAAATGCAAAAAGAACGGATCAAAAATGTTTTATGATTGCAGAAAAATAAAATAAAGAAATTTATGTATGCATGAGATGTGTAATGTAAACAGAACTTGAATTAAACAATTAATTTAAATGATAAGAATAAAATAAAAATAAAAAATAAAATTTGTAAAAATTTTATAAATCAATAAAGATGATGTATGAATTTTTTAAATGCAATTAGGTATTTTTAAAATTTAAATATGAAAATGTAATCGAAATAAAATAAAATAAGAAAATAGTATGGGGGGGGTGCGTTAGTAATGAGATCATGTGGGAATTTGGAGTGGGCTGGAAATGGGGGTGCGGGTAGCGAAGCAGGCCCAATACGATAATTAATAAAAAAACAAAAAATAAGGGTGGTCTTACCACGGACGTGCCATGTGCGACGCACATGACTCATTAATGTGCTGTCATAACACCATCCACATGATCAAAATGAGATAAAAAACAGTGGCTATGATTTGGGAGATGCACGGTAGTTAGCATGGTAAGGCACACATACGATTAAATGAAATAAAAATAAAAAAATAGAACACGTGGCATCCTGAGAACCGTGGGATCAAGGGAATGGAGGGACGAGATTGTTTCTTCTTCCTTGGACCCTTCACTGGCCGACCACCGCACCCCGCCGGAGCTCCACCGCCGGCCGCCACCCTGCAACTTGTATTTTTCCAGAAATTGCAAACAGGTACACTATTTTGACCAGAAAAACGTCAGGAATCCAAATATGGCCTTAAAAAATTCAAATTGTTAGCGCATAATAAAAAACAAATGAAAAACCATTAGGGTGCAAAACTTTAAATCAACGTTCCAAGCAATATACACATCCATATTAAAAACCAATTACATCAGCATGATCAGTGATGAAAACACAACAATATTCACGAAAAAAAGGAGAGTTTTAAGAACACGAAAAAACCTCTCAACCGGAGATGGAGCCGTTCCAATCCTTGCCTTTGGCTGCGAACGGTGATTGATTTGCACTCTAGAAATCCCCAGGAAAATATTTGCGGAAGAGCTTTTTGCCAAAACCTTGTGGATCTTGATATTTGATGAAGAAAAGCTCTAGGGTTCAAGCTTGGATTCCTCTTCAAAAGCACCTGTCTGACCCTAACCAATGCATGGAAGGATTTAAATATTCTAGGGTTATTTGCTGATCATGAGTTGGGCCTGAATAATCCATTGTTTTAATTATTTTGAATTATTTCATTTAATATTGAATTATAACTAATTAAATCCAATAAAAATAAAATAAAATGAGGAAAAACCAAATATATGCTCTTTGGGTCGTGCATGGCTTTATGTTTGAGTTTGGTTTAAGAAACTTATGGCCCATTTGTCAAAATTTGGTTTTTAGACATAATTTGCTTTGTGCACCTCCTCAAAATTGCCCAACTTTGACTAAGCATAACTCCTTCAATTTTTAGCTCCTTAATGCAAACTAATACTTTTTAGAAACCTCAAGATGTCCTCTAACCAACCCTTTTGGTCCCATGTCAATTTGATCTTCCATGTTCAAGTTATGAGCTTTTGAGAAAGGTTGACTTTTGTTGACTTTCAAAATGGCCTATAATGTCTTGGCTCGTATCTCCCAAATGAAGCATTTCTGGGTTTGGCTTGTGAGACACAAAGTTGTAGGGAATTAAATTTCCTTCATGATGGGCTTTGGTTGAGGAATTTTTGATGAAGTATGTGGAAGTTAGGCTAGGTCAAAGTACAGTTGACTTTTCCTACAAAAACCCTGATTTAGTAACTCCTGATTCTTGATGATTCTGAGGTTTCCTTGATGAATCATGACCAACCCTTAATCAAATGATGAATTTCACCCCATAATCTTGATGTTGACCTAAAATCTTGAGGTTTGACTTTGTGTTGACCACAATTGACTTTTTGACCAAGTTAACTGATTTTCAATCCATTGGCCAATTGAATTTCTCCTTAATCAAACTGATGGACAATCCTCCACTCCTAGATGCTCATGGACCCAAGGAAGACCATAGAATCAAGTCTCGCCCAAAAAATCAGAAATAAACTGACTTTATAGCAAACCCTAGTTTGTGGCACCCTCAGTCTAGGAGGAAATATCACAGTCTCCAAATCCAAATTCCTCTGAATATGATGTGTATCCTCTCCAACAAAGATTAGATATGCCTTTTGTTGATGATAAGAACCCAAGGAGATTTCCTTTTGGAGCAGTAAACCCAAGAATTTCAAAACCCTAATTCATGCAATGGTTAGGAGGGAGTAATCCACTTGAGATCCCTTGCCACTTGTGAACCCTTGATGATGTGATAGACCAGATAGGACTTTCTTGAAATGCCTCAAGCACCTTGACCCTATGCTAATGATATGCATACATGATAATGCAAAAAATGAAATGAAACATAAGCCAGTTAGTAAAAAAGTAAGGAGGGCAAATTTTGGGGTGCAACAGCCACATATTTAATATTCTAAATAAACAAAATTAAATAATAATGTACATAATATAATAAACGGGGCGGGTTCGGGGACGTGTTCGGGGTGGGTACTAGTGTCCCCATTACCCGACCCGTCCCCATATTTTTTAATCGGGGAAAACCCAAACCCAAACCCAAACCCAGTCAAAGTGGGTTTTCCCCGTCAACTTCGGGGAGGGTTCGGGTGGGTACCCGCGGGTATGGGTTTTGTTGCCATGTCTAATCATCACCAACCACTTCATAATCTTGAAGTCTTGTTAGACGAGCTCTAGTTCTTTGAGGTCTGTGGCTTGTGCCAGCCATATCGTCTTCGACTTTGACTGTGTTGGAAATGTCAGCAACTGATTCGACTTATTCTTCGACTGAAGTATCAACAATGTCTTCAACTTCGACGTCATTACTTGCTTCGTCGAAATCATAGCTTATCAGTGGCTTGTCAATTGCATTACTAGAGTTCCAATCCCAGACATAATTTTCATCAATCACAATATCTCAACTCATCACAATCTTTTGATTAATTGGATTGAAAAACCTATATACTTCAGTCTTTTGATATCCTACTAGAATTATAGGTTCACACTTACCATCAAGCTTCCTTTTCCTATCATCAGGAATACACTTGTAGCAAATAGATCCAAACACCTTCAGATGACTCATTGATGGTCGTTTCCAACTCCACACTTCTTAAGGAACCTTGTTCTTCAGTTTCTTGATAAGGCACCTATTCAGAATATAAACAGCAGTTGAAACAGCTTCACCCCATAAGGATTTTGGCAAATTCTTCTGTTGAAGCATGCATATTGCGATGTCTAATATGGTCATGTTTCTTCTTTCTACTATTCCATTATGTTGAGGAGAATAAGGAGCAGTTATCTCATGATCAATACCATGTTCTGCACATAATGCTTCAAATATCTTGGATGTGTATTCGCCACCTCTATTTGTTCGCAGAACTTTGATCTTCTTTTCACCCTGATTTTCGACGAGTATCTTGAATCTCTTAAAGATTTCAAAAACTCCGTCCTTGCGCTTGTCACATAGATTCATAGTTTTCGACTGAACTCATCGACAAACGAAATAAAATATCTGTTTCAACCAATGGTAAGCTCCTCAAAAGGACCACATACATCTGAATGTACAACTCCGAGTATGCAGGATGATCTCATTGGAATAGTTGAAATGAAAGACTTCCTAGAATGCTTTCCGACTAGATAACATTCACAAAGTTTTTTCGGGAATTTTAAGACTTGGTATACCAAGTACCATATCTTGAGTGATCAGTTTATTGAGCGACCTAAAGTTCAGATGGCCAAACCTCAGATGCCACAACCAACTATTCTTGTGGTCAACAACTATTTTTAGACATTGTACCTCGGTCGAACTAATCATGATTTTAAATGTTCTATTCTTCAACATAGGAGATTCCAAAACCAAATTATTCTGGATGTCGAAAAGTTCTAAGGCTTCATCTTTCATAACCACTGAGAACCTCTTTTCGACCAGTTTTCCAACACTTAGTAGATTACACTTAATTCCAGGGACATAGAGTACATCTTTGATAAAAGCTTTCGCTCCATTACTCCTTTGAATAACTATGTTTCCAGTACCTTCTGCTTGCAACGAGCTATTATCAGCAAAGTTGACCTTGCTCTTCTTCAACTCGTTGAAATCTACTAACCATACCTTTTGACCAGTCATGTGATTCAAGCAGCCTGAGTCGAGGAACTAGATATTGGATTCGAAATGGTCATCGGCGATTGCATCCATAACTACCATATCATCTGAATTATCTGAATCTTGACGTTCAAGGTTCGCTCCTTCGTCTTTTCCTTTTGTCGATCCCTTGTCTTTCCTGTACCTACAATGCCTGGCCAAGTGACCCCACTTTTCACAATTATAGCATTGCACACCTTTTTTTTTTCTCTTCTTTGTCTTTCTGATAGGAATTTCCTTCTCCTCTTTTCGAGGATTCAGAAGCTCTATTATCGACCTTATTCTTGTGAGGATTCGACCAAGAATTCATACCCTGAGTCTTGTAGATTTTGCCTTTGAAATTGTTGGAACCACCATTCTTCTCCCATAACTGAGCTTGTAGTGCTTGTATCGAGTCTTGAAATCCTTTCCTTTCGACAATCCTAATCTCATGCGCCTCCAACAAACCAACTAAATCTTCCAGTTTTAGGGTTTCAAGATTGTTGGATTCTTGAATAGCTACGATAACGTGATCAAAGTGAGAGGTCAACGTACACATTACCTTCTCAACTATCATCTTATCAGTTAGGGTTTCACCATAACCCTTCTTGAGATGGACGAGTTTCTGCACCTTCGACACATAACCTGCAATCTTTTGTCTTCTCCCATCGACAATAATTCATATTGTCGTCGTAAAGTTTGCAACTTGACAACCTTGACTTTCTCGCCTCCTTCATAGTACTTGACCAGAATACCTAATGCCTCCTTCGCCGATTTAGCATGAGCAATTTTGTCAAAATTAGCTGCATCAACTGTCGATTGGATGTAAAACACCGCCTTGCAATCCTTCTTCTTGACATCCCTGTGAGCGGTTCTCTATGCGCCAGTTGCATCTTCACCAAAATCTTGAGGTTTGACTTTGTGTTGACCACAGTTGACTTTTTGACCAAGTTAACTGATTTTCAATCCATTGGCCAATTGAATTTCTCCTGAATCAAACTGATGGACAATCCTCCACTCCTAGATGCTCATGGACCCAAGGAAGACCATAGAATCAAGTCTCGCCCAAAAAATCAGAAATAAACTGACTTTATAGCAAACCCTAGTTTGTGGCACCCTCAGTCTAGGAGGAAATAACACAGTCTCCAAATCCAAATTCCTCTGAATATGATGCGTATCCTCTCCAACAAAGATTAGATATGCCTTTTATTGATGATAAGAACCCAAGGAGCTTGCCTTTTGGAGCAGTAAACCCAAGAATTTCAAAACCCTAATTCATGCAATGGTTAGGAGGGAGTAATCCACTTGAGATCCCTTGCCACTTGTGAACCCTTGATGATGTGATAGACCAGATAGGACTTTCTTGAAATGCCTCAAGCACCTTGACCCTATGCTAATGATATGCATACATGATAATGCAAAAAATGAAATGAAACATAAGCCAGTTAGTAAAAAAGTAAGGAGGGCAAATTTTGGGGTGCAACAGCTGCCCCTATTCAATCAACTTGGTCTTGAAGGTATGATAGCAACGGCTCTCAGACATTCCAGGATACACGGGGATTGAATACTGAAAGAACTCCAAAAATTTGCGACCAACAGAAGAGGGACGACTCACTGGGGAACGAACAAAAATGTTGCACTTGTCACGGTACGTACGAGTGTTGAAAACCAAGGTATTGGAAAGTCACGAAAACAAACGAATGTTAACTATGCCGGGGATAAACACTGACGGGTGTCAAGGAATTCAGAAAATCAATACGGACGGGTATCTAAAAGGTACACGGACGGGTGTAGAAAGCTCAATACGGACGGGTATCAAAAGGTACACGGACGGGTGTAGAAAGCTCAATACGGACGGGTATCAAAAAGGTACACAGACGGGTGTAAAGGTTTCAATACGGACGGGTATCTAAAAGGTATACGGACGGGTGTAGAAAGCTCAATACGGACGGGTATCAAAAAGGTACACGAACGGGTGTAATACGGACGGGTATCTAAAAGGTACACGGACGGGTGTAGAAAGCTCAATACGGACGGGTATCAAAAAGGTACACGGACGGGTGTAAAGGTTTCAATACGGACGGGTATCAAAAAGGTACACGGACGGGTGTAGAAAGCTCAATACGGACGGGTATCAAAAAGGTACACGGACGGGTGTAATACGGACGGGTATCTAAAAGGTACATGGACGGGTGTAGAAAGCTCAATACGGATGGGTATCAAAAAGGTACACGGACGGGTGTAATATGGACGGGTATCTAAAAAGTACACGGACGGGTGTAGAAAGCTCAATACGGACGGGTATCAAAAAGGTACACGAACGGGTGTAAAGGTTTCAATACGGACGGGTATCTAAAAGGTACACGGACGGGTGTAAAGGTTTCAATACGGACGGGTATCTAAAAGGTACACGGACGGGTGTAAAGGTTTCAATACGGACGGGTATCAAAAAGTTACACAGACGGGTGTAAAGGTTTCAATACGGACGGGTATCTAAAAGGTACACGGACGGGTGTAAAGGTTTCAATACGGACGGGTATCAAAAAGGTACACGAACGGGTGTAGAGGTTTCAATACGGACGAGTATCACAAGGTACACGGACGGGTGTAAAGGTTTCAATACGGACGAGTATCAAAAAGGTACACGGACGGGTGTAAAGGTTTCAATACGGACGGGTATCAAAAAGGTACACGGACGGGTGTAAAGGTTTCAATACGGACGGGTATCTAAAAGGTACACGGACGGGTGTAAAGGTTTCAATACGGACGGGTATCTAAAAGGTACACGGACGGGTGTAAAAAGGCTTAATACGAACGGGTATCTAAAAGGTACACGGACGGGTGTAGAAAGCTCAATACGGACGGGTATCATAAAGGTACACGGACGGGTGTAAAAGGATTTAATACGGACGGGTATCTAAAAGGTACACGGACGGGTGTAGAAAGCTCAATACGGACGGGTATCAAAAAGGTACACGGACGGGTGTAAAAGGATTCAATACGGACGGGTATCTAAAAGGTACACGGACGGGTGTAAAAAGGTTCAATACGGACGGGTATCTAAAAGGTACACGGACGGGTGTAGAAAGCTCAATACGGACGGGTATCAGAAAGGTACACGGACGGGTGTAAAAGGATTTAATACGGACGGGTATCTATAAGGTACACGGACGGGTGTAGAAAGCTCAATACGGACGGGTATCAAAAAGGTACACGGACGGGTGTAAAGGCTTCAACACGGACGTGTATCTAAAAGGTACACGGACGGGTGTAGGAAGCTCAATACAGACAGGTATCAAAAGGTACACGGACGGGTGTAAAGGTTTCAATACGGACGGGTATCAAAAGGGTACACGGACGGGTGTAAAGGTATCAAGCAACTTTTACCGGGGATTAATCTCGGTGGGGAATGGATAAGTCTAAATAAAAGACTCTGTCGGGGAACACAAATATGAGGAACGCGCCCCTCCAAAATCTCCTGAGTTATGCCATCTCCGCTGAGAAAGAGAAACTGGCAAAGAGAGCGTCAAACCTGGCTTATGCTTCGAATGCAAATGTTTGAATTTTGCCGTAATGCTCCACACGAAGTGGAAATGCTACGCGTTTGAGGATGCAATGCAAGTGCTTATGATATGCAAAAGGGGTTCCTCCAGCAAAATAAATGTCGGAGAGAAAAGAATGATTCAGATCGGGCTAAAAAATAAATTGTCCTCTGAATCCCAGAACTCCGTTGAGAAGGATCACCGTGACCGACTCTCTGGATCAATAACTTCTGCTGGGGATGAAGTCTCAGATGAACATTCGCTCTACTGGGGATTATACATAACTCTTTGAAAAAGGGGGCCACGGCCTGGATCAAGAGAGTGTCAAATATCACTTGGATTTAAAACCTGCTGGGGATACTGCTGGACTTAGCCTGCTGATGGGGGTGAAGGAGCACCTTGACTTTGTGGGGAAATAACGTCTTGACCTGGGGAAAATACCTCCTAAGTCTCCTGCTAGGGAAGGTCTGCTCTGCTGAGGAAAGTGCAACCTCAATGCTGGGGAGAGTAAGCTGCTGGGGAAGTACGATCCTGTTGCCCTTCAATCCTGACTTGTTTCTAAGGTCATAGACGGCCCTTTGAACTTTCCACTTGCCCCAGACCACCAGGTCTAATGGAAGAAATCACCTCAAGAGGATTTTACAGAAGACCGGGCGTTCGCACTGCCCCGGGGTCTTCAAACTCTTGGAGAGATTTATCATATCTCGACATAACTGCCCCAGTCTCTATAATCCATGAAGTACATTACTTCGAAAGGGATTTGCAATGACCTGAAATATTCTGCCTTGAAGAGGTGCTTTCAATTAACCATTTTCAGGAGTGGATAATCTCCCACGCTCTGGAGGTGGCCTGCCCCAATATGAGCTTTGAAGTGACTTTGCCCCTGATCTTAGAATGAATGCCCCAGAATAACTGAATTTTAGAGGGACTTCTCGACGTGACTGCCCTATATTGGCTCCATCTTAACACGACTTACTGGGAGAGCCCACTCTACACTGAGTCTCTTGGTAGCATGCCCCTTGATATGATTGTCCTTCGGAATTTTCAAGCAACCCAACTTGGCAGGATCAAGCTTCTTGACTGACTTTCACTGTGTAAGCTACATTGATGCTTAGGCACATGTATGCAAACAAAACAAGTTATCTATGAGAATTCTAATGCAACACTCATGTTAACCTTGAAGTTTTATTGAAAAGGCGTCGCCCAACCTTGTGAACGAATCACTAGCTGGGACGCGACCTTGATTTTTGAATGGCAAAACAATGCGCACATGCAATACCAACAAATCTTATTAACACAACTTATAGGAGTCAGGAACGCTGTCCTGTTGAAGTACGCCTTCGGAATAAACCCTGTTTCAATTAGGACTTTAGAGGGTTGTAACGTGGTCTGGTACACGGTTTCAGAAAAAAGGATTTATGGCTCAAAGTTTATCGGTGCCCACCCACTCTTCGTGATGTTCTCCAGTCCTATGTTCAGTTAATCTGACCCAAACGCTCATTTCTCGAAAGATTTATGATCTTCAAGGAACCTATGCCACTAATGGTTTGACCCCTAAGGAGGTTTTGGAGTGACAGTCATCCCTTTTATCTTTTGTGTCTGTAATCACACGAATTTGTTCTTATCGGGGATTTTCTTTTCGCCTTTCGCTTTTTCTTTCTCTTTTTTTTTATCCCTAATTTTTGCCTGGACTGACTCTTTTGAGTTTTTTCGATTTTGAAGTCCAGCGGGACGCCCTAACTTTTGCCTAAGTCGCTTGTTCTCAAGCTTCGACTTAGCGGACTTTCTCTTTTTATTCCCCTTTTGAACAAAGCGTGTGACACTGGTTGTCTTACTTGCTTGAAAGGGTTGTGACTGCCTCACTCCTTAGTTGTTAACGGATAACCATCGGGGTTTCATATCTCTTGCACACTCTCCTTGGAATTTGAGCGCTCGGTCAAACTAACTGACGCCTACCCTGCCCCTGGGTTAAATATGAGGGTTTTTTCGTACGAAAGAAACTCCTACTCCGAGGCTCAAAGGGGTTAACAAGGGTTTATCTCCTTATCTCTCCAGTGTTTATGGTTTTGAAACAATGCCTGTACATCCTCAACAGGGTTCTATCCAAAAGCGTACCATTAGAGACCTGCGTTCTTATTTCGTCATCCTCCCTCAAGAGTTCTTAACAAGAAAAATTGATATTGCAGTGGATATAAACATTTAAGAGTGAATACGAATGGATTTCTTCAAGGAAAACATACTCATTGCATTAATATCATCATAAAAACAAACAAGTCTTGCATACATAAGATGCTTTAACAGAAAATAAAAACTACAAATGAAAATGCAGTAAAGAAGCTGAAGATTGCTATTGCTGAGGAAGCTTAATTCTGCCTGGACGTACTTGCAGACTGGGTGTTCATTTGAGAAATGAGGCTTCCATTGATGTACATATCATCTTCAGTGAATACAATGATCTCTGAGTCCACCAGGTCTTGCACCTTATGCCTGAATACATTACACTCATCAATCGTGTGCCCAAACATTCCCGAGTGGAACTCGCACCTAGCAGTCATGTCATAATCGGGAGGAATAGGGTACGGTACTGGCGCGGTACCCCTTGTTTGAATCAGAGACTTCTTAAGCAGGCGCGTAAACAGCTGACTATAAGGGATAGGAACAGGATCAATTATCCTTTTGGGCCTTCTTGGTCTCGATTGCCCCTGTTGCTGATAATTCTGCTGTCGGTGCTTATTTGGGCGCCCAGTCTGGCCCTGCACTTTCCTTTCTGCACTCGGCTGAGGCACAAACAAGGGTTGTGGAAGAGATCCCTGACGCGAGGTGGATCCTTTGGCAAAAGAGGGAGTCATCAGTCCCTTTGCAACACTGGGAGTAACATCACTTTGTTTACCAGTGCCAACTGATGTAAACTTGATTGCCCCTGAGTCAATGAGCTCTTGGACTTTATACTTGAGCATCTTACAATCTTCAACATTATGACCGGGTGCCCCTGAATGGAATTCACACCTATCATGGACTTTGGAACCCATACGAAACTTGGTGTGTGGAGGTCCCGCAGCAATCAATTCAATCAGCTGAAACTTGAGCAGGTGCTGAAGCAACTGAGCGTATGGCACCGAAATCTGGTCAAACTTCTTTTCAAACTTTTCTGGATTAAGACCCTCAAAAAACGGTTGTCGATGAAAAAGTTCAGACGGTAGAGAGGATCCACGAGGCAATCCATGGTCTAGAGGAGACCCCAAAGAGATAGGAAGAGTAAGGACCTCTGTTGTGGAAGCGGGCACAGGACTGTCTTCCCTATTTAAAATTTCCATGATTAAACCCATCTGAGTCTTCATCTGATTGATCTCTTCCCTTAGCATTCTATGCTCCTGGAGCATGTCTTCCCCAAATTTCCCCATCTGGCTTCGCATTTCCTTCAACTCAGCTTGGATTCGTTCCATGATTCTCTTCTGATTTGGTCTGGTAAAATACCGGTGAATGTGCTGATCTAAAATCCCGAGATTAGAACAAGATAAGAACACCGGAAATAAACACTTGTCATGAAAAATGATTATGCAAAATGATTATGAATATGCAAATGCAAATGGACGTGTTTGAAAATTCACAAGGCGATCCACCCCTTGATTCTGGTTTAATAACAAGATATAATGGAACTTCTACTCATATATTAAGAAAACCAGAGAAAAGCCGAATGTCAACAACCACAAATCTGAGATAACAAGTCTGAATACAAAAACCATAGGTCCCAACCAACAAGCCTGGTGGTGATCCACATACAATAAAAGAGGGAAGAAAACTAAGGCATGTCATCAAGGTTTACAAGAGTCAATCCTCCCCATCCACTATGCTTTCTGCACCAGTTTTGAACTTCCTTGAACAGCTTTCTGGTGTCGGGATGCTTCGGTCTCTGAATCAGTCCTTGGATAAGAAGGCCTCTCCTGTGTATGATCCCATCCAAGTATCGGCAATGTAACTCCCAAGCGTCTTCTCCAGAAACACCTTCCATGCTAGGTCCCTCATGTCTAGATCTCTTCACTTCAGCTTGGGCCATCAGTTCCTCTATGGAGGCTATAGCTTCATTGAGTTGGTCTTGGACTGTTTGTCTCTTGAATATCCCTGATAAGATCTCAGCGTCTTTCTTTTTGAGCGTTGACTTCAATTGATCAATCTTATCTAGGTAAGCATCTTCCTTTCTTTTATTCTCAGCCATGGCGGTCTCTTGGTGATCATTGAACCTGTGAATCTTCAACAAAGCTTTGCCTAATTCCTCCTCCTTGGACCGGAGAACATTACTGATACCCTCCAAAGCTTGTTTCATTCTTTCTCTGGATGTGACCATGTCAGCAAGCTCTTTTTCTGCTTTAGCAAGGAGCTCTGTCTTCAACTTGGCGGTATGAACAGCTTCACCCCGCTCATGCTTCCACTGATAAATTTCTCTCTTTAGCTCATTATTTTCTTCCCTCAACCTTTCCTTTTCAGCCCATAACTTGTCATACTTCTCTATCTCAACTGTGGTAGGAGGCTCGATCACCAAAGGATACAAATGTGGTTCCACCGGGAAAGGAAGGAGCTCCTCTTCTGCTCTTTTCTTGATCCACTCTTTATAGGGGAGAAAAGCCTGGTTATTACACTTTCCGAATGACATTTTACCCTTCTTGGTTACCTGTTTCCAAGCATTCACAACCTTCTTCATCATCTCTTGATCCTTAATACCATTGAATAATAAGGACTCTTTGGTGTCTCTCTCATCCGGTGGACCTCTCAAAGGATAACCAAATTGTCTGATAGCTAGGGAGGGATTATAGTTAATTCCACCTTTCCTCCCTATCAAGGGAACATTAGGGAATTCTCCGCACTTGTAAACAATATCCAATCCTAGCAAGTCATGATTGATCCAAACAATATTGTCTGCAGTCAATCCCATAACCCTCTTTGACCATTTCAGAGAATCTTTTGTATCAACGAAAGCGCCAGATTCGGGGAGACGACTCAGAAACCAAGTAGATAAGAGTGGTGCACAACAACTCACATTTTTCCCATGCCTATTCTCATTCTTGTAGTGGACTGAGTGATACACGTCACCTAGCAAGGTAGGTATAGGATTCTTTGAAATAAAGATTCTGACGGCATGCATATCCACCAGATCAGGAATATTCGGAAACAAAACAATCCCGTAGATACACATGGCCAGAATAGCTTGGAAAGCAGTCCAATTCTTCTCTTTGACATGTATGCAAGCCTGCTCAAACAAGAACTTCAACAAGAAACCCTTAACTCCTTGTTTTTCTGCAATATTACTGTTAAGAACGGATTCATCAATATGAAGAGCAACAGCCATATCTTTCACCCCGGGGTGTTCTTCAGAAAAGAAAACTATATCATGACTGATAGGAATTCCCAAAATAAATGAGAACTCCTCCAACGTTGGGGCCAGGATGTAGTCCGGGAAAGTGAAGCAACGCAGAGACGGATCGTAGAACTGAAGAAGCGTGTGAATGGCATCCTTCTCATACTGGGAGATATTATAGACAAATTTCAGAAGTCTTCCATACCTTCCACTGAACTCTGTACGAACTCTGAAACTAGCCATATTAATCAGTTTTGTGAATCAGTGTCAAAGTCGGCTCTGGGAACGAATAGGCAACAGTCTTCTTTCTTTGAACATCCATAATGAAGTAGCCTCAGAAAACCGGAATCAAGAGTAAGATGCAAGCCCTGAAAAATGCCAAACATGTCAGAATGCAAGAAAAATGATGTGCTCATGCAAACATGGGGTCAAGGCACACTGCTGGATGTGCTGTGCTGTTAACTGAACGAGAAACCAGAAAACCAAAACTCTGAACCACTGAGGAACCCAAATGAACAGACATTGATGAGAAATCCAGAATAAGGGTATGTTGAAGGTCTCGGTTACCTGCAAACCTGCAAACTCCCATCCCCTCTCACGTGTAGGTACTAGGATGTTCAGTATCCCAGGCTCTCAGGTCGAGAAATGATGATACGTTCACCATTTCTGGTTTGGCATCATCATCAATCGAGGAGGCCTCAACTGATTCTCCAAGGCGGAAGGTCCTCAGCTTTGGCACTGAGGTCGAGAAACAATAGTACGGTGGAGAAATGACTTTTTACTTTTGTTTTTCGCAAAACATGTTGCGGTTAGCAAGAGTCGCCACCAACTTTTCTTTTATCCAATTTATTTAGGAAAGGTGAAAAGAACAGGAAAGACCGTTTTGAAAAGATTTTTGAGTTCGGGGGGTAAGTTATGAAAAGGGAAAGTGTTAGCACCCCTTTTCATCCGTAGTTATCTACGGGCTCTTAATTGCTAGCTCACTTTAACTTGCCTTTTTTTTGAAATGTGGTGTGTGTTTAGAAAATATTTCGTAAAAGCTGACTTTGTAATAATTCGTGTAAGAATGTATACAAAGTGTTTGTTTTTGAAAATATTTTTGAAAGTGTGAGGTGTGAAAAGTGTTTGTTTTTTGAGTTGTGAGCGAGCATTTAAAAGTTACCTACCCTTAATTTATAAGGTCTTTCTTGTACTTATCATTTTCCTTGAGAGATAGTACTATCCATACCATTAGTGGGTAGGTAGTCCTATCTATTGGATGTGGAGGGACAGCGAAGGGTCATCAAATGGTCATAGAAGGCAACATGTAAGGATACCTTAGCAATTCGTAGGGACTACCATCATTTTTCCGTAGGGTCATCGAGGGACAAGATCATCTTTTGTAGGCAACTTGAAGGGTCATCGAGGGACTATGATCTTTATATCGAAGGGACTGTGATGATATTATTCGTAAGCGTCTTTTGCTAAAGTATCCCTACGTTTGAGGGGCATTCATCCCTCGGGGTACAGTACTAAAGTCAATCGAGGAGTGCCTCCGCTGATTCTCTTCAAAACGTAGGGGCCGTCCTATGCGAGTTCCAAAGCGGGCCCTCGGGTGCGAATGGGTTTGCCACAGGATGTGGTCTGCCACTGTCACCACTAAAGAGGGATGTTTCCACTAAGGTCCTCAATGATCGGTCACCAGAGTCGACAGCTCTCTAGATCAACACCCCAACATGCGCAAGACACACACGTTAGAATGCGTCCCAAGATAGCCTTGTCTGGTTGTGAATTTCGTGAACACACAAACGTACCAAGCGGGCACGTAGGTCCCACTACTTTCCACTCTAGTCCTAGGGTATTCTCAAGCCTTGGTATTGGGCTTAGCTCTCAAACCCACCCAACCTGCAAAACAAAGACAGCCAGCACAACACAGCAGTATGATAGTAATAAAAAATGAAATGCGAAAAATGCGGTAAAAATAAAAAAAAAAATATAACACACAAGGCAAATCAAAACCAAACACCCAAAGAGAACAAAGACAAGCAAGCATTATGACTGACTCGCTTAGGGATGGACCAACATAGGTCAACCAGATTCCCCAGCAGAGTTGCCAGCTGTCGCTCCCAGGATTTTCATCCAGGTACAAACGCGAGAGTGGCACGGAAAAACAGAGTCGCCAGCCGTGTAAATTTATCCCAAGAGAGGGAAAGGGAACACCGCATAAACCTTAGGAAGAGGGAAAGGAATGGTCGTCGCAACCATAACCTGGGTTCGGGAGTCGGTTACGCGAGGGGAAGGTGCTAGCACCCCACGCGTCCATCGTACTCGATGGGATTCACGTTTGTTATCTATTCTAAGGGTGAGTTATCCTATCATCTATGGCTGTGCTAAAACGGGAGGGGAAGACAAAGACCGGCTCGGTAGGACGTCGACGTCCTAGGCCTACGTACCCCCTTTGTGCAATGGGGAATTCAGAGTCAACGTAGTTCGGACCAAGATCTTTTTGTGTTTTTTATGAGCGACGTTAAGTTCGCGTCCGGCAGTTAGGGTCGATGCCTGTTTGCGACTCAGACGGAAGGTAACGTGCCCTTTTTGAAAATAGCCTTTAGTTTGAAGGTCCCGAAGGACAAAAAGGTTTTAAGGTTGGTTGGTGTTTTTTAGGACAGAAGTGACTTAAGTTAGTTCTTAAGTTGTATTGCACCAAAGTCTAGGGCACAGGGGCGAATACTTAACGCATCGTCCCAAGACAGGACGCTCGCTAAGCACTCTAGAAAGATGAGAGGAAGCCCCTCATTTCTCATTCCCCATACTTAAGGCTCGTGCGCAATACACCTTACTATTATTAAGTGCTTTTAAAGAAATTTGAGATGAGAAGAGAGAAAACACAAGGGTAACTCTAAGAGGAACTAGGAATCCTAAAGTTATCATGCATGGGTAACCTACGGTTAGTGAGGTTTTAAGGCAACCTAAATCCTAAAGGAAAGAGAAGAAGATGAGACAAGGAAAGAGTAAGGGTGACCATGGATACTTATCCATACCCTTAAAGAAACTACCTTAGTCCCTGCATAAAAGGTTAGTACGAACAGATATAAATAAGAGAAATGAGGTAAATAAAAATCACACAATGACAAGCAATAATGAGAATAATCTAAACGTGAATCAAAGAAGCAACGAACAGCCCCAAAGCGATTGGCACAAATGCCTTTTCAAACAGATAATCATATAAGGTCAAAGATGCGCCTGCAAGAAAATCTCAAGTGAAAATAACTCCGATAATTAGAAAAATGATTCCTAAAATTCCCAAATTAATCATTAAGGTTCCTCGACCAGAGGAAAACAACATATAAAAAATCCCTGCAAAAAATCAAGATATTAGCCCTTCAATTAATCATGCAAAAATCAGGTGGGAAATAGGGTTTAGGGCGCCCAAAGGAAGGACCAAAGTGTAATGTGAAAAATATTTTAAAATGAAAGAAAAATATTTTAATGCAATTTAGAATGTTGTTGAACAAATGCAAAAAGAACGGATCAAAAATGTTTTATGATTGCAGAAAAATAAAATAAAGAAATTTATGTATGCATGAGATGTGTAATGTAAACAGAACTTGAATTAAACAATTAATTTAAATGATAAGAATAAAATAAAAATAAAAAATAAAATTTGTAAAACTTTTATAAATCAATAAAGATGATGTATGAATTTTTTAGGATTTTTTAAATGCAATTAGGTATTTTTAAAATTTAAATATGAAAATGTAATTGAAATAAAATAAAATAAGAAAATAGTATGGGGGGGGGGGGTGCGTTAGTAATGAGATCATGTGGGAATTTGGAGTGGGCTAGAAATGGGGGTGCGGGTAGCGAAGCAGGCCCAATCCGATAATTAATAAAAAAACAAAAAATAAGGGTGGTCTTACCACGGACATGCCATGTGCGACGCACATGACTCATTAATGTGCTGTCATAACACCATCCACATGATCAAAATGAGATAAAAAACAGTGGCTATGATTTGGGAGATGCACGGTAGTTAGCATGGTAAGGCACACATACGATTAAATGAAATAAAAATAAAAAAATAGAACACGTGGCATCCTGAGAACCGTGGGATCAAGGGAATGGAGGGACAAGATTGTTTCTTCTTCCTTGGACCCTTCACCGGCCGACCACCGCACCCCGCTGGAGCTCCACCGCCAGCCGCCACCCTGCAACTTGTATTTTTCCAGAAATTGCAAACAGGTACACTATTTTGACCAGAAAAACGTCAGGAATCCAAATATGGCCTAAAAAAATTCAAATTGTTAGCGCATAATAAAAAACAAATGAAAAACCATTAGGGTGCAAAACTTTAAATCAACGTTCCAAGCAATATACACATCCATATTAAAAACCAATTACACCAGCATGATCAGTGATGAAAACACAACAATATTCACGAAAAAAAGGAGAGTTTTAAGAACACGAAAAAACCTCTCAACCGGAGATGGAGCCGTTCCAATCCTTGCCTTTGGCTGCGAACGGTGATTGATTTGCACTCTAGAAATCCCCAGGAAAATATTTGCGGAAGAGCTTTTTGCCAAAACCTTGTGGATCTTGATTTTTGATGAAGAAAAGCTCTAGGGTTCAAGCTTGGATTCCTCTCCAAAAGCACCTGTCTGACCCTAACCAATGCATGGAAGGATTTAAATATTCTAGGGTTATTTGCTGATCATGAGTTGGGCCTGAATAATCCATTATTTTAATTATTTTGAATTATTTCATTTAATATTGAATTATAACTAATTAAATCCAATAAAAATAAAATAAAATGAGGAAAAACCAAATATATGCTCTTTGGGTCGTGCATGGCTGTATGTTTGAGTTTGGTTTAAGAAACTTATGGCCCATTTGTCAAAATTTGGTTTTTAAACATAATTTGCTTTGTGCACCTCCTCAAAATTGCCCAACTTTGACTAAACATAACTCCTTCAATTTTTAGCTCCTTAATGCAAACTAATACTTTTTAGAAACCTCAAGATGTCCTCTAACCAACCCTTTTGGTCCCATGTCAATTTGATCTTCCATGTTCAAGTTATGAGCTTTTGAGAAAGGTTGACTTTTGTTGACTTTCAAAATGGCCTATAATGTCTTGGCTCGTATCTCCCAAATGAAGCATTTCTGGGCTTGGCTTGTGAGACACAAAGTTGTAGGGAATTAAATTTCCTTCAAGATGGGCTTTGGTTGAGGAATTTTTGATGAAGTATGTGTAAGTTAGGCCTGGTCAAAGTATAGTTGACTTTTCCTACAAAAACCCTGATTTAGTAACTCCTGATTCTTGATGATTCTGAGGTTTCCTTGATGAATCATGACCAACCCTTGATCAAATGATGAATTTCACCCCATAATCTTGATGTTGACCCAAAATCTTGAGGTTTGACTTTGTGTTGACCACAGTTGACTTTTTGACCAAGTTAACTCATTTTCAATCCATTGGCCAATTGAATTTCTCCTGAATCAAACTGATGGACAATCCTACACTCCTAGATGTTCATGGACCCAAGGAAGACCATAGAATCAAGTCTCGCCCAAAAAATCAGAAATAAACTGACTTTATAGCAAACCCTAGTTTGTGGCACCCTCAGTCTAGGAGGAAATAGCACAGTCTCCAAATCCAAATTCCTCTGAATATGATGTGTATCCTCTCCAACAAAGATTAGATATGCCTTTTGTTGATGATAAGAACCCAAGGAGCTTTCCTTTTGGAGCTGTAAACCCAAGAATTTCAAAACCCTAATTCATGCAATGGTTAGGAGAGAGTAATCCACTTGAGATCCCTTGCCACTTGTGAACCCTTGATGATGTGATAGACCAGATAGGACTTTCTTGAAATGCCTCAAGCACCTTGACCCTATGCTAATGATATGCATACATGATAATGCAAAAAATGAAATGAAACATAAGCCAGTTAGTAAAAAAGTAAGGAGGGCAAATTTTGGGGTGCAACAACCACATATTTAATATTCTAAATTAACAAAATTAAATAATAATGTACATAATATAATAAACGGGGCGGGTTCGGGGACGGGTTCGGGGTAGGTACTAGTGTCCTCATTACCCGACCCGTCCCCATATTTTTTAATCGGGGAAAACCCAAACCCAAACTCAAACCCAGTCAAAGCGGGTTTTCCCCGTCAACTTCGGGGCGGGTTCGGGTGGGTACCCGCGGGTATGGGTTTTGTTGCCATGTCTAATCATCACCAACCACTTCATAATCTTGAAGTCTTGTTAGACGAGCTCTAGTTCTTTGAGGTCTGTGGCTTGTGCCAGCCATATCGTCTTCGACTTTGGCTGTGTTGGGAATGTCAGCAACTGCTTCGACTTATTCTTCGACTAAAGTATCAAAAATGTCTTCAACTTCGACGTCATTACTTGCTTCGTCGAAATCATAGCTCATCAGTGGCTTGTCAATTGCATTACTAGAGTTCCAATCCCAGACATAATTTTCATCAATCACAATATCTCAACTCATCACAATCTTTTGATTAATTGGATTGAAAAACCTATATACTTCAGTCTTTTGATATCCTACTAGAATCATAGGTTCACACTTACCATCAAGCTTCCTTTTCCTATCATCAGGAATACACTTGTAGCAAATAGATCCAAACACCTTCAGATGACTCATTGATGGTCGTTTCCAACTCCACACTTCTTAAGGAACCTTGTTCTTCAGTTTCTTGATAGGGCACCTATTCAGAATATAAACAGCAGTTGAAACAGCTTCACCCCATAAGGATTTTGGCAAATTCTTCTGCTGAAGCATGCATATTGCGATGTCCAATATGGTCATGTTTCTTCTTTCTACTATTCCATTATGTTGAGGAGAATAAGGAGCAGTTATCTCATGATCAATACCATGTTCTGCACATAATGCTTCAAATATCTTGGATGTGTATTCGCCACCTCTATTTGTTCGCAGAACTTTGATCTTCTTTTCACCCTGATTTTCGACGAGTATCTTGAATCTCTTAAAGATTTCAAAAACTTCGTCCTTGCGCTTGTCACATAGATTCATAGTTTTCGACTGAACTCATCGACAAACGAAATAAAATATCTGTTTCAACCAATGGTAAGCTCCTCAAAAGGACCACATACATCTGAATGTACAACTCCGAGTATGCAGGATGATCTCATTGGAATAGTTGAAATGAAAGACTTCCTAGAATTCTTTCCGACTAGATAACATTCACAAAGTTTTTTCGGGAATTTTAAGACTTGGTATACCAAGTACCATATCTTGAGTGATCAGTTTATTGAGCGACCTAAAGTTCAGATGGCCAAACCTCAGATGCCACAACCAACTATTCTTGTGGTCAACAACTATTTTTAGACATTGTAGCTCAGTCGAACTAATCATGGTTTTAAATGTTCTATTCTTCGACATAGGAGATTCCAAAACCAAATTATTCTGGATGTCAAAAAGTTCTAAGGCTTCATCTTTCATAACCACTGAGAACCTCTTTTCGACCAGTTTTCCAACACTTAGTAGATTATACTTAATTCCAGGGACATAGAGTACATCTTTGATAAAAGCTTTCGCTCCATTACTCCTTTGAATAACTATGTTTCCAGTACCTTCTGCTTGCAACGAGCTATTATCAGCAAAGTTGACCTTGCTCTTCTTCAACTCGTTGAAATCTACTAACCATACCTTTTGACCAGTCATGTGATTCAAGCAGCCTGAGTCGAGGAACTAGATATTGGATTCGAAATGGTCATCGGCGATTGCATCCATAACTACCATATCATCTGAATCATCTGAATCTTGACGTTCAAGGTTCGCTCCTTCGTCTTTGCCTTTTGTCGATCCCTTGTCTTTCCTGTACCAACAATGCCTGGTCAAGTGACCCCACTTTTCACAATTATAGCATTGCACACCTTTTTTTTTCTCTTCTTTGTCTTTCTGATAGGAATTTCCTTCTCCTCTTTTCGAGGATTCAGAAGCTCTATTATCGACCTTATTCTTGTGAGGATTCGACCAAGAATTCATACCCTGAGTCTTGTAGATTTTGCCTTTGAAATTGTTGGAACCACCATTCTTCTCCCATAACTGAGCTTGTAGTGCTTGTATCGAGTCTTGAAATCCTTTCCTTTCGACAATCCTAATCTCATGCGCCTCCAACAAACCAACCAAATCTTCCAGTTTTAGGGTTTCAAGATTGTTGGATTCTTGAATAGCTACGATAACGTGATCAAAGTGAGAGGTCAACGTACACATTACCTTCTCAACTATCATCTTATCAGTTAGGGTTTCACCATAACCCTTCTTGAGATGGACGAGTTTCTGCACCTTCGACACATAACCTGCAATCTTTTGTCTTCTCCCATCGACAATAATTCATATTGTCGTCGCAAAGTTTGCAACTTGACAACCTTGACTTTCTCGCCTCCTTCATAGTACTTGACCAGAATACCTCATGCCTCCTTCGCCGATTTAGCTTGAGCAATGTCAAAATTAGCTGCATCAACTGTCGATTGGATGTAAAACACCGCCTTGCAATCCTTCTTCTTGGCATCCCTGTGAGCGGTTCTCTATGCGCCAGTTGCATCTTCACCAAGCGCAAGAACGCCATTAGAAATCAGTTCTAGGGTTTCATGAAACCCAAATAGAGATTGCATCTATTTTCTCCATCGAAGCCAATTCTTGGCGTCAAGAGTTGGAAGGGAGTTTGGTAAATTTACGTTGCCATTCATTTTTGCGGCAATTGATCAACAATAACCCACGATCTCGGAAACACAATCTCTAACGTGTAATTCTTGAAAACTCGAGCAAGAACCTAACCAAAGCTCTAGATATCAATTTGATAGTGCGTGATGCACTTTTAGTGAGGATAGAACGAGAGAATAAGGAAATAAGAATTGTATTATTGAATTGAATGATATAATAAAACTGAATTACAAAGTGTCTATTTATATACACCTAAGTGACTTGACTACTAAGCAACAAATAACAAACTAAGTAACAAACCTTAAACCCTAATTAGATTTGGGCTTAGGCCACACAATTTAACTTGGATTCTATCTAATATCTCAACACGGGCCACGAATGGCCAAGAAAATAGCTAATCGTACCATGATATAAATGCATCGCGACACGATACAAGATTAATTGTTGATTGTGGCACGGCATAAAGACATTATGGCACGCGTCAGTCAAAATTCTGATATGTTAAATAGACAATTTGACAAATTTTGACGGGGGAGACATTCTGGTACGAATTCTAAAGTGGTTTTGACGATTGATGGACACATTGGAGCTCCAGGTTAAAGGATTTTCATCATTCGAAGACCAATTTCTTACCGGAATTTCATGTATTGTTTCTTTATCTTTATTGTATGAAGTATGCTATAATAAGTAGATGAATTCTCTTTTGATTACTTTTTAGAAGATGAACCTTTGTTTAATCCTGGTACATATGATCTGTTTATGTATTATTTTATATGCTTATTCAGTTACTTTTTTTGTGCATTACCTTGTATGTGTTAACGAGCACATAGATTGAACCTAAGATTGTAAAGATTACTAATCCTAACCCTATTTTCCAGATTTAGAGTAATTGTTTTCCTTAGTAATTGATTTAGGAATAAAAAATTCTAAGTTAGACCTATGAATTAACATTCTAGTTTGAGTATAACGGTTGTGTTAGTTTGCCGTAATCATGCGAGATT
Organism: Lathyrus tuberosus; assembly: GCA_022829125.1. Classification (NCBI taxonomy): domain Eukaryota; kingdom Viridiplantae; phylum Streptophyta; class Magnoliopsida; order Fabales; family Fabaceae; genus Lathyrus; species Lathyrus tuberosus. The sequence continues at coordinate 367,512 of JALAZF010000014.1, read as the reverse complement.
AATTGAAAGCAATTAAACACAAACAACACTAGTGTCATTTAGGAGATTTGGATAGACATCACTAGTGTTAGTTTGTCGTAATCATGCGAGATTAATTGAAAGCAAATAAACACAAACATCACTAGTGTCATTTAGGAGATTTGAATAGACATCACTAGTGTTAGTTTGTCGTAATCATGCGAGATTAATTGAAAGCAAATAAACACAAATATCACTAGTATCATTTAGGAGATTTGAATAGACATCACTAGTGTCACTAAGGAAATTTGAATAAATCCTAATCGCTTTTTAATATATTTTTAAATATTTGTTAACTTTTCTGATTAACTCAAACCATTTGAACACCTCCTATTTTACCTTTTAAAATATATTTCAATTGCTTTGTTAAAATACAATAATTGTTGTGGAGACGGATCATTTTTATTTCTTGCGATAATTTTTAGCACATTTGCTAAATATTCATCATGATACATTAAAAAAGTGCTATTAGTATATAATTAATAGATTTTTTTTACATAATTGTGTTTAAACTTTAAAATCGACTGATGTATGTTACTTAGAATAAGTATTTCAGAGCAAGCTTTAAAATCGACAGATGAGTCAAATAAATTAAAATTGTATTCACTACAGATACAACCATTTCAGCGAATCCGTTTCTCTGTTTTCAGTGGACATTCATAGCTTAGGATCTACGATGAAATCTTCGGCTTAAATTCCTAACCTTAGGGTTAGGGGCCTTGGTTTTGTTGTAGTTTTCTCTAGGATCTTGGGTGTGCTTCTGGAGCGGGTTATCGGTGGTTAGTGGCATCGTCGCTTTGGGAGGGTGAGGTTTATTTGCTGTCTTGGTTTGTGTTTTCGGTCTGGCCGATTCTCTCTCCATCTATGGGTGACGATCTTGGGTGGAAGGAGGTGAGGAAAAGGGGAAGCGGGTTCCGTAAGAGGATACCCAGATGGGACTCATTCTCGGCTGGTACGAGAGACCTCAGAAATTTAAGTACTGGTAGTTTTTTTGTTTATTTTTCTGAGTTCCCAGACAAAACGGTGGCAAAAGACATTTTCCAACTTTTTGGTTGTGTGGGAGAGGTGATTGAGGTGGTTATCCCCTCTAAGAGGAACAGACTGGGGAAATGTTTTGGGTTCGCAAGGTTTCGTGAGGGGGGTGATGCTCGTCTTTTAGCTGTGAAACTGGACAACATTCTGATTGACGGTAAGAAGATTCATGCGAACCATATAAGATTTGAGAGATCGGTCCAAATGTCGAAGGGGAGGGATGTGGTTGAGACGAGAAAGCGTGTGGGTGGAGTTCAGATGGCGGCACATTCTGGTCAGAAGGGAAGAGGTTCTTTAGTGGGGAATAAGTCTTTCGCGGAAGTCGTGGATGGTAAGGGAAGGGATCAATTGGCGGAGGATAAACATGTAGCTCTGAGATTCAAGTCTAATAAGGAGGAATACGAGAGGTTGAAGAAGGCATTCGTGGGAAGGGTGGTGACTCTGGGAACTACGTACAATGTGCAGACGTTATTCGAAATCGAGGGTATATTTTCGATTAAGGTTTCTCCGTTGGGGGGAACTTTGTGTTTATTGAAGGATCTGGAAGAGGGGTTTATAAAGGAACTGTTGAGTGACGACCAATCTTGGTGGAAATAATTGTTTGAGGAGATTAAGCCTTGGGAGTAGGAGGCAGTGGATGTAGAAAGAGTTATGTGGGTGAGGGTTTACGGGGTTCCATGTCACGCTTGGAACATAGAGTTTTTTATCGAATTGGGTAACTCTCTCGGTTCGTTTGTATGCACGGACGAGAATACTTCGAAAGGCACTAATATGGACGTTGGAAGAATTATGGTGAAGTTGCCGGTGGAGGAGCGCCTGAAGGAGTTAGTTTATGTGGAGATCGATGTTGTTGTTGTTCCCCTAACCCTTAAAGAAGATACTTACGGACCTGTCAGGATCTCTAACGGGTTTGTGAATTACAAGACGAGCAATCTGGACTCCTTGTCCTCAGATGAATATGGATTTTCCAAGAATAGTTGTTCGAATGGTGGGGGAGATGTTGATTGTTCTGCTAATTTGGGTTCTGATAAGGAGTTAGTTAGTGGCAGCCCTGGACTCGGAGGTAGGAATTACTGCCGTGTGGATTCTGATGATATATCAACCCACGGGTTTAGTTCTGCTTCGGATCCTAAGTGTGTTGAGGGAAGTTTTGACGAGGCAATTGGAGGGATTAAAGGAGGAAGCGTGGGACCTGCTATTAGAAATTCTAAAGAGGAGGGAGAGAGGGGTGGTAAGGATGGATTGGAACTTAGCACTGCCAATTATGTCCTGTGTTCTTTAGGATATACTGGTGGAGGTAGTTTTGGCTTCAGTTTGGAGGGGTTTAGCCGCCATGCTGACGAGTTCCATCAGACTGTTTGTAGGAGAAGACTTAAATCTGTCAAGTATAAGTTATGTGTGGGAGAAGGTGGTTTTCGAAAGAGGATAAAGGAAGGAAGGAGGAGTAGGCCAATTAAGTTGGCTCAGAATTCGAATCTTATTCCCCTGGTACAGGATCTGCGGGAGTTTAATGTTGAAAATAATTCAAATGACTTGAATGTTATTCCTTCAGGGACTGTTCTGGTTAATTACGGTGATCAATCGGAAGAATCGAACATTCAAAGGAATAACTTCAAAATGTGGGAGAATCTTAATAACAATGTGGGTGAGAAATGTGGAAGGTAATGGAAAAACTTGGGGTCACTAATAAGGGTATGAAGGAAGGACACAAGGTGAAAACTGTGGAGATTGAAAAGGCGGACAAAAGAAGAATGCTTACAAGGAAGGCGAATAACAACGGTTCCTAATGATTATAGGATCCTTGAATATTAGAGGAGGTGGGTCTCTTGTGAAGAGAAAAAGAATTAGTCATATTATTAAGAAAGGGAAGGCGGAGGTTTTTCTATTACTGGAAACGAAATTGTCTATAGTTAAGGAGGGAGTAGCTAAGAGTTTCTGGAGTTGGGAGAAGGTTGGCCACTCTTTCCTTGATTCTTGAGGTGCATCGGGTGGTATGACGATTCTATGGAAGGAAGGAGGGTTAGAAGTTATTTGCAGCTTTAGAGGTGAGGGGTTTTTGGGCATCAAAGTGATTTGGAGAAATTTCAGTTATTATATTGTGAACGTTTACTCCCCGTGCGACCTAGTAAATAAGAGAGTTCTTTGGAAATCTCTCCTGGATCTCAAATCTAAATTCTCGGACGGTGATTGGATCTTTTGTGGTGACTTTAATGCTGTAAAGAATCCAAAGGAAAGGAAAGGAAAATCGTGTTGGAGTAGAAACATGAAGATGAAGGAGTTTGGGAACTTTATTGATAGGAGTCTTTTGGTGGATGTCCCTTGCAAAGGAAAGAGATATAGTTGGTATAGTGGAGATGGGAAGGCTATGAGTAGAATTGATCGGTTTCTTGTGTCGGAAGAAATAGTGAATAGATGGGGGATAGTGGGTCAATTGATCAGGGAGAGGGACATATCAGACCATTGCCCGATATGGTTAGTAGTGGATAATGTGGATTGGGGTCCGAAACCTTTTAAATTCAACAACGTTTGGTTTGAAAACAAGGATTTTATTCCTTTTGTGGAAAAGGAATGGAAGGAGTTGGTGGTTAATGGTAGGAGCGATTTCGTGTTGAAGGAGAAATTGAGAATGATTAAAGGTAGATTAAAATGGTGGAATACTAACGTTTTCAGAAAGTTCGAGTTGGAAGTGTAGGAGGGGGTTAGGAAGGTGAATGAGGTGGATGACCTTTTAAGTCATGTGGTAGAGGATGAGGTGGGGGGGGTGTTAAGGAAGAGGAAAGAGGTTACTAGCCGGTTTTGGTTAAATCTAAAGATTAAGGAGAACATGGTAATCCAAAAGGCTCTCTTGAAATGGCTTAATGACGAAGATAATAATAATAGATATTTTCACAATGTTATGAAGGAGAGGAGAAGGAGAAACCATATTAGTATGATTAGTTCCGGGAATGGCATAGTGGAATCGGTGGATTTGGTGAAGAAGGAGGTGGAGGATCACTTTTCTAACAAATTCAAGGAAGAAGATGTCGAGAGGCCTTTTCTAGAGGATGTCAAATTTCACTCTCTCTCGCGCTCGGAGTGCTTTTCTCTTGAAGCTCCTTTTTTCCGAGGAAGAGATCAAGGATGTGGTTTGGAGTTGTGAGGGCAACAAGAGCCCGGGCTCCGAGGGGTTTTCCCTCTTGTTCTTTAAAAAATGTTGGCATTTTTTGAAAGATGACATAGTGAAGTTATTTTCGGAATTCTATTCGGGGACGGTTCTTTCTTCATCTATCACTTCGTCGTTTTTGACTTTGGTTCCGAAAGTTCCAAACCCTTTAGGTCTTGATGAATATAGACCAATTTGCTTGGTGGGGAGTGTTTACAAGATCTTATCGAAACTCTTGGCGGGTATATTAAAGTTAGTGTTGGGTTCTTTGATCTCCCATTGCCAAAGTGTTTTTGTCCCCGGAAGACAACTTCTTGATGGGGTGTTGGTTGCAAATGAATTAGTTGACTTCTATCTTAAGGAAGGGAAGAGTTGCATTCTTTTTAAGGTGGACTTTGAAAAAGCTTACGATAACGTAAGTTGGAATTTTGTGAGGTTTATGATGGGTAGGATGGGTTTTGGCGGGAGATGGAGGAGATGGATGGAGCTATTGTTGTTTAATAGTAGAATGTCGGTGCTTGTGAATAGGAGTCCTACGAAGGAATTTAGGGTGGAAAGGGGGTTGAGACAAGGCGATCCTATTTCTCCTTTTATTTTTGTGATTGTGGCGGAGGGCCTATCGAGGTTGATTAAAAAGGCGGTGGATATAGGGATATATGGAGGAGCGGTTGTTAATAGTGGTTGTTCCGTGGATATTCTCCAATTCGCGGATGACACATTATTGGTGGGGGAATCGTCTTGGAACCAAATTTGGTCCATTAAGGCGGTTCTTAGAAGTTTTGAGTTAGTGTCGGGATTGGGAATAAACTTTCATAAGAGTAAATTGATTGGAATTAATACGAATCCTCGGTTTTTGGAAGCGGCGTCTTCTTTTCTCTCTTGCAAAGTGGAGGAGAGTAGGTTTATTTTTCTTGGTATTCCAATTGGTTTTAACCCTAGAAGGATTTCTATGTGGAAGCCTTTAGTGGATAAAATTAAGAAGAGGTTAGATAATTGGAAAAACCGTTTTCTTAGTTTTGGTGGTCGCATTACTCTTTTGAAGTCGGTTCTATGTTCCCTATCGATTTTTTGGCTTTCTTTTTATAGGATGCCGACCAAGATTGTTAAAGAGATAACTAGTTTACAAAGTAATTTCCTGTGGGGTGGAACGGAGGTGAAGAGGAAGATTCATTGGGTGGGGTGGAAGGACGTTTGTAAGCCACACGAGAAAGGAGGTTTGGGGATTAGAAATATTGAGGATTTTAATATTGCTCTTCTCCTAAAGTGGAGGTGGCGTATTCTCAACGGATCAGATTCTCTTTGGTACCGGTTTTTGAAAGCTCGTTATGGTGATATTAATTTGTCTATCATTAACGGGACTGCAGATCATGATACTAAAGTGTGGTGGAAAGACTTGGGTATTATTGATAAAAAACTAGAGGCTGACTTTTTTACTAAGAACTGTAATTTTGCGATTCAAAACGGTTGGACGACTTCTTTTTGGAACGCGTATTGGCAGGAAATCGGTTGCCTAAAAGATAAGTTTCCAACCGCTTATGAGGCTTCGGCTCTTAAGAACGTTTCAGTTGGTGGAATGAGTGGTTGGGTGGAGGGGGTCTGGTTCTGGGGTGATTTGGGTTTGAACCGACAATCCAACTCAGTGGATGTGACTGTCCTAGAGCAGCTGAGTTTAGTTCTGGCGGACCGTGGCCCTATTTCGTTGGACCGGGACATTGTCTAGTGGAAAGGTGAAGATGAAGGTGGTTATTCGGTGAAATCTCGTGCTTCTCTGTTGCAGGATCGTTATGTGGCTGCGGGAAATTCCAGCTCTAGTTCTGTTGATGACAGAACCCCTTTTCCTGTCACGAATTCTGGTAATTTTTCTGGTTTTGTAGGGTCTGCTGCAGTTTAGGCTTTGCAGACGACTTCCGATGGCGAGATGAGGTTGGTTAACGCGCAGGGAGTCGGGACTAGCCTTGACAGCCGAGCTGATGTAGAGGGGACGTCTTCTGGCCTCCCTAGTGCGTTTTCTGTCTCTGCTGCGAGTTTGGCAGACCAGAACGGTTCGGCGACGGGCCTGTTTCAGGCGGGGAGTTCTGTTCATGCTGTCTCGGATCATGCCAGGGCTTTTAAATTGATTTGGAAAGTGGGGGTGCCTTTTAAAGTAAAGGCTTTCGGGTGGCGAGCCTTGAAGAACAGATTTCCGACTAAGGATAATCTTAGAAAGAGAGGTATTATTTCTCCGGATTTATCGGTTTCATCGTGCGTTTTTTGTTCTATGTATGATGAATCTTTGGAACATTTATTTTTGGGGTGTATAGTGGGAAAGTTAATTTGGAGGGAAATTAGGGAGTGGATTGGTTTTGTGAATTTATCGGTTGTTGAAGATGAGTCGCTCTAAGATAGCTTTTTGAGGTGGTTTAATTTTTGTTCATCTCGGAAAGTGAAAACCGGTAAAGCGGAAATTTTTTGGCTTGCTGTGTGTTAGAACATTTGGTCTCTTAGAAATAGCATTATTTTTTAGAATCAAAGGTGGAACGTGCTCGATGCGGTATGAAATATAAAGATCTCTACTTGGAAGTGGTCTCTTATTGGTGATATTGCTAAATCCAATTGTAATTTTTACGATTTTTGTAAAAATCCTTTGTTTCAGTTATCGTAAGTTCAATTGGATTTCAATATCTTTTTGGTCGAGAGTTTTTCTCTCGTTTTTGTAATCAGGTTCGACAACCCTTGATTCTCGTTTTTATGAAGTTCCTTGCTTAAAAAAAAAAAAAAGTACATAATTAATAGGAAATCAATATATCGAAAGAATTCTTTGAGCTCACCAAGTGAATCGTCTAGTCATATTATTAAAGACTCTTCAAGACTTTTCAAGTCCAAAACATGTGAATGAAGACAGAAAACAGAGATTCATAAACTTTCACCGCACAAATAAAATAAATAAGCTAGGAAGTCCCGTTCAAACGTTTTTTCTTTTAACACCATAAATTTCTTCCCAGTCAAAGATCTTGTATGCTAATTTTTCACCATTTGTCTCACAATCTTCTTCAGCTTGACCATCTGCAAAAATTAAAAATCTACCAAATGAATATATAAGAAAATAAAGTCTTCTTAATCAATTAATTAAACTTTTCAACCATATCAATTTGACTTCATATTTGAATGTCATTAACCATAAAAAGCTAAGAGGTCATTCTCAATATTATCCACCAAATTTTCATTTCTAAATCAAATTTTAGAGAAAAATTAACAAAAAGGAAGAAATGGAAAATTGAAATTCAATAAAAGACATTTCGAAATTCAACAATGAAAAGGAAAATTGAATGAGAACCTGATGTATTCCACCTTAATTTCTTTCAGATATATTTTTGCAAATCACTCTCCCCATCTTACAAACACTATATGTCTTCAAAAATAAATTGGCGACAGTAAGTGCTTAGATAAGAAAATGGTGGAAACTGCTAAGCGGGTTGAATTTATCTTCTAAACATGAATTACTTCACTTAAAACTCACTAATCAAATCAGTTTTACACAATCAATAGTAATAGAGTATCTTTAAGAATGAATTTTTATGTATATATGTAATAGTGTATCTTTTCATTATACTAAATCTCCTATTTTTGTTGCATCAATAATAGTAAATGCTCCTAAGAGACGAGAAACTACAAGTACATCATTGAGTACTACAAACAGGGGAATGCCTTCAAAATTTCTCCTTACACTTGGAATTGTTACTGGATACTTTCATTTATATACGTTCTACATAAAAGTATTCCATTTCTAACTACTAAGTATATATTTCATACTTTTACTAACTATTTGCTACTACTTTAAGGGCGAAGCTCATTAGAGCCATACCTTGAATTAGACAATGTAAGTGCAGAATATATGATCGTGGATTGTAGAATATATGATTGTCCATCTTGTCTGCATTAAAATTCAGTTTGTATCACTACAACATTTTAACTATACGACAACGCATAAAAACCATTGCGTAATCTAAAAAAACCGTTTCCTTTACTTATAAGAACGATTTTCAGGCCGTGTCAAACTGAAGCCTTGCTTTAGGCTTTTGGAACGGTTTTTTACCCAACGGCAACGCCATATACAGAACCGTTGTCGTCGTTTTCTTTAGAGAACAGTTTCTAATAGCAACGGTTGCCCTCCGATTTTAGATAAAAACCGTTGCAAATATGATGTTTTAGGAAACGACTGTTTTATTGAATATAACAACGGTGTATAGTCGTAGTACATTTGAAATCGTTCTAATAGATGCATATCTTACTTTCTTCTTCAAAGGCTACAACAACACTTTACAGCCGTTGTTGCAAGATATTCTTTTAATAAAATAAAAATCACTTTATTTTATAATCCTGATACTAAAATCACACAATATTTTTATTATAATAATATCCGAATACAAATTTTAAAATAATGTTTAAAATATTAAATAACAAAATAACTTAATTCATAAATGACATTTCATTTCATATAATACATATATTAAAAAAATATATAAAATAAATTTAAACCTTATAATTAATTTAAATAACTATAATTTTAATATAATCTTAAGTTAAACGAAATTACATAAAAAAATATCATTCATATTAATTTCTTCGACCATATAACTTGGTGGATTGACATCTCTCCTATGATTCAAACCCTTAATTTATTTTTTAAAATAGTAAAAGGAAATATATTAAAACAAGAACTGATACATGACACAATTCAATTTTGGAATCAACAATACAACCGGAAGTTCCACGAACCTAAAATGTGTTAACAAATTTGCCTCCTTTTGTTGTTATTTTTGCTCTTGCTCTTGTATCTGTGAGGCTATTCTCTCTAAAGATACATGTTACATTTCATAATAGTCCAACTTTATCGGTGGTCCAGATTTCTAACTTCAAAACTTTATCATACAACAAACCAAAACACAAATTAGTAGTCATAAATTAATTAATTAGTACTATTAAACAAACCAAAAATATTTAACTTCCACTTGTATAAAATAAACAAGAAACAATAATAGATAAGATTCAAAGATTTTTTAACTAATTAAGTGTTTACTGTTTGGTAAAATATTTTTTAGATTTTGGCAAGCTGACTAAATCGTGGTTAACTTCAAAGTAGAATAGTAAAATTGTAATTTGTAGTCAAAGTATATCAACTACTATTCAACTAACCTTGAACCATTATAATAATTAGTAAGAGTATTCACATGATATTAAACCTAAAAGGTTAATGGTCAGCATAAAATTTTAGTGAAAATTAAGAATAAATAATATTGAAAAGTTATGTTTTAACAATACTAAGCTAAACAATAAAAATGGCTTAAAATTGGTTTGAAGTTACATTTTGTGTGGAAGAAAATAGGGGAGACTTCCAAGTTTAAGAGCTAATGGGATACTTATATAGACGCTACAATAAAAAAACTGTGATACAATAATGAATTACACCTTTCATAACTACTTTATCAAGCCAAACCAAAACAATTATTTTCATAAAACTCTTTTCCATTCTTTTGACCGACTCTAAAGTCTAAACAAATCATTGAAGTTTAAAAACTTTTAAAGTTTCTCATTAGATATAGTTCAACAGTGGTTCATTACTTCCTATTAAGCCTTAAAAAATCATAGTTGTAATGTACAAAAGTAAAACCATAGTCAAAGTAAGACCAGCAACATACATTTAGAATAAAATCAAGTAAATTACAAAAGTAATATCATAATCAAATCAGAATCACAGCAGTAAAGCAATCAGAAAAAAAAAATGGAATGTTAGCTTCTATTTGCCTTTTTCCAGAGTAAATTTTCATTAACCAATCAACCTTTAGTATCAGATTCCTTCCAAAACACCAAACAACACTTGTATAAAAAATATGCCCCATCATATTATAAACTCTAAATTCACATTCCATTTCTCACAAACAAAAACAAGAGAAAAACATGAAATTCTACATGAGTAATGCAACTTATAACAAATTATTATGAGTGTTTGTCATGTACCTTGGCTGGCCGAGAATTAGGATCCTCTTTAGTCCCTCGAGTAAACTCTACTTGTCCTTAATTTGCAACTTCATAACCCAACATTCTATGACTTTTGTTCCCTGCGACACAAAGAAAGACACATAAATGGTTTTTTATATTGCATTTGTTTTATGCAAGCAAATCACACACAAGTTTCTCATTCTAATCAAACACCATTATCTATTGTCTAAACTTATGAGAAGAAACTCTGACTTATTTGACATAAGGCTATAATACATTAAGTAATTATCATAAAAATTCAAGGACTAATTAAAGTGGAGACAAGATTTGAACTGTACTGAAAATATCCATCAAATTTATTAAGAATTATAACAAATTATTACTTCCAGGAATGAACAACCAAATATATTTAGGTAAGAGTAGCTATACTATAAATTAGGCTATGTGATGTTAGTTTTTTTGCATGATGTGGTAGATACATAATGTGAGACTTCAACCAGTATATTAGTATCTGTATTATCATGGCTTCTCCATTCACGCATTGTGAGATAGCCCTAACACCATCCAAACTCCAAAATATGCTATACTCCACCTAGTTTGATCATGATCCCCTATAAATGTATTGCCCTGGTTCCATGATAATACATGTCCTGTGCAGCCGAAATAGTAATCCTATGGACATAAAAACGAGAAAAAAAATGTCTTCACCGTTTCTATAAATAATTAGAGCGTAGCATCACACTACTACCAGTACGTTGTTCTGCAACTAATTCACTGATTCTTTGGCAGTACTAACACATAAGATTTAAGTTGATGACCGTAAAAGGATTACAGAGGCTGCGATTCATCGTTCATCGGCGCACCTCTGTAACACTGAATAATGGATATTGTATTGTTGCCGACCACATAGGACATAAAAAACAGGATTTATGTCTCAGCTCAAGCTTTTTGCTTTATCCATGATAGGACTTGAAAAACCAACATCATTTCCAAATACCAGCCAAAACAAATCTTGATCTTACCGAAATAAAATTCCATCAGAGCGGGAAAATTTCTAGTAACAGTCAATGTTGTTTTTTTCAAATTTCCTCTGATGTACTGAGAGAGCTTCAGTGTAAGCACACTAATGATATAGTGACTCTCAACATGCACAAAAATTATATTACCAGCTTTGGTTTTAATGTCGAGAACAATATTTGGTGTACACAAACTTACCTTGATTTCCCACACATTAAACCCAAACTCCATAGAATCTTCATTTTACCAAAGATTGTCGAGACGACGATATAAACTTGAACTAATTTCAATTAAGCAACAAATAGTATATCACTAAAATGAATACAAATAGAAAAAAGCAATAGTTCTTAAAATCAAATGAATATAGTAACACAAACTTGATGAACTAATTTATTTCTAATATGTAAAGAGAAAATTCAAAATACAGCACATGCTCTGCCTCAATTTTGGAACTCGCATGTTACTACAATTGAGTATGCCAAACCTTTAAATTCCTGCAAGCATGAAATCAAGAAATGCCAACCTACTAATTTTAAAGCATATTAATATACTAAACTTAAGGAACATTGATAATCTATCCCATTCAACATAGGCAGAGTTCAAAAACAAAGCAAAGTAATGTCCATAAAAAGGCACTTCCAAGTAACGAAGCAGTAAAAAAATTGACATTGAAGGTCACTAAAAGTTATTAATGCAAGAAATCATAAACCACCAAATCAAAGTGTTAATTTTAATTTGAAAATATGATACAAAAAGGCAAAATCCATTAAATATTAACTTTGTTTCTATTTTCTTCTGTATGTGTCTTCTAATTCATAGTCTATTTTGTGGTTCTATACACTACTCTCACTCTCACCCACATTTTCTCTCATTATGGAAGACCTATGCCTTAAATCTTCAAACATGTAGTTATGATATGCAGCAAACATAATTCATACCATAATGGGAAAAGTCTTTAAAATTAACAAAATCCAAATGGTCACCATTGGAAAGAAACCAAATAACCCTCAAAATATCAACATATCAAATAGTGAATTAAAAAAATTAACCCTAATCTGAGTTATACAAAAAAATAAGACAGAGGAATAAAATCAAATATTGAATCAAAACATAAATCTAGGATTAAGAAAAACATAAACTTTTCTTCAAAAGAATGTTTAAAAAACGAAACTTTATGTTAAAAAATAAACACCCTCGTCTAGGTTATACATTAAATCTAAAAATGAATGAAAAAATCAGTGAAACCCCAAAAATAAGAACTCACAATCCACGACTGGAGAGATAAGGGACATGGACTTTGCAAAAAATGGAAGATGCCTTCAAGAACAGAGGTAAAATAGTTGAAAGAGTCAAGCTTAACGATCTCACTCACCAAACCTAGTCAAATCGGAAACAGAGTTTCGAACAGCTTCAAAAGGTGGCCGAATACCGAGGAGGTTGACATGCAAATGCCGAAATGAGTTCGAGATACCAACGACCCGGGGTGGTCAGTTGAGCAGAGAGTGTGTCGAGCTGAAAAAGTAGACAAGAGGTCTAGGTCAAATATCGTTCAGGATTTTAGGGTTTCGAATTTTACCATGAAATTTTCTGTAATTTTAGAGTTTTTGAGTTTGAGAACAACCAATTGAGAGGATGAGTCTTGGGAATTTCTGAATTTGGGAGGGAAAAGTTAAAATTTTTGGAGTTTTTAAATTTATTTTGGGGGTGAATTTCTAACTTAGGGTTAGTTTGGATTGGCGGTGAACAGAATTGATTCTAGCAGAATTGAGTTTGGTAGAATTGATTTTAACAGAATTGAGTTTAGCAGAATTGATTTATGTTTGGATACATTTATGTAAAAATGAGTTAAACAATAAATTTCAGTGTAAAAATCGCCCAGAATCAATTCTGGAGGTAGAAGTTACAAATTGTAGCTTCAAGTAGAATCAATTCTGGATGTAGAATCAATTCTACTTTTGATAAAACAAATACTTTAAAATCACCCAGAATCAATTCTACACCTCTAGAATTAATTCTGAATATTTCAAAAGTCAATCCAAACATACGCTTAGTAGTTTGAGAGGGAAGTCGAAAGTTTTTAGCGTTTTAGCGTGTAATAAAATCTTAGGCTGATATATGACTACCATATAGGAACGGTGTTACAAATTTTTATTTTATAAAACATGAGAGAACGGTGTAGAATTTATAAATATTTTATTAAAATAATTAAAAATAATATGAGAATGGTTTCTAACCGTTGGATAAAATTTGCAAAAAAAAATACATCCTACTAGAACGGAATATAAAATTCATTGGCTATTATATTTTACGAGAACGTTTTTTTTATCTCATAATTAGGCATTGTTATAGTGTATTTTGATAGACATTGAGACAAATCCAAGTTCATCGGAGCCATGTCTTGAACAGCTAGACTTGATATGAGTTCTGTCAATTGATATTGAACACCTCGCATTAGCTCCATAACAGAATTATTGTGAACACTATTGATTTTCAATTTTCCCTTAATGATATTCCCCATCTTTGAATCAACTACAACTAATGTCTCATTATCACAATGAGTTAGAACTTTTATGTTGATTTTAATTCTCACTAAAGTTATTAATATTTTTAAAAGTGCAATTATATATGTGAATTGTGTTATTATTAATCTTTTATTTTTTATTTCTTGTAGGTGATGTTTAAAAGCTAGTATGGAAGACTTAAAAGATGAAAATTTGAAAATGAAAGTTATAAGCTATTAAGTGGACGCAATTCATTTTTAAGTTGGAACTTGTACAAGTGTGTTTGGTTTGGCGTTAGCTTTTGTGAAATCACGGTGAATTTCCACGTTTTTCCAGAAGCTACCTTTTGGAGCTTCTTGTTTTTCACGGTGAGAGAGCTTTGAAACGTGCGATTGGAAATGCAAACGTGGAACCAAACATGAACTACGATTATTTTATGATCACAAAATTATATTTTTGGTTATTGTATAATCCTCTAAAATAGTTAAGGATTGACATGATTTAGCTATTGCTTATTTTAAATCTGTAAGACTTTGAATTAATTTTAAATATGGTACGACACTTGTTACATTTTGTTTTTTAAATATATTTTTCTTATTGTTTAGCCTAATTTGCTTACTCTGATTAGGTAAAAAAAAGAGATTGAAGTATATATCAAGAGATAATAAACGTGGGAACAAAACAAATTCTCAAAAAAAAAACTATTGAGTTTCATATACCAACAGAAATTCGTATAGTTGTGAAAAATATACGTAGGAATAGAGAATTATATGGTAGGAAAAAAAGAGCCGTAGATATAGGTATTTTGAGCTATATATACAGTAAAATAGATATTTACCTATGCGTCTTGACTGTCACTAAAAGTCAAATTTTTTGTAATGGGATTTCATTAGAAGTTGAAAGAGCAATTAGAATTAGAGCTGAGAAAATGGTCGAGGCTGCAACAACTACTTTAGAAGAGTTTAACGAAGTTCTTCTAACATCAAAAGAACAATGTCGAATTGCTATCGAGGCTGCTAAAGTGGCAACGTATGCCACTCTGAGGATGGAGAGGGAGATGAATGCTCGGAAGGAATTTATGCTGAAGAAATTTGATACTACAAATAGTGGATTGCATCCTCATCATTATGATGACGATTTGAACGAGCAATCATTAAATGAAGATTGATTTTGTACTGTTAGTAGAACGAATTAGTCTCTGATGTGATAACTTTTTGTGCTACTTTGTAATATTAGGATAATTATCACATCGAATGTATTACATTTTAATCTACTTAAGGAAGGTTGTATGACTTTTTGAAATGACAAATGTTAGTGGTTGTTAATTGAATGTCTTTTTTCTACAATTTTATAAGCTCTATCTAAACATATATATTCTATATCCTAACAATTTATATGTATATACATGCTGTTTTAGGCTTGTCTGAATCATAACTATTGAATGTTGTTTTGTTGTGTAGAGGATTTAACAATTTCTATGTATATACATGATGTTTTAGGCTTGTCAGAATCAAGGCCAGAAAAGAAAATCTATTGTGTTTACCCAGACACTAAAAGCTCCAAGTTAAGGCAATACAAATCTTCTATTGGATATTAGTGTGCTTCCATAGCAGATTTCATTTTAAGATCTCTTTAATTGAAATTAAGTTTGTTATGTTTACCTATGATTTTTTTATAGATTCTTTTTTGGGGAAACGACTATGGTTGTTGGGAAGTATGGTTATGAGTGAGATTAGAACCTTGATGGTATTGATGAATTCATTGTTTTTATGATTACTCCCTTTGCCTGGTCTTTTGAATATGTTACTCTGCTTTCATAAATCTCTAATTTGGTTTAATTTGAATCAAATCATATTACTTATTGAATTATTCTGTCGTTTTCTTTTCAGGATAATTACATGCACAAGCTGCGCAATTGTACACAAGAAATCACTATCAGTCATTTGAGCAGAACGGTTTTCAGATATTTGTGAGTCATCATATCTAGTCTTCATCTTTTCTTTTTTTAAGAGTAATTTTATGCATTATACGCGTCAAATATTTGACACCTTCAACCAATCACAATCCATTTATTGTTGACTTTTGGGTTAGATATGATGAAGGTCAAATTTTTGGAATAAATATTTTCATGTGCATATTTAATATTTTTATATTTATCACCTTGTATTCACCACATATGTTTTGTAATCTGACTTATAAATTTGTTTCTCTCTACTGCCATTTCAAATTGCTTTCAGGAGAATGATTTTGTAATCAAATTATGAATGCAAGTTTTTTGTTTTCCGTTTCACGCATGGAGATCATTCTACATTCCTACCAAAAATTCCATTTTATACCATCTCGCACAATTTTAATTTCACATCAAAGCTTTCCACTTCCCTGCAAATCACTGAGATTGAAAAATGGCTTCTTTGAGCTCAGCAACAACTCCTCCATCTCTGACTCCACACCTACAATACAACAAGAAACCTCAAATGTAATGCTTTTTCATCGCTCTCTTTCTAGTTTAATTTTTAGTCACCAATTTTTCTTCTATGTTATAATTTTTTATTTTAATGGAGCTGATACATTTATTTAGAGTGAAGTTGTGTGGATGTTATAAAGGAAAGTGATGATTGACTTGTTGAGGTTATTTGGTCAAGTGTTGGCAATGTGTTTATGTAGTGAATAATAGTTGAAGTAGTTGTTTTCGTAGTTCTCTATTCTGCATATTTGTATTCGCAGTGAGAGTTGTATATAATGGTTCTCTTGTTTTTCAATTTCTGATATTATTATTACAAATTTGTCAACTGAGATGAATCATGATGTTCATACTATATATGGTTTGAAAAATGGATAGTTCAACTTTGTGTTATATGTATATGTTATATGTATATGTTATATGTTCATGTTTTATAATTTAGGTATGCTAATAGCAAGAGTGATGAGCAATTGAGGAGTCATAAGGACATGAGCTTAACAGGTGCTTGTAAACCTGAAGATAAGCTTAACAATACTTTTTCTTTTGATAATCAACAAATTTCTATTAACAAAAATACTAGAAGTATTCAAAAAGGAGTTCGGTTACAAAGTAACAAGAACACTACCAAAACTACTTACAAAGTAACAAGAACACTACCAAAACTACTTACAAACAGAGGCATTGCGGAGCACTGATGTCTAGGTGGCGATTATAACTCAGAAGTATTCAAAAAGGAGTTCGTCACAGCTAATGAAGGAACCCCCCGTGGCGGTTATTGTCTTGAAGAAGGGACCCCCCCATGCATGGCAAGGGATGCCTGAGCAAGAAATCCAAGTTAATATGTCTCGATCCACAACATCACATTTCTAAGGCCTAACAGCTTTAAACCATTTATCCAACCACTCCTTACAATCTGAAATCAATGGTTTTATTTCCCCATCAACTAAATCCTCGAGAAGGCACAAGTTAGCGCCTAACGGAGTGACTCTAACTGTGAAAATACCTTCAGCATGAAATATCTCTTTCATGCTATAAGCAAGACCTAGAGTGATCACTTCTCCCACAAAGTCTTTTGAGAATCTCAGGAACTCCTCATTCTCAACTGTGAACGTCAAAATAGGTTATTTCGGCTCCGCTCCATGATAACGTCTTGTGACCTCTGCATAAGATTTGGCTCCATGACCGGTTGTAATAGGATGCCCATAACCTGTTGTTGTAGGGAGTCCTCTGCCTTGATGGTTCCCTCTTCTTCTATCAAACACGAACTCCTTCCTCCTATCCGAAGCTACTGTTGCTCTCCCTTGAACCTGTGTCGGATTCCTATTGAACCGTGGAATGTTTGCAAACAATTTCCTACTGTCCAAGAACAAATTGTCTAACTTTGTGGCCATCAACCTTGCATCTACAACGTTGAGAAACCTTGCGAAAGCGTACCTTCTTCCTTTTATGTCCCTCCTAGGGGGTATCAACACCTCATCAATGTCACCTAACATCCTGAACTCCTCATGCCTCCCACATCTTAAATCCGACCACCAGAACTCGCCGCGTTTCCACCCACTGCACTTCCATCCTCGTGCTCGTGACCACCACATCTTTACGTCATCCACCTCTATACCTGCAGAGAGTGCTCGCCTCTATTTGTGAAAGAGAAAAATCATGGCTTTGTGAAAGAAGTGTTAAATTGTAATTCCTAGTGTCTAAGTCAGTCGAAGTCGAAGCATCATTAAGTACGTCGAAGTCGAAACAGTCAGTGTGTCAAAACAGTTTGTTTCACATATTTGGTTTTGATTAGATTTGATATGATTTAGATTAGATTTGATATTTTGGGCCTTTAGAGTTTTGGGCCTTTGTAAATCTAAGTCTATAAATAGATGCTTTGTAGAATTGAGAAACACTACAAGCAGTGAAGATTATCACAGTGCTAGTAGTTGTAATCACAGTTGCAGTTCGCAAGTGATCAATAAACTTTGAAATCCCACAGTTCATGGGTAACACATTCTCTTCTCCAAATATTTCTCTCTTCTCTCTCTTTTCTTTCTTGTTGTTCTTATTTCTTCTTCTTTCATTGTCATTACGTATTGTTAGTGGGTTGGTTATCAATCTTGAGATCAAGATTGAAGCGGAATCACCATAGGGTGTGGTGAATTTCCAACATCTGGTATCTAGAGCTCCGGTTGCGATTCAAGGAGGAAAATCGTAATGGCTATGAATCATTCAAATGGGCACTTTCCGACGACCCTACCAATTCTCAAGAAAGATAATTATGAGAATTGGTGCAAGCAGATCAAGGTGGTTTTCTGTTATCAAGATCTTTGGGATCTTGTGAAGGAAGGAGTGGCACCGCTTGCAGAAGTAGCGACGGATCAAGAAAGGGCTGCACACAAAGAGTTGAAGAAGAAAGATTATAAAGCACTCTTTATAATCCATCAGTGTGTTGATCCAGATAACTTTGAAAAAGTTAGCGATGTAGATTCAGCAAAGGAAGCATGGGAGATTCTTGAAAAGTCATTTGGAGGCGTAGAGAAGGTGAAAGAGGTGAGGTTACAAACTCACAAGAGAACCTATGAGTTGCTTTAGATGGAAGACAACGAAAGTATTTCAGATTTCTTCACCAGAGTTACAAAGCTGGTGAATCAAATCAAAGTATGTGGAGAGGTGTTGACATCAAGATCAGTTGTTGCAAAGATCTTGAGGTCATTGGCTCCAAAATTCGACCACGTGGTAGTAGCCATAGAAGAGTCGAAGAACTTGTCAGTATTGACGAAAGAAGAGCTTCAAGGGATGCTTGAGTCTCATGAACAAAGGATGGCTGAGAGAGCTGCAGGAAAGTCGAAAAGTGATATGGCTTTGCAGGCGCAGTCAGAAAAGGAGAAAGGTAAAGGAAGCTGGAATGGCAACAAAGGAGGAAACCAGTCGAATCAGAAGAAACCTTGGAACCAAGGCAACCAAAGAGGTGGTGCTGCAGGTAGAAGAAAAGGTGGTGATCGAAAATCTGACAAAAGTCACATTCAATGTTTCAATTGTCAGAAGAATGCCCATTATGTTAGTAACCGTCCAGAAAAGAAGAAAAATCAAGAAACTGATGCAAATCTAGCGAAGCATGAAGAAGAAGAGACGTTGCTGATGGTCACTGTTAGTTCTTGTATTGGCTGGAATTTTGGTAAAACAAAGTTGAACAATGTTGATGTCATATGTCTGATGTCTTAACATTGGTTCCTAACATTAGTTGTTGCAGGGTTGAAGTTTTATATGCTGATGTTAAACTTGATGTCTTGACATCAGTTATCTGAACATCAGAACATCAGGCTGTGATGTTTTAGGGCTGCACGTAAAAGTTTGTTTTGAGAAGATCTGTTAGAGAGATTGTGTGCGAATATCTTGGAGAAGATATTTTCAGTTGCAATCAGATTTGGAGCAGATCCTGTTGCTATGTTTCAGGGCTGTATAATTTAAAAAGATTTGAAGATCAAATCTGTTTTAAATTCTGTTTTTAAAACAAATCAAATCAGATATTTGGAAGAAGTCCAAGCCCAAGTCAGAATTTTATTTAAAGCAGCCTTAACCCTTGTTGAAGAGGACGAAGACAAGAGAGCATAGACTGAGAGTCAAGTTAGAGTTTTCGTGTGTATTTTGTAAGCCGTTCATGGTTGAATAGGTGTTACTATTTTGGGTTGTAAGTGTATTCACTCTAGAACTTTTAAGCAAGAGTGTGTTGTTCTTGATCAAAGCTGTTAAGCAAGACCAAGGTGTGGTTTAAAGTGTAATCTTTGAATTGTATCACTGAGGTGATTTAGGGAGTAAGTTGTTTCTCATATCTAAGTGGTCTCTTAGGTAGAAGTGTCATTGGGTAGTGATTAAGATTAGTAGACGTCAACTGGGATTGTTGAGTCTGTAATTTAATACTACTAATAGTGAATTTCCTCCCTGGCTTGGTAGCCCCCAGACGTAGGTAGTTAGACCGAACTGGGTGAATAATTCATTGTGTTGATTTACTGTTGTTATAGCCTTGTTATATTAGCAGATTGTGTTGTTGTGAAATCACACTTAACATCACACATCTGATACCAGAATTTCAATTGGTATCAGAGCAGGCATCCTGCTCTGCATCTGGGTGAGATCTAGGGCTGATACTTTCTGGTGCAATGGACAAGGAGTGTGGTGGATTTGTGAATAGACCCCCTATTCTAGATGGATCAAATTTTGAATATTGGAAACCTCGTATGGTTACATTCTTGAAGTCTTTAGACAGCAGGGCCTGGAAGGCAATTTTGAAAGAATGGAAACGTCCTGTTATTGTGGAAAAAGATGAGAATGGGAAGGAAGTAGAGGGTAGCTCAAAATTGAAACCTGAAGAAGAATGGACCAAGGAAGAAGATGAACTTGCCCTTGGGAATTCTAAAGTCTTGAATGCCATATTCAATGGTGTTGATAAGAACATCTTCAGGTTGGTCAACACTTGTGAAGTATCTAAGGAAGCATGGGATATCTTGAAGACTACTCATGAAGGAACCTCCAAGGTTAAGATGTCAAGACTTCAACTTCTTACAACAAAGTTTGAAAATCTGAAGATGAAAGATGATGAGACCATTCATGACTTCCACATGAACATTCTTGAGCTGTCCAATGCTTCTAGTGCTTTAGGAGAAAGAATGACTGAAGAGAAGCTGGTAAGGAAGATTCTCAGATCCCTTCCTAAGAGATACAAAATGAAGGTGACTGCTATTGAAGAAGCTCAAGACATCAGCAAGATGAGAGTTGATGAGTTAATTGGTTCTCTTCAAACATTTGAATTAGGGATGAATGAGGAATTTGAAAAGAAGACCAAAAGCATAGCATTGGTGTCTAAAGAGAAAGAGTGTGATCCTAAGACTGAGGAGGAGCTTTCAAATGCTATTGTTCTGCTGGGAAGACAGTTTAACAAGGTTCTAAAAAGGATAGACAGGAGCTACAAACCTAATGTCAAGAACATCACATCTGACACCAACAGATCAGGAGATCAGGGGAAGAAAACTAGAGATGAAGAAAAGACCAATAATGACAAAGGAGTTCAATGCTTTGAGTGTGAAGGGTATGGTCATGTCAAGAAAGAATGTCCTACATATCTCAAAAAGCAGAAAAAGGGGTTATCTTCTTCCTGGTCTGATACTGGTAGTGAGAGTGAATCTGAAGAAGAATCAGCTAAGCCTGTTAGAGCTATGATTGGGGTTTGTGAGTCAGATGATGATTCATGTGATGATGAGGTTTCTTATGAAGAGCTTGCTGCCTCTTATAAAGAACTGTGCATGAGAAGTGAACAAGTCTGTCGTGAAGGAGAAAAGCTAAAGAAAACCATAGTGCAGTTAGAAGCTGAAAAAACTGAACTAGAAAATGAAGTCAATATGCTTAACTCTAAACTGGATTCTATGACCAAAACTGTCAGAATGTTAAACAATGGTACTGATGCTCTAAACAACATTCTTAGTATTGGAAAACTTGCTGGAGACAAAAGTGGTTTGGGATTCAACAATGGTGTAGCTTCTAATGATGTTATTACCAGTTCCAAACCGGTGATGTTACAACAGATGTTTAAACATCCTGACAGGATTCCTTCTAGGAAGAAATTCAGGCGCTGGAGATGTCATCACTGTGGGCGTTTTGGACACATAAAGGCTTACTGTTATAAGCTACATGGGTATCCTCAGAAGACACATCAGTATACTCCCAGACAGAAGTTTCACAAAGGTAATAAGGCCTTCAATTCTAAGAAGCAATGGGTTCCAAAAGGTAAAGTTACCAGCTTAATAGCTCACACTTCTCTTAGGGTTTTTACCAAAGAAGACTGGTACTTTGATAATGGGTGTTCAAGACACATGACAGGAGTTAAGAATTTGTTGGTAGATGTTAAGCTCCATTCTTCAGGTCATGTAACCTTTGGTGATGGTGTCAAAGGAGAAATCAAGGGGATGGGAAAGCTGAATTGTGTTGGTGCTCCTAGACTGGATGATGTTCTACTTGTCAAAGGGTTGACAGCAAATTTGATCAGTATTAGTCAACTTTGTGATCAAGGATTCAAAGTAGACTTTACAAAATCTGAGTGCAATGTCACAAATGAGAAAGGAGAAGTCATCATGAAGGGTGTTAGGTCTAAGGAAAACTGTTATCTATGGGTGCAACAAGACTCAAGTACCTCAACATGTGTGTTTGCTAGAGATGATGAAGTCAAAATCTGGCATTAAAAGTTGGGACATCTTCATCTGAAGGGAATGAAGAGAATCATATCTTCAGAAGCTGTCAGAGGAATTCCTAAACTCAATATTGAAGAAGGAAGAGTTTGTGGAGATTGTCAAATAGGGAAGCAGACCAAGATGTCACATCAGAAGCTTCAACATAACACCACCTCCAAAGTTTTGGAACTTCTTCATATGGACTTGATGGGACCTATGCAGGTAGAAAGTCTAGGTGGGAAGAAGTATGCTTATGTTGTTGTAGATGACTATTCTAGGTACACCTGGGTAAGCTTCATCAAAGATAAAACAGAGGTGTTTGATGTATTTAAAGATTTATGTCAAAGACTCCAAAGAGAGAAAGAGAGCAATGTCATCAGAATAAGGAGTGATCATGGGAGGGAATTTGAAAATAACAAGTTTGCTGATTACTGCTCTGCTGAAGGCATCAGTCATGAGTTTTCCTCTCCTATTACTCCTCAGCAAAATGGAGTTGTTGAAAGGAAGAACAGAACTCTCCAAGAATCTGCTAGAGCAATGATTCATGCCAAAAAGCTTCCTTACCATTTCTGGGCTGAAGCCATAAACACTGCTTGCTATATTCACAACAGTGTTACTTTGAGAAGGGGCACTTCAGCTACTCTGAACGAACTGTGGAAAGGGAGAAAGCCTACTGTGAAGTACTTTCATGTTTTTGGAAGTAAATGTTATATTTTGTCAGATCGTGAACAGAGGAGAAAATTGGATCCTAAAAGTGATGAGGGAATCTTTCTAGGATACTCTACAAATAGCAGAGCTTACAGGGGTTTCAACTCCAGAACAAAGGTTATGATGGAGTCTGTAAATGTGGTGCTTGATGACATTGATAAGCCAGAAGATGCTGATGTCCTGGATGATGTTGAAACATCAGTTGAAGAAGTCACAGCAGAAACTGAAGACAGAAGTGGGTCTCCCAGTCCTGTTGATGCTGAGCCTGAACCTGATCAATCTAATAAAGAACCATCTATTAGAGTGCAAAAGGACCATCCAAAGGAGCTTATCATAGGTGATCCTAAATCAGGGGTTAGCACTAGATCAAGAGAGGTTGTGTCAAATTCTTGTTTTGTTTCCAAAATTGAGCCCAAGAATGTCAAAGAAGCTCTGACTGATGAATTCTGGATTAATGCCATGCATAAAGAGCAGGAACAATTCAAGAGGAATGAAGTGTGGGATCTTGTTCCAAGGCCTGATGAAGTTAATGTGATAGGCACCAAGTGGATTTACAAGAATAAATCTGATGAACAAGGAGTGGTCACCAGAAACAAGGCCAGATTAGTTGCTCAGGGATACACTCAGGTTGAAGGAATTGATTATGATGAAACCTTTGCTCATGTGGCAAGACTGGAATCTATCAGATTACTCTTAGGGGTGGCCTGTAATTTCAAATTCAAGCTTTTTCAGATGGATGTTAAGAGTGCCTTCTTGAATGGTTACTTAAATGAAGAGGTGTATGTTGATCAACCAAAAGGATTTATTGATCCAACATTTCCTGACCATGTTTACAAACTAAGGAAATCTATTTATGGTTTGAAGCAAGCACCAAGAGCTTGGTATGAAAGGCTTACGGAATTCATGGCTGTGAATGGCTACAGAAAATGAGGGATTGACAAGACTTTGTTTGTTAAAGAGGAAGGAGGAAAACTGATGATAGCTCAAATATATGTTGATGACATAGTATTTGGTGGGATGTCATATGCAATGGTGAAACATTTTGTGTGCAAGATATCAATCTGAGCCTAAAGTTAGTCACTTGAATCAAGTGAAGAGGATTCTGAAATATGTGAATGGGACTAGTGACTATGGAATGCTTTACAGTCATGGATCAGGCACTGAGTTATGTGGTTTTTGTGATGCTGATTGGGTAGGGAGTGCTGATGATAGAAAAAGTACTTCAGGAGGTTGCTTCTTCTTAGGGAATAATCTGATATCATGGTTTAGTAAAAAGCAGAACTGTGTGTCTCTTTCTACTGCTGAAGCTGAGTACATAGCAGCAGGGAGTAGTTGTTCTCAACTTGTTTGGATGAAGCAGATGTTAATAGAATACAATGCCAAGCAAGATGTCATGACATTGTACTGTGATAATCTGAGTGCTATCAATATCTCTAAGAACCCTATTCAACATAGCAGAACTAAGCATATTGATATACGTCATCATTTTATAAGAGATTTGGTTGAAGACAAAGTAGTTACTCTGGAACATGTTGCTACTGAAAAGCAGTTAGCAGATATTTTTACCAAGGCCTTAGATGCAAATCAATTTGTAAAATTAAGAAGCAAATTAGGAATTTGCATATATGAGGATTAAATGTGCTGGGAAGTGTCTTGTGCAGTTGTGATCTTTATTGCATATGGAAACATAATTTTATTCAACTGCTGAAAGCATACAAGATTAGATTTTAGTACATCAAAAGCAACATATAAAGGGTCTAAAGATTATCCCAACCCCCTGCATCAAGAAAAGATTTCCAATCTTCATCCCATTCATCATCAGAAACATGAAGTTGCACTGGAGGTTTTTTGATGTTTTTCATCCTTGTCTCTGATGTTTTTCTTGTTCTTGTTGCTCCTGAAGAAGTCCCAGCGACTGTCATTGTTTTGTTCTTATTCTTCAGTGGATCTGGTTTCTTGACCTCCTGCATGTGGTTTTTCCCTGCATCTTTGTTAGACTGACTCATACTTGTTTGTTGTCTGGTGCTGTTAGAAGGAAGAAGGCTTGGATTTTATAGTTCTATAAGAATCCATTATTTGTATCGCCTGACCAGTCAAAGTTTTTGGAATTTGTGTTCCTTGGGAAGCTTGTTATTTGACCATGTCTTAATGGCTGTCAGATCTTTGTGTTTGATGTAGAAGTTGTCCAATTATGGCTAAAAAGGGGGAGAGTTAGCCTATGTGCCTATGTGTTGCCTAGTTGTCTGTTGTGGTTCTAGGCTTGAGGGGGAGTGTGCATGTTTGAACAGCTAGTATGCTGGTTCCTGTTTTGGGGGCAGTTTAGCTTTGAGCAGATTTTGGATGTAATTGATGCTAGTTGTGTTTTGGAATGTTAGGAGTATGAAGTTTTTCCGCTGCAGGTATCTCTGATGTTGGCAGAGATTGTTTTAGCCAAAATTAGCCAAAGAGGGAGATTGTTAGTTCTTGTATTGGCTGGAATTTTCGTAAAACAAAGTTGAACAATGTTGATGTCATATGTCTGATGTCTTAACATTGGTTCCTAACATTAGTTGTTGCAGGGTTGAAGTTTTATATGCTGATGTTAAACTTGATGTCTTGACATCAGTTATCTGAACATCAGAACATCAGGCTGTGATGTTTTAGGGCTGCGCGTAAAAGTTTGTTTTGAGAAGATCTGTTAGAGAGATTGTGTGCGAATATCTTGGAGAAGATATTTTCAGTTGCAATCAGATTTGGAGCAGATCCTGTTGCTATGTTTCAGGGCTATATAATTTAAAAAGATTTGAAGATCAAATCTATTTTAAATTCTATTTTTAAAACAAATCAAATCAGATATTTGGAAGAAGTCCAAGCCCTAGTCAGAATTTCATTTAAAGCAGCCTCAACCCTTGTTGAAGAGGACGAAGACAAGAGAGCATAGACTGAGAGTCAAGTTAGAGTTTTCGTGTGTATTTTGTAAGTCGTTCATGGTTGAATAGGTGTTACTATTTTGGGCTGTAAGTGTATTCACTCTGGAGCTTTTAAGCAAGAGTGTGTTGTTCTTGATCAAAGCTGTTAAGCAAGATCAAGGTGTGGTTTAAAGTGTAATCTTTGAATTGTATCAATGAGGTGATTTAGGGAGTGAGTGGTTTCTCATATCTAAGTGGTCTCTTAGGTAGAAGTGTCATTGGGTAGTGATTAAGATTAGTAGACGTCAACTGGGATTATTGAGTCTGTAATTTAATACTACTAATAGTGAATTTCCTCCCTAGCTTAGTAGCCCCTAGACGTAGGTAGTTAGACCAAACTGGGTGAACAATTCATTGTGTTGATTTACTGTTGTTATAGCCTTGTTCATATTAGCAGATTGTGTTGTTGTGACATCACACTTAACATCACACATCTGATACTAGAATTTCAGTCACAACAAAAGATGAAGAAAGATTCCAAGATCAGTGGTACTTGGACTCAGGATGCTCATCACACATGACTAGGAGGAAATATTGGTTTGTCAACATGAAGCCCTCGTCGAAGAACACGGTGAAGTTTGCAAATGACAACACTCTAGCAGCTGAAGGTGTTGGTGATGTTCTGATTATGAGGAAAGATGGCAAAAGGTCAATAATTTCCAATGTGTTGTACATTCCAGGTATGAAGAGTAATTTGCTCAGTATAGGGTAGCTAGTCGAAAAGAACTACAAGGTAGTTGTCGAAGACAAGATGATGAGAGTTCTCGACGCAGATGGTAGGTTGATCTTGAAGGCTCCAATGTCTCAGAATAGGACCTTCAAGATTGAACTCGAGGTGATGGAGCACAAGTGTCTAGCAACGGCAGCCAGCAGAGATGAGTGGTTATGGCATTTTCGACTAGACCATCTTAACTTCAATGACATTAGAGAACTGAAAAGAAGAAATATGGTTTCAGGATTACCAGAAATCGACATTCCAAGTGAAGTCTGTGAAGAGTGTGTTCAGTCGAAACAACACAAGAATAGCTTCAGCAAGGATGCAGGAAGGAAGTCGAAGGCAATTCTTGAAGTCATATACTCTGATGTATGTGGTCCAATCCAGGTGGATTCGATTGGTGGCAACAGATATTTTGTCACGTTTATAGATGATTTCAGTCGAAAGTTGTGGACTTACCTCATCAAGAAGAAAAGTGATGTGATTGAGGTATTTTCCAGATTCAAATCCATGGTCGAAAGACAGAGTGGTCGAAAGCTGAAAATTCTGAGGACAGATGCTGGTGGAGAGTATGTGTCGAAAGAGTTCGATGCATTATGTGAAAAAGAAGGGATTGTGCATGAGGTGGTGCCACCCTATACACCACGGAAAAATGGAGTTGCAGAACGAAAGAACAGAACCATCATGAATATGGTGAGAAATATGTTGAATGGAAAGCATCTACCCAAAGAATTATGGGGAGAAGCAGTTTCGACAGCAACGTATATTTTGAACAGATGTCCGACGAAGAAGCTTGAAGGAGTTACACCAGAAGAATGTTGGTCTGGTGTCAAGCCAAGCCTCAGTCACCTAAAAGTGTGTGGATTTATAGCACATAGACATGTGCCAGATCAGTTGAGAAGGAAGCTTGAGGACAAGTCGAATCAGATGATCTTGATAGGATATCATTCGACTGGAGGTTACAAGTTGTTCGACCCAGTGAATAAGCAGGTAATGATCAACAGGGACGTGATCATAGATGAGCTTAAAGAATGGGATTGGGCTGAGAATGCCAAGAAGGATTCAGTGAGAATCTCTTGTGAAGAATCAGCCACTGAAGTCGAAAGAGAAGTTCGACAGGAACCAGTTACAGATGAAGCAGGTTCAAGCAGACCTCGACGAACAAGACACATGCCTGCAAGGTTGCAAGAATGTGTAATTACATCAGATGATGTAGTCGATGAAGAGGGTGAGCTGGTACATTATGCTTTCTATGCAGATGTCGAACCAGTCAATGCAGCTGAGGAATTAAAAGATTTGAAGTGGGTGAAAGCAATGAATGAAGAGTTAGAGTCCATCGAAGTCAACAACACATGGTCACTTGTCGAATTGCCTCAAGGCAAGAAGGCAATTGATGTGAAGTGGCTTTACAAGGTGAAGGTAAATCCTAGAGGGGAAGTAACTCGACACAAGGCGAGACTTGTGGCGAAAGGATTTCTTCAGAAGGAAGGAATAAACTTTGATGAAGTGTTCGCACCTGTTGCTAGGATCGAAACAATCAGGTTGGTTGTTGGTCTAGCAAATATGAACAATTGGCACACATGTCAGATGGACGTGAAGTGTGCATTCTTTAATGGCCCTTAGACAAAGAAGTTTATGTCGCACAACCAGCTGGGTATGTGAAACAAGGCGAAGAAAGAAAGGTGTACAGGCTGCATAAAGCCCTGTATGGACTTAAGCAAGCTCCAAGAGCTTGGAATAAGAAAATCAACAGCTTCTTAAGGGAAAAGGAATTTGTGAATTGTACGACTGAGCATGGAGTATATGTAAGAAGAAGCAATGGTGAATTGCTTATACTATGTCTCTATGTCGATGATTTGTTGATAGCAGGAAGTTGCAAGAAAGAGATCGAAGATTTCAAACATGACCTAAGTGAGGAGTTTGAAATGTCAGACTTGGGAGATCTCTCATATTTCCTTGGCATCGAATTCTACAAGACTAGTAGAGGTTTGATGATGCACCAACGCAGATATGAAGGCGAAATACTCAAGAGATTTGAGATGTAAGATTGCAACTCAACTTCGACTCCAGCTGAGACTAGGCTGCAACTGTCGAAGGATCCAGACGAAGATGATGTCGACCTAACCCAATATAGAAGACTTATTGGGTCACTTAGATACCTTTGTCACACAAGGCCTGACTTAGCATACAGTGTGGGTATGATAAGTAGATTCATGCAGAAGCCAAAGGTATCACACCTAACAACGACGAAGAGGATACTGAGGTATCTGAAGTGGACTCTCGACTATGGAATTTTGTTTCCTGCAGCTGATGAAGGGAAAGAATGCAAGTTAGTGGGATACACCGACTCTAGTTGGTGTAGTGATGCTGAGGATAGAAAATCCACAGCTGGATATGTGTTTATGTTAGGTGGTGCACCAGTTGCCTAGAGTTCGAGAAAGGAGCCAGTAGTGGCATTGTCATCATGCGAAGCGGAATATATAGCTGCTTCTCTTTGTGCATGTCAAGCAACCTGGATGGTGAACTTGGTCAAAGAGATTACAGGGAAGAATCATGGAGCAATTACCATGAAGATCGACAGCATGTCAGCTATCAACTTGGCGAATAATCCAATAGCACACGGTCGAAGCAAGCACATAGAAATAAGGTTCCATTATCTTCGAGAGCAGGTAGCAGAAGGGAAGATGAAGTTGAAACACTGTAGAACTGAGAATCAGATTGCAGATATCATGACGAAGGGAGTGCAGGTCAAAGTGTTCAAGAAGCTAAGGACTATAATGAATGTAGATAGTTTAGACACAATGAATTATGTGGTGTGTTAAATTGTAATTCCTAGTGTCTAAGTCAGTCGAAGTCGAAGCATCATTAAGTACATCGAAGTCGAAACAATCACTGTGTCGAAACAGTTTTTTTCACAGATTTGGTTTTGATTAGATTTGATATGATTTAGATTAGATTTGATATTTTGGGCCTTTAGAGTTTTGAGCCTTTGTAAATCTAAGTCTATAAATAAATGCTTTGTAGAATTGAGAAACACAACAAGTAGTGAAGATTATCACAGTGCTAGTAGTTGTAATCACAATTGCAGTTCGCAAGTGATCAATAAACTTTAAAATCCCACAGTTCGTGGGTAACACATTCTCTACTCCAAATATTTCTCTCTTCTCTCTCTTTTCTTTCTTGCTGTTCTTATTTCTTCTTCTTTCATTGTCATTACGTATTGTTAGTGGGTTGGTTATCAATCTTGAGATCAAGATTGAAGCGGAATCACCATAGGGTGTGGTGAATTTCCAACAAGAAGAGTGTGTAGCTATGAGAGAAGAAGATGCCAAGAAGTCCTTGATCTATAACCGCTGGAAATTGGAGACAGGAGTTAAGTGGTTGAGCTCTAACGGGAAATCGGAGTGTAAAAAAAGTCATGAGTATTGAGATTCAGGTATCTTATTCTTCACACGTCGCCGGCTTTTTTATTTTTGCTACGTGGTTTTCTTCTTCAACTTATTCTTTCTTTCCTATGTTTTTAGCATTCTTCCTTAACCTATAATCATTGGAAGTCGGAGATTGGAAACCAGAGTAGCATTTTTGTTCAAATGAACCAACTGTCTATTTTTCCAGAAACTATTTCGGCTGGTGTGGTTTGTTAGCAGAGTAAAATCATTTTTTAAAATAATTTTGAGATTAGGGTTTCTTTTTTCAAAAATGAAACTATGCAATGCATCATCAAATTTGATAGGTCATACATATACTGTAATAATCTAATCTATTCTTGATGTAAGATGGAATATCTAATCAATATCTATCTATTAAAAGAATAGTACCTGGAATTGCCACCTGTACCCTTTTGTGTTTACACTTAAACTTTTCTTATTCCAAGGTTAAATATGTCTAATTAAAAATTACTACCATTTTGTGCATTTAGTAATTAATGCGTGTGATGTGTCACTATGATAATTTTTAGGGATATTTTTTTAATTTAAAATTCTAATAAAATGACTATTACACTTCTATTCAGACTTAATTAGTACTTGGGCAATGAAAAGTCTCACAATTTTCCATATTTCTAATCAATGTACACGATTAAAATATATGGGATTCTCTGCATATCACACAACACCTTCTTCCATCTTCTTTCACACTGTATGTTTTTCATCTTCTATGTTGTCTTACACATACTTATCGCACAATTCAATCTTCTTTTTCCTCTTCCATTTACGTTTTCCTCATTTTCACTTGCTTTGATTATATGATGCTTCTTTGTTTGATTTTGTTGAATTTGTATCTAAACCCTAAACCCTAACGGATTTGGTACACACGTCTGAACGCAGAGGAGAATGGTGGACATCGTGCATTTGAGGTTGAAGATCGTTCTGGCATTTCAAAGAACATAAAGAGCGATTGAAGAAGAAAATTTTACGGTAAGCTTCCGCTTCGATGTTCTAAGTTTTTTCGATTTTGATTAACTTGTGATTCCGTTTCAGTTGTTTCATATGTTATGTATTGTTGTTGTTGATTTTATGCTCAAGTTACAGCTTGTGAAATGGTGGAAAGATTGTCGTTTTACCGTCACACACCAAGTGTTCGATGAAATTCCCAAGCTAAATTTCTTCTTCTTTAAATAAATTTGTGGGATTGTTCATGAATTAAACCTGTTTACATTTTCACGGCAGTTGTACATTTTAAGACTCTCACATCTTAATAACAAGTTAAAATGATGTTGCACTATTTTATTTACTATTATCTTTGTTTTCTAATAGGAAGTGGAACAGTCATTTAACTTTTGGGCACCCTTGAAGCTGACATAGCTCACCTTACAGAGTGCATTGAGCAATTTACTTGAGAAAGTTAGGCGTCATATGGTTAACATTGATGGTAATGTTTGTATTGTCATGGTGACAACCTTGGTTCTTGAGGTAACTATTTTTCTTCTGTTTGTCATGTTCTGTTTTTATTTAGTTCCTTCAGCTAGCTGGAATACCTAAATCTTTGTCGTTTCAAACCTTAGTTTGTTTATTGACTTTTATAGCTATATGGGAGAGACAAACTTGAAATATTTGTAAATCATCTCAGGAGCACTAATTAGGTATATCCGAAATTGTTCTATCCGAAACTATTCTTATACTCCTAAAAATACTTTTGTTAACTCATCTGTGTATTTTTCAATTTTGCAGAGGAACTATTTGAACATTAATGCTATTTTCAAGCAATGGGAACCAACTAAGGTTTGCTTGATTCTCCTCTTATTTTCTAATTTTTGTGTTTTTGAAATTTTATATTTTGTATTTGATGAATTTTTGAGTTTCAGGTTGTGCCTCAGGCTAATAGGGTTCTATCCATTGATTAAATAAGTTTTATTTGTCAACATGAGGTTCAATGACATTGAATTTTCTTGAACAAGTTGTGAGAGATTCATCAAAAGATATGTTGAACAAGTGTTGCAAAAAGATGTCTTCGTTTTTGGAGTTTTGTTCACTGCTTTTTAATTCATAATTAATTTTTTAATGACTTTGTAAGATTTTGGCATTTACCATTTTTTTTTTTCATTTGTGTTGTAATCAACAAAGAGAAGATATGAAAGATTCCATTCTTTCTTTTTCATTCCAATTGTTGGTATTCTATAACAATTATTGTTTAAAGATTTAAATTATATATGTTTACTAAAATAATACTGAATAATAGGATTTTATTGATGTTAATAATTACTTAATAATAATGATGATAAAAATGGAATTATATATGAAGAAGAGACTGAGTCAAGTGGTCGTTAGTTATTTTGATCCTTTCTATTTACCTTTTCCCGTTTTTTTTCAAAAATAATCTTTAATAAGAGTTTTATTTTCTAAAATAATTAATGGTTGGTTTATGTTTTGAATGAGTCATAAAGAGGGGTTGGCTGGCACACTCTTATAGACACTATAAATTAGTAGACACCTTTATTTCATTGACACCTTTTATTTATAGGAATCTAAATTAATTTATTATCTTATTTAAATATGTTTAAATTAATTAATAAATTCACTTATGATTATTATAACATTTTATTTTAATGAAAAATAAAATTTAGGGACTATATAGGATTCATAGTAATAGTTTAAAGAGTATTTATTATATTCTTATAGTTTAGGGACTATATATGAGAATGAATCCATAGTTACTCTTTTTCAATATTATTAAGAAAAATGAGACAACGTTTTTATTGTTATTTTAAGATAATTAAAATAAATGAAAAGCCATATCGAAAAATACGTATAAAATAATAGTTTAAAGATATATAGGATTATGAACCTTTGCTATTCTATAAAAGGTAAAAATAATAACAACTGTAATTCTTAATTTTAATTTCTATTATAATAAATATATTATTAATATATTTTATTTATCTACAATTTAAGATTTGTATTAAATTGTAATAATTTTGCATTATTTATAATATTAATTTTTTCTTTTCTTTGAGCAAATTTTCACATATCCGATTGTTTTCTCAAGAAAATAACATTAATTAACTTGAAGATCTCACTCTAAATATAAAAGAGAATAAACCATTCTTATATTATATTGTATTATTAAGTTTCTCTTTTTTCTATGGAATATATATTTTAAAGGGAGTATTCAAGAAAAAAATCACGATAATGAGAAAAAATTTATTAATATTGAAAATTGTTACAAAATTTTAAATTTTAGTAATATATTAACTATAATTAAAACTACTATTAAAATATAATAAATTATATTAAAATTTCAATTTATCAAAAAATGTTAGTGTTTATTTTATGATAAAACGTTATCATTTATACTAAAAAATGTTATGAATATTTTTGGTATGATAAAAGAACATGAGATCATTATGATAGAAAAATACAAAAATTTGATATGAAAAAGATAAATTTACCATTCTTTTTACATTTCTGCAATCATGTATTATCATTTTATTTAATTCGTACACATAACATAAAATTTTATCAGCTCATCAAAAGTAAGTATTGTCTCTTTATAAAAACGTAGAAAATAATATACATTAATTGTAATAATTGTAATTATTATTATTAGAATAATATATATTAAATGTAGAAACTTTTAAGCATTTGACGGGAGAAGTCATATATTTTAGGTTTGGAAAAATGGGCTAATATCTAAAATAGGTTTAATAAATTTTTAGAATTAAATATAATTAAATATGATAAAAAGTGAAGAGGACACTGAGTTATGTGGTCACGTGTTATTTTGATTCTTTCCATTTACTTTTTATTGTTTATCAATAATAATTTTTAATAGGAGTTTTATTTTCTCAAATAATTAATGGTTTGTTAATGCTTTCAATGACTCATAAAGGAGGTGGTGGCTGCTACACGCCATAGACCTTGATTTTCGCCTTTCAATTAGGTTTTACCATTTATTGTTTCATTTTATTATTATTGCTATAACATTAATTTATCCAATTTTTCATGTGAGGTGACAGTTACTCTATCATATGTAACACATCATTCTAAGATTTAAATTATTTCATTAAAATTGGTTAAAATTCAAATTACACTAGAAATTAATAGACGTCTTTATTTCATTGACATCTTTTATTTATAGTAATTTAAGTCAATTTAATATCTTATTTAAATGTGTTTAAATTAATTAATAAAGTCACTTATGATTATTATATCATTTTATTTTAATGAAAAATAAAAATTTATTTCTATCTTTATAATATAATAAAAAATAAAATTTTATTTCTATCCATAAAATTTTATAATATAATGAAAAATATGTTAATATAAATTTCTGGTAATCAATTAAAAATTAAATGCATAAATTACAAATTTTAATTACAATAGTAAAATTGAACATATTGTTAAATTATTATTTTAAGTCACGGCTTATTTTTATAACAAAGCTGTAAATATGTATTGAGTGTATATAAAAAATAAATGTTAAATTATTATTTAATATTGTAATTGATTTTTTGATATTCTTAGATCTGATTTTTGATTTATTTACTGATATCTACATTAATAAATATTAAATTATTATTTAATATTGTGGTTGATGTTGGATACAATTATTATTTAGATCTGATTTTTTTATAATAAATCGTAGACATTATAAATACGAATCAATGCTTAAAAGTTGGTATTATTCGATTTATTATAAATACGAATAATGCTTAAAAGTTAGTATATATTATTAGTATATAATTAAAACTACGTGAATATTTATGAATGGATCACAATGTAGTTACTGAAATGTGTAATATGAATCAAGACGGGACCCGTGCGAATAATATTGGTACAAATATATAAACAAGCAGACACTAGAATCCAGATTCCCTTTTATAAAAAAGCACACAACCTCACACCACGAGATTCCCTTTCCAAATATTTATATATTTTTTTGGTTTTATTCTATTTCATGATCATTTAAATTTAATTAAATGTAATAAAGATTGTATCTTAAATTTGTGTATTTTCTATAAATGTTTGATTATAGTTTATATTTTATATCTTATTCCAATTAGTAAAATGTGTGAATTATTTTTTAGTCCATTTATTATAGTAGATTTATTTATATAAGGAATATAAATATATTATATAATTTATTATAGTAGATGCAATCATGAATTAATATATAAAATCAAATTCATATAATATAATTATTTTATATATAAGTTAAAATAATATTCTATTATTATTTTATGAAAATTTGTTAAAAAGATTTGAAAGGACACGTCTTTATTTTATTTCAAATGTATATTGTATTATGAACCTTTGTTATTTCATAAAAATTAAAAATAATAACAACTTTAATTTTAATTAATTATAATAAATATATTATTAATATATTTTATTTTTTTATAATTTAAAAGTTGTAATAAATTATTTTATTTAAATTTTTTTATAATTTCAAATTGTTGCTATAGAAAAGTGTTGAATATTAGCACAGAATCAGACAGATTTACTATTATTAAACGTATCAATTTACTTTTATTTTCAAGATACCATGGAGTGTAGATATTCATTTATAACTGAAATTTGACGGGGAGCTGTCATATATATTGTAGGTTTGGAAAAATTGTAAATATGATATAATAAGAAGATTTTAAAACTGATATTTGACGGGAAACTGTTATAAATTTTAGGTATAGAAAAATTGACTAATGTCTAAAAAGTAATGTTATTTGAATTGGAAAAATGATTTTATTCAAATTTGTAGTTTTAAAATTAAGTCATCTGGATTCAACTGAGTTTTGTTAACTCATCTAGATTCACGGGTAGATGTAAACGTATCTATGAGAGGCTATGTTGTAGACTGTTCATTTTAATGTCCATCTTTTAAACATTTCTCTTGCTACAGTTAAAATTTGGCGCATATTATTAGTATATATTTGTAACTATGTGAATGTTAACCAATTGAATAATAAATTCAAACTTTAAAAATGATAGTTTGGTAGACAAAATCAAACAGATTTAATATTATTAAACGTATCAATTTACTTTTATTTTCAAGATAACATGGAGTGTAGATATTCATTTATAACTGTAATTTGACGGGTTGATGTTATATATTGAAGGTTTGTAAAAATTGTAAATATGATATAATAATAAAGATTTAAAATTGATATCTGACGGGAAGCAGTTATAAATTTTAGATTTGAAAAATTTGATTAATATCTAAAAAGTAATGTTATTTTGATTGGAAAAATGATTTTATTCAAATCTGAAGTTTTAAAATTAACTCATCTGAATTCAACTGTTAACTCATCTGGATTCACGGGTAGATGTAAACGTATCTATGAGATACCAGTTGTAAAGTGTTCATTTTAATATTCATCTTTTAAATATTTCTCTTGCTGTTGTTTTATATAATTGAAGTTAGAGAATCGGTTGTACGATTTACTGTACGTATGAATAAATCCTTAAAAGTTGGTGCATATTATTAGCATATATTTGTAACTATGTCAATGTTAACCAATTGAATAATGAATTCAAAATTTAAAATGATGGTTTGGTAGAAGTGTGATGTGAATCCAGACATCGCACGGGTTTTTTACTAGTTTATACTACAATTAAATATTCCACTTTTCATAAAGGATGAATTAGATACCGAAGTTTTATTTTTGAAAAAGTAAAATACTGCTTTTGCACCGTCTAGTTCAATGGTGCGACTACAAGACCTGTCAAATTTTATGATAGCAAAATAACACTTAGAGATTGAATTAATATAAAGATGACATAAATGATGAGATTAAATATTAAGGTTAACGATGATTGTTAAAATTTTATATAGACCTTAATTAGCAAAAATTTAT
Source organism: Lathyrus tuberosus (assembly GCA_022829125.1). Taxonomy (NCBI): domain Eukaryota; kingdom Viridiplantae; phylum Streptophyta; class Magnoliopsida; order Fabales; family Fabaceae; genus Lathyrus; species Lathyrus tuberosus. Next base: position 330,500 of record JALAZF010000014.1, on the reverse strand, counting down.
ATTTTGCCTAAACTATCTCTAAAAAAGATTTCAATAAGAAGAAAATCACGCAATTATGTGTTTAATATTAATTGTCATTCAAGTTAAACTTAAAAGTTTGTTAGTTACTGACGATAACAAAATCATTGCAAATTACTCGGATTTTCTATTCATGTTATAATATAATTAGGAGGTGACGATGAATCAGCGAATATCTATTAATAACAAGAAAATATTCAATTAAATAGTAATTTTTGAATTCGAAAAAAAGTAACATTTTATGAAGGATTGCCACATAATAAACATAGGCAATGGTTGTAAACATAATATCTTTTGGTTAAGAATGAAATATTGGTTATGTTGTTGACAACATAAACAGTTACTGGACACAGATATGGCTTCTTCTTCTACCAAAGCTAGCGAGACGGCAGGATGGATAAAGGTGTCGAATAACAAGAGATCAAAGACTCCAAGAGACAAAGGTGAAGTAGCAGGGAGAGGCAACCATGCTAAAAGAAAGGAAACTTTAACTTTGTCACTGAGTTTGGGGAGAAATGGAAAGCAACGGAGACTGTTCTCTTATTTTTTTTCTTTATATCTTTATTTGTGGGTTGTGTTGTAGTTGTTGCTGTTATGAAAATATGGTGGAGATGGTTTTTGAATTTGTAAAGATAAAAGTAGCAATAACCAATTAAACTTTTTTATTGTTTAAATAATTGGTGAAAATTAATGCTGAGTTTGGAAAAAAATAGAAAAGAGATAAAAGTAGCAATAAGCATTTAAACTTTTTTTATTACTTAAATGTTATGAAAATTAAAGCTGAGTTTGGAAAAAGGAAAAAAACGTGACAACTTTGTTACCCAACAAAAAGAAATGGGGGAAGGAGAAGTTGAAGGCTTGGAACAAGAATTTTTTTTTAAATGTTCATGACTTCCTCAAGATTGTTGCAGAGAATTTAAATAATATATAGAAATATTTCTACCAAGAACAACTAAGTAACGATTTGGGAATCATCTATCTTGTGTCTTCGACTTAAATTCCTAGCCTTAGGGTTAGGGGTCTTGGCACCGGACAGATTTTTCTGGATAGGTTGTGGTTGTGATTTTAGAATATAATAGTGAAGATTACTCAGAGCAAGTGAAGACATATTGAAGTTAATCATGGAGTGGAAGACTGTAGGGAGAAACAACAATGGAAACAACAAGATGAGGGTGTCAATATGGAAAGAAAGAAACGAAAAACACGTGGGAAGACACGAAGAAATAACATCATTCTTTTTCACAGAATTTCCTAATCATTACAATGCTAGAAAACAGCATGGAAGATTGCATACGGATAATCCGGGTGGATTGATCGTCGACCGGCGTTGACAAACCGCAAGATGTTTGGTTTATTTATCTTCTTCTATGTGTTTTTCTTCTATGTTGGGTTGTGTATATGTATTTACTTTGAACTCATGTATATTTGTCGCCCATGGCGTTGTATGATATCTGCTTTACAAATCTTTATTGGTGACTGTCTCTGATTTTTGCTTTATGCTCGGGGTTTGGGTTGTGTTAGAGATAAACTTCATAAACTTTGATTAGGGATGATTATCTGTTAATTTTTGGATGCTAGAGATAGATTTAGAGCTAACAATCTTCAATAGGCGTCGAAGCTTAATGCCTCCGTATCTTGAGTCGGGTGCGAGTGTGTCGACGATGGTAACAGGGTTGTTCTCTCAACTTTGCGTTAGACATAACCTTTGTTGTGAGCGATGCTGGATGATATTGAGGAGTATTGTAGGTGAAGTATAACTGGTCGGTAAGTTTAAGTTTGTGAGGAGTCGATTGTGTGCATGCCGGATAAGTTCGTCTCTCTGATTAATGATTTCTTTTTATGTTAATGTTTATTTTTCTGCATTTACTTTCAACCCATTTTAATCCAAACTCATAAACCCGAGAGATTATCAAACGACATTCTTTCCCTCGAACCGATCTCTGTGGACACGACATAAATCCCGGAGGGAATTCTTCCGAAAATAAATATTTTTGCTTGCCGCTTTACCGCTCCAACAACAAGCAGCAAATCATCGACGTATACTAATATGCAAGTAATAGAGTGAGTGTTAGATTTAATAAATAAAGAGTAATCCGATTTGGATTGGGTGTATCCAATAGCTGTTAGAGAGGTAGTTAATTTATCATTCCATTGTCTACTGGCCTGCTTGAGGCCATTGATCGAGTTATTTAATTTACAAACTAAGTGTTTGGATGAAGTTTGTAAGCCTGGAGGGAATTTCATATAAACCTCTTCATGGAGATTTCCATAAAGAAAAGCAGTGTTTATGTCCAGCTGGTGCAAGAACCAATTTTTAGAGGCAGCAATAGAAAGGAGCACACGAATAGTTTTCATCAGCAAGATATTTTAGTTTAAAAATCCATTTACACCCTATTGCCTTTTTACCATTAGGTAGAGTGGTAAGGGTCCAAGTATTATTAGAAGTAAGGGACTGAAGCTCATTGGAGATGGCTAATCTCCAGTTCAGGTCAGAAATAGCTTCAGAATAAGTTGTTGGTTCAGTTAGGGAGGATAGTTTAATAGTAAACAATTTATGACTAGAGGAAAGGATATAGAGCATTACCTAGGGAGACATGAGAGTTACCTTGTAATAAAGAGTAGTGATAGTCCCGAAGGTAATTGGGTTGAACAGATGATCTGGTGGATTTCCGTGTGGCAGTAGTGTGTGGAATATGGGTAGTTGTATTAGGATGAGGGATAATAGGTGAAGCATCATTTTGTGAAGATGTGGAGGTATTGGACTGTTGAGGTGAAGGGGTGGTGATATTTTGGTGTGGTGGGGAATTATGAAAAAAGGGTCCAGCATATCAGTTTGATAGTTGCGAAGGGTGTTGGAGACGGTGGTGTCGTCTTTCTTTGGTGGAGGCATTTTTGGTGGTGATTCCATTGGAAGAAAAGCGAACAAGAAACGGAGAAGAAGAGAAATTGGGAATGACGCAAGAAATTAGGGTTTGCCGAGAAAGTTTGGGAGAAGGACGAAAGTGAAAATGGGGAAGAAGAAAGAGAAAAAAAAGATTGTGGGAAACAAGAGAGGATAAGGAAACGGAAAATACCCACGAATAACAAGGAAACACGTTGCAAAAGAAAATCAATTGTGGATACGGGTGTGAGCATCCAAGGAGATAGGGCTCATGAAAATAAACGTGGGGATCTACAGGCGTGGTGATACCATGTTAAACTGTGCATAACATTGCACTCAGCATAATTTTTAGAGAAAATCAAAACGATCTATTGTATAATATTTTCAAATCTTAATTATCCTAAACAGAAGGCTAAATGATAAATATATATAGCAGAAGGCCCAACAAGCTGGGCCGAACTAAATAACGGCTAGTAGAAGCCCAAAGAATAAAACAAAAAACTATGCTATGTTTTAACAGTTTCCCATCTCCGACTTCCAACGGTTATAGATCAAGGAGGAATGCTAAAAACATAGGAAAGAAAGAACGAGTTGAAGAAGAAAACCAGCTAACACAAAAAAAAGTTGGCGACGTGTGAAGAAGAAGATACCTGAATCACAAGACTCTTGTGACTTTCTTTGCACTCTGATTTCTCGTTAGAGCTCAGCCACTTGACTCCTACCTCCAATTTCCAGCGGTTATAGATCAAGGACTTCTTGGCATCCTTCTTCTCTCATAGCTACATACTATTATTTCACAAAGCCATGATTTTTCTCTTTCACAAACAGAGGCGGCCACATTTTGCAGGTATGGAGGTGGATGACGTGAAGATGCGATGGTCATGAGCAGGAGGATGGAAGTGCAGTGGGTGAAAACGCGGTGAATTGCGGTGGTTAGATTTGAAACGTAGGAGGCACGGAGACTGTTCTCTTCTTATTTATTATTTATTTATTTGGTTGTTAGTTGTGTTGTAGTTGTGGTTGTTATGAAAAAATGGTGAAGATGGTTTTTGAATTTGCAGAAATAAAAGTCACAATAACAAATTAAACTTTTTTATTGCTTAAATGTTTGGTGAGAATTAATGCTGAGTTTGGAATAAAATAGAAAAGAGATAAAAGTAGCAATATTATTACTTTCATGGGCTCCCCGATGAGGCTTATCGGGGTGAGTATGAGAAATTAGCTTATTATGTTCATCAGACGTCTACTGTCTTGGATTATGGTGTTGCTGTCCAGGAGGAGGTTTTCATGTCCGATCACTTATGTAGGGAGACAAAAAGGTTGAAGAAGATGGTTGGCGATCTCACCCTTGAGATGGATAGATGTTTAAAAGAGATTCAGGTTATAATTTATAAGGATGAGGCTCTAGCTGAAGCAAACTGATCTTTAGAAGTTGCCCGAGATAATCATCGGATGATTGAGGTCGGTCTAACCAGTATACGCGAGGAGAGTCTTTCTCTTTGAAAATATTTGTCTAAATCCTACATGAGGGTTTTTCTAGGGCCAATGAAGCTTTTTGAAAATTCCCTCCAGCAAGTTGTACATTTTTATTCGACTAGTCTCATCTCTCGGACTCAAATTTGTCTTAATTAGATGATTGAAAATGAACAAGTAGTTGCTTTGAATAGGTAATATCTTTCTTCCCTTGGTTATTTACTTTTCTAAATTCGTACATTTGTTTATATAGTTAGAATCTTTGTTCCTGAATTTCATGCTCGAATATCGTTTGATGTCTCTGATATGTGATGTTTACACTATGTTTTAATAACTTTATCAAATTTCTCGTAATAAAATTAGAGGACCCATTGGATATGTCTGAACAATTATCATGTACCCTAAAGTCACATTTGTCATTATAAAAGTTTAGGCCTAAATGCACTTTTGGTCACCCTAGTTTGATAGTTTTTAACTTTTAATCCCCCTATTTTAAAAACTAGCTTTTTAATCCCTATACTTTAAATCACTTGGGATTTAGTTGGTCCCCTCCAATTTTGCATACGTGGCAGTGATGATTAGAAAAAATATATATTTTTAATGATGCGATATGTATGAATATGATAATTTATTATTTTTTATTTTTTACATAATTAATTAATAATTAATCATTTTTATTAAAAAAAAGTTAAATATTAAATTATTAAAATTATGAAAAGTAAATTATGGGCCTAAGCCCATTTTGTTAGACCATCAACTCAATACCCAATTTCCAAATGGATGTTAGTGTAAACTATTGTTTACTAATATTTTTAGTAAAAAATCACGTGTTTGGTTCACTAGAGAGATTAAACTCGAAAATATCTCAAAGACAATTTGTCTAGAAAAGTGCAAAGAAAAATGTTTGTGATTGATATTTAAGTGCTTGAAAATTAATGAACTGAATCTAAATGCATAATTGATTTGAAGAAATAAAGTAAAGAAAAAGCATCATAAATGTCATAAAGTAAATGTTGTGAATTAAAAAACTTACAAAAAATTTAAAAGATGGACGCAGACTAGTACATTTCTCACAAACTATTTCTCTCAGTGACATGGATACTTTAGTTCTATAGAGAATGAGTGAAAAGATGCAACCTCGATCCCATACAATGAGATTGACTTATATTCTAATACAATAGTAATCGTCGACAACAGATAGATCTCCAAGATCTGACATGTGTTCCACTATAAAGGCTTTATTGCTCTAACTTGCTTCCACGTGTCTTCAAAGATAAATCTACTAAAAACCTTCATGATGATAACTTGTTGATAAATGCTTTGAACCTCTTAATTGCCTCTATCGAGAGTCTTTGGTCGACTCTTATAGTGTTATAGAGACTGTCACAATGCGAAAAATACCTAGAGCGCTCGCACGCTTGAGATGATAACAGACTCTCCACCAAACTTTATTTATTCCAAAAGGAAAGGGAAAATATTGATAAAACCCTTAAAAGAAAAAAATGGTTGTCGTAACAAAATTTGAGTTCGGGAGTCGGTTATGCGAGGGGAAGCTATTAGCACCCCTCGCATCTGTTGTACTCAACAGGAACCATTTAGTTAGATTTTTGAATAGAATGTTAGCTTTTGTTATTTGTTTTCTTCTGATTATTAAAAGTGTAAAGGGAAAAGAAAAAGGTCACAAAAAGGTTTTTTATTAGAGTGTTTGACAAGATTGCGGGTCTAGCTCCTATGTATCCTCAGGTGCGATGAAGAATTCAAAGCTACGTAGTTCTTAGCAAGACAAAATATATTTTTGGGTTTTTGGTTATAGTTCTTGACGAGACGTTGAATCTCGCTCCTATGTATCCCCAAGTGCAATGGGGAACTCAAAGCTACATAGTTCTTGGTAGAGAACCACGTATTTGTTGGTTGATTTTAGTGAATGATTGTTTAGGTTGCATTCTAGCGGTTAAACGTTGCTTGTATGCTTGAAATTAGAGTCTTAAGTTTTTATTTGTATCGCAGTAGAATGGATAAAACATTGTCCGTTTGTGAAAAGGTTTTTGATCAAAGGGGGGCAAGAAAAGATGGTTTTGTTTAGTTGAATGTGTTTTTGAGTGGATGACGAGTACTTGAACGGTAGGCTAAGTATGACTATAATCCAAATACTCAGGATCAGGAGGGATAAACATTTCCAACCTAACCTTTTTTGTCCAATTTATTTATGAAATTTGTGTGAAGAATTTAGCATGTTTCTTCAATAGATAACAAGTATTCGCGCGGGAGGCTAAGTACAACCATCACATAAAAACTCGGGACTAAGAGGAATAAGTACATCCAACTAATCTTTTTCGTCCTCGAAAGAATGAACTTGATTCAGTTATTTAATGTATTTTGAGACGGATGACGAATACTTGAACGATAGGCTAAGTACGACCATCATACAAGTACGTGCGTCTAATTCTTTTTCAATCGGTTATTTATTACAAAAAGGTTTTCAAAATGATTAAATTTGAAAAGGACTTGATAAGATCAAGTGTTTGAATTGTTTTATTTTGAAATATGATTTAAAAGGAAGATGAGTACTCAAATGGTATGCTAAGTACGACCATCATCTAAATACTCGGAGACTAAGAAGGACAAGTAAGTCTAACTAATCATTTTTTATTCGACTACTTATTACAAAAAAGTTTTAAGTTTCGATATGAAAATGATTTTGGTTTTGGTTTTTAAATGGTTTTGAAAAGGTTTTGTAATAGTTGAATAATGAGAGGCACGAATTGTAATGCGAGGTTGCGAGTTCTATCATGAGATCGCGAACCCTAACGTGGGGGCAAAAATTTTATTGCAAGGGCGCAGACTCTAACGCGGGGGATTAACTTAATGCCACAAATCGTACGAAACACAATATTGCACGCACACACACATAAAAATGATAGGACAACAATGTGCATATAACAATCATAACCAGTACGCATTCATCACAAACAAATAGAAAAATAAACGTGCCTATATTAAATTAACGCAATGCGAGGATGCGAATTGAGTTCACATAACGCGAGGATGTGTAATATGAAGGTGTCAATGCAGAATTTAAATCCAATTTAAATTCATTAAAATTTATATGTTGCATGCTACCATAAATTGAATAACAAGTTGTTAGCACGAAGCGCATTCATCCTAAATAAATTGAACGCAACAAATTACATCATAACAAAAGTAACATCCCGTGATGAAACACAAAGTAGCGAAAGAAAACACGAATTGACGCTATGCCAAACTACCAAAAGCGCATACAAATCTAAGTTAAGCCCAACGACAATAGAATTAAAATTTCGCACGTAAAAAAATAGCCAACAACTTGCTAACGGAAAACAAGCACATCGCAATTGAAATAAAATGCACTTAATGCAAACTGAAGCATTAATGCTGATAAACAAACCAAATTCAACACGCGTAATATGCTCGGATCTGATTTCGATGTGATAATAAACGACAAAACGGTAACACATATACTGAATATTTACATTGTAATATCAAAATAAAATCGAGCAGAGTCACGACATACAAATCATATCGAACTCGCTGATCAATCTAGTTAACGTGACAAAAACAATAAATAACATCACAATCACAACAGAAAATATTTACAATATTACATCATTTCAGAATACATACAAATTTCAGACAAATATAATCCAGTAGAAACGCAATGACAATAACACAATTGAATCGAAATGTACATACACAATAAAAACAGATACTCATCAACACAATAGAAATTCAAAAATTCAAATCGTTATCGACCGAGTCGCCTATGGATGCTGCTTCTCTCTTTCGTTATCGGCGTTGTGAGTGTGAATGGAAGGGAATTGTCGAGGCTTGTCGAAAAGTTGAGATGAAGTTATTGTTGTTGAATGGAGTGAGGTTTCTGATAAGTGCTAAAATCTATATATTTTGAGTGTGAATAATTGGCATTTATGGGCTTGATTCGTTGGTTTTTCGTTAATAATCCCCCATTTTTTGTGTATATGTTGTATAATTTACATTATAGTGTATATATTGCGTATCGTGTAAATATCATTGAGTTTAATTGATTTTCTCTCATTTTTGTAGGTATTCAAGAAAAGATATTTTTCCATTGTTGTATAGAGCATTGAATAAGCTTTCCAACTCTTCTAACCGTGCGTCAATCCGAGTTATGGTTCAAAAGTTATGGTCAAAACAAGGGTTGGTGTGCTGTCATGTTCGCTGTGCGAACTGGAGCTGTGCGAATTCGCCAGGAAGTTCGCACTGCGAACTCAAGGCGAATAAAAAGTGTCCAGAAGCGTGGAAAACACTGTTTTGGAAGTAGCTAAGGCGGCATATGTTCGCTGGCCGAACAGGAGTTCGCAGTGCGAACCTAGAAACCCAATTTTGACTATTTAAGTCATTTTTCAGCATTTTTTAGGTTATGGTGTTGGGGGAACTTTTCCCCAACTTCATCAAAAATATTTTTTGAGGAAATAAGTCAGAAACAACACATGGAGGGCATATCTTGACGATCCGGAGGTGGATAAGCTTTAATCGGTGTTGACAAACCGAGAGATTCCTCTTCATCTTCTCTCTTTTCTTTGTACCCACTATTTGTTGGGGTTGTTGTATGTATTTTTACTTTGATTGTATGTGTATTTATGGATCTTTGTATAAAATTTGCTTTACAAATCATTATCGATGTCTTCCTTGATCTTTTTGCATTTATGTTTGGATTTGGGTTGTGTTAGAGATAAACATCACAAATCTTGATTAGGGAATGATATCTATTAGTTTCTAGATGATAGAGATAGATTTAGAGCTAATATTCACAGTGGGCATCGATTCTTAATGCTCCGTGTTGTTTGAGTCGGGTGCGAGATCATCGACGAGAGAATACAGTTGATCTCTCAGGTCAGTGTGTCAGAGATAGACACTGTTGTGAGCGATACGTGGGGGTTTTGATGAGTGATTTAGGTTGAGTGCAGTTAATCCATAGATTTTTTTAGTACTTGATGAGTAGAATGAAATGCAACTCCTGATGAATTATTTCCCGTACTTTATTTACTTGTTTTTATGTTTTTCTTTTGGCACCTTACTCACAAACCATTCAAACCAAGCTTAGAAACGTAGAGATTGTCGAACGACATTCTTTCCCTCGAACTGATCTTTGTGGACACGACATAAATCCCGGAGGGAATTCTTCCGAAAATAAATACTTTTGCTTGTCGCTTTACCGCTCCAACAAAATGGCGTCGTTGTCGGGGATTGGTTTTGATATTGAATTGCGTTGCGATAGTTTCGATGTTTTAGAGCTTTGTACATAATTGTTTATATTGTATATATGCTTGTATAGATACTTGTTTTTCTTTTATTTTCCATTATGTTTGTGTAAGTGTTGTATACATTTTGTTCCCGTAATGTTTGTTCAAGTGTTTGGTTAGGACACTTTCTTTTGGTTTGCGCGGTGAGGCATCACCATGGCATGAAGGAAGAAAGTTACTAGCTGGGCACTGTAAAGGCGTCGAGCTTACGACGTAAAATATACATGTTTTATCGTTTTTGTTTCGTTATTACTTTTTCATTCTAGCTTAGGCAGTGCAGTGAACTTTCATTAAACAAGTTATACTCGGATTGTTCGTAAAATTCTCAAATCCTCACTTTATAACTTGTTTAATCCATTTTCTGCTGGTCTTTCAGTTTGTTTATATTAATAGTTTTTGTGTTTGTCTAAAAGCTTGTTTTGAGTAGCTTGAGGAAATTTAAAGTGATGTTCCAAGTTTGATCATTTCAACTTGCGGATATATGGTAATGATATTGTTAAGTTTTGTACACGTCCAAGGTATGTGTTTATCGCTTTCTAGACTTTAGCATATTCATGATACTTAGGCTTTTTACAAACTTTCATGTCGTTCATTCTTTTGTATACTTGTTCTTGTTGTGAATCACTTTAGTTCCCACCTTTTTTGTGAGGTAGCTTTCCATTGTTCATATATGCGCGGAGTACCAACATTTTTGTTCTAACTGGATTTTATTATGCTTAATCTTTTGTTTGTGTTGATTATACGAAAGCATGAAAAGAATCAAGACATTTTGTTTCATTTTGAGCACAACTACCTAACTAAATAGTCATTCACCTTGTGAGCGTGTGATCATTCGTAACCCCTTTGTGTCTTTCTATCATTATCCATTTTGTTTGAACTTAATGCTTGTCTATGAGTATTGAATTCACTTTTTGTATGGATTTTGATTGATTGTTTTTTCTTGAACCCTCAACTTTGTGTTGTGGTATGAATTTTTATCTTGCCTTAGAAAGTAGGGGGTATTCACATGATGCTGTGGTTGAATTCAAGATGGAGAGAGAATGATTGTTTACTCATTGGTTGGTTCTATGAGGTTGAAAAAGAAAAGAAAAAAAAAGAGAAAAATATAAAAAAGAAAAGAAAAGAAAAAAAATCCTTGAGAAAGGAAACAAAAAGAGTTCAAATAATTGTGCTAAATAAGTATTGTGTTTTGTGTAACACTTGGGATTTTAGAAGAAGTTGATTGGAATTTTGTGTTTTAGTCTTTGTGATTTGATCACTCCCTTAGGTTTAGGCAAATTTTTGTTTCAATTACCTTTAGAAATTGCCCCTTGTTTGTTTACCTGACCACGCTACAACCTTGAAAGCCCTTGTGATTCTTGCTTTTATATTTTCAATATGATTTTTGGATGATTGCATAATTTAGTCTTTTGTTTGCAAGATTGTTGTGTGAGTGAAAATTACCTCATTTTGTGTTTTTCATCTACCGATGATTGTTTTTGCTAGGTGTGATTCACGTTTGAACTTGTGTTGTTTTAGGATGTTCGGCATGATTTTTGTATTTTGCATTTGTTTCGTGACTATGTTATCATCGTAGTTTAGTGGTAAGTATTTACTTTGTGTGTACCGTTTTTCATTTGAACCATAGATTTGCTTCCGTTTTTCAAAACTTGTTGATTCATAATTCTTTGGTTATTGCTTTTGTGTTTTTAAGTTCGCTTGATTCTTGTTTGAGGACAAACAAGTTTAATTTGGGGAGAGTTTGATAAGTGCAAATTGTAACTATTTTTGTATATAAGTTTTGTTGCACTTATCGATACTTTTTGTTAATATCGTACTAATAAACCCCACTTTGCTTGTAAATACGTTTACTTTACGTTATAGTGTATATATTGCGTATCGTGTAAATATCATTGATTTTAATTGATTTTATCTCATTTTTTGTAGGTATTCAAGCAAGGATATCTTGTCATATTCATAAAGAGTATTGAATAAGCTTTTCAACACTTCCGACCGTGCATTAATCCGAGTTACGGTTCAAAAGTTATGGTCAAAACAAGGGCTGATGTGCTGTCATGTTCGCTGTGCGAACTGGAGCTGTGCGAATTCGCCAAGAAGTTTGCACTGTGAACTCAAGGCAAATAAAAAGTGCCCAGAAGCGTGAAAAACATTGTTTTGGAAGTAGCTAAGGCGGCATATGTTCGCTGGGCGAACAGGAGTTCGCAGTGCGAACCTGGAAACCCAATTTTGCCTATTTAAGTCATTTTTCAACATTTTTAGGTTATAGTTTTGGGGTTTTTTGCTCCCAACTCCATCAAACTCATTTTTTAGTAGAATTAGCTAGAAAACAACATGGAAGCTTGCACACGGATGATCCGAGTGGATTTCTCATCAATCGACTCTGACAATCCGTAAGATGTTTAGTTTATTCCTTTTCTTCTGTGTGTATTTCTTCTTTGTTGGGTTGTTGTATATGTATTTACTTTGAACTCATGTATATTTATCGCCCATGGCGTTGTATAAAATCTGCTTTACAAATCTTTATCGGTGATTGTCCTTGATTTTTGCTTTATGCCCGGAGTTTGGGTTGTGTTAGAGATAAACATCGTAAACTTTGATTAGGGATGATTATATGTTAGTTTCTGGATACTAGAGATAGATTTAGAGCTAACAATCTTTATGGGTGTCAGAACTTAATGCCTCCGCATCTTGCGTCGAGTGCGAGAGTGTCGACGATGGTAACACGGTTGTTCTCTCAGCTCAGTGTATCAGAGATGAGCATTGTTGTGAGCGATGCTGGATGATATTGAGGAGTATTGTAGGTTGAGTATAACTGGTCGGTAAGTTTAAGTTTGTGAGGAGTAGATTATGTGCATTGCCGGATAAGTTTCTTCTCTCTGATTAATGAATTCTTTTTATGTTGATATTTACTTTTCTGTTTCTATGTTTAAACCCATTTTGAATCCAAACTCATTAACGTTGAGATTGTCGAACGACATTCTTTCCCTCGAACCGATCTCTGTGGACACGACATAAATCCCGGAGGGAATTCTTCCGAAAATGAATATTTTTTCTTCCCGCTTTACCGCTCCAACAGTTTCGTGGTGGCTTCAAAGTGGTTAACGGGCTTGAGCGGATTAATGGTGGTGGTCATCGTTTCGTCGGTGGTGTATATTGATGAAGGTTTGACGGTTTCAAGGTTTATGGTAGAAGGTTGTTATAGGGGTGGCCGAAATTTGTTTGTGTTGGTGAGAGGGGTGGTTGGCGAACCAAAACGCAGGCGGAGGATATGGCGAACATAGTGATTTGAACGGAAGTGAAGTTGGAAGATAAATTAGCACATGATCATGAATCTCGAAAAAAAGTTGGAGGAGATGTATGATAAGAAGTTGAAAGATGCATTAGCACATGAGCCAGAAATACACAAGAATGAGTGGTAGGGGCTTTATGCGGTATGTGAAAATTATGTTTTGTGTGTTAAATCAGTTTTGTATTGTTATAGGATAAATAATGTTTATGCATTGTGTTGTTGTTGTTCTTTTTATGATGTAGAAATTGGCATCGATGGGGGTGTAACCGTCCAACTTGTAAGAACAAGAGTGGTTCTGCATCTGGCCTTAAGTTTTGATGATAATTGCACATGGTATCTTAGTGAAAAATTTGGTACTTTATGGTTTCTGTCTAGTGTGTAGCTTTTGCTAAACAGGATCTGAATTTGATTGAAAGGCGTGTGACGTCATCAGACTCTAATCTAAACACTCTAGAAGAAAGCATATGGTGTGTACAAGATATAAAGTCAATATTCATGAATGCTTTTCAATGCAACAGTTCTGAAGAACGTTTGTACCAAAGCTTTTGAATGTGACTTTGTAAGTAAGCCTTGAAAGCTTTCTGAGAGATGTGCTTCTATTGCTACATGCTCTGAAGTTTCTGAAGACAAGGTTCTGTTGAACGAAGTTCTGAAGATTCTAAAGACATCATTTCTGAAGATCAGGCTCTAAAGTTTCTAAAGACAAGATTCTGTTGAACGAAGTTCTGAAGATTCTAAATACATCATTTCTGAAGATCAAGCTTTGAAGTTTCTAAAGACAAGGTTCTGTTGAACGAAGTTCTGAAGACTCTAAAGACAAATATGTGTTTAACAAGTTGTGAAGATTATAAAGACAAGGTTCTGCTGAAAAAGCTCTGAAGTTTCTGAAGACATCACTTCTAAAGGCCAAGTGCTGAAGACTCTTAAGTTAGTTCTACTGAACGAAGATCTGAGATTCTTAAGACTTAGGTTCTGAAGTTACAAGTATTGATATCTCTACATGCTTCATCAAATATACACCTGAAGCCTCTGAAGATTAGAAGACAGAAGATCAAGAATGGTTGCGTGTTTCAATGAATATAAAAGTACAAAGTAGTCTGTGACCTTTACCTAGATTAGGTGGCGCAAGGACAACTCTATTATATTATGATGTTGACCATTGCTGTTAGTGAACGTTGGGATGTTACAGTTGGAATATGTTTCCCATTATACCCTCCAACAGATCTATTCTCAAGCTCTATATATTGAAGATCTGAATGCTTGAAAAAACGCTGCTTACGAGTTGCTCATAAGCTGCGAGTGTGTCGAGCGCAACTGCTGCTGCGAGCCAAGTGAAAATACTAAATGCCGAAGTGCAAAATGCTGCAAGAACATAAGAGAAAATCAAGAAAGAGTAACTAGAATAAGAATTTAAAGAGCTGAAGAAAACACGAAGGTTTGTGTGCAAGGCGGAAGCAAGCACCAAGTTATAAGTTCAAGAAGAAGGTGCTCAATGCTCAACCAAATTAGACCGCCGCTCTACAAGAAATGAGTGAAGCATTAAAAGAAGCTTTTAAGCTCACAAAACTCATGATGATACGATGCAAATCTCTGGAGATTATTCTTAAGATAGTTTTGTAAATTAGCAAGGAGTTGTTGTTCATATCTTGCTAGAAACACTTCTGTGTTGTTGTACTTCAATTGTGTCATCTTCTTATTTAGAAGCAATTCATGTACACACCTTTGTAAACACTTTTCAAAGTGTAGATTCCTCAAGTGACTAAGTCCTTAGTCTAGATACTTGAATGGGCTAAGTTGTTTTCTAACACTTAGAGGTTGTAATCTTTCTAGATGATTGGATTAAGTCCTTGTCTAAGACGAAATCACCTTGGTGGGTGGACTAGAGTAACTTTGTTAACAGTGAACCAGGATAAAAATAATTGTGTCAATTTATTTTTATTGTCTTGTTAGCATTGATATTGAAATTTTGCAAATGATATCATAGTCGGTGAAACCCAATTCAACCCCCCTTTCTTTTGTTTCTCACCCCTTCACAACCGACTACAAATAATGATTATGAAGTGCCTGCAATAGTTGTTTTTGGTGGTGTGAGCACCAAACGAAGTTGCTCAGCCACCCATACCCTTACCTAAAATTAGATGAAGGTTCCTCCTGAAGATTCTATCAAAAAATTGGAGTGTTTCATTATAAATATTAAAGAATTAATTCCTCTTCAATTAGAGCATGATCGAGATTTAGAGGTTTTCTATATCTATCCTAAAGACATAAGTGGTTTTATTTTTGGAAACGACTGGCTAAACGTAGAGATACTGAATTTGTGGTGCACGTAAGTACAATTTCTATTCTAAATAAATGTGAATTTTAAATTTGTGCACATAACTAATTTTAATGTTAAGACTTACTTATTTTTGAATTTGTTTGCATACATCATTTTTAAATAGAATCAAATAAATAGGATATTTATGGATTGTTGGACCCATTTAGTATTCGATTTATAGATAATTCTCCAAAAGTGATTGTATCATTCATATCATCACAGTTAAAAGAAGAGAATAAAAACTTTTACTTAGCACCATTTACCAAAATCTAATTATGCTCGTGTTCATTCAGTGGTCATTGGAAATTGATTATCATCTCTCTACAAAAGAATATGGTAATTATGTTATGTTCCTTGCCAAACCAGTTGAGTTAAAGATGAAACGTTTACTTACTACGTAAGTTTATATTTTATGAGACTTTTAGTAATATTTTCTATGAATTTGTAATTAGCTTAGCATGTAATATGTTTAAATCATTTTTAATACATATAGTTGTGGAGCGACACAATATGTTGGACGAAGTTATTGTTACGTGTGAATATGGAAGTAGAAAAATGGTCTAGAGTGGGGGTGAATAAACACAAATTAAAATTCAATTGTCATTTTCAAAATCAAAGTGTTTTCAAAAATAATTTGCGAGCTGAAGGTGTGATGCAAAAATGAAAATTATACTCTTTTAATTTTGATCAAGGTAACATAGATCATATGACAAATATCAAAGATTAATATGATGAAACACTTGGTATGGATTGATTCAATTGCATAGTGCACATTAAGTGTTTACACAATGATTCAATAGATGGAGTTCTAAGGTCAGTTTGTTTAATAAGTTAACCAATTCCAACAAAACCTAATGCTTACATAATAAATCATTATCAATGAACAAACGATATAATACGGTGGAATTGAAAAACCTAAGCATGCAAATACTACAAAATTAAATGCAGGAGTAAGAGAGAGAGAGAGAGAGAGAGAGAGAGAGAGAGAGAGAGAGAGAGAGAGAGAGATGACGCTGAGATTTGTAGTGCTTTGGAGTTCGTCCTCGTTTTGCCTATGTGCACTCTTCAATGGTTTACCATTGGACCCTGCATAGTTCCTTGTTATTTGATAAATATTTCCAAGAGTTCATAAAATCACCAATCCACAATACAGATGAGAAAATAAAATCTCTTATTTGGATCTTGACTTGTATACAACACACTTGCCAAACTCTTCAATGTAATCTTTACTCGAATTACGTTTCTTGAATCTTCCAATATCACCAATTCTGCTCCAAGCCTTCGTTGTAGCTATCAACCCTTTGATCCTACCAATTCCTTGAGATGTGTATTATCTGAAGATCTAAGAAGAACTCAGTCTTATCTATAGCCTTCCACACAGCCACTACTAAGGCAATTCTGGATAGAAGAACCTGCTTCTTTTTAATGGAATTTGTCACCACCATTGACAATCACCTGAATCTTGCTCACAACCTGAGAAACTCAAAAAGATTTAAAAGAACTATTAGTTTCAAGGATGCGCCTCCTTCAATCAATTACAAATCTCTCGTTATCAAGATCTGAACCAAAAAGAGTTGAAGAAGAAAGAATTTCATTATAAGGCTTTGTACACTCAAAACAGAGAAAATTGATTTTTCACTAAAATCACACTAAAAATTATGATCAGAATGATAGATGATGTGCGACAAATGTTAACAAAAAGACTATATATGTTTGAGATTAAGCACAAAAAATGGTTGAAAAAGTTAGTTAGATTTGAATCAAGAGCAATCTATGATTAGAATCAAATGAACAGATGAATGGGAATAAAAGGAAAACAAAATTTTGAAAATCTATCAGTTGATTCGAATATGAGGAAAGTGTAATTCAAATCATGAGACATGTGATTCTAATCATGTACAAAAACTTATTCGAATCAAATGTCACAATCCTGGCTGAAAAATGTTGAAAAAGTGTGTGATTCGAATCATGTTCAAAATTTGATTCGAATCAAATCAAACAAAAGTGGACATCAGGAAAATGATTTGAATCAAGTGTAAACAATGATTTGAATCAAATGACCTAGTTTTTCCTCTGTCCAATTTGATCATAATCATAAAATATGTGTAAACTCCATAATTCAAACCAAACATGTAAAATATCAAATTTTCATGGTTTTAAAGGCACTTTGAAATTTTACTTTGAACCAAACTCAAGTCAAAAACATAAAATGTTTTCATTCCGCTTACTTATGCAATTGATTAAAAACATCATGATCAAGATCAAGGTCAAATATAATTAAAGCTTTAAGCATGCTAAAAAAGAATCTTTTCAAACTTGATTCTTAGAAGTGCAATCATGAAGGAAACTCAACAAATTGAAACTAAATGAAAGATGAAAGTAATAAGACAAGCACAAAAATAAATGGATATAGAAGCCCCCCTTAATGAAGTAGGGACATGCAACTACATTTAGAAATAAAAGGCCCACATTTTGTTCGCTTTTAATAAATGAACTGTGACATTCATTTTATCTATAAGTACATGTGTGGTTATATATTCATGTAATGTTTAAACATGTAGACGAGAAAACATAAAGGAGGACACAAGTGTGGTTTATATGTCATGAAACACATGTTAAACATGGTCTCTATCAACATTGTTGATTTCAGGGATAAGGTGTATATATATATATATATATATATATATATATATATATATATATATATATATATATATATATATATATTAACATATGATTTATACAACATGCATAAAAGTTAGTTATTATTTCAAATCAAGTGATCTTTCATTTTATTCAATTTTTTATATTGATGTTTAACGATACTACACCATACTCACAAGAAAACTTTAAAGACGTTCGTACATATTGGGCATCTTGCTTCAACTCGATTTATAAGCTGGACTAGTCACATTGAGTTTGTAATATATGTTTGCAATATTTTTGGGATTGATGTAAATAATATTTAGGCTTTTTTACAATTTTGATACTATATTGAAGACATATTTTGGTGCTTACATATAATATATACATATAAGCGATATAAGTCATATTTTAGTTTTAAAAAATTATGTATTTACTAGTTCATGGTTCATTTTCTGTTGTGGTAGAAAATATTGTAAACAATACAAGTAATAAAAAATGAAACATATATGGAATATTAAAAAACCTATTTAAAAAAATAAAGTATTTCATCACAGTTGAAACAGTCAACCATGGTAAAAAGTGGCACACAAAATATTATATCCCATGGTATGGTTGGGAATCGAACTCATGACCTATATATATTTCACCATGGTTGATTAATATGACTGCGGTGATATGCAACACACTATCTAGTTTCTCACTACGGTCACACGCTTGTGGTGGATAGTAGCATACTTACTACTACACATTAGGTTACCATTGTATATCAACTGTAATGGTATCTCTTTTCCAACTATGATGAAATACCCTTTTTGTAGTAGTGTATCAAAAATTCTAGTTTGCAAGTGAGTTTCTTGAGGACATAAAACAATGTAAATTTGGGGTTGTGATTATTGTTTGTCATCATATAATTTTATTGAGTATTAGTTGATATTTTGATGTAATTTGAGCTTAAAATGTATTAGTTTTTAGAGAAATATGAAAGAAAATGAAAGAAGAAAAGAAATGAAGCAAAGTGAAGAAAATAAGGAACAAAATGTGATAAAACTACTTGAAAAATCATGACCATTTTCGTGCCACGAGTGACTAAGAAAACAGCTCATGGTGGCACGACATAAAGACATTATAGCATAACTTAGCCTAAATTCTAACATGTTAAATAGACAATTCGACAGCTTTTTATGGGGGAGATATTCTGGTATGAATTTTGAAGTGGACTTGATGGCTGAAGAACACATTGGAGCTCTGGAACAAACAATTATCATCATTCGAATATTAGTTTCTTACCAAAATTTCATGTCTTGTTTCTTTATCTATATTGTAAGAATTCTGCTATAATGAGTAGCTAATTTCTCTTTTTATTAGGTTTTAGGAGATGAACCTTTCTTTCATCTATTGATACATATGATCTACGTATGCATTACTTAAATTTGATATTGCATGTTTATTAAGTTACTTTTATGTGCATTACCTTGTATGTGTTGACGAACACATAGATTAAACTTAGGATTGTAGATAATAGTGATCATTACCTTATACACCTAATTTAAGGTAATTGTTGTTGAGTTGTAATTCCTTGTGTCGAAGCAGTTTAGCTCGACAGAAACAAGGAGCAGTCGAGTTGTAATAGTGTGTCGAAGTGTCGAAGGAGGTTCCTTCACACAGGATTTCGACTTAGGTCTGTTTTAGTAATGTTAACTATTTTGGGCTTTTATAGTTTTGGGCCTTGGCTTGGGGTGCAAGCTAACCTAAATCTATAAATAGGGAGAAACCCGTGTGTTTTAAAAAAACAAGAAGCTTAGAATTGAAAGCTTGTATTCACAGTTGCAGTTAGCAAGTGAAATAAACAGAATTTCCACAGTTGTGGGCAGAGAGTTCTCTGCATAATTTGTTCATTCTCTCCTCCAAATATTTCTTTTTTCGTTTCTTTCTTACTGTTCTTTCTCATCTTTTCATTGCCATTGCATGTTTGTGGGTTTTTTAACAATCTTGAGATCAAGATTGAAGAGGAATTCCCATAGGTTGTGGTTAAATTCCAACATCTGGTATCTAGAGCTCCGGTTGCGATTCAAGGAAGGAAAACTGTGATGGCGATGAACTATCCGAACGGGTACGTTCCGGCGAGTCTTCTGATTCTCAAGAAAAACAAATATGAGAATTAGTGCAAGCAGATCAAGGTGGTTTTCTATTATCAAGATCTTTGGGATCTTGGGAAGGAAGGAGTAACACCGCTTGCGGAGAACACGGCGGATCAAGAAAAGGCTGCACACAAAGAGTTGAAGAAGAAAGATTATAAAACCCTCTTTATAATACATTAGTGTGTTGATCCAGATAATTTTGAAAATGTTAGCGATGTAGAGTCAGCAAAGGAAGCGTGGGAGATTCTTGAAAAGTCGTTTGGAGGCGCAGGAAAGGTGAAAGGGGTGAGGTTACAAACTCACAAGAGAACCTATGAGTAGCTTCAGATGGAAGACAACGAAAGTATAACAGATTTTTTCACCAGAGTTACACCGTTGGTGAATTAAATCAAGGTATGTGGAGAGGTGTTGACATCAAGATCAGTTGTTGCAAAGATCTTGAGGTCATTGGCTCCAAAGTTCGACCACGTGGTAGTAGCCATAGAAGAGTCAAAAGACTTGTCAGTATTGACGAAGGAAGAGCTTTAAGGGATGCTTGAGTCTCATAAACAAAGGATGGCTGAAAGAGCTGCAGGAAAGTCGAAGAGTGATATGGCTTTGGAGGCGCAGTCAGAAAAGGAAAGAAAAGTTAAAGGAAGCGTGAATGGCAACAAAGGTAGAGGAGGCTACAACAATAAGAGAAAACCCTGGAACCAAGGCAACCAAAGAGGGGGTGCTGCAGGTAGAGGAAGAGGTGGTGGTCGAAAGCCGGACAGAAGCCACATTCAATGTTTCAATTGTCAGAAGTATGGCCACTATGTTAGTGATTGTCCAGAAAAGAAGAAAAATCAAGAAACTGATGCAAAGTTGGCAAAACATGAAGAAGAAGAGACGTTGCTGATGGTCACAACAAGAGATGACGAGAGATTCCAAGATCAGCGGTACTTGGACTCAGGATGCTCATCACACATGACTGGAAGGAAAGATTGGTTTGTCAACATGAAGCCCTCGTCGAAGAACACAGTGAAGTTTGCAAATGACAACACTCTAGCAGCTGAAGGTGTTGGTGATGTTCTGATTATGGGGAAAGATGGCAAGAGATCAACAATTTCCAATGTGTTGTACATACCAGGCATGAAGAGTAATTTGCTCAGTATAGGGCAGCTTGTCGAAAAGAACTACAAGGTAGTTGTCAAAGACAAGATGATGAGAGTTCTCGACGCAGGTGGTAGGTTGATCTTGAAGGCTCAAATGTCTCAGAATAGGACCTTCAAGATTGAACTCAAGGTGATGGAGCACAAGTGTCTAGCAACTGCAGCCAGCAAAGATGGGTGGTTATGGCATTTTTGACTAGGCCATCTCAACTTCAATGATATCAGAGAGCTAAAGAGAAGAAATAAGGTTTCAGGATTACCAAAAATCGACATTCCAAGTGAAGTCTGTGAAGAGTGTGTTCAGTCAAAACAACACAAGAATAGCTTCAGCAAGGATGCAGGAAGGAAGTCGAAGGCAATTCTGGAAGTCATATACTCTGATGTATGTGGTCCAATCCAGGTGGATTCGATTGGTGGCAACAGATACTTTGTCACGTTTATAGATAATTACATTCGAAAGTTGTGGACTTACCTCATCAAGAAGAAAAGTGATGTGATCGAGGTATTTTCCAGATTCAAATCCATGGTCGAAAGACAGAGTGGTCGATAGCTGAAAATTCTGAGGACTGATGGTGGTGGAGAATATGTTTCGAAAGAGTTCGATGCATTATGTGAAAAAGAAGGGATTGTGCATGAGGTGGTGCCACCCTACATTCCACAGCAAAATGGAGCTGCAGAAAGAAAGAACATAACCATCATGAACATGGTGAGAAGTATGTTGAATGGAAAACATCTACCCAAAGAATTATGAGGAGAAGCGGTTTCGACATCAACATATATTTTGAACAGATGTCCGACGAAGAAGCTTGAAGGAATCACACCAGAAGAATGTTGGTCTGGTGTCAAGCCTAGCCTCAGCCACCTGAAGGTGTTTGGATCTATAGCACATAGACATGTGCCAGATCAATTGAGAAGGAAGCTTGATGACAAGTCGAATCAAATGATCTTGATAGGATATCATTCGACTGGAGGTTACAAACTATTTGACCCAATGAATAAGCAGGTAGTGAGCAGCAGGGACGAGATCATAGATGAGCTTAAAGAATGGGACTGGACTGAGGATGCCAAGAAGGATTTAGTGAGAATCTCTTGTGAAGAACCAGCCATTGAAGTCGAAAGAGAAGTTCGACAAGAACCAGTCATAGATGAAGTCGACCCAAGCAGACCTCGACGAACAAGATACATGCCTGCAAGGTTGCAAGAATGTGAAATTACATCAGATGATGTGGTTAATGAAGAGGGTGAGCTGGTACATTATGCTCTCTACGCAGATGTCGAACCAGTCAATGCAACTGAGGCATTGAAAGATTCGAAGTGGATGAAAGCAATGAATGAAGAGTTAGAGTCCATCGAAGTCAAAAACACCTGGTCACTTGTCGAATTGCCTCGAGGCAAGAAGGCAATTGATTAAAGTGGGTTTACAAGGTGAAGGTGAATCCTAGAGGAGAAGTAACTCGACACAAAGCGAGACTTGTGGCGAAAGGATTTCTACAGAAGGAAGGAATCGACTTCGATAAAGTGTTCGCACCTGTTGCTAGGATCGAAACAATTAGGTTGGTTGTTGGTCTAGCAAATATGAACAATTGGCACACATGTCAGATGGACGTGAAGTGTGCATTCCTTAATGGCCCCTTAGATGAAGAAGTTTATGTCGCACAACTAGCTGGCCGGGTATGTGAAACGAGGCGAAGAAGGAAAGGAGTACAGGATGCATAAAGCCCTGTATGGACTTAAGCAAGCTCCAAGGGCTTGGAATAAGAAAATCGATAGCTTCTCAAGGGAGAAGGAATTTGTGAAGTGTACGACTGAGCATGAAGTGTATGTAAGGAGAAGCAATAATGAATTGCTTATACTATGCCTCTATGTCGATGATTTGTTGATAACAGGGAGTTACAAGAAGGAGATCGAAGATTTCAAACATGACCTAAGTGAGGAGTTTGAAATGTCAGACTTGGGAAATCTCTCAAATTTCCTTTGCATCGAATTCTACAAGACTAGTAGAGGTTTGATGATGCACCAAAGAAGATATGCAGGCGAAATACTCAAGAGATTTAAGATGCAAGATTGCAACCCAACTTCGACTCCAGCTGAGACCAGACTGCAACTGTCGAAGGATTTAGATGAAGATGATGTCGACCCAACCCAATACAGAAGACTTATTGGGTCACTTAGATACCTTTGTCACACAAGGCCTGACTTAGCATACAATGTGGGTATGGTAAGTAGATTCATGCAGAAACCAAAGGTATCACACCTAACAGCGACGAAGAGGATACTGAGGTATCTGAAAGGGACTCTCGACTACGACATTTTGTTTCCTGCAGTTGATGAAGGAAAAGAATGCAAGTTAGTGGGATACACCGACTCCAGCTCGTGTAGTGATGTTGAGGATAGAAAATCCACAGCTGGATATGTGTTTATGTTAGGTGGTGCACCAGTTGCTTGGAGTTCGAGAAAGGAGCCAGTAGTGGCATTGTCATCATGCGAAGCAGAATATATAAATGCTTCTCTTTGTGCATGTCAAGCAACCTGGATGGTGAACTTGGTCGAAGAGATTACAGGGAAGAGTCATGGAGCAATTACCATGAAGATCGACAGCATGTCAGCTATTAACTTGGCGAAGAATCCAATAGCTCACGGTCGCAGCAAGCACATCGAAATGAGGTTCTATTATCTTCGAGAGCAGGTAGCAGAAGGGAAGATGAATTTGGAACACTGCAGAATTGAGAATCAGATTGCAGATATCATGACAAAGGGAGTGTAGGTCGAAGTTTTCAGAAGACTGAGAGCCATGATGAATGTAGACAACTTAAACACAATGAATTAGGTGGTGTGTTGAGTTGTAATTCCTTGTGTCGAAGCAGTTTAGCTCGACAGAAACAAGGAGCAGTCGAGTTGTAATAGTGTGTCGAAGTGTCGAAGGAGGTTCCTTCACACAGGATTTCGACTTAGGCCTGTTTTAATAATATTAACTATTTTGGGCTTTTATATTTTTGGGCCTTGGCTTGGGGTGCAAGCTAATCTAAATCTATAAATAAGGAGAAACCCTTGTATTTTAAAAAAACAAGAAGCTTAGAATTGAAAGCTTGTATTCACAGTTGCAGTTAGCAAGTGAAATAAACAGAATTTCCACAGTTGTGGACAGAGAGTTCTCTGCAGAATTTGTTCATTCTCTCCTCCAAATATTTCTTCTTTTGTTTCTTTCTTGCTGTTCTTTCTCATTTTTTCATTGCCATTGCGTGTTTGTGGGTTTGTTAACAATCTTAAGATCAAGATTGAAGAGGAATTCCCATAGGTTGTGGTTGAATTCCAACAATTGTTTACCTTAGTAATTAATTTAGGGATAAACAATTCTACTTCGTGACCTAAGAATTAATGTTCTAAGTTTCCTAATTTAACTTCAAATTTTCTTTAAGGAATTAGGGGGTTTTCATATAAGTTAGTGAGTTATACCAAAGGACTAAGTATAACAGGTGTGTTAGTTTGTCGTAATCATGCGAGAATTATTGAAAGCTAATAAACACAGTCATTAGTAGTGGTACTTAGGGGATTCAAATAAAACCTGGTCGCTTTTTATTCTGATAATTTTAAATACTTGTCAAATTTTCCTGTTAACTCAAATCGTTTGCACACCCCCAATTTTACCGTTTTCAATTGTTATGTTAAAATACAACAATCTTTGTGGAGACGAATCATTTTTACTACTTACGATAATTTTTAGTACACTTTCTAAATATTCATCACAATACATTAAAAGAGTGTTAGTAATATATAATTAATAGGAAAGCAATGTATAAAAAAAAATATTTGGATTCACCAAATGAATTACCTCTAATCATGTTATTATAGACTTTTTAAGACTTTTCAAGTTTAAAACAAGTGAATGAAGACAGAAAATAGAGATTCAGAAACTTTCACCCCACAAATACAATAAATAAGCTAGGAAATCCCTTTCAAACGTTAACATAAACACTTTTTTAGGGAAAGGCATTAGCCATGCATGCTGCTAATTTTTCATTATTTAACTCACAATTTTCTTCAACTTGCCCAGCTGCAAAAATTCAAAATCTACCAAAAATATATATGTGAAAATAATATCTTCTTAATCAATTAATTAAACTTTCCAACCATATCAATTTGACTTCATATTTGAATGTTATTAACCATAAAAAGATAAGAAGCCATTTTCAATATTATCCACCAAAACTATCATTTCTAAATCATATTTAACTAACTTAGAAAGTCTTGAGGTTTATGGCACGGTATGCTTCAATAGCTTCATTGTTATATCCCTTCAACATAAAAATCCGTGTTATTGATGAAGAGATTCAAATTATAAGAATAAAAATAAGGGAGATATAATTAATCTAAAAAAAAAGGTAAAAATAGTTTGCATGCAATTATTCATATAGTTAAAATGCTTAGTACTATTAGTGGTAAATCTCTTGAGCTCTTTAACCTCAATGCATAACTCAATCCTACTATTGCACTTGTTTTCCATAAATCTTGAATCTGTTGCAAAAGCAAACAAATACAAGTGAAGGTAAAATGATTAAGAAAAGTATAAAATGTTTCAATTTTATAGCAGAAGGTAAAATAGAAACATCTTTGTATCCATTTTTGAGAGCATGTTCTAATCCTAAGATAAATGCTCAATGTTGAGCAATATAAGTTGTGGTACAACAAACTCCTTTGCGTAATGGATTGACCTATGGAAAGACATAAGAGTTATAAAAGTATAAGTTTGTCTGTGAGACATAAAAAATGATTAATTTCAAATTACATACTTTGTTGTCATCATCAGCATACAGTATTGCTCCGGCACAGGTAGGTTCAGAATTTTGTTTAGATGCCCCATCAAATTCAATCGTACAGTAGTTTTTTTGGTGGCGCAGCGAGAACAAAGGTGAGTGTTGAGACTACCGTAGGATGTTGATTCCTGCAATGTATGTATTACTTTAATTATTTTAGTTATTCTTTCTTAAAAAGCTCTTTTTATTCCCAAGACTTACTAGAAATATAGTTGTATATCAAATCTTTGTTTCAGGACTAAAATAGGCCGCAGTAGAAGGATATGAACATATATCCATTCATGGAGATTTACTCTTCGCCTACAAAGAGGTTTGTTAGAAATTAAAAGAATTCTTATTTTTTCACTGTTCACGATTGATAACACTAACCTTCAATATAAAGTTATTTAAAGATAATATAATACGTAGATACTCTCTAATTCAAGGTTTGGGACAAGTCACTAGTTCCCACGGGACTAACAAGTATTAGATCTGGTTCTTGTGTGGTTGGAAATGGGTGTTTGGATCGAAAAAAAAGCAAAAAAAGCAGAGTTCCACAAGAAGGAAAACATCTAAATATGGAAGGCAAAAGGGAGACAGGGCATGGGAGATATTTCAGATTGTATTACTAGTTTCTTCTTTACTGAATTCCCGGACGACTACAATGCTAAGGAAATGTTCAATATCTTTAAAGAGTATGGGATTGTTGAGGAAGTGTTTATCCCGTCTAGAAGAGATAGAAGGGGCAAACGATTTGGATTTGTTAGATTTAGGAATGTAGACAACCCCAGACTATTGGAGATTAAGTTAGATAACATCTTCATTTGTGGGAGAAAAATCTACGCAAATCTACCACGATTTCAGAGAAGTGAGACAAAGGGTTTAGAAGGAATCAACAAGCATGTGGGAGTCAGGAGGACAGATGAGAGGGGCGTGAGACTCCATCAAGAAGGAAGGATTTGGCATATGGGTAGAGAAAATCCGTCTTTTGCTCAGATGGTGACAGGAACAAAGAATGGGAATAGAAAGACAAATTTCAAGGAACCAAGGGAGTTTGAAAGCCATAAAAAACCTAATTTTGCTCACTTACAAATTAAGGTGATGGAGAAAGAGCTTTCCAGATTTGAGAAATGCTTTGTCGGGACTGTCAATCAAAGTGGAAATACCTATAATATACAAGATGCCCTGCACTCGAAAGGATGTTTTAGAATCAGAGCTATACCACTGGGGGAAAATATGTGTTTATTAGAAGATATAAATGAAGGTGAAGTCAAGGCGCTGATAAATGAAGACAGAACTTGGGTAACCAAATGGTTCTCTGAGATTCATCCATGGTCTACAAGCGATGTGGATAACGAGAGACTCACGTGGTTACGTTGTTACGGGTTACCCTGCCACGCCTGGAGCCAAGAAACTTTCAAGTTGATATCTGGGACAATTGGGGAATTTATCAGATGCGACGACCAGACTGAGAAGCATGAGATGTTTGACGTGGCAAGATTTTTGGTCAAAACAAAATACGTGCTCAACTTGAATGAGCCATTTAATATAGGTATTAATGATGATATTAATAATATCAAAATCATAGAAGAATTTCATGGGCCTAAGAGGATTCTGGTGGAGGAGGGAGATGAAATGGTTAGTGAATCAGTGAATAAAGAAGAGGAAGACGAGTTCAGTAGTGAGGCTGAATATAGAGAGGGAGGAAAAGGATGGGAAAACTCAAAAGAAGGAGATGATGGGGACAATGATGAGGAAATAATGTCACAAACAATTCCTGAGAAGCAAGAACAAGGTAGCAGAAAAGAGGTGAATTTAGCTAGATTGGTGGATGATATTTTGCTTGAAAAGAATGAGATAGGCAGTGGAATTAACAATAAGGAAGAGGATGAATTTAAGAAAGATACTACTCTAAGTAATACTCAGAACAGTCTGGAGACAATACCTGCAACATACAAGGAATTGAATCAGAGCAGAGTTGTGGAGAAAACGTCCTCAGAGGGAGCGAGGGGATATCTAGGGTAGGATAATGAAGGATCTGAATCAAGAGATAGCCCTATGAATAAGGAATGTGGAAAGGGGAGCTGTTTAGTTTTTCAGAGAGATCACGAGGAGTTCAATAAAAATCCTTTACAATTAAGGAGGTGTCAAAGTCTAAATGAAAATTTTAAGGTGGTTGAAGAATTGAGGCCCTTAAAGAGCAGGTGGAAGAAGTCCATTAAGGATATCTATTCCAGCATTCAAATACCATTTTGTCCTTCATATTTTACTGCTTTGTTACATTCGGATCACCCTAACCACCATGAAATGCCCAAGGATAATGGAAACTCTATGGAAGAGACTGAAGAACATGCATCAATTTTCGCTGGTGGAAGCATCCTCTGCTGTGAATCAGTAAGTGATGGAGACGTTGCTCAAAGTAATTATCGTATTAAAAAGACAGTTGACGACTCGGCGTCTAAGTTATGGTCTGATATGAAGTGTATGGGGATTGGTGGACTAGAGGATGAAGATTAATTGGTGGATAAAATCAGGATGATGGAAGAGAAAGACAGAATACAATATGAGGTAATGAAGGTGTCACCTAATGGAGTAAAATGAACTGTCTTTCATTCAATATTAGATGGTGTGGGGGTAGCCTGAAAATTAGGAAAATCAGAAGCATTTTAATGAAAGGAAGTGCAGATATATGTTACCTACAAGAAAAAAAGTGCAAGTTAATGAATGACAAACTAGTTCACAAATTATGGGGTGGTGATGTTGTAGAGTGGTCAGCAAGCAATTCTGAAGGTCTATCAGGGGGGTTGGTCACAATGTGGAGGAAAGGCTTTATTAAACCTTGCATAAGTTTCAGGGGACCAGGGTACTTGTGTATCAACTCAACATGGAGAAATAAAAACTTTTTCTTCATTAATATCTATTCTTGGTGCAACATATCAGATAAAAGACGTCTTTGGGCAACTTTAATTGACTTGAAATCTAAACACCAAAGGGCAAGCTGGGTGATTGGCGGACACTTCAAAGCTATTAAAAATTCAGGGGAAAGGATTGGCAGAGGGTCTGTAAATAGTTCTAAGATGAGTGAATTTAGAGATTTTATTGATGTTATGGACTTGGAAGATTTGCCTACAGTGGGTAGCAAGTTTAGATATTGCAATCACTCTGGTTCATGCATGAGTAGGCTGGATAGATTTATTGTTTCGAGAGATATTGCAAACTTGTGGAATACGATAAATCAAAATGTGGGGCCGAGAGACATTTCAGACCATCATCCTGTGTGGCTTAGAGGGAGAAACACTAATTGGGGGCCCAAGCCCTTTAAAGTATTTGATTATTGGTTTGATCACCCAAACTTTTTGGAATTCGTTAAGGAGGAATGGGAGTCATTCAAGATTGAGGGGACTGCTTCTTATATTCTTATCAAGAAGTTTCAATTTTTATGTACAAGATTGCGATGGTGGAATATTCATGTGTTTGGATGGGTATATTTACAAGTGGAGATGAATACAGAGATTATTAACAGGATCGAGGAGGAACTTACTAACACTGCTAGGCATTCTTCTGAAGAGACTCTTAATGAAAGAGGAATGGCTCAGAGAGATTTATGGAAATCATTACAGTTGAAGGAGAGCATGCTACATCAGAATTCTAGAATTAGATGGATTCAACAGGGAGATAACAACTCAAAATATTTCCATTGTCTGCTCAAATCTAGGCATAGAAAGAACAATATTAATTCTGTGATAGTTGGGCATGAAACTTTTGAGGAGGTGAGTCAAGTGAAGTCTGTGGTCCTGGATCATTTTAGCCAAATGTTCCGTAAGGAGAACGTGACAAGACCAATTCTTAAGCTTGATGGTTTATCGAGACTGTCAGTGGAGGAGAGCATAATGTTGGAAAGAGAATTTGATAAGGATGAAATCCTGGAAGCTGTTCGTAGTTGTGATCCGAATCGAAGCCCCAGACCTGATGGCTTTACGCTTGGCTTTATTCAAAAATGTTGGGAGATAATTCAAGAAGACTTCATCAATTGTGTTCAAGAGTTCTTCAATACTTCGAAGACTTCAAAGGCAATGAGCTCATCTTTCTTAACACTGGTCCCAAAAGTTGAGAACCCCCAGAACCTGTCGGAATACCGGCCAATATGCCTTATTGGATGTGTATATAAAGTAGTGGCTAAATTGATGGCAGGAAGATTGAGGAAGGTTATAGGCAAGTTGATTTCGAAAACTCAGACAGCTTTTATACCTGGCCAACAACTGCTAGACGGTGTATTGGTACTAAATGAAGTCATTGATGTTGTGAAAAAGAAAAAACAAAGCTGCGTTCTGTTTAAGGTCGATTTCTCAAAAGCTTACGACAGTGTGGATTGGGGATATTTGAAAAACATTTTAGTGGCAATGGGCTTCGGGCAGCGATGGCTAAATTGGTTGGATGGTGGAGTATTTACGAGCTACATGTCTGTTTTAGTCAATGGTAGCCCTACCTCTAACTTTAAGGTTCATCGTGGGTTACGTCAAGGCGACCCACTATCTCCGTTCCTTTTCGCAATAGCAGTTGAAGGACTTGCAATTTTAGTTGAAAGAGCTTCTACCAACGGATTGTTGCAGGGGTTTCAGGTTAATATTGGCACAACATATAACCTGGTCCAGTTCGCCGACGATACGGTAATTGTATGCAATGGCGCCTGGCACAATTTGTGGGCCATTAAGGCAATATTGAGAGGCTTTACTGTAGTGTCTGGTCTGAAAATTAATATGAGCAAAAGCAGGGTTTTTGGAATTAATGTGGAGCAATCTTTCATTAGAGCAGCAGAACAGTTCTTAAACTGCAAATCGGGCAAGGTTCCATTCCTTTTTCTTGGAATAAAAGTAGGGGATAATCATAAGAGACTATTATATTGGGAACCAATAATTAACTGCTTCAAACGCCGGTTGGCTACGTGGAGGGGCAGATTACTGTCCATTGGTGGGAGAGTAACTCTGCTAAATTCTGTTATCACCAATTTGCCTATCCACATCCTTTCTTTCTTTAAGGCCCCTCACAAAATCCTAAAAATTCTGACTAGTATTCAGAGGAATTTTTTATGGCAAGGTTGTGAGTACAAAAAGGGAATCACATGGATTAGTTGGTCGGATACGTGTAAAGGCAAAGACGAGGGCGGCTTGGGGGTGAAAAATCTCAGTTTATTCAACACCGCTCTTATATCTAAATGGAAGTGGAGAATCCTAACTGAGAAGGAGGCCATATGGAGTCCAATCATGAGAGAACGATATGGCGACCAATTCAAATTTCTTGTGAGTAACGAACATCATGATAGAGGTTTAAAATATTCACAATGGTGGAGAGACATATGTCATAATAGGAACATTCCATGCTCTGTTCGATTTAGTAATTACATTTCTTGCAGGTTGGTAAACGGTGAATCCATATCGTTTTGGAAAGCAAGATGGATTGGAAATGTCCCTCTTAAAGATTTCTTTCCTACTGTTTTTCTGGCTGTGGATAATCAAGATGGGGTGGTGGCTGATATGGGAAAGTGGGAAAATAATTGTTGGAAGTGGTGTTTTCAACCGGTTAATTCGTCGACAGAAGTTCTGATGGAATACAATGAAATGCTGCAAATGCTCCACAATGTAGCCTTTACTTTAGATGTTGAAGATTCATTTGTGTGGTTCAAAAGTAGTTCCAATAAGTATACGGTAAAATCGTATTACCAAGAGCTGACTAGATGAGGAATCGGAATTCATATTGAAGACGAAACTAAATTGCTTCTAAAAGTGATGTGGGGCTGTCCGGTTGCATTGAAAGTGTAGATTTTTGGATGGCGGTTGCTACTAGATAGACTTCCAACAAGATGTAACCTTCTTCGCCGTAACATTATCTCAAATCCTCATGATATGGTATGTCCTCTCTGTTTTCTACACTTTGAGAATATTTTGCACCTTTTCTTCTCTTGCTCCAAATCTGTTCTTATATGGAAAAAAGTATGTGATTGGTTGGATGTAAATTACTTTGTCGAGCTATCTCCATCTAGACACCTCTTACGTTGGATGTCGAATGTGAAAAACAAAAAAACAAAGAAGATTGTGCTTAGCTTTTGGCTGTTGGTTTGTGAAGGCATTTGGTGGTCCAGAAATCAAATTATTTTCAAGGATGGTATTTGTGACCTGGAAGGTATAGTAAATAGGATTAAATTTCAATCTTGGTGGTGGCTTCTTTTGTTACATAGGGGAAATATGCCTTGTAATTTTTATCAATGGCATTCATATCCATTTAATTTTTTGTAAGGTTTGAATTAAACCTTATGGTTCTTTTTGTAATTGGGTTTGGGGTACCCCTAGTATCCCCATTAATGTTAATAGTAATCTCTTGCTTATAAAAAAAATTCAATACCGCCTCCAAAGTATATTAAAACATGAATAGAAAATACGAAAGATGTCATTGCTAACTGAGATCTTTATAAAGTTTTGACAATCATAGTTAACCTTAAAATTTGATCTCATAATTTATGGTATCTATGAATTAATTCGTTAACAATCTTATTTATAGATTTCTTGCATCATGCAATTCGATGTGGTTCGTTTAGTATGGCGACCTGACTAGTCCGTGTCATACTACTTTCTGAAAATGGAACTCTGGTTTCTACTTTATACTGTCAAAAATATCATCGATAGTAAACCCTAACAGAAGAGAGAAAATGTCTTCTTTCTCTCTAGAATAGTAAACCTTAACTTTCACTATATTACTTTCTTAACCAACAACTATGGTGACTTTCTCGTTTGTAGAGGATCGCAATGGATGGTAACAGGTGAAGATGAGGTGTTAGAAGACAACTACATCCACCAATGGAAAGTGGGACATGAACATTAACAAGAATAGAGGCAAGAATATGCAGGAATAGTGGTCTAGTTTTTTCACAATGTATGAGATATTTAAGGGTTACGGTGACATTGATGAAGTGGTGATACCTGCTAAGCATAATAAATATGGAAGGAGATATGGTTTCGCAAGGTTCTTCAATGTTAATGATAAAAGAAACATGGCACTAAAACTCGACAACGTTTTCATTAACAACACGAAGATCTTTGCCAACGTACCTAGATTCCAGAGGGGTAGAGAGGATAACAAGAAAGAACAAAGATATAAGCAAGAGGATAATAGGAAAGCAGGCAACAAAACTTTCACTACAATAAAGAGATTTGAGGTGGAAAACAAGAAATCATACGTGGAAGTCGTAAATGAAGGATATGCAGTGAAAAATAGACCAAACATTTGGAAGCAAAGACAGAAACCTATCAATAGGTATAAGAAGAAATTGGTGTTTGCTCATTTACTGTATAATGTCAAAGAAGAAGATGTTACTAGATTCAACAAAGCTTATGTTGGGGTGGTTGCAAACTCAGGAATGACATATAACATCCTGGGATCCTTTCATTTGGAAGGATATTTTTTCTATAAAAATTACTCCTCTGGGTGCAAACCCATGTCTTATGGAAGAAATGGAAGAGGGAGAACTGAAAGCTCTTGTTGAAGAGGCAAGTGACTCGTTAGGGCAATGGTTCATAGAAGTTCGTCTGTGGTGTCCAGACGACATTGATAATGCGAGATTAACCTAGTTATCGTACTTTGGTATCCTATGTCATGCATGGTGTCTAGATTTCTTTGAGTTTATCACTTGCTCTGTTTGGAAATACAAATGTGCTTATGACAAAACGAGATTATTATGTGGCTAGAATACTTGTCAGAACCATATTTAGCATAATGTTCAATGAAACTTTCAACGTGGAAATCAATGATATTGTATATCAGGTAAAAATAATTGAAGGGTCGTGTAGGCCAAAGAGAATAATCATACCAAAACATGGAGAAGATTCAATCAAGGATTCAGATGTTAACCTAACATCCGATGAAGCGAACAATGTATGGGACACTAGCTACTACGGAAAACATATACAACAACGGTTATAAAAGGGATAACATCACGTGTGACCTGCCGTTGTTACGTAGGGTGTGGTTGTATATGCGCTACTTACAATCACGGTCTTATAACCGTAGTGTGATATATATGATCACGGTTTCTATAACTAACCGTTGTAATATATTAAAGGTCCCGGGTTCGATTCTCAGCAGCGCATCTTTTGGTGTAATATTTTATTCTGGACAGCGTTCATTATACAATCACAGTTATATATTACAACCGTCGTTAAATTATATGCTTTTTTAAAAATAATTTTTCTGCATTTTGAAAATTTTCCATTTTTTAACCTGTATTTTTTTGAACCATATCAAAACATAAACAACAATTCTATCATAATGAAGAATTGTATTGTATTACATCAAATCCATATATTGGATTAAGAACCAAACATTATATATATATATATATATATATATATATATATATATATATATATATATATATATATATATATATATATATATATATATATATATATATATATATATATATATATATATATATATATATATATATATATATATATAATTTTTATGCATGCAGTTTTAATCCTTGTTATTTTCTAAAATTTTGAAAACTATTTAATTACCTCTAAACTTTTAAATTTTTGAATAATTTTTTTCATACGTGTTTAGATTACTATAAAATGTTTCTTTACCAAATTATATAATTTTTTTAAAATGAAAAGAATTAAATATGAATTTTTTAAATTTCAAAACATAATGATAAAATTAATGAAAATCTCGACTTATAAATCAAATTTTGAGTTCCTTTTTTTTCGAGAAACTTTTTATAACGTTATAAACATATCTGCAAAATAATCATTCAAAAATACACATTAGTTTAATAGTAGGGACTAAAAACTATGTGCATAATTATTTTGTAGGGACCAAAATACGCTATTTTTTTAATAGAGACCAAAAACTAAATTTAGTAATTTTATAGGGACCAAAAATATATTTAACCCATATATATATATATATATATATTATATCAAAAGAAAAATGGCACAAAACAACCTACAAACATTATATAACATCACAAAATTGTATCTTATAGTGTTTTGGTTTCTTTGTCTCTTGGTGTATTGACTTTAAACACCTACAATTTCAAATAGTCATACTTGTTAGTAAACATACTTAGAAATAATGACTTACATTAATTAAATTATTAATAAAGAATAAAATACTAAATACTTGTTAATTTTTCCATATGCCTTCATTATTATCGATATGAATATCATGCACATCATCTCTATCAACTTAATCATAAGTGGTAGGCACTTTTGTTGTGTAAGAAGGAGTAGAAGGAATATCAAAACTTTTATCACTACTAGGAATGTCTTTTCCTCGGAGAACAATTAACCATTTCCCAATGCGTCCGAAGGGTCGGTCACATAGAAAACTTATTTTTCTTGTGAAGCCATGATGAATGGTTCAGTCATATAATTTGTCTTGCCAAGTTCAATCCAGGTGAATCCTAATTCATCAGTTTGTACACAATTAATATTATTGAGAACCCACTTACATTTAAATAAAGGCACTCTGAAGATAACATAATCAATCTCTCAAATCTCCTCAATGACACCATAGAACGGACTAGATGCTAATATTGGATTCTTATCTTTCGAACTAGAGAAATACATGAATTCGACCTTAACCATAACCCCTTTATTTTGCATTGTACTACGATCATCTTTTCATTTTGTATAAAAGGTATAATGACCAGTGTCATATGTAGTCCAAGTTATCACATTAAATTTTGGCATGAACGACAACCATTTAATTGTCTCGGATGCACTATGATCTTTTGGTATCCTTTTATAAAATCAATCTAGAAATTTCTTGTTATGTTCGATCAAAAACAACTTGTCACTAATTCGCGAATATTTTATCTTCAAAATTCTTTTGTGAGCAGCCACGTAAGGTTGAACTTCTTCAAGATTATTCAATATATAGAAATGTATTGGAATAACTACATCCCGACCCATTGACTTAACATTTAAACCTTGAATACCTCTACCTTCAGTGTCAGCATGACGAGACTTTGGAATTCCTATAGACTCTGCTTCCAAAAAATAATTTGTACAAAAATCAATAGCTTCTTCGGTGATGTACCTTTCAACAATTGAAGCTTCCAGTCGGTGATGATTCTTCTTATATCCTTTAAATATCTTCATGTATCGCTCTATTGTATACATCCACCTTAAATAAACTGGACCACAAATTCTGATTTCTCTAACTAGATGAAAAAGTAAGTGAACCATAATGTCAAAAAATGATGGAGGAAAATACATCTCCAATTGACACAAGATTATGGCAGCTTCATCTTCTAATTCATCTAATTTTTTGAAATCCAAAACTTTATTACATATGGCATTGGAGAACAAACACAATCTGGTGATAGTTACTCTCACATTTTTGGTAGGATGCCACGGATAGCCACTGGTAGAAGTTGTTGCATCAAGACATGACAATCATGAGATTTCTAACCAATTAACTTGAGATCTTTCATTGATACAAGTTTCTTGATGTTTGATGAGTAACCTTGGGGAACTTTGATACCATACAAACACTCGCAAAATCTTTTCTTTTCCTTTTTACATAGAGTGTAACAAGCCGGAGGCAGATAAGTTATTTTCCCTTTTTCTGTTGGAGCCAATTGTTTTCGTATACCCATCACCTCCGTATCGAGACGAGATTTCTTACTATCTTTAGTCTTGCCTAAAATGTTTAAAAGTGCTCCAATCAAACTATCACACACATTTTTCTCCACATGCATCACATCAAGACAAAGTCTTACATCGAGACTTGACCAATATGGAAGATCAAAGAACACATACCTATTTTTCCATGTATTTTTCTCAACAACTTGCCCTTTTTTTCTTTTTCTCTCTTTCCAAGGACAACATTAACGTGTTTCTGTCGTTGATAAACTTTATCCCCTGTTAAGGATTTATGAGCAATATCAAACTCCTGCTCTCCATTAAAAGCCTTTTGCAATCTACGATAAGAATGATCGAGTTTTAGAAATTTTCAATGCCTAAGGTAAACAGTCTTTTTTTCCAAACTTAAGTTGGTGATAACATGTATCAGATTCACAAATAGGACACGCTTTGTGTCCTTTGACACTATATCTATCCAAATTACCATATGTAGGAACGTCGTTGATTGTGCAAAATAACATTGCACGCATCTTAAACTTTTCACCAGAATATGCATCATCAACTTCAACGCCTTCCTCCCGTAAAAGTCTTAGATCTTCAATTAATGGACTTAGATAAACATCTATGTCATTTCCAGGTTGCCGTGGTCCAAAAATCATCATACTTAACAACATATACTTACACTTCATGCACAACCAAGGAGATAGATTGTAAATGGTGAGAAGAACATACCACGAAGAATGGTTAGTACTCATATTACCAAAGGGGTTCATTCCATCGGTGGCAAGCCCAAGCCTAAGGTTTCTTGGCTCAGTGCCAAAATCCGGAAACAACGAATTAATTTTCTTCCATTGCAAAGAATCAGCTACATGGCGTATGTTTCCATCATATTTTCTTTCATTTGCATGCCATCTAATATTCTTTGCGTCATCCGCATTAGCAAAAAGTCTCTTGAATCATGAAATTATTGGAAAGTTCCATAACACTTTAGTAGGAGGCCTCTTCCTACTAACATTGTCATTGTCATTGTCATCACCATTGTTATCCTTCAACTTGTAACGCGACACCCCACATTCCGGACATTGATTAAAATTTTCATACTCTTTCCTATATAATATGCAGTTATTAGGGCATGCATGTATTTTGATATACTCCAAACCCATTGGACACAATATCTTCTTCGCATCATAACAACGATCAGACAAATTGTTATCTTCTAGTAGCATTTGTTTTAGAAAATGAAGCAATTTTGTGATACTTTTATTCGACCACCCATTTTTTGCTTTCAGATAAAACAATTTTAAAACCGCAGACAATCGTGTAAAACTTGCACTGCTTATATAAAGGGGTGTCCTTATCACTACATAAAGTATCATAAATACGAGCTTTCTTAAAAGAAGATTCTCCAATATCACAGAACATGTCTTCTAGACGGTCATCCATATATTCATCTTCATCAACTTCGTGACTTTGTAACATAGGATTTCGATTTTTTTCCACCTCACCATACCACGTCCATATTGTATAATTTTGACATATACCATCACAACATAGGTGATGGAATATCTCATCCTTTGTACCTTTCTTTATATTCCCGCAATTAACACAAGGATAATAAAAGATATCAATATTGTCAGGAAGATTTTGATCAGCATATTCAAGGAATTCAATAACTCATTTCTCATATACCTAACCTAATCTATCAGCTTTCATCCAACTACTATCCATAATAAATTCTAAAATTTATATCAAAATAATATTGTGAATGGAACAACAAAATCTAAACCTAAAGCATGTCGAAAAACTAAAGCATATTCAGTACAATATTACAAATCTTAATTTTAAGCATATGGATAAAGCATATGAACTTTGCAAGAAACAGACCACAAAATCCAACAACAAAACATAAAGCATATTCAGTACAATAATACAACTCTAAATATTAAGCATATGGATAAAGCGTATGAGCTTTGCAAGAAACAGACCACAAAATCAAACAAGAATGAAGACGGTGAAGATTACCAAGAATTAGGAAGATGGGGAAGAAAGTGAAGTTTGCACGAAACATACTGTACTTCGAAGAGACCAAGAATGAAGATAGTGAAGATTATCAAGAATAAAGATTCAAATGAACGAAGATTGTGAAGATGAAGATTTCGCTATCGCTATCGTTGTCGTCTCTGGTTTGCTGGTTCGCTAGTTCGCTTAGGCAATGTTATGAAGGAAATAACGAATTTGTTTTGTTTTAAATTTATTAGGAAAATATTTAATCACGGCTGATATTTACAACTGCAGTGAATGTAGATATTATTATAACGGTTGTAGACTAAAACCGTGGTTAAATAGTGTTCAATTTTTTATTTATTTTTGAACTTAAGTAACACGCGCTTTTGGTAATAGGAAAAATGGAAAAAATGTAGTTGCTAGGATTCGAAGCTTGTAACTATTACTTTATCACCACGGTTGTTTATATCAACCGTGATTAAATAACTTTCAAAAAATAAAAAATATATCAGGCACATCCAGTTTGCGATATTACAACGGTGGAATGCATAACCGTAGTAGAATTAGTGTTACCAAAGGCGTATTTTGTAGTAGTGGGAAAGAGAAGGCGGGAGGGAAGAAGAAAACTGCATCTGTAAATGAAAACTCAAACCAGAGGACAATGCTCATGGAGGAGATGACAAATGTTGTGACCATAGTTCAGAACAGTGAAATGACAAAGTAGAAGGATACTATTGAAGTGACAAATACATCAAAGATGAAAACAAATGGGAGTGGCACAATTGCTCAGACTGTGGACCAACTAGATTTTGGGTCTCAAGAAGGTATGGAGTAGAGAAAAAGGAAGAGCAAGTATAAGTTAACTATGTCATGTGGGAAAATTTCTAAACGAAACCTTTTGGCTAAAGGTTCTGGTCGTGTTGCAAAGAAACGAGGAAGAAAAATAAAAGAAGGATTAAATTAAGAAGTGGTACAATTATGGCAGAAGCTTCACACCCTATCTCATCTAGTCCTATTAGCCCATTGGGCCTAATACTAAACAGACCCAAGAAATCCCAGAAACCCCAAAAAGAAAGAATTAGTTGACGAGGTCATTAAACATTCAGCCCATACTTCACCAAATAATCATATCCCAATGGTTATTCTTTTCCCCTCCATTGGTGCCTCTACTTCTTCACCACTAAATTCTGGGATTGAATCCTCTAGGTTTTCTGGGGGATCTATTCTTTGCTGTGGTTCAATTTCTATTGTGGATATTAGACGAGGAAACGAAAGAGCATGTCAAAATGTTGAGGTGGACTTTGCAACCAAGGTATGGCACACAATCAAGATGTTAGGCATTATTGGAGAAGATTCGGACGAGGTGTTTGAAGATATCATCAGAGGTATGGAAGCAAGGGATTTCAAGGGAGCACTTGTGAGGAAGGAGAAATTAAATGGGGGCATCATATCAAGGGTATTGGTAGATACTGGGTCTTCACTGAATGTATTACCGAAGAATTGTCTGTCTAAATTGACAATTGAAGGATTAATGATGAAGCCGAGCTCGCCGATAGTAAGGGCTTTTGATGGAGCCAGAAGGACTGTGATAGGAGAGGTTGACCTCTCTATCAAAATTGGACCTCACACTTATGTCATCACATTTTATGTGATGGACATATATCCAGATTACAGATGTCTATTGGATCGTCCCTGTATCCACGCTGCAGGAGTTGTGACATCCACCCTCAAACAAAAACTAAAATTCATGATCAACAACAAGCTGATTGTTATTGATGGAGAGGAGGACATTTTGGTAAGTCACTTGACTGCATTCTGTTATATTGAGGTAGGAGGGGAGGTGCATGAGACTCCTTTTCAAGCTTTTGAGGTGGTGAATGTGGAAATGGTTCCTGTTGAAAAGGAAGAGAAGAAGTCCGAGAAGGATGGGTCCCCCATGGTTACGTGGAAGGATGTGAAGATCGTGATAGAGGCTGGTCAACCCAAAGGCTGGGGCAGGGTATTGGGGTTGCCCTCAAACAAGAACAGAGTTGGCTTGGGGTATCCAAATAATCAGGCGGCGCAGAAGAAATCAACCTCTAGCGAATACAAGAGGCGCCCTATCCCACTTAGTTTCATCAGTGGAGGGCATCTTGTGGATGGTCATGTTACTTTTGTGGAGGAAGAAGGCAACATTCCTGATGAAGTTTGCATTGTGTATCTGAGTGCTCCAAATCAGCAACTCAATAACTAGACTATTGTGGAGATACCAAAAGTCACCTTTGTCGAAGAGTAATTTTCCTTGTTTTGCTTTCAAGTCCTATGCTCTGCCCAAGGCATAAGGATTATCTTGTAGGGCCCCCTTGTTTTAAATTAATATTTATCATGAATGAAATGAACCTTTTGCATTCAATTGTGTTCCGTGTCTTTTCTTTTTTACTTTTGCATAAATAAAATGGCAATGTTTTCTTGCATTTTCCTTTTTTCATCTTCTCAAAATAAAGCATAAAATCACCAATCATGCAGATCCACTTTGGATTTCATTGATAACGATATTTCTATTGTTCGATATGACTTTGACAACCCAATCTACCACGCCGATGAGGATTGTGAGGAAGATTGTGAGCTCCCTGAGGAGTTAGCCACATTGTTAAAGCAAGAATCAAAGATCATTCAACTGCATCAGGAATCAGTGGAAGTTGTCAATCTCGGAACAGAATATAACAAGAAGGAGGTCAAGATAGGTGTTGCCCTAGAAGAGGATGTGAAGAGAAGACTAATCGAGCTCCTACGCGAGAATATAGATGTGTTCGCTTAGTCATACAAAGACATGCCTGGATTGGATTCTGACATCATGGTACATAGAATGCCTCTCAAGGAAGATTGTCCACCTGTAAAGCAAAAGATGAGACAAACTCGACCCGATATGGCCATTAAGATTAAGGAGGAAGTACAAAAGCAAATGGATACAGGTTTCTTAGCAGTATCAAATTATCCTCAATGGGTCGCCAACATTGTGTTTGTGCCTAAAAAATATGGTAAGGTGCGAATGTGTGTCGAATACAGAGACTTGAACAGAGCCTGCCCAAAAGATGACTTCCCACTGCCTCACATTGATGTGTTAATGGACAACATAACTCAGTTATCTGTGTTCTCCTTCATGGATGGTTTCTCCGGATACAACCAGATTAAAATGGCCCCATAGGACATGGAAAAGACTACCTTCATTACCCCTTGGGGAACCTTCTGCTATAAGGTTATGCCATTTGGTCTAAAAAATGCTGGTGCAACGTATCAACTAGCAATGGTGACTCTCTTTCATAATATGATTCATAAAGAGATTGAAGTCCACGTCAACAATATGATTGCAAAATCCCAAACTGAGGAGGAACATTTCATCCATCTGGAAAAGTTATTTACAAGGTTGAGAAAGTTCAGGTTGAGGCTAAATCCTAACAAGTGTACCTTTGGGGTAAGATCTGGTAAATTGCTAGGTTTTATTATGAGCCAACAAGGGATTGAAGTCGATCTTGACAAAGTAAAAAATATCCAAGATATGCCAGCGTCGAGAACAGATAACGAGGTTCGTGGTTTCCTAGGGAGATTAAACTACATTGCCCGATTCATATCTCACCTAACGGCCACTTGTGAGCCAATATTCAAGTTGCTTCGAAAGGATCAAGCAATCGTGTGAAACGACAACTGCCAGAAAGCATTTCAGAAAATAAAGGAATATCTGCAAGAACCATCGATCTTGATACCTCCCGTGCCAGGAAGACCTCTCATTATGTACTTGACCGTTCTGGAAGGATTTATGGGATGTGTATTGGGGCAGCATGACAAAACGGGTAGAAAGGAACACGATATCTACTACTTAAGCAAAAAGTTCACTGACTGTGAAACAATGTACTCGATGTTGGAAAAACATGTTATGCACTTGCTTGGGCTACCAAACGCTTAAGGTAATACAAGTTGACTCACACAACATTGTTGATATCAAAGATGGATCCGGACAAGTACATCTTTGAGAAGCCTGCTTTCATCAGTGGCCCGTTGGTAGATGGTACTGACAGAATATGACATCCAATACGTCTCGCAAAAAGCCATCAAAGGGAGCGTGTTATCTAATTATCTTGCCCATCAACCTGTGGAAGATTACCAGCCCATGTGTTTTGACTTTCCCGATGAAGATGTTATGTTTGTCAGAGATTATGAAACATTAGGCCCAGACGACGGACCTGAACCAGGATCGCGATTGACGCTCGTGTTCGATGGTGCCACAAATGCTCAAGGCAATGGCATAGGGCCAATTATCACATCCTCTAATGGTTTTCATATCCCCTTTACTGTGAGGTTGTGTTTCGAATGCACCAACAACATGGCTGAGTATGAAGCATGTATCTTTGGGATTGAAGTTGGTATTTATCACAAAATTAAGATTCTAAAAGTCTATGGGGAGTCTGCTTTAGTCATCAGTCGGGTCAGAGGCGACTGGGAAGCGCGTGATAGCATGGATGTAATTAAGGGATCCATGAGTTATTTGTTTGCCTTTGTTGAGCTTCACTCTGCAAGATTTTCCAAGTACACAGGGTTCACAAAATTTTATCTTTTCGACTTTGTCTCCTCCAAGTAGATTTTGTTTCCCTAATTCGACTAGACCCCTTTCACTGACATGACCCAATCTCATGTGCCAAATTTCTGTCTTCGACAAAGGTTTCGTGGATGCAACATTTTTCGAACCACTTACAACTTCAGCCTCAAGGGTATACAAGCCTTGTTTCTTCACGTCTCTCAAGACTTCCTTCGACCCCTTCATGACTCTTAGGATATTTTTCTCTCCATGAAAAACATATCTCTTCTTGTCGAATTCACCAAGAGAAATCAAATTTCTCTTCAAATCAGGTACATACCTGACTCCAGTCAATAACCTTATTGACTCATCATGGAGCTTGAATCTCACAGATCCAATACCTGTAATTTTACAAGTTTTATTGTTTCTCAGTAGCACTGATCCACCATCTTGATCACATAGCTCCTCAAACAATTCTCTATTTGGAGTCATGTGCCAAGTGCAACCTGAATCCAAAATCCACTCCTTTCTTGAGTCGCCCCTTTAAACCACAAGAACATCAGATGATTCAAAGTCATCTTGAACAATGGTTGTGTTGCCATTATCCTTACCTCCATGATCTTTCAGCCGTTCAGGGCACAATTTTCTTGTGTGACCCTCCTTCTTACAGTGATAGCATCGAATACCAGATGCCCCGCCACTATAAGACTTCTGCTGAGTTCTACATTTCTTCTTGTCAAACTTA
Organism: Lathyrus tuberosus; assembly: GCA_022829125.1. NCBI lineage: Eukaryota > Viridiplantae > Streptophyta > Magnoliopsida > Fabales > Fabaceae > Lathyrus > Lathyrus tuberosus. Next base: position 286,553 of record JALAZF010000014.1, on the reverse strand, counting down.
CCATCCTTTCGCAAGAATTTTCCCTTAATGACCAAACCTTCACCCACCATCGAAGGTTTATGGTTCTTTCGTTCGTTTAGGTCCTTAGAATACAAGGTTGATTGAACTTCTTCAAAGCTCAGGGACTCCCTTCCATACAGGAGAGTTTCTTTGAAGTGAGCATGTGTTCTGGGCAAAGCACACAACAGCAACAGTGCTTGATCTTTATCATCGATCTTCACATCAATATTTTCAAGATCAAGAATCAGCTTGTTGAACATATCCAATTGCTCAGCCAACACTTTATATTCACTCATCTTGAATGAATACAATGCTTGCTTCAAGTAAAGTTGATTCACCATAGATTTGGTCATGTACAAACTTTCAAGTTTCAACCATAACCACGATGTCGTAGTCTCCTTTGATACCTGACGAAGAACCTTATCACCAAGGCTCAACAATATTGTGATGTAGGCTTTCTCTATCATGGCTATCTTTTCTTTTTCCGTTAACGCAACGTCCATGGCTGCCTCTCCCTTCAACGCTTTCAAACAACCCTGTTGAACCAGTAGGGCTTTCATCTTCAAGCGCCACAACTGAAATCGTTCACTCCGGTGAACTTTTCAATCTCATACTTTGTTGAAGGCATTTTCCTCCACGCTCACCGCACCAATTTGTTGTGAATTAGGATGGCTTGAAACAAAGTATAAACAAGTTTCTTTATAGGCAAGAAACACACAAGGGTTAGGGTTAACAAGGAAAAACAACAAGGATTGGTTATAACCGATATTCTTTACTTTCTCTATAAAACATATTACAAGTACTAAAAAATAACAAATAACCCTCTCGCCCTAATTAGGATTTGCCACACCACACTTAAGATGAGAGACTAGTATGCTATTTATAATAAAACCTAACATACTAAACTAATGGACTTTTTAACAATTACCCATTACAAGCTAACTTAAGGTACAAACTAACTTAAACAATTTGATCCTTAACACAAGGTCCAATCCGACAGTATCCGACAGCTACATACTATAACACAATTCGACTACAGCATGTAAGTCTTCAACAACAACATGTGAGCAGACTTCGACGGTATTTTAAACTAGAGTTCGATCCAATATCTCACAGTAACTATGTTGTAATTTTTCGTAGAATTATATGGTTCTCGTGGGGGTGGATGGAACTTCTTTCATCTCAGTCAGTTAGATGTAACTATTATGAGTGGTTTAAATGTCCAACTGACTTTTTGTAGGTGTTAGGTCTTTATGTTGGGGCTGTAATTTGTTGTAATTTGTTTGGTGGGTTGGAGTACCCCTAATACTCCGATGAATATATTATTGCTTATAAAAAAAAATCAAATTACATAATGTAACAAACCTATAAGTTAGATTGTTTATGGATTAATTCATATATAAAACATAAATTATAAGATTAAACTTTAAGGTTAACTATGATTGTTAAAACTCCTCAATTAACAAAAATTTATTCTTTGCCTAAATTATCAAAAAGATTTCAATACGAAAATCAAGCCATTGTTATTTGTTGAACATACAATATGAAGAAAATTACTACTACCAAAAAAAAAAGTCTCATTAATATGAATGTCTAAAAAATGATTCTACGCTACTAACAAACCACACCGTCGGAATGGTTGCTGGAAAAATACAGACAGTTGTTTCATCTTAACAAAAATGCTAAAAACATATCAATAAGGAACAACACAACCTGAAGAAGAAGAAGAAGATGCTCTGAAGAAGAAGATGAACTACCTGAAATTCTGACTTCTTTTTGCACTGATTTCCAATTAGAGCTCAACTTCACTCCAATCTCCGATTTCCAGCTGTTATATCTCAAGGATGCTAAAAACATTGGAAAGAAAGAATATTTGTTGAAGAAGAAAACCACCTAACAAAAAGAAAAAAGTCGTGTGACGAAGATACCTGAATCGTTCTTTCACTCTGATTTCCCGTTAGAGCTCAACCACTTCACTCCGGTCTCCAATTTCTAGCGGTTATAGATCAAGGACTTCTTTGCCTCCTTCTTCTCTCACAGCTACACGCTCTTCTTTCGCAAAACCATGATTTTTCTGTGGTCCCGAGCACCAGCATAGAAGTCTAGTGGGTGGAAACGCGGCGAGTTGCGGTGGTCGGATTTGAGATGTAGGAAACACGGAGACTGCTCTCTTCTTATTTATTATTTATTTATTTGGTTGTGGGTTGTGTTGTAGTTGTGGTTGTTATGAAAAAATAGTGAAGATGGTTTTTGAATTTGCTGAGATAAAAGTAGGCAATAGCCAAATAAACTTATTTATTACTTGCATGTTTGGTGAAAATTAATGCTGAGCTTGAAAAAACAAAAACAGAAAAGAGATAAAAGTAGCAATAACCATTAACCAATTAAACTTTTTTATTACTTAAATGTTTGGTGTAAATTAAAGATGAGTTTAGAAAAAGGGAAAAAAAAAAGTGACAACTTTGTTACCCAACAAAAAGAAGTGAGTAACTTAACCCAACTTATATTATTTGCCATATCATTAATTGATAGTTTATAATTATGACACTATACTTTTTAATAATTATAAATTAACCCATTGTATTTTGTAAAAAGAAATGAACGTTTTCAATTCTATATTTTTTTGACAGTATATTTCCAATATATGTGTAATTTTTTTTTTAAATAAATGCTTTGAGCATACAAAATATGCAAAAGATTACAAATTAAATTAATGCATCAAATGCCAATGAATTTTTTGTCCATATTTCTTAAGTATACTAAAAATAAATAATCGCAGTCATAATTTATTTTTATAATTTCATTTGTTCTGTTTCTTTATTTACATAATACTGTTTATATTTTCTACTTTTTCATTTTATATAATATAAAATAAGAAAATTAAAATAAATAAATAAATAAATAAATAAATATATATATATATATATATATATATATATACCAGGAACAGTAGCGCAACCTGGATTTCTGATTATTTTGGTTACTATTTGGGTGGTTAGGGATTATATGTAAAGAGAGAAGATAGAGAAACTGAATTCTTATTATAGAGAGAGAAGTATTGTACAATGGAAGCGTGCCCTTAATGAAGCACAAGAGTCCCTTTATATAGGGAAAAAAGGATACCTATTGTATCCGGTAAAAAGAAAAGAAAACACACACTAGACGGTTACAAGAGAAAATCAATTAAGCCGGGTGCTCAATGGGCCCCATCGACACTTAATGATCACAAACGACAACCGACAAAAGAAAAAGTAAAGCAAAAGCAAAAGAAAAGCAGATTCTGCTGACTATTTCCAGCTGTGGTTGGAAGGACGTTGCTATCACTTTAATTAGTGGGAAACAGCTGTGGATTACAGCTAGCTGATCCTAATCTCTTTGAGGACCTTTTCCTTTGGCCTTTTGTGCCATAGCTACAGTAAGAGAATCCCAGAAGTCGTCAGAAGTAGGTTCTGGCTCTTGAGATTCACCAGCTAGAACGTCATCCATTGATGCATGGGAAGAGCTTGTCTTCATAGAGCTGTCATCTTTGACGGTGGGAAAGGCTGTGAAGAATTGGCCTTTCATGTGCTCAAGAATTCTGATCATTAGATCTTCGATATCTTCTTGAGGATATTTCTTCTGGTAGTATTCTTTGAGCTGTATTAACGTCATTTGAGAGGAAGCATGCTTCCTGGTTGGATTTATTTTATCTTCTTCAATGGTGGCTTTGATGAGTTTAATCTTTTCTTGAAGATCTTTAACATCCATTTTGCTCCACCATTTGGTAAAGAAATGTCTTTGTAAATAAGGAACATTGAGGTTGTTTTTTCCGACGGAAATTGTCCATCTCCAAATCCATGGGATCTGAAACTTAGCAAAATATAAAAATGGACATTGTCCTGTAATTAAATTCTTAGAAATGACCTTTTCAATTAAAGGACTCTCGTCACACCATGGTGTATAGAGATCATCTAACTCTTTGGGTAAAATTTCTAAGGAAGGTCCAAATTTAGACCACCAATTAAAAAACCAACTTGGTATTTGTTTTTCCAGAATTTCTGGGTTAACTGAGAAAAACCAAGAATGCTTGTTCTTTGGATTCTGGTAATAAAATGCCTTAGAAAAGGCTTGGACATAGTCCCAATAGTTGTAGTAGACCATTCTACCATCAGCCAATTTAATGGATTTTTCGCTATTAGGATTAAGGCCCCACTCTCTGGGATGCAATACCTTATTGATATGGCATTTAGAAAAGTTTATAAAATTATCAGGATTATTATTCTGATAATGATGAGTAATGGTGACCGATCCGGTCATTAGGAGCAATATCTCCATATTAGGTCTGGATTTGCCAGAAAGACCAGCATAACCTCTTGCTTCAAGGTATCTAGTCATGATTGCCCAACCATCATTGTTGGTAATTTGCACATCTTCATGCTCAACGTGCATAATGAATTCCAAAGGAGGATTCTCAAAATAGTCTGCTGACTATTCTTGTATAGGTTCGCTAGAAGCGGCAGTCTTGTAAGAATCATTGTTCTTGGACTGGGCAGAGGAAGATTCTTCCTTATCTTTATTCTTAGAGGATGCAGTTAATGTCTGCATTCTAGTTCTATTGGGATAAACAGTAGTCCATTCCCCTATTAGAGGAATACTGGGTTCAACTTGGGACAACAATTTGTTGTTCCCTCTTCCTCCTCCCCGGCCAAAGGAGCGACCTCCTCCTCTGGTTCTAAATGGGACGCTCATTACCCTGCAAGAATTCACGGGTCAAAAAGTCAGCTAGAGAATTATTTTCTCCTTTAATGTATTGAATATCAAATTCAAAAACACTTAATTGGGCTTGCCATGAGGCAAAAATTTGTTTAGAAACAAGATTTTTGATATCTTTTTCAATAATTGATTTTGCAGAGCTGCAATCAATTCTTAACAAAAATTTTTGATTCAATAAATCAGTTTGAAATTTAGAGACACATTTAATGATAGAAAGCATTTCTTTCTTGACTGTAGAGTACTTCGCTTGTGTCTGGTTCCATTTACCAGAAGTGAATTTAACCAAGACTTCTTTAAAAGTTTCTGGGCTCACTTGCTTGAGAATTCCTCCATAACCTATGTCAGAGGCATCTGTTTCAACTATTTTGAAGTTGCTAGGGTTAGCCAAGGAAAGGCAAGGCAAGAATTTGACTTTCTTCTTAATTGCTTGGACAGCAAGAGTATGCTTCTCAGTCCAAGGCTTAGGGACTTTCTTAAGTCTCTGATAAAGGATGGTTGTATCTTTAGCCAAATCTTTATAGTAATCAGAAATGTAGTTAAGGCTTCCTAGAAACCTTTGTAATTGTTTCTTTTCAGATAATATATCTGGGAATTTGGAAGCAAATCCAATGCTTCTGCTTATAGGAACAATTGTTCCTTTGTTGATTTCATGACCTAAAAATCTGACTTTTGTTTGGAAGAGCTTCATCTTAGGGGCTGAAATCACAAGACCATTGTGTCTAATAACGCCTTTAAAGATTCTTAAATGCTTGATGTGTTGATCTAAAGTCTGAGAAAAAATCAAAACATCGTCAATATAAACAATAATGAATTCGGAATAGGGATTAAGAATATCATTCACAATCTTCTGAAATTCTGAAGGAGCATTCTTCAGACCAAAAGGGAGGACATTCCATTCAAACTGTCCAAAGGGAACGGTGAAAGCCGTTTTGTATTTATCAGCTTCTTCAATTTGAATCTGCCAATAACCTGATTTCATGTCAAATTTTGAAAAGATTATAGCATTGCCTAATCTGTCTAATAAATCTTTTTTATTGGGGATAGGATATCTAATCCACTTAAGAACTTTATTTAAGGGTTTATAATTTATAACTAATCTAGGAACACCTCGTTCCTTCTCAGCTGCATTGTTAACATAGAATGCAGTACAAGACCAAGGGGATTTAGAAGGTCTGATCAATCCTTTGGATTGTAAGGATTCTATTTCCTTTTGGCAAAGATTCAGATAATCTTTGTTCATTTGAGCAGGTCTAGCCTTTGTGGGTATTTGACTTTCTTCAAAGTCATCTAAATAGGGAAGAGAAATAATATGTTTCTTTCTTTCCCAGAAAGCATTGGGTAAGTCGCTACAGACTTCAGTTTTGAACTGGTTTTCTATGGCCTTGATTTGATTCTTCATAGAATCTTTGCTAAGCTGTCCTTCAATGCTTAGCAAGTTAATTTCGTCCTGCAGAAAACACAATTGTTTTTCTTTAGGTTTAAGGAGAATGTCTTTAACCTCGTTGATCATCCTAGTTTGAGGATCGGTAATGAAATTAAACATAATTTGTTTTCCTTTGACTTCACCTATTATGCCATGGTTACTAAGTTTAGCTGGCAGGATACTGTTAAGGAAAGGAGTTCCTAAAATTATCCTTCTAGTAAGATTCTTAACAAGGATGAAAGAAGTAGGAAGGCAAATTTCCTGATTGCAAATGTGGGTCTTAGACAATTTGTATTTGACCTTGAGCTTTTTCCAGCCTACCTGGGTGAGGGATTGCGTCATCTTATCAAAAAATTTAGTAGGGATCATTCCCTCCTGAATACAATTTAAGTCAGCACCGCTGTCAACCAAAGTAATCTCATCTTTGATAATGTATTTTCGATCAATGACAAGAGTTATTTTGATATACCACTTCTGAGAAGTTACTCTATCCAATATGTTTAGGTAACTTTCTTCATTAGGAAATTCTTCTTCCTTATTTTGGAGAGTTTCTTCTTTATTAGAAGAACCTATTTGTTGAGTGATGACCTTCAGGGTATTAATTCTTTCCTGAAGATTCAGGTATTCATCATCTATGGTTTGGACAATCTCTTTTCCCTTTTCAAGAGTAGTAACTCTTTGATTGAGAGTTCTGTTGGATTTCTTAATCTGACTTATTTCAGACTTAAGTTGAGAAATTTCTCCTTTAAGATCATTGAGGGAAGTTGGGACTTCTTTAAGGTTAGATTTATGAAATCTGGTAAGGACTTCACTAAGCTGGTAGGGAGCTTCAATCATTCTTGGAGCTTCTATCCTGGGTTGATTGTGGATGAGGATCTCTAACATCTTTCTTTTTATGTTAGGATCAGTAATAGCTTCAATTGCCTTTAAGGCATTGTCCTGATCACTAGTGAGGACAAAGACTCCGTTCATGTCAGCAATGGATTTCCAATAGTTAAGCTCATTGTATTCACAATCATTAGTGGAAGATTCTGAAGATTCAGAGTCAGAAGAATTGACAATGTCAACCTCTTCACTTGAAGAATTCTTTTCTTCAGAACTTGAATTTATCAGCAAGACCTTTTCTAGTTGAGCACGAAGTTTTTCATCTTCAACTTCGTTAAGGGCTTTCTTGGTCCAGCATCTATTGGCATAATGCCCTGATTTTCCACATTTGTGGCAGGTTATGTCAAGCTTTTTAGCTTTCCTTTTTCCATTCTTATTAGAGGGTTTAGGTTCAGGTTTAGGTTCCCTTCTTCTGAAGTTTTTCTCTTTATGGGGTTGGTAAGGTTTTTTACCTTTGTAAGAGTCTTTTCTCTTACCATGCTTAAGAGATTTCTTTTTCCTTTCAACTGGTGGTTTCCCAGTATCATACGCAAATTGGTCACAAAATTCACCAAGTTGGTGTTTCTCAGAAAGCTTTTGCTTCTTGAGCTGATGTTTGAGCTTAATGTCATTGCATAACGTTAATCCTTCTGTTATGCAGCTATTAATGATTTGACCATAGGTCAAGTCTGTGTAATCGATGTTAATTCCATCATTTTTATCTCTAAGGGTTTTCCTAACCCTTTCAGAGAAAAGATGTGGAAGGCCATCTATAAATTTGGCTTTCCAATGAACAGAATTGGAGTTCTTTAATTGAAAGACCCTAGATAGGAAGGTATCTTTATACCACCTAAAATGTGTCAGGGAAGGACACCTGAGATTTTGGAGAAGGGTTTGGAGCTTTTCTCCAATGGGTTGGTTATGGCCAACAAAGTGTTGAAGAATAGAAAGACTCAGGGTATAAACTGCGTCTTCTTCTCCAGTAGTAGCAACTGTAGGGGTACTGGTTCCTTCAGTTTTAACTAACTTCTTGTGGGAAAGAATCTCTTTCCTTTGAGCTTCAGAGAGGTAGGCATCCCACCAACCTCTGAGTTGACCAATAAATCCTGATGTGATAAATGAAGCAACAGCATTATCAGAATTACCATTCTGTTTACAAACCGTGGCATACATAAGCATTCTATGTATGGTGTCAACAATTTGTTTCTCATTGAGGCCATCTATGTTCCATTCATAGATAGCTTTTCCAGAATACGAATTCTGATAGTTGTTAGGTTCTTCAAAGAGGACATCCTGAGGAGTTGGTCTTTTGTAGTAATATTTTTCTACAGGTTGGGTCATATGGACAGGGTTAACCTCAAGACTTTCGTCTTGATCTCTGAACATTTGGGTTAATTGGTTAATATTTCCAATAACTTCTTCATCTTCTTCAGAAGTTGAATCTTCTTCTGAAGAATTCTCATCACGAATTAAGACCCTAAGGTGAATATCCTTAAGCTTTTGTTCAAGGATTTTTATAAATTCACTGTGGTCTTCTTCCATTTTGAAACCACTGATTTGGACAGGTGGTTGGATAATAGGAATATCTGGAACGGTTTTAGAAGAAGATTCTTCTTGGAAGGGAATGATCTTGTTTTTAGCAAGCTGATCTATAATCAGGCTATGCTGTTTCATCTGTTTTTCCATATCCTCTTTAACAGACAAAATAAGTTTTTCCAGAGAAACCATATGTTCTCCAAGACAGGTTAGGAAGGCATTGGTAAAGTTTTGAGCCCTCACTAAAGAGTTTAATTCTCTTATAGAAACATGACTATATTCAAGTTTCTTTATGGTGTTGTAAGCATTGGCTTCAGCATTCTCAGAAAGCTGTATAGCTCTTTCTGGAGGATAAGGTGAATCAAGGGAATCTCCTTCAGGAGTCTTCCAGGATCTTTGTATGCAAGGATATCGGTTTGATTTTTCTGAACAAAGAACTTAACAAACCACTGGATAAAAGGGATAAGGGTTTGACCCTTGGATAATTCTTCATAGAAGAGTTTCTTAAATTCAAGTAGGGTAGGTTTAGAGAATTTCTTAAAATACCACTCTCTAAACTCTTTATTATCCTTCTTCATAAGCTCATTATTAATGAGTTTCCTTGTGTCACTTCCTTCAGAGAAATCAATCATAAATGAAATGACATTTCAGATTGAGTTGGAGATTCAACTCTGGGTTCTTGGCCTTGGTATATTCCAAAGGGAATTTTATTCTCACTAATCTTGATGTTTTCCACATATTCTTGGTCTAGGGCATTTTCTTTAATCCTAGAGGTGGATGTGGAAACCCTAGGAAGGACTGTAGGAGCTGTGACATAGTCACTGCGGGTTGAGTACCTAGCGGACATGGCTCTAGGTATAATAAACCTGCGTTGATGGTTAAAATTGATAGCAACATCTCCTTCAGATGTTTGCACTATCTGATCTATGTCCTGATTAAGGACAGGCTTTGGCTCAATTTCTTGAGGCAAAGACCAAGTCTCTGGGAATTCAATTTCATTCCACTTGATCAACCTATTAGTCGCAACATTAGAAGTGAGCAAATTTGTTTGCACAAGAGTAGTAGATCCTTGAGGTGAAATATTTTTCACTTTAGGATTCAAAGTGTTTAAAACTTTGTAATAAATTCTATAGCATATTGCTATAATTTCACTACCTGGTTTAAAATTATAACCATGGGTGTGAATAGTTAGTCTCAGGGCATCCAAAAGATTTTTGTCAGTCATGGAGAGATTTAAGTTTGGAGAAACTTCAAAATAAACTGGACCGTGACATAGACTAGTTTCTATGACGGCAGCTAAAGATTGTTGAAAATGTTCACATCTCCCATCTCTGACATATGCCACGAGACTTGAGTTTAATCCAAGCATGGTTAAAGGTTTTAAAGCAACTTGGATTAATCCAATATGGATAAATTTGTAATCTTTAAAAGGAAGCAAATCTTTTTTGCTTAACAGCCCAATATTTTGGGTTGATCCTGAAACAGGTATGGTTTGCTCAGTAGTCTTCACTGCAAACCTGGACATAACATCAAACATACCAAATTTATAAATTTGTTTTGAAGCTACGGATGCTATTATCCATTTGTTCAACCTTTCAAGATCTTTGGGAAATTCATTATTTTCCTCATTTTTTACCAAAGGGTTTTGACAATCATTGTTGTCAACAAATACTGTATCAATATTAGAATCCATACAAGATTCTGCTAAGAGTGTTCCTGGTATCACCGAGCCTTTTATAAAGGTAAAATCTACTGTTACTAATGAGCAATAGTAGCTAAGTTACTGTTGTGGTAACTCAGATGGTTGTTTTGATTTATAAAGATTAAGTCTCATTTATAATCTTGATTATTCCATACTCTTATCCTTAAAATTTTAAGAGGATGTTTTCAGTGCTTTCTGTAGCTCTCTTTTTGTCCGTGGAAGGATGTTTATGAGCATTTTTGGAAACTTTTGCTGAAAACTCTTTTTACATCTTTGATTTAGGTCCATTTTTTGATCTATTGGTATATTGGCTGGAAACTTGTAAGCTGGCGCCTGATTTTCAGATAGGCAGTTGTTTTGTTCTTCGGAATAATAACTACCGAATGCCTAAATTCAAGGTTGACAACGCCCCGTACTAATTTATCTAAAAACCCTTTGATCAATTTCGTGGGTAGACGTTTGGCTCAGCCGAATTCCCCTAATTTTTGTGATCGTTAAACAGTTCCTGTTTGCAAAGATGATTTGATGAAAAGATAAGAGTAATGAATTATTAGGCTTATAAGTTAGACCTAATCGTTATATTGATAGATCTAGCGCAGCCTGGATTTCTGATTATTATGGTTACTATTTGGGTGGTTAGGGATTATATGTAAAGAGAGAAGATAGAGAAACTGAATTCTTATTATAGAGAGAGAAGTATTGTACAATGGAAGTGTGCCCTTAATGAAGCACAAGAGTCCCTTTATATAGGGAAAAAAGGATACCTATTGTATCCGGTAAAAAGAAAAGAAAACACACACTAGACGGTTACAAGAGAAAATCAATTAAGCCGGGTGCTCAATGGGCCCCATCGACACTTAATGATCACAAACGACAACCGACAAAAGAAAAAGTAAAGCAAAAGCAAAAGAAAGGCAGATTCTGCTGACTATTTCCAGCTGTGGTTGGAAGGACGTTGCTATCACTTTAATTAGTGGGAAACAGCTGTGGATTACAGCTGGCTGATCCTAATCTCTTTGAGGACCCTTTCCTTTGGCCTTTTGTGCCATGGCTACAGTAAGAGAATCCCAGAAGTCGTCAGAAGTAGGTTCTGGCTCTTGAGATTCACCAGCTAGAACGTCATCCATTGATGCATGGGAAGAGCTTGTCTTCATAGAGCTGTCATCTTTGACGGTGGGAAAGGCTATGAAGAATTGGCCTTTCATGTGCTCAAGAATTCTGATCACTAGATCTTCGTCATCTTCTTGAGGATATTTCTTCTGGTAGTATTCTTTGAGCTGTATTAACGTCATTTGAGAGGAAGCCTGCTTCCTGGTTGGATTTATTTTATCTTCTTCAATGGTGGCTTTGATGAGTTTAATCTTTTCTTGAAGATCTTTAGCATCCATTTTGCTCCACCATTTGGTAAAGAAATGTCTTTGTAAATAAGGAACATTGAGGTTGTTTTTTCCGACGGAAATTGTCCATCTCCAAATCCATGGGATCTGAAACTTAGTAAAATATAAAAATGGACATTGTCCTGTAATTAAATTCTTAGAAATGACCTTTTCAATTAAAGGACTCTCGTCACACCATGGTGTATAGAGATCATCTAACTCTTTGGGTAAAATTTCTAAGGAAGGTCCAAATTTAGACCACCAATTAAAAAACCAACTTGGTATTTGTTTTTCCAGAATTTCTGGGTTAACTGAGAAAAACCAAGAATGCTTGTTCTTTAGATTCTGGTAATAAAATGCCTTAGAAAAGGCTTGGACATAGTCCCAATAGTTGTAGTAGACCATTCTACCATCAGCCAATTTAATGGATTTTTCGCTATTAGGATTAAGGCCCCACTCTCTGGGATGCAATACCTTATTGATATGGCATTTAGAAAAGTTTATAAAATTATCAGGATTATTATTCTGATAATGATGAGTAATGGTGACCGATCCGGTCATTAGGAGCAATATCTCCATATTAGGTCTGGATTTGCCAGAAAGACCAGCATAACCTCTTGCTTCAAGGTATCTAGTCATGATTGCCCAACCATCATTATTGGTAATTGGCACATCTTCATGCTCAACGTGCATAATGAATTCCAAAGGAGGATTCTCAAAATAGTCTGCTGACTGTTCTTGTATAGGTTCGCTAGAAGCGGCAGTCTTGTAAGAATCATTGTTCTTGGACTGGGCAGAGGAAGATTCTTCCTTATCTTTATTCTTAGAGGATGCAGTTAATGTCTGCATTCTAGTTCTATTGGGATAAACAGTAGTCCATTCCCCTATTAGAGGAATACTGGGTTCAACTTGGGACAACAATTTGTTGTTCCCTCTTCCTCCTCCCCGGCCAAAGGAGCGACCTCCTCCTCTGGTTCTAAATGGGACACTCATTACCCTGCAAGAATTCACGGGTCAAAAAGTCAGCTAGAGAATTATTTTCTCCTTTAATGTATTGAATATCAAATTCAAAAACACTTAATTGGGCTTGCCATGAGGCAAAAATTTGTTTAGAAACAAGACTTTTGATATCTTTTTCAATAATTGATTTTGCAGAGCTGCAATCAATTCTTAACAAAAAATTTTTATTCAATAAATCAGTTTGAAATTTAGAGACACATTTAATGATAGAAAGCATTTCTTTCTTGACTGTAGAGTACTTCGCTTGTGTCTGGTTCCATTTACCAGAAGTGAATTTAACCAAGACTTCTTTAGAAGTTTCTGGGCTCACTTGCTTGAGAATTCCTCCATAACCTATGTCAGAGGCATCTGTTTCAACTATTTTGAAGTTGCTAGGGTTAGCCAAGGAAAGGCAAGGCAAGAATTTAACTTTCTTCTTAATTGCTTGGACAGCAAGAGTATGCTTCTCAGTCCAAGGCTTAGGGACTTTCTTAAGTCTCTGATAAAGGATGGCTGTATCTTTAGCCAAATCTTTATAGTAATCAGAAATGTAGTTAAGGCTTCCTAGAAACCTTTGTAATTGTTTCTTTTCAGATAATATATCTGGGAATTTGGAAGCAAATCCAATGCTTCTGCTTATAGGAACAATTGTTCCTTTGTTGATTTCATGACCTAAAAATCTGACTTTTGTTTGGAAGAGCTTCATCTTAGGGGCTGAAATCACAAGACCATTGTGTCTAATAACGCCTTTAAAGATTCTTAAATGCTTGATGTGTTGATCTAAAGTCTGAGAAAAAATCAAAACATCGTCAATATAAACAATAATGAATTCGGAATAGGGATTAAGAATATCATTCATAATCTTCTAAAATTCTGAAGGAGCATTCTTCAGACCAAAAGGGAGGACATTCCATTCAAACTGTCCAAAGGGAACGGTGAAAGCCGTTTTGTATTTATCAGCTTCTTCAATTTGAATCTGCCAATAACCTGATTTCATGTCAAATTTTGAAAAGATTATAGCATTGCCTAATATGTCTAATAAATCGTTTTTATTGGGGATAGGATATCTAATCCACTTAAGAACTTTATTTAAGGGTTTATAATTTATAACTAATCTAGGAACACCTCGTTCCTTCTCAGCTGCATTGTTAACATAGAATGCAGTACAAGACCAAGGGGATTTAGAAGGTCTGATCAATCCTTTGGATTGTAAGGATTCTATTTCCTTTTGGCAAAGATTCAGATAATCTTTGTTCATTTGAGCAGGTCTAGCCTTTGTGGGTATTTGACTTTCTTCAAAGTCATCTAAATAGGGAAGAGAAATAACATGTTTCTTTCTTTCCCAGAAAGCATTGGGTAAGTCGCTACAGACTTCAGTTTTGAACTGGTTTTCTATGGCCTTGATTTGATTCTTCATAGAATCTTTGCTAAGCTGTCCTTCAATGCTTAGCAAGTTAATTTCGTCCTGCAGAAAACACAATTGTTTTTCTTTAGGTTTAAGGAGAATGTCTTTAACCTCGATGATCATCCTAGTTTGAGGATCGGTAATGAAATTAAACATAATTTGTTTTCCTTTGACTTCACCTATTATGCCATGGTTACTAAGTTTAGCTGGCAGGATACTGTTAAGGAAAGGAGTTCCTAAAATTATCCTTCTAGTAAGATTCTTAACAAGGATGAAAGAAGTAGGAAGGCAAATTTCCTGATTGCAAATGTAGGTCTTAGACAATTTGTATTTGACCTTGAGCTTTTTCCCGCCTGCCTGGGTGAGGGATTGCGTCGTCTTATCAAAAAATTTAGTAGGGATCATTCCCTCCTGAATACAATTTAAGTCAGCACCACTGTCAACCAAAACAATCTCATCTTTGATAATGTATTTTTGATCAATGACAAGAGTTATTTTGATATACCACTTCTGGGAAGTTACTCTATCCAATATGTTTAGGTAACTTTCTTCATTAGGAAATTCTTCTTCCTTATTTTGGAGAGTTTCTTCTTTATTAGAAAAACCTATTTGTTGAGTGATGACCTTCAGGGTATTAATTCTTTCCTGAAGATTCAGGTATTCATCATCTATGGTTTGGACAATCTCTTTTCCCTTTTCAAGAGTAGTAACTCTTTGATTGAGAGTTCTGTTGGATTTCTTAATCTGACTTATTTCAGACTTAAGTTGAGAAATTTCTCCTTTAAGATCATTGAGGGAAGTTGGGACTTCTTTAAGGTTAGATTTATGAAATCTGGTAAGGACTTCACTAAGCTGGTAGGGAGCTTCAATCATTCTTGGAGCTTCTATCCTGGGTTGATTGTGGATGAGGATCTCTAACATCTTTCTTTTTATGTTAGGATCAGTAATAGCTTCAATTACCTTTAAGGCATTGTCCTGATCACTAGTGAGGACAAAGACTCCGTTCATGTCAGCAATGGATTTCCAATAGTTAAGCTCATTGTATTCACAATCATTAGTGGAAGATTCTGAAGATTCAGAGTCAGAAGAATTGACAATGTCAACCTCTTCACTTGAAGAATTCTTTTCTTCAGAACTTGAATTTATCAGCAAGACCTTTTCTAGTTGAGCACGAAGTTTTTCATCTTCAACTTCGTTAAGAGCTTTCTTGGTCCAGCATCTATTGGCATAATGCCCTGATTTTCCACATTTGTGGCAGGTTATGTCAAGGTTTTTAGCTTTCCTTTTTCCCTTCTTATTAGAGGGTTTAGGTTCAGGTTTAGGTTCCCTTCTTCTGAAGTTTTTCTCTTTATGGGGTTGGTAAGGTTTTTTACCTTTGTAAGAGTCTTTTCTCTTACCATGCTTAAGAGATTTCTTTTTCCTTTCAACTGGTGGTTTCCCAGTATCATACGCAAATTGGTCACAAAATTCACCAAGTTGGTGTTTCTCAGAAAGCTTTTGCTTCTTGAGCTGATGTTTGAGCTTAATGTCATTGCATAACGTTAATCCTTCTGTTATGCAGCTATTAATGATTTGACCATAGGTCAAGTCTGTGTAATCGATGTTAATTCCATCATTTTTATCTCTAAGGGTTTTCCTAACCCTTTCAGAGAAAAGATGTGGAAGGCCATCTATAAATTTGGCTTTCCAATGAACAGAATTGGAGTTCTTTAATTGAAAGACCCTAGATAGGAAGGTATCTTTATACCACCTAAAATGTGTCAGGGAAGCACACCTGAGATTTTGGAGAAGGGTTTGGAGCTTTTCTCCAATGGGTTGGTTATGGCCAACAAAGTGTTGAAGAATAGAAAGACTCAGGGTATAAACTGCGTCTTCTTCTCCAGTAGTAGCAACTGTAGGGGTACTGGTTCCTTCAGTTTTAACTAACTTCTTGTGGGAAAGAATCTCTTTCCTTTGAGCTTCAGAGAGGTAGGCATCCCACCAACCTCTGAGTTGACCAATAAATCCTGATGTGATAAATGAAGCAACAGCATTATCAGAATTACCATTCTGTTTACAAACCGTGGCATACATAAGCATTCTATGTATGGTGTCAACAATTTGTTTCTCATTGAGGCCATCTATGTTCCATTCATAGATAGCTTTTCCAGAATACGAATTCTGATAGTTGTTAGGTTCTTCAAAGAGGACATCCTGAGGAGTTGGTCTTTTGTAGTAATATTTTTCTACAGGTTGGGTCATATGGACAGGGTTAACCTCAAGACTTTCGTCTTGATCTCTGAACATTTGGGTTAATTGGTTAATATTTCCAATAACTTCTTCATCTTCTTCAGAAGTTGAATCTTCTTCTGAAGAATTCTCATCACGAATTAAGACCCTAAGGTGAATATCCTTAAGCTTTTGTTCAAGGATTTTTATAAATTCACTGTGGTCTTCTTCCATTTTGAAACCACTGATTTGGACAGGTGGTTGGATAATAGGAATATCTGGAACGGTTTTAGAAGAAGATTCTTCTTGGAAGGGAATGATCTTGTTTTTAGCAAGCTGATCTATAATCAGGCTATGCTGTTTCATCTGTTTTTCCATATCCTCTTTAACAGACAAAATAAGTTTTTCCAGAGAAACCATATGTTCTCCAAGACAGGTTAGGAAGGCATTGGTAAAGTTTTGAGCCCTCACTAAAGAGTTTAATTCTCTTATAGAAACATGACTATATTCAAGTTTCTTTATGGTGTTGTAAGCATTGGCTTCAGCATTCTCAGAAAGCTGTATAGCTCTTTCTGGAGGATAAGGTGAATCAAGGGAATCTCCTTCAGGAGTCTTCCAGGATCTTTGTATGCAAGGATATCGGTTTGATTTTTCTGAACAAAGAACTTAACAAACCACTGGATAAAAGGGATAAGGGTTTGACCCTTGGATAATTCTTCATAGAAGAGTTTCTTAAATTCAAGTAGGGTAGGTTTAGAGAATTTCTTAAAATACCACTCTCTAAACTCTTTATTATCCTTCTTCATAAGCTCATTATTAATGAGTTTCCTTGTGTCACTTCCTTCAGAGAAATCAATCATAAATGAAATGACATTTCAGATTGAGTTGGAGATTCAACTCTGGGTTCTTGGCCTTGGTATATTCCAAAGGGAATTTTATTCTCACTAATCTTGATGTTTTCCACATATTCTTGGTCTAGGGCATTTTCTTTAATCCTAGAGGTGGATGTGGAAACCCTAGGAAGGACTGTAGGAGCTGTGACATAGTCACTGCGGGTTGAGTACCTAGCGGACATGGCTCTAGGTATAATAAACCTGCGTTGATGGTTAAAATTGATAGCAACATCTCCTTCAGATGTTTGCACTATCTGATCTATGTCCTGATTAAGGACAGGCTTTGGCTCAATTTCTTGAGGCAAAGACCAAGTCTCTGGGAATTCAATTTCATTCCACTTGATCAACCTATTAGTCTCAACATTAGAAGTGAGCAAATTTGTTTGCACAAGAGTAGTAGATCCTTGAGGTGAAATATTTTTCACTTTAGGATTCAAAGTGTTTAAAACTTTGTAATAAATTATATAGCATATTGCTATAATTTCACTACCTGGTTTAAAATTATAACCACGGGTGTGAATAGTTAGTCTCAGGGCATCCAAAAGATTTTTGTCAGTCATGGAGAGATTTAAGTTTGGAGAAACTTCAAAATAAACTGGACCGTGACATAGACTAGTTTCTATGACGGCAGCTAAAGATTGTTGAAAATGTTCACATCTCCCATCTCTGACATATGCCACGAGACTTGAGTTTAATCCAAGCATGGTTAAAGGTTTTAAAGCAACTTGGATTAATCCAATATGGATAAATTTGTAATCTTTAAAAGGAAGTAAATCTTTTTTGCTTAACAGCCCAATATTTTGGGTTGATCCTGAAACAGGTATGGTTTGCTCAGTAGTCTTCACTGCAAACCTGGACATAACATCAAACATACCAAATTTAAAAATTTGTTTTGAAGGTACGGATGGTATTATCCATTTGTTCAACCTTTCAAGATCTTTGGGAAATTCATTATTTTCCTCATTTTTTACCAAAGGGTTTTGACAATCATTGTTGTCAACAGATACTGTATCAATATTAGAATCCATACAAGATTCTGCTAAGAGTGTTGTGGTGAGCCACAGAAGGAAGATCTATCAATATAACGATTAGGTCTAACTTATAAGCCTAATAATTCATTACTCTTATCTTTTCATCAAATCATCTTTGCAAACAGGAACTGTTTAACGATCACAAAAATTAGGGGAATTCGGCTGAGCCAAACGTCTACCCACGAAAGTGATCAAAGGGTTTTTAGATAAATTAGTACGGGACGTTGTCAACTTTGAATTTAGGCATTCGGTAGTTATTATTCCGAAGAACAAAACAACTGCCTATCTGAAAATCAGGCGCCAGCTTACAAGTTTCCAGCCAATATACCAATAGATCAAAAAATGAACCTAAATCAAAGATGTAAAAAGAGTTTTCAGCAAAAGTTTCCAAAAATGCTCATAAACATCCTTCCACGGACAAAAAGAGAGCTACAGAAAGCACTGAAAACATCCTCTTAAAATTTTAAGGATAAGAGTATGGAATAATCAAGATTATAAATGAGACTTAATCTTTATAAATCAAAACAACCATCTGGGTTACCACAACAGTAGCTTAGCTACTATTGCTCATTAGTAACAGTAGATTTTACCTTTATAAAAGGCTATATATATATATATATATATATATATATATATATATATATATATATATATATATATATATATATAGTTAATATCCTATGAGAATGTACTTTTTAGGTAAGAACATGATAATGAATCTGAATCATTAGATTTTAAAATAAATGGTAGAGATTATGTGTAGTTTTTGTTTTTCTTTCTCCTTCATTATTAAAATAAATAACGGAGGAGAGAAAAAAAAAACTGACACATAATCTTTAATATTTATTTTAAAATCTAATGGTTTAGATTTTTTTTATGTTCTCGCATAAAAATGACATTCTCATATGATACATTCCCTATATATATATATATATATATATATTAGAATGTTATTTTTATATGAGAACATGAGAATGAATCTCAACCATTAGATTTTAAAATAAATGGCGGAGATCATGTGTGAGTTTTTTTTCTCTCTCCTCCATTATTAAAATAAATAATGGAGAGATAAAAAAATGAAACATAATCTTCACCATTTATTTTAAAATCTAATGATTCAAATTCATTATCATGTTCTCACGTAAAAATGTCATTCTCATACGGTATGTTCTATATATATATATATGTATATATATATATATATATATATATATATATATATATATAATATTGACTCTAAAAATAATTTTAATATAATTTATTTATTTAATAACTCATTAATCTTATCTTTGATAATATAATATATTAATAATCAAATTAGGGTCAACGCATAGACAAGGTCGTTAAGGCAATAATTGGCATGGCTCAAACAGTTTAATACTTCTCCTTAATAGAAAAATATTATATTTTACTATTTTTAAAACAAAAATGTCAAAAATTATTTAAAATAAACAATCTCAATACAAATTAATATTAATAAACAATTTCTAGGTTGCGCTAAATTTGATATGGAAAACAAGAATTCCTCTCAAGGCTAGGATGTTTTCTTAGAGATTAGTGCATGATCTTCTTCCTACTAGATCAAATCTTATGGCCAGGGGATTAATCTCAAAGGCTCATGATATTGTTTGTGTGTTATGCTTTAATGATGTGGAGGATGGTAATCACTTATTTTTCTCATGTCCACGTTCGAAAGAAATATGAAACAGGATTGCGAAATGGGTTGGAATTGGGATGCCTCAAGGTGAGAACGCTTGTGATCATTTTCTATCGTGGTTCTTAAATTTGGTGAATATTACATCGAAGACGACGGTGTTATATTTGGATTACGACTTGTTGATCTATTTGGTGGTCGCGAAATCAAATTATGTTCAATGATGTTGTTGGTAATGTTACTGATATCGTGCACATGTCGATACAAGTGTCATGGGGTGGTGGTTAGATTTTGCGTCCTCATCTTTTAATAGATGTTCTTATTATGATTGGTACAAAGTTCCAACTAATTTTTTGTAGCTTAAGCTTTTGAGTCGGTTAGTTTCAATTGTTGTAGGAATGTTTTGTGAATGGGTTAGAGTCCCTCTTGGACTCTTTTACTGAATATATAATTGCTTATCAAAAAAATATTAATTATATATTTGATCAATCAGGTGTGAGTGAATGATGTGATCATGAAAAATCTGACTAAATATCAGTTTGAAAGTTGATGAAAACTGCGGTGAGACTAAAATGCCTGGTCATAGATATTATGACTTCCAATTAACTATAATTTCGATTAGAATTGAATGAACAATTTGATCGTGATAATTCATATCATTCAAATAGTTTTTAAGTTTATTAGGTGTGACAGGAAATCCCATTCTAAATAACTAAGTTACTCAAGTCACCATTATTTAGATAAAAGTGGTTTAAAAGTTTGATCGAAGAAAACTCAATTGCATTGAATAGCTTTAATAGGCCTAAAAGAAGATGGTTCATAAGGGAGCAAGACTAGTCAAACTCACGAGCGATGGGTGTTGCATTATAGATAGCAAGTACAATTTTATCATCTCCATAGGGACTCATTTTATTTTAAAGACGATTCAATAGTTTGAATGATTTTAAGTATGGTTTATCAAATGATTGATTTTAAAGAAATGTTTTTTGATGTGAGGGATATCAACCTCGTTCTGTTGACTCGGCCAGGTCTAAGGATCAGCGAAAGTTTTTGTTCTTTGATTTCCAATGATGACTATTATTACTTTTTTGGGCTCCCAGATGAGGTTTGTCGGGGTGTGTAGGCGAAATTAGCTTATCATGCTCGTCGGGTGTCAACTGTCTTAGAGTTCAGTGTTGTTGGCCAGGAGGAGGTTTTCATGTCCGATCACTTTTGTAGGGAGAGAGAAAGGTTGAAGAAGATTGTTGGTGATCTTACCCTTGAGATGGACAAATGTTTAAAGGAGGTTCAGGTTGTACTTTATAAGGACGAGGCTCTAACTGAAGCAAATCAATCTTTAGAAGCTGCCCAGAAGTGGACGATTGAGGATTTGAAAGTGTCTCGAGATAGTCATCGGACGATTTAGGTCGGTATAACCAACATACGCGAGGAGAGTCTTTCTCTTTGTAAGATCTGTCTAAATCCATATTTTAGGGTTTGTCTGTGGCCGATGAAGCTTTTGAAAAATTCCCTCCAGCAAGTCGGACATTTTTATTCGACCAATCTCATCTCTTGGATTCAAGTTCGTCTTAATCATATGATTGAAAATGAACAAGTAGTTGCCTTGAACGGGTAGTGTTTTTCTTCCATTGGTTATTTACTTTGCTTAATTCGTACATTTGTTTATATAATCAGAATATTTCTTCCTGAATTTCATGCTCGAATATCGTTGGACGTCTTTGATATGTGGTGTTTACACCGTGTTTTTAAAACTTTGTCAAAATTTTCATAATAAAATCAGAGGATCCATAATCCATTGGATATGTCTGAATAATTATCATTCACCCTAAATTCATGTTTGTCATTATAAAATTTTAGGCCTAAATTCACTTTTGGTTCTTCTAGTTTGATGATTTTTAACTTTTAATCTTCTCATTTTAAAAGTCAGCTTTTTGGTCCCTCACCTTTATATAACTTTTGGGATTTAGTTGCCCCCCACCCCCCTCCAAAAAATTTTGCATACTTGGTCGTGATGATTAGGACAAAAATATATATTTTTAATGATGTGGCATTTATGAATAGGATAATTTACTATTTATTATTTTTTACATAATTAATTAATAATGAATCATTTTTATTAATTTTTTTAATATTAAATAGTTAAAATTGTAAAAAATAAATTTTAGGCCTAAGCCCATTTTGTTAGACCACCAGCTCAATACCCAATTCTCAAATGGATGTTAGTGTAACCTATTGTTTACTGGTATTTTTAGTAAAGAATCACGAGTTTGATTCGCTTAAGAGATTAAACTCGAAAATTTTTTAAAGATAATTTGTGCAGAAAAGTGCGAAGAAAAGTGTTTATGACTGATACTTAAATGCTTGAAAATTAATGAAATGTAAATGCAAAATTGATTTGAACAAATAAAGTAAAGAAAAAACATCATAAATGTCATAAAATAAATGTTGTGATTTAAAAGACTTAAAGAAATTTACAAGATGAACGTAAACTCAAACATTTCTCAAAAAATGTTTCTCTTTGTGACTTGCATACTTTAGTTATATAAAGAATGAGTGAAAATTTGTGACCTCTATCCTATACACTGAGATTGACTTATATACTAATACAATAGTAACTGTCGACAACGGATAGATGTCCAGGATCTGACACATGTCCAAATACAAAGGATTTATCGCTCTAACTTATTTCCACATGTCTTCAAAGATAAATCTACTAAAAACCATCATGTTGATAACTGCATTGATAACTGCTTTGAACCTCTTAACTTCCTCTATCGAGAGTCTTTGGTCAACTCTTATAGTTTTGTTGAGACATCTCTACATCACATAGTCTTTGGACTTAAGAATATCCTAAGTCCCTAACATCTGGTGGACGTGTTGATCTCGACCTTTGTCGAAGAGATGATTTATGTAACCCTTATCGAGATTATGGACATGTTTTGAAGAGAGAATGATCTTAATCTTATGGATCTGTTCTTAACACTCCTTCAAATCAGTCTTTGCCTCGACTCATCTGATAGGTTAGTCGGCCATCTTAGTCTACATAGTTAGTATGTCGAAGCCTTTGATTGAGTCTTTTACTTAGCATTTTCCAACGTAATTATTATCATTCTTTGTTGACTTTCTTCAGCTAAAATTTCCAGACTAACACATATATAAAGACTAAAAGTAATTTTAATAAAAATGGCGCGGGACTTACTACAACAACAACACATATCAAAAACATTAAAGATGCACTTAGGAGAAGCTTCGTCGTTATTAACTGGTTTAACTAAAGTGTTCTTAGTTCTTAATATTAGTTCTTACTGATTTATTTAACTTTATTGATTTAAATTCCATGCGGATTTGCATTGATTCTTCCCTTTTATATATATGATTCAGGCTATAAGATACAACAAATGAATACACAAGAAATGAAATCAACGAGGAAACAATTTATCTTGAAGGAGAACAAAAACTCCATTATGATTTTTACGAGAAGATTAATGTTACTTAACTTTAGTAGAGTGAATAGAAAAAGAAGCATAAAAAGAGCGAAAAACAAAGAGAGAAACAACGACAATATTGAAAAGATACAGAAAGAGAGTAGTAGTACTATTGTAGGACAAATTAAAAAGGCACTTTTATATACCTTCACTGCTACATAAACAACATGTTTACATATCCTTGGAATTTTTTGCTGCAATATACCTTCACAAGTGCAATATTATATCCTTGTTATGACACCAAAATATTATTGGACTTTGTTAGTGCGTGAGGCACTTTTAGTGAGGAGAGAGAGAGAGAGAGGGGGGAGAGGGTGAGAGAGAGAGAGAGAGAATAAAAATAAGGGTTGTATTATTAAATATGATTGTGTTATAAAACTCAATTACAAAGTATCTATTTATATACACCTAAATGACTTGACTACTAAGTAACAAATATAACAAACCCTAATTAACTTTTAGATTAGGCTACACAACTTGGATTATATCACAACATACCACCTATAATCCAAGTTGTCGAACATACACTAATAATAGTCGATATGGACTATTCCTAATTTCTTTCTCAAATTCGGGAATCTCTTGATCTTCAATCCTTTGGTGAAAATTTCGGCCAACTGTGCTTCACTTGAGCAATGCCTTACTTCAATTTCACCTTGATTTACATTCTCCCTTAAGAAGTGAAATCTATCTTCGATGTGCTTACTCCTTCCATGCAAAGCTGGATTCTTCGCAAGATTTATGGCTGAATTGTTGTCGATCTGCAGCACCAGAGGTTTTTTCACTTTGACCTTAATCTTTTCCAACACAGGTAAGATCCAGTTTTCTTGACACGCAACATAGAATCCTGCTATATATTCAGCCTCACACGATGATAATACCACCACATGTTGATTTCTCAAGCACCATGAGATTGGGGCACCAATTACTTAAAAGAAATAACCAGTTCTGCTTCCTCGATCTTCCTTATCTCCACATCAATCGGCATCTCAAAAACAAGTAATCACATGTAATACCCTGTATAATATATACCTAGAATAATATTATACAAGCATTTTATTTGGTACTGACACCATCATAAGTGCCTAATGGCATAATTCACATACTTGACCATTTATAATACATAAATACAACCTATGGTACAAGGCATGGAAATTAGCCAAAACAAGAAAATCTAAGAATAAGGTACAATATTCCTCATTGTACAAGAAAATAATACGCAGCGAAATAAGCTCAACTAAGCTTCTCTTAAAACATCCAAGCATAGCTCCACTTGTAAATCAAACCTGCAAACAACGCCTGAAAAATAACAACAACAATGGGGTGAGATATTAAATCTTAGTGACTTCCCTATCTTATGGATTCTCTCGGCTTTACAGGGTTATAGCCAAATCCTAACTCAAGTCAAGGGGATGGGGAATGACCTTGAGTTCTTAATCTCACACTATATGGAAACATGTTTGTGAGTCCGTTAACTAAAAATTAATTATCACTAATCGATAACCTCGTCAAGACATCCCCTTTCTCCCGTCCTCTTCTACGTCTAGAAGTCGGAACGAGTCATGGACCCTCGTAGATTACTTGGCATACGAGATGGATTCGGAACTAAGGGGCACTTTATCACCTTAATTCGTCACTTCACACGGGCCATAAACCGTCACAAGTCTATTTACCATATAGGTTTCATTTGTACTATAACATGGGAATCAAAACTACCAAGTAATCGTGCATTCATTCCAGAGGAGCTCGTTACTCATGGACGACACATAATAAAATAATGGTTACGATTTCGTGATTTCGCATAAAACCATAATTGTATTCAATAATTCTAGGCCACATTAGCCTTTAGGCATCATTTGCCTTTAGGCCTCTTTTTCCTTTTCTCAAATAGTTACCATAGTTTACACATGTTCCATACTAGTGTTTCACTCTCACCTAGATCATTACTCGTCACAGATGTACCTTTCTACATCGAATGCACGAGCATCGTCATCTAGGTTGTCTACTCTAGGCCATTACTCGTCAAGGATGCACCTTCCTACATCGAATGCACGAGCATCGCCATCTAGAGTTTCTATCAATTCCTAGCCATTACTAGGTTCTACTATCATGTTGTTATGGGGTAAAGTTTCCTCACTCTTTCTATTCCATATTTTAACATGCATACTCTCTCGATCATGTTTAACAACAATATTAGACAAAGCATGTTACAATTGCATTTTAGAATTACATATAATAATTCAATCATAAGTTATACAAAAGTATATTACAATTGTATAATAGAATCACATATAATGATTCAATCACAAGTTATATCACTCTTAGTTTCCCTCTAATTTCTTTAATCGGGTATCGAAAACAATATTTCTCACTCTTATCCCGTAGGATATTTTCACAGCTTCCCAACGACTATTACTATGCCTCGATCGGACTTATAATCCAAAAGATATGGATTTTCAACATGTCATATAAACATTATTTTCACATAGTAGTTCTGTTTACTGTGAATTTTGGTAAACAACCTCTAGTCTATCAATCTAAACGCAAATTGATTAACTTGCAGGATCGACCACACAAATCCTAGGACATGTGCTAAATTTGAGAGACAAGTGTAAATGACAAAATGAAAATTAAAGAGAATGTAAACTGAACTCCACGTTCGACAATGCTGAAACAAAATCTAACTGAACTCCACGTTCGACTACTTGCAATAAAGTAAAGTAAAGGCTTAAAATTTAAAGGGCTGTAAGTAAAGGGTGCAAAAATTAAAGGCGTCGAAAGGAATGGACAAGAAGTAAAAGGCTTTGAAAGTAAAATGCGACGAACTCCACGTTCTTGAAAAGTAAAGGCTGGAATGATAAAGTGTTGTCGAAGGTAAAGTGCAGGAAAGTAAAAGGCTCTGAAAATAGATGCAATGGATTAAAGGTGAACTCCGCGTTCTTGAAAATAAAAGACTTTGAAAAGTAAAAGCTTGAAGATTAAATGCTTGAATGTAACAGTGCAGTCGAAGGTAGATGCAGAAAGTTTAAATAACTTTGAAAGTAAATTTGTCATGGAAGATAGAGTTCAAGAAATTGTAAAGGCATGGAAATTAAATGGCTGAATTTTAAACATGATGAAGATAAATTGCATTAATGAAGAAAATGGTGTTACATTACGTACATTCTCACGAACTCGTTTCTCTACACGCGGGTACTTTGAGTTTCTTTGAGTAACTTGTACAAAAATATGAACACCTCTTTTACATAGAACTAACTCCTATTTATAGTGCTAGGAAATAACTACTAAGTGGTGGTTACTGCTTCAAATGTGTGGATTTTGGCGCCTTCTCTTTGGTCTCAACTGTTCCCACGTTCACAACTGCTCTTGTTTAAATTTCAAATATTGGAAATTCCCTCCAGCCTTAATATAACCACTGCAGCGCTTGTTTCCACATTCTCATGGTCGAAACCCTTCCAGCACTTAGCCATTTTTTGAGGTTCCTACACCTCTATTCGACTCAGGCTTCTCCAAAAACTGGGTCGAAGCCTTCTTTAAAAATAACTTTTTAACATAAAATAGCTTTGATTCTTTCTAGCGTCGAAATTAAGGGTTAACAAATTGCCCCCAAGGAATGTCCTTTCGCCAGAATTGGTAGGAAGGACATTTCTTGATATAATAACCATTTCGACGCCTATTTGCATGGCCTTAACTGAACATCCCACTAATTACTTAATGGCTGAACTGTTCAGTTTCTTTAACCCACGCCTCTAACGTCATACCATCATGACAAATCCTTAAAACGTCCTTTCAGCCGTATTCATCATAACACCTTTCTTGAAAACGGACGTTAACAGTCTGCACATAACTGCAACTTTTCATCACGCCTTCAGGAGAAAGACATGCGTCCCACTAACCCCTCAGCTTCAACGGTGGATCCAAGTCTCTTGAGATTTTCAAATGTCTATATATACCCATTTCCGCCACTTTGTGAACTTTCCACACTTTTCATACTCTCAAGCAACCTCTTCTTCTCTTCAGTTCTCTCACGCAAACCCAGCAAAGACACCATCTTTTCATCTTCTTCCACAATGGCATCTTCCCAACTTAATCCTCAAGCAAAAAAGACTCAAAGAGGCAAGGCCACTCCATTTAAGCAAACCATCCCTCCGTTCGCTAACATCCCAGGCCCCCAACTAGTAGATAACCGTCATTGCATGCCAGAACCCACCTCTGAAGAATTAAGAGCCATCTACAAATCTCAGGTAATGATTCCCATAGTTATGGCTGATAAAACTTATGCGCTATCTGGTCCTTTGGCTGATGTGGACATTTCTAACGAGAGACTAAGTGAGTTTTTCCCCTCGTACCGGAGAACCAGACCACTAGGGCAAAAGAGTTTCCCTAAAATTAATTCCACTGTTGGAGCTTCCCCTGAAGAGATCCCCTTACCCAAAATCAACGTTGGCTATCTCACTGATGGCACCAGGCTGGTGAGAGTTGTCAACCCTTTAAAGGAATTCGACCAATGGATGGCAAAGATGGAGAAGGTTAAAGCTGACCATTGGAAGGAGATAAGGATTTTAGACCTTCTTATGCTGTCGAAGACCAGCATACCGTATTGTCTGAATATGTTGGCAGCATCCCTATACTTTTGGGACAACACCCATTATACATTCCATTTGCCATGTGGAATGGTTACTCCAACCCTTTTTGATGTAGCTGCCATTACGGGGCTTCGTCCAGATAGCCTTGTCTATAATCCTGATGTTGATGCTGAGGACACCATCAACATTTCAGGCTCCAAACTGACCTACACCCTCTTTATCAAACACCACTTCAAACAAGAAAATGACGAGGTGTCTGATGAAGAACACATTGCTTTCCTCATAGTCTGGCTGTCGAGGTATGTTTTTTGTACAAAGTCTTTGCAGGTAGCTAAGAATTACCTGCCCCTGGCGAATCAACTCCACCACAATAGAGGAACCTGCCTGAGTGAACTCATTCTGGCGAACCTTTACGAATCTATCAGTGAAGGGGCCTCTCGGCTTAAGAATATGGAAGCCCAAGGTCCTATGCACTTGAGTGGTCCTCTTTGGCTACTTCAATTGTGGCTCAATGCTACATTTGAGGCTAGCCTCCCCAGAAAAGGCATAGTTGATGAAGCCTCTGCTGAGATCAAGGAAAGGAGTGTCGAAGGGACACGTCTGGCCAAACTCACTCCTAATGATGATGGTGAAAACCTTCAAAGGGCTTTCACCAGTTATATTATGATGTTCGCCAAGCGCTATGAGTTCACTCCTAGCATGGTACCCTTTGCTCGACGAAGCTATGGCCCTGTGTGGTTTAAAAGGCCATTTCCAAATCCTCTTCAACCTCTTAATCCAGAATCTGTTGCTATCTGGGAAGCCTTTTTGATTCCTAGATTCATTATCCACAGGCTGAACTTAGGGAGAGGTTTATCAGCATTGATTGCCTATCAACCAAACTTGGTCTCTCGACAATTTGGGCTGGCCCAGAGCTTCCCTCAGTGCTTGTATGAGAAAAAAGGCCAAGTGATTCTACATACCGCCTGCTTCGACGAGGAGAACGTCTCCCAAACACTCGACAGCCGGAATGAAAAAAGAAGAATCCTCTCTCCTGTGTTTTTTGAACCTTCCTTTCTATGCACTTCATCCTTCCACCAGTGGTGGTCGAAGCACTATAGTGAGCACTTTCTTAATGTGGCTACATTTTCTTCGTTACTTGACCAAGCTTTTCTCCATGTGCAGGACAAGACAAAAAAGAGTAAGTTCACTCACATCGAAGAAATACAGGCTTTTCAAAAATACTTTGAAACTATCTATCGGCCAGATGATCTTAGTCGAACCATTCATGAGGCTGCTGTTACTCTAAAGAGAAAATTTCTAGAAAAGCTGGATCAACTAAAAATTCCTCCCCACGTCCCTCGTGAGAAACGTTATGAGGTAGCTTTTAAACTTTTTCCTCCAAAGTTCCCTCGACTGCCTAATGCTAATTTTGGAGTGGCGCTTGCCCCTCCATTTCTAGATTGGTTTGTCTGTGGGGAGCATTTAAAACTTCTTTGACAGCAGTCTCAGCCAAAGGCTCAACGAGTGGTTTCGACTAAGCATACGTTAGACAGTTTTAAAGGGCACCTTCATATAGGAATTCAGGACGTTTGTGTCGAATCTGAAATATATGAAGGTTTGAAATCCTTAATCCATGGCTTTATGACTAACCATGTAATCATTAACTTGTAACAATTGTGTACTATCTTTCAGCTGTGCCTAGGAAAGCCGCTTCGACTAGAGCTGCCACCTTGCAAAGTGGCAAAGAACCAGAGAGTACACAGGTATATTTCACCTCCCCTGTTTATGCTTGTACTATATGAATTTCTTTCTTATATTTGCACTGCCTCTTCAGACTGGTCGAAAACCTCCAACACCTTCCAAGAAAGGTAAGAAGGATACCCCAGCTGTGGTTATAGCTTCAGAGGCCTCAGATGAATCTCCTGAGGAGGTTCTCACTAGGAAAAGGAAAAAACCCACAAAGGCCTTTGGACCTACTGGCCCACCTCCTTCGAAGGTGGCCAAAATACTCGAAAAGGCATCCACCACAAGTGGTGTCGAGAAGGAACCCTCCAAGGTGGCCTTGAGAACCCCTCTTGGTGACCATGGGAGTGATAAATCAAGTCCTGCTGTTGAACAAACTCAGGTATATGCACCATTTCCTTTTTCTATTATGCTTGACATCTTTCGCCTATTATTTCATTCTCATTTTCTCCACTTGTGTTCTTTAGGCACCCATAATCAACAATCCAGATTCCCGACCAACTCCAAGTAACTTCAACACCACCGTAATTGACGATTCTGTTCCTTACCACCACGCTCCTCAACAGCCAAGGTGAGCCAACTTATCACCCATCTTCTGATATTGGCTCTGGTTTGAGTGAGATTAATCAACCTACTCCACATGTTACAGCACCCACTGCACCACCAACTCCAACCCCTACTCAAAACGCACAAGCTGATGGAGCCAACTCTGATGATGATGATGCCTCAAGCCCACCACCTTTCAATCTGGATACCCCCATGGGTGAAGGTCAATTGGTTGAAGAAGAAAGGCATGAACCTGAAGTTCAAACACATAATGTCAATCCTGATCACGCTGCGCCTGAGGAGACAAATGAACTACCTCCTACACCAGCTGATGACCAGGAGAATATGCAACCAACTGCTGAAGAGTCTGATGAAGAAATGGGAGAAGAACAAGATGAAGAAGGAGAAGAATCAGAAGAGGAGGAAGAAGAACAAACTGATCCTAATCCCCACCATACTCCTTCGCCTGTGTTCCTTCCACCACCAAGAGACTCACTGACAGCACTCAAGTGGTCGAACCCACGTGAGTTTACCAAATTGATTCTTGAGCAGAGGTATGGTTCTTCTTCTGTCTCTTCGACTCCAGCATCAGATGACTTCGCCCAACCAATTCTCCAAGCCATCAAGAAAAAATTCTTCAAGGGGGATATTCACAGAGTTTTGGCCTCAGATCCAACGGCAACTGCTTATTTGAAGGACACCCTTGCAAAGATTGAGCTCACCACCCTTAATCCAGATGTTTCTGGTTTTCTGATAGAGCTAACTGCTGTGGTGAACCAGATAGCTGCAGAAATAAAACTGCTTCCCTCTATCAGGAATACCATAGAGAAAACATCTGGCTGTGAGAGTGCAGCCTTGTGTGGTGCAAAAGAGGCGTACGAAGAGATCAAACGTATGGAGGCTGATCAAAAGAAAAAGCAAGATGAGATAGCCTCCAACCAGAAGGACATTGAAGCCTGGAAGCAACAAATCACGGAGCTACAAGCCAAAATTGACAATGCTGAAAAACGCAACCGTGATTTGCACCATTTCGACGACACTAAGATAGCTGAAGAAACAAAGAATGCTATTGATCGTATTGAGGCGGCCCAAAGATATGAAAAAGAGCTCGCAGCAGCAAAACTTGACGAATCTTTGTGCAATGCTCGCCTCAAGCATCGCATAGAAGCTTTTTCTCAGTTGGCGTCGAGGCTTCCCTTCTGATACTTTCGACACCTTCGTTTGTTTAATCATCATTTGTTTCTTGGCCTTTTCAGGCTCTTTATGTAATGACAATTTTATGCCTTTTGGCATTGATTAATCAATCATTATTATTTTGTCCTTAACTGTTTTCGACCCATATTACATGATGATGCACTTTTATTTGTTGTCTTTTATCAGTCAAATTTGCAATTAAGACATTCTATCTTTTCTTGGAAAGTCACCTTTCCAGCTTTAAATTCCAAGGCGTAGGCCTCTAGCATTTATAGCATTGCCCTCAGGCCTATTTCCAAGAATAGCTCACGTGTTTCCACCGTTTGACTGGCCAATCCAATCAGTACTTCGCCTCTATAAATTTCTTCCACCTGATCACGTTTTGCGTAGAAGCAA
Organism: Lathyrus tuberosus; assembly: GCA_022829125.1. Taxonomy (NCBI): domain Eukaryota; kingdom Viridiplantae; phylum Streptophyta; class Magnoliopsida; order Fabales; family Fabaceae; genus Lathyrus; species Lathyrus tuberosus. Next base: position 254,778 of record JALAZF010000014.1, on the reverse strand, counting down.
ACATGAACAATTCAAAGAAACCATCAGCCAAGAAAATGGCTGGAAAGGCAAAGGCAGTTGAGGAAACAAAAAAGATGGAGGCCACCAAGCAACCTGAAGCCTCCATTGGAGCAACCTCTCAAGCCAAGAAGAGAGAAACTAAAATGAAGATCTCTAAGAAAAAGCGCTCCAGCACCCAAGACTCTGATGATGAGCCAGATGCAGATTATATGGATTTCCTCAAATCCATATATTGGAGAGATTATGAATAACCTTTCCTTGATTAAAAATTGTTGTATTGGTTTTTCTTTGCTTTGTATGCCATATTAGCCTGACTTGGCCTATTTTGGCTTTCTTTTTATTAAATAAAGCTTATGTTTTAATATGAATCTCTTGCAGCATAGGCTTATATTTTTTCAAATACTTGCCATTTACTTTCAAGACTCTTTTATCTTTGTCTAACTCTTCCACTTCATAAGCTCCATTAGAGAAAACTTGTATGACTTGGAATGGGCCTTCCCACTTAGGGGACCACTTGCCCAATGCTCTATCTTTTCGATCCATAGGCAAAATCACTTTCCAAACCAATTCCCCATATGCAAAAGATTTAGACTTAACCTTTTTGTTGTAGGATTCTTCGACCCTCTTCTTTTGTCTTCTTAACAACTCCAAGGCTCTCAGCCTTTCTTCATCCAAATCCACTAATTCATTCATCATCATTTCCCAATAATTCTCAGAGGGAATCTCATGATGTCTTTGAAATCTTACAGACTGTATATAAATCTCAACAGGCAATACTGCATCATGACCAAAAGTGAGTCGAAATGGGGTAGTATTGGTAGCCTCTTTAGGGGATGTTCGACATGCCCAAAGAACTTGGTCTAATGTCTTGTGCCAATTTCTAGGCTTCTTTCCCACATGCTTCTTAATTAGTCCAATTACTACCTTATTGGCAGCTTCGACTTGCCCATTGGCCTGAGCATAATAAGGTGTAGAAGTTAATAACTTAAAACCTATTTCTTTGGCAAATTCCTGCATCTTTCGACCAGTGAACACTGATCCCTGATCTATAGTAATTGTTTCAGGAATGCCAAACCTATAAATAATGTGATTTTGAATGAATTCAATAACATCTTCTTGACCTATATTCACTAGTGGTATTGCCTCAATCCACTTGGTGAAATAATCAATTCCCACCAAAATATATCTTTGGTTCTTTGAAGATGTTGGTCGAATCTCTCCCACTATATCCAAAGCCCATCCTCTGAAAGGCCATGGTTTCACTATGGAATGTAATTCACTTGCAGGGATGTACTGTATGCCAGCATGAATTTGACATTCTTGGCAACCCTTAGCAAATTCTATGCAATCTTTCAGCATAGTGGGCCAATACATGCCCTGTCGAAACAACAACCATTTCATTTTCTGGCCAACTTGGTGTGCTCCACATGCCCCACTATGTATTGTCGAAAGGGCCAAATATGCCTCTGCTTCACTAAGGCATTTCAATAAGACTCCCTCAGGGATTTTTTTTAAACAATTCATTCCCCAACAGTACATAGCTTAAAGCTTGATACCTGATTTTTCGCTCTGTCGAAGCCGTTGGGTTTTGAAAATATTCAACTATGGGCTTCCTCCAATCTTCATCTGTTAAATTATCTATGGCAAAAATTTCAAAATTTTCACCATCTATGCACCCAAGCTTAGTTGTTTCTAAGTCTGATGGGCATAATCCAACAGCTACCACCTTACCTCTTGCTTCAATTACTTCTTGAAGGTTTTCCTTTGACACTTTGTACCCAGAGGCAATTTGAGCCAAGTCGTTAGCAACTTGGTTCTCTATTCTAGGTATGTGTTGGATGGCCACTACCTCAAATTTCTTTAATAATCTATTGGCTATCACAAAGTACATAATGAGATTTTCTTTAACATATTTATACTCCTTTGTGAGTTGTTTTAAAACCAATTCTGAGTCTCCCATTATTTCGACTCTAGTTGCCCCCAATTCTAACAAAATTTCAAGGCCAGCAATTAATGCTTCATATTCAGCCTCATTGTTAGAGCAAGGTCCTTCAACCTTGTACTTGAATTTTGTTGGAATTTTTTCAGGAGAAATAATGTGTATTCCCACTCCTGTTCCATTTTTATGACTCGATCCATCAAAGTATAACTTCCAGGATTTTAATTCAACATAATTCAAATCATTTTCATTTATGGAGTGATCAACTATAAAGTCTGCAACTATTTGCCCTTTCACAGCTTTTAAAGGTTGATATGTTAAGGAAAATTCTGTTAATGCTAATGCCCATTTGCCAATTCAACTATGCAAAATAGGTTTAGATAACATATGTTTTACAACATCAAAGTGAGAAGAAACATACACATCAACGGGCTTTATATATTGCTTCAATTTAGTACAAGAGAAATACAAGCATAAACATAACTTTTCAATTATGCTATACCTAGTTTCTGCATCATTTAAAACTCGACTAAGATAATAAATGGCTCTTTCGACTCCATTTTCATCCTCTTGGGCTAACATGCTCCCTAGAGTTTTATCTGATGCAGCTATATACAATCTCATACTCTTGTTTCTACAAGGTGGCGAAAGAATTTGAGGGTGGCTTAGGTACTCCTTGATCTTGTCGAAGGCTTCCTGCTGTAATTGCCCCCACTCAAAACCATCTTTGTTAAAACAAAGAAATGGCAAAAAAAACTTGTGTTTTGCCACTCAGGTTGGATATAAACCTTCTTAAGAAGTTGATCTTGCCCAACAACGACTGCAACTCCTTTTTAGTTGATGGTGCTTTCGCCTCCATTATGGCTTTAGTCTTATTCTGATTTATTTCAATCCCTTTCTTGTGGACCACAAAGCCTAGGAAATCCCCTGCCTGCACACAAAAAGCACATTTGAGAGGATTCATTTTAAGACCATATTTTCGCATCCTTTCAAAGGACTGTCGAAGACGGTCAATGTGACTTTTCCCAGAAATAGATTTTATAACAATATCATCAATATAAATTTGCATGAATGTGTCTATGAAATCGTGGAAAATTGAATTCATTGCCCTTTGATAGGTGGCACCCGCATTCTTGAGACCAAAAGGCATCACTACCCATTCATAGGTGCCTAAGGCTCCAGGGCATCTAAAAGCAATTTTATGAACATCTTCCTCAGCAATGAATATTTGGTTGTAGCCAGAATATCCATCCAACATACTAAGATATTCATGTCCTGCTGCAGAATCTATTGACATTTCTGCTACTGGCATTGAATATTCATCTTTGGGAGTTGCAGAGTTTAAATCTCTAAAATCAATGCAAACTCTTAAAGTCCCATTCTTTTTAATAACAGGTACTATATTAGCCAACCATTCGACATACCTTGCAGTTCGAATGAATTTGCAACGAAGCAATCTTTCGACTTCCTCTTTGATCTTTGACAATATCTCTGGTGCAAACCGTCTTGGATTTTGCTTGACTGGTTTTTTCCCAGGCGTCATAGGCAACCTGTGTTTGATCAAGTCCCTGCTCAAACCAGGCATCTCATCATAATCCCAGGCGAAGCAGTCTTTGAATTCTTTCAACAACTGAACCACTTCCACCTTCAACTGGGGATCAAGATTGACACTGATGTAGGTAGGCCTTTTGGTTGCCCCCTCACTGAGGTCAACTTCTTCTAAGGGATCTTGTGCTAGCATTTTTATATTATTTGCCAACGGATCCTTCTCAAATCCCAAAGGCTCATCTTCATAGATGGCGTCGAGCCTCTGGCTTTGCTCTCCAGTTTCAACCTTATTTGGAGGTTTTGGGTCGAAGTCCTTACCAGGACCTTCTTGATATACTTTAGAAATGACTTTGCCAGCCATATAGTCATTGGCGGCTTCCAAAGCCGCTTGTAGTTTTGTTTCGGCCACATAGGCCGAAATTCTTTTTAAAGCGTCGAACTCAGTCATGATCACTGAATTCATCTCCCCATCCTATGGGCTCTATTGGAGGTGTGCTTAAGCATGGCAACCTTCCTCCCGATACCTCCCTGTCCCACCTGAAACCTTTAACAGGGTGTAAATACAACGAATAAAACGTTTCCACGTCAGGTGTAAACTCAAAATCAGCTGGAGGACATGGAGCAATGTTCGCCATATGTTTCTCAAATTGCCTACTGTCCACATGATTAATAGGCACCTTAAAGTACCCTTGATCAGCTTCGATATTTTCAACTATCCCATCTGGTCTCCAAATGGTGATTCTTTGATGCATAGATGAGGGTACAACTCCTATCCCATGAATCCACTCCCTACCCAAGAGTAGGTTGTAGTTAGCTTTCGTCTCAACGGCCATAAACATTGTTGGTCTGGTAATAGTTCCCACAGTGAGATCCACCTGAATCACTCCTAGAGTGGAACCAACTTTTCCTTCATAGTTCGACAGAACCATGTTGTGGGGTTTGGTATCAGTCTCAAACTTCCCAATCTTGCTCAGCAAAAATCTCGGCATCAAATTAACAGTTGCCCCACAATCTACCAAAATTTTGTTGACAGGGACGTTTTCTACTTTGCCAGTAATGTAAAGAGGCTTCAAATGACCTTTCATTGCCTCTGTGGGACGTTCAAAGAAAGTATTATGTTCTTCGACGCACCCATTGTTCATGATGTAATAGCACATAGGCTTGTGTACCAAAATTTCCACTTCAGCAGTTTGATCTAAGTCTTCGACCTCTGAGACTTGACCAAATTCTCTTGGCATTACTGACACCACATTTACCAGAATATCTAGGGAAGCCGCTGAATCATTGTCGAAGTTATCAGTCATATTCTCATCCTCTTCGACCTTCTTTTCTGGCTGAACAGTGAACAACTTTCGTCGTATGGGCATCTTCTCCATTGCCCCAGCTTGATTATCAACATTGGTGCTTGATTCTCCTTGCACCTGAGCCTCCCTGACAGCCTTTCGCCTGCGCTGCTCTCTTCGCCATTGTGATCTAGACATGGGGTTTTTACCCTTGTAATTCTGAGAAATGTATGCTGATTTGTTGGTGGTGTGGTTCTCTTTTCTATACTCGAACGAAGAACCTATTTCCACATCAAATTTCTCCCACTTTTTCTTCTGTCCTCTCCCTTCGATAGGCTTGATCCAACTACCTGTTGGCACATTCGCAGCTGGTTTGAACGTACCTGGCCTAACTCCTGGTGCTTGGTTTTTTAGCCCTGTCGAAAGGCGCCTATGGTCAAAACCTCTGTGCCCTTTGGTCACCTTCTGCCCCCAGCTTTCACCAGCCTTCTTGACACCTTCTAGCTTATGGGCAGCTTTTTCATTAAAAATAGCGCTGCATCTGGGACATAGCATTACTCCAGAGCCTTTCTTCTGGCAACGCTGCAAGAAATCCACAATTGTCTCTTCTTGCTTAGGATAAGCCATTTTGTTGCGCTTCTCTTGCTCATCTGCCTTTCTCACTTGTTCAGCTTTTTGATCTGTAATTTTGACCATGTTGACATCCATTCTGTCCTTTAAGTGCATCTTGGAGAAACGGGCTTCCAGACTTTCAGTGGTCTTTGCCAAGCAACCACCACCTGCTGCTGCTTTTGCAGCTTTTTGGGAAGCTTTTTGCCAAGCAGCTTTTTCAGCTTCAACCATTTCCTCAGCATTGACTCTCTCGACATCAGGAGATGTCTTGAAAATTTTTTCAGTAGCCATACATATCCAGTTTTCCACCAAACAACCATCCATGTCTAGCATCTCTCCTACCAAGAGCATGTTATCTTCCAATTCCTTAACAACTTGGACTTTGGGGGCATTTCTGCCCATAGCCTCATTGGTGTTGATACTATCTGAGCTAGAATCAGATTCTTCAGCCAATTCGACCATGTTAATGCCTTCATTGGCATTTATCTTCAACCCACTCACGGCCATATCCAAAACCTTAGCAGCATTATCCATTTCAACAAACTTATCAGCAGTTTCTTTGGTCACCAACATTAGACTGGTACCATCAACATTTAGGCCACTTGCAGCCTTACTAGAACCTTCAATTATCACAGAACTGGTGGCGAAGTCTTTCGTAACCTCCACCATGTTTACTGACTCATCGAATCCCTCTGTGGCCTCTACCATCTGAACCTCGTGAGGCTCTGTATAGTTAGCCTCTACAACTTGCAATGGGTCAGAGTTAATCTTCATCTGGGCTTTGCCTTTGTCACCAAACTTCAGCCTTCCTTCTTGGATAGCATTTTGCACCAAATCCCTGAAAAGAAAACATTGAGAAGTTTTATGACCCAAAAAATTATGGTACTTACAAAAACCTCTTTTCTTTCTTTGTTCAAAAGGTGGCGTTTTAGCACCAGCAGGCACTATCATTTGCCCATCTTTAACTAACAAATCAAAAATTTCGTCACATTTAGTGACGTCGAAAGTATATGTTTTCTTAGGAAATTTGTCGTTAGATTCGACAGGATTTTTTCCTTCTGAAGGAGCTAATAATTTGCAGGCATAAGGTGGACCTTGCTTTAACTCAGCAACTTCAACCTCATTTCCGTCGAAATAAGATGTTTCACCATACATATTCTCCACATCTTCATTGCATTCGACAAAGGCTACTTTTTTACCCCTGCTGAATTTAGTCTTTTCTTCTTTCAACCTCTCTAGCTGTCGAATCCTATCAGCCAACTGGGCCATATCTCTAAGATATTGGGTATCTAATTTCTTCCTAATGGAATAATCAAGACCCCCAGCAGCCATTTCAACCAACTCATGTTCTGGCACTTGTGTAAAGGACCTGGCTTTAAGAAGTCAAAACCTATTCAGGTAATCATCAATCAGCTCAGTGACTTTGCGCTTGATGCTAGCCAATTCTTTCAAACTAATCTTAGTTTTCCCCATGTAGAACTGTTCATGAAACAAACGTTCTAGTTGGGTCCAATTGTATATGGAATTTGGAGGCAAAGTAGTAAACCATGTGAAGGCATTCTTGGTAAGGGAACTTGGGAAGTATTTGATCCTAAGGCTTTCGTCAGCTGCAATCTCGCCTGCTTCAATCAAATACCTAGCCACATGTTCGACAGTAGATTCAGTAGTATCTCCTGAGAACTTGCTGAACTTTGGAACCTTCGTCCTAGGGGGTAGTTCTGCTTGGAGAATGTAATCCACTATAAGCGAAGTATAATTTGGCCTGGTGAAGTCAAAATTCATACCATTTCTAGTCATTATCCTTTCAACCATGGCTGCAAGATTATTTTCTTCTACTTGATTTCGGTGTCGAACCTGTCTAAGTAGTTGATCTGCATTTTGGTTCCTGTTCACCATCAATACTGGTTCTTCATCCACCTGATATGGCATCTGGTGTCTTGGTGGTTCGACTCTAAAATGATCAATCATCTCTTGATCCTCCAAGTTCGCATGACGTCTTGGGATATCTTCGACAACAGTTGCTCTTCGATATACCGCTGGTACTCCCATGAAATCAGCCATGCGTTCCACTTGTGCAGCCAATTGTTGGTTAGTTTGGGTCATATTTTGAATCAAAGGTTGAAAAACTTCTCCCATTGTCTGAGACAACGTATGTACCATTTGCATGTTACTTTCATCCATCTGCTGTCTCAAACAATTTATGGATGTATTTGTAAGGCTAGGTGTTTGAACAGAGTAACCAACACCTATATTCTGGTTGTTTCGCCCTCCTGATCCTGACCCTTGTAGTGGCGAGGACACAACAGTTTCTGAAAATACAGGTGGAGCATTCTGCAGATTTTGCATCATTGATGTAGGCATACCATAGGGTTGACTCCTTGACCCTGGATGTGGAAAACCTGGAGGAGGAACGTGCCTGTACATTGAATTTCCTCCTGGGGGTGTTGGTGAGTTAGAACTTTGTGGTCCTATGTATTCCAACACAGGTTGAGTATATGATTTTGTATATGTTGATCCTGGCTCAGACACTACTAATGGAAGTGACGCCTGTCCTCCTGTCGAAGACACTGGTGATGGTGTGCTTTGAGACCTCATACTGCTACTTGACTGAGTGTTTGAAATACTCCCTTGAGGATCAACTTGTTGGTTGGCATTGGTTGCCATTTTCTTAGTGTATCTTCTCTTTGGTATCCCTTCGTTTGTTGTGGCTAACTTCCCACTTCTCAATAACATACAACGAAAGTACTTCTTCACCAAGAAAGATAAGGTTGACAAAAGTGTAAAACTTAGCACTAGGTCCCACTGGGCGTGCCAATTTGTTTACTGTGAATTTTGGTAAACAACCTCTGGTCTATCAATCTAAACACAAATTGATTACCTTGCAGGATCGACCACACAAATCCTAGGACATGTGCTAAATTTGAGAGACAAGTGTAAATGACAAAATGAAAATTAAAGAGAATGTAAACTGAACTCCACGTTCGACAATGCTGAAACAAAATCTAATTGAACTCCACGTTCGACTACTTGAAATAAAGTAAAGTAAAGGCTTAAAATTTAAAGGGCTGTAAGTAAAGGGTGCAAAAATTAAAGGCGTCGAAAGGAATGGACAAGAAGTAAAAGGCTTTGAAAGTAAAATGCGACGAACTCCACGTTCTTGAAAAGTAAAGGCTGGAATGATAAAGTGTTGCCGAAGGTAAAGTGCAGGAATGTAAAAGGCTCTGAAAATAGATGCAATGGATTAAAGGTGAACTCCGCGTTCTTGAAAATAAAAGACTTTGAAAAGTAAAAGCTTGAAGATTAAATGCTTGAATGTAACAGTGCAGTCGAAGGTAGATGCAGAAAGTTTAAATAACTTTGAAAGTAAATTTGGCATGGAAGATAGAGTTCAAGAAATTGTAAAGGCATGGAAATTAAATGGCTGAATTTTAAACATGATGAAGATAAATTGCATTAATGAAGAAAATGGTGTTACATTACGTACATTCTCACGAACTCGTTTCTCTACACGCGGGTACTTTGAGTTTCTTTGAGTAACTTGTACAAAAATATGAACACCTCTTTTACATAGAACTAACTCCTATTTATAGTGCTAGGAAATAACTACTAAGTGGTGGTTACTGCTTCGAACGTGTGGATTTTGGCGCCTTCTCCTTGGTCTCAACTTTTCCCACGTTCACAACTGCTCTTATTTAAATTTCAAATATTGGAAATTCCCTCCAGCCTTAATATAACCACTGCAGCGCTTGTTTCCACATTCTCATGGTCGAAACCCTTCCAGCACTTATCCATTTTTTGAGGTTCCTACACCTCTATTCGACTCAGGCTTCTCCAAAAACTGGGTCGAAGCCTTCTTTAAAAATAATTTTTTAACATAAAATAGCTTTGATTCTTTCTAGCGTCGAAATTGAGGGTTAACAAGTTCACACACATTTTAAGGCATACATGCCATTATTATTCTCTACCAAGCATCCTTGGTTAAATCATGGTCTAACATTACCATTCACTACCTTATTGGATCATCTTTCCAAAGGCTTTGGACTCGTATCCATCGGATTCCCGATCCTTGAGTTTTGGTGGAATCAAAATTACATACATTACATTTCTATATTTATCTTATCAATCCATAGCATATAACCATGTTTCTACCTCACCATCACATAGAGCATTGGAATAGCTTTCCAACGCTTCGAACGGGGACCAAAACGGACTTTCGGTTCAAAAGTTATGAAGAAAACAAATCTGACATGTTGGAAAAATTCTGTAACACTCGGGTCAGCGGGAGTCGACTCATGCATCGACGCAAAGGTACTTTAGGTCGACTCAAAATCCTGGAGGTCGACTCATATTGCGCAGATTTTGCTAAAAATTCAGTTTTCAACCATTAAATGCCTTATGTACCTCCGATTTCGATTCCATAAAAAGCCCCGGTCTCAGAATTCAACACACTATGATATTTTCCCAATTAAAAGGCCATCCAACATAATTACAAAATTAATACTAATATTATCAAATATGAAAATTTGGTTTTTCAACCAAACTAATCCAATCCAAACTCAATCCAACATACCCAATCATAACCCGACTATACTACGCATTTTATATCGCATTTCATTCGTTAGATTTCATTGATTTATCCGTTTAATCATTTTCTCTCAAATCTAACCTAAGTTCTAAACTTATATTTCTAGAACTTAAAGTGTCTAACTAGACCCCACCTTAGCATTGAAGAGGAGTTTGAAGAAGATGATGAATAGTGAAGATGATCCATGAGGTTTTCTTCTTCATCCATGGTTTCTCTTCTATCTCTCTTTCCACGTTTTCCTTCTTCTCATTCTTACTATCTCTTTCTCTTACCAACTTTTCTTTCTTCTTTTTCCAACAAATATATATATAATACTAATATTATATAATATAATCCAATAGAGTAAAATATCTCCAATTGATATTTTGTCGTCTCAAACCAATTGTTCAATTATTAGAGTTACCTTAAAATCCTTTCTCGAGTTAAAATAATTGATTTGTCTCTTTATTAAATAATTGATATCTTCAGAGTTCATTAGTTGCTCTATTGATCCCAATTAATAATACTTAAAGTACTTAGAGGATTCCATTAATTCAATTATCCAAAGATAGAGTACACAAAAGCTCACCTGATCTCATCTGATCTCATCTGATATCCAATTAAGCACTTAAATAATATGGGGTATTACACTATTCCCCCCTTAAATTGAAATTCGCCCTCGAATTTCCTCTACTCAACGATAACCACAACTTGTATCATTGGCTTAGACCCATACTTAACCTTTACTTCCATTAAAATTTCTGACGTATTCCAATTCCAACTTGACTTCACAGACCAAAATCCTTATTTTCACAATTTAACAAACTTCATGTCCTTAATCATACTCTTGTTCCAATATTGAATTAACTTCAAACTTTTCTTTTTCGGTAATTCATTTGTTGTTTCCGACTAAAAGACTTGGTCATATCTTACCTTCGGAAGAAATATACCATTCTATACTCTTCTACTGAGTCACAACACAAAACCATAATACCTTATCTTGGTTTAAGGTAACAAACACTCATCAAATCTTTGTGAGGTAGTTCAGTGATTTCTTTCCTTTATGCAATTACCGACAACTATCCTTTCATAAATCCTTTAACATTCGAACCACTTCATAACTAGTCAAACGACTTCTTTACCAGTTCCATCTGGTCTGATACTAAACATTGTAACTGTTACATCCGATAATTCATCTCTTTCGTATCACGCCAAAGGTAACACACTTATCCACTAGGGTCCTTACAAACCAACGATACAAGAAACTTGCTGACGTCTTATGGTAGAACAATTTCCTCGCCAACACACAATATCTTAGCATCTGTCCAACACTTTCCAGACGATAAAGGCACAGGAGTTACACTGCTACTACCATAACATATACAACTCCGAAATTCACTCTAACTCAAAATAATACATCCAAAATAACTTAACAACTTTCGTTTCTAGTTACTACATTCCATATCAATTCTTCTTACGGGTTTTCCGACTTACTCAAGATTCCTTGTTGACACGAGATCTCAACCAATAACATGTAACACCCTTCCACAAGTTCCAATTTCAAAACATAAATCTGTCTTTCATTTACTCGTAATCCAGTTCTCCATTCACACAATACTCTCCACTCGGAGCAATATAAAGTAACAAAATGCAGATGATGGTTCCTAAGGGATTTCACAATTTACACACGTTAATCGATTAACCATCTGAGCTAATCGATTAACTCCTCAAAATTCAGTGCAAAGCACCATCCTTACACGTGTTAATCGGTTAACCCCATTGCGTTAGTCGGTTAACACTACTGCAGAATCTAAAAACCAGTTTCTTCTTAATTCAAAGCCATCCCTACTCGAACCATCAATCCGATTTGTTCTATCTTGGAATATCATTCTCAACTCGTGGCTTCTTAACTTATATTACATTCACTAACCATGATCCACTCAAGGTAAAACCGACAAAATCAAAACATGCAGACGACACACTCCCACCAAGTGACAAGGCAAAATTCCAAATTCTGACGCGGTCATACTACAAAACTTCAGCGGGATAGTTCATTTTTCTGCTCAAGCAACTACACTAGCGGGAAGCCAATAATGACGACATCCTAAGGTTTTAGCCACAACTCATGCTTGATTCGTCCATAAGCAAAACCCAACACACAACCATTACACGGTACCACCAAAAGCGATGGACACAACATGTCAGCACTCAACCTTGTTCTCTCACTTGAATTCCTTGGTGAGAACTAAAACAACTACGTCCTTAGTCCAACAAAAGGTAGATTCCGAATGTTCCAATCATTCACAAATACAGAAGTTTCTTTATACTTGAAAATAAATCGGGGTAATGCATCCTCTTGAAGAACCTTTCCATCACTTAATACGCATTAACCGGGATTTCTTGCCCTTCACTATCTATTGCACATTCCACTTACCAAATTACTTAATGGAAGATTCGCAACCGACAATCCTCATCAACTATTTACAAAACTCTTCCAGTATAAATCGTTCCATGATTTACACTTAGTCCATAATAAGTCCTGATGTGTTTTTCGTTGATTTACCGCAATCTTGCTTCTTAGAATACAATACTCACTGCTCCACAAGGTACTTCCCTTCACATTTGTCTCAAGAATAAGAATCAATCACGTACACTTGTGACCACGGTGCTACCACTACGCATTTCTTAATACCAAGGTGTAACTTTTCTCATTCCACCTCATACCACTAGGGTCCTCATGGGTGAACCATCTTTGATTACACTTCCTTAACTATAGGTTCATCAACACCTTAAAAACTCCATTGTAATCCTCTTAGGTCCAAAAATAAAATCACCATACTACAATTTCCTTGAATCTAAGGTACTTACTCTGTTTCTTGACACAAACTTTTCTGGTCCGTATCACTACACTTTCTGTTACTAAATGAAGCTCATTCTTTCTCCAACACAATACCTTATACGGTTCCTTGGGTAATTTAACATTTCCAAATTGGTCTCTCACTGAATACCAAAAATCCCGATGTAATATCTCGAACTTAATCTCTCTACATAACTGAATATACGCAATCCATCACCCACTCTTCGTCCGACACATACTTGTCTCATTTGAAGCATGTAAACACATCCTTGTGTTCCTTCTCAAACTTCTCTACCACTTTAGGTTCCTATAAAATTCGAACGTCCTTAACTCTTCATTTTTAGCCAGTTAGAAGACATTTCTCTGAACACATTCCTTAAGGTACTCTCGTCCATTCAAGACACTATAGTGACCTTAGAAACAAAAACACCAATAACTATCTCACTTCCGGACCTTACGTCACACGTTCCACAAAACAACTTTTCTTTTTCACGGAATGAGATTACTTGAAATTCTTATCCATACCAGTGGTCAATCTAGCTCTACTAGCGATTTTACATATTCCTCAATACCTTGACCAATCGTTCGATAGAGATCCTTAACTTTCAGACTCCATCAATTCCAAAGGATTGCTTGAATAACACACCACTCTTTAATTCCATGCTACCCAAAACACAACTTCTACTAAGATCTCAACTGAGCTGAACAAAACTCATCACTACTAACTCTTGGATTAAGCCTACCCTCACAGCACAAGTTTCGACAACACTTCGGAATCCTCGTGGTCGCTCAACCATGATTCTACCTATCACATACATAGTATTAGGTTGATCATGCCCAACACTACATAGTATGATATTAAGAGTCATGCTGGCAAGACACACTTAAGAGGCTGGAATATATTTATATATGATGTTTCAAGGCTAGGTCGAGGACACGACCTGCTCTGATACCAACTGTAATGCCTTGTATAATATATACCTAGAATAATACTATACAAGCATTTTATTTGGTACTGACACCATCATAAGTGCCTAATGGCTGTCGCTACTCAAAAAATAATCGATTGGAGGCGAAAAGGAAGAAACAGAAGAGTCGTCATCGAACTTTATTTATCCCATGAGGGGAAGGGAAAACATCGAGAAAACCCAAAGAAGAAAGGATAAGATGGTCTCGCAGCCAAATTATGGGTTCGGAAGCCGGTTATGCGAGGGGAAGGTATTTGCACCCCTCACATCCATCGTACTCAATGGGAACCATTCACTTGTCTATGTGTAAGGATGTTTGCTAAAGGTATTCTTTGCTAAGAGTGTTCTAAGAGGGAGAGAGAAGGGTGAGAACCAAAGAATGTGAAAGAAAATAAAAGAAAAGGTGGGGAGAAGAGGGGACTCGATAGGACTTCGCGGTCCTATGCCTACGTATTCCCTAATGGGAAAGTCAGAGTCCACGTAGTTCGGAGGACTACGAGTGAAGAAAATGGAAGGGGGCTCGCCAAGATCATCGTAATCTTGTGCCTACGTATCTTCACTTAAAAGAAGTAAGAATCAGAGCATCTGTAGTTCAACGGACTACAGTTTGTTCGTGTTTTTTATTGACGATGCTAACGTGCGGGTTCTAGCAGTTAGGTGTTTTGCGGCTCGCTCGTGGAGTCTTATGCGTTACATGTTTGCGGTAGAACGGACGTAACATGCCCTTTTTAAAAAGGATGAGTTTTCGCCATCAAGGCAAGATGTCTCATTTGATTTGTGAAGTTTGGTTTTAAGGGTGAAATAAGTCCTCGGATAGAAACCCCTTCGGGTAGTAACCAATTCTTTATCTCAAAAGATTTATTGTGAAAGATGTGTGGCGAATATAGTTACGTCGTCATATTGAAAGACGAGTATCGAGACCACACACTCTAAAGTGAGCATCCTAATACTCGAAGAGGAAGAGGACTTCACCCAATCCCCTCTCTTTAGTTCAATACAAAGAGAAATTTATTCTCTTATTAAAGGTGTTTTGGTTTTAGATGGTAAGTGTTTTACGACAGTGAACCCTAAAGGTAATGTCAAGCACTCGAGATAGGAGAAGACTTTCGCGTAACCATTCCACGAACATCTAAGTTTATTGAGAAAAAGAAGTTTTGAAAATGAGCACTTGGTACAAGACCAAGGTTTTTAGACACAAGGAGACAAAAGAAAAGGTTTTGAAAAGAATGAGTGGTAAACGGATTAAGGTAGGTTGATGGCGATGCGCAAGGCAATCGACTTACAAGGGTGGAAAAATGGCTCGACGTATCGAGAATTTATTTTGAAAAATAGGTTGAATATACGAAATAATTAACTAAACGTTATTAGCAAAATAGTTAGCAATATTAGTTGACAAAGTCATTAAAAGAATTAACAAAAATTATTAATAAAAAAATATTTACAAAATAATAAAAATAATCATATTTACAAAGATTATTAATAGAAATTATTAACCAAAATAAATAATCTAAAATAATTAACAAAGATGTTAAAAAAAGATTTTTTTTTTTACAAAACAATTAACAAATCATTATTAACAAAGTATTTAACCCTATTTTTTTTAACAAAGATATTAACTAAAAATTATCAAAATAATTTAAAATAGAAAATCTAAAATAAAAAATAAAAGTCATTTTTAAACAAAATAATGACGCATTTATAAACAAAATAAAGAAACATCTATAAACAAAATTGAAAAATATTTTTAAACAAACTAAATGACATTTATGAACAAAATTGAGAAAAATATTTTTAAACAAAATTGAAAGACACTTTTAATCAAAATAAATGACATTTATACACAAAATAAAGACTCATTTAAATCAAAATAAAGAACATTTATAAAAATAAAATACATTTATACACACAATTTAAAAATATTTATAAACAAAATTGAAAGATATTTATACACAAAATCGAAAAATTAATAAACAAAATAGGTTACATATTTTAAATTCTAAATCAAAAGATTAGTAAAAAAATATAATAATAATAATAATAAATTAAAAAAAATTAAAGAAAATATTTGTTTGAAATTTCATTATTTGATCAAAAGCATCTAACTAATTAATCTGAATTCAAATTATCAATTCTAACAAAAATATTAGAGTTCAAACAAGGAAAATTATTTCAAATACAAATCTAATTAGTATTCTTAAACTAATATTAAAATTACTAAACAAAATAATTCTAACACTTTCATTATATTAATACTAACAAGAGAAAAAAGAATATACATCGACAGTGTAAAATATTTTTACACTGTCAACTAATGACCGGCGTGTATTCCACCACATCACACTTTTATTTTTAAAATATAATTATGATTTGACACTTTAAAATAATCTGATTAGATGTCTGTGTAATATTTTTTTACACTACCTTTAAACTCTACTAACAAATGATAAATAAATAAAAACTAATTACTAAAAACTTAAAGAAGGCAAAAACAATTTAACCATACTATATAAAAAAAATCATAAAACAAAAAAATAATAATAATTAAAAGAAAAAGAAAAATGAAAGGGAAAACCTCACAAATGTTTCACGTTTCAGAAAGGGAAAAGTGATCCTCATGTTCTTCTCCTCTACTTCTATTCCGCCGCCGTGATTTCCTCACTCTCCTGCAGCTTTCGCATCATTCTCACTCGCGGATCATCCTTTCTCACTCGCTGCTTTATGTTCCTCCTTCTCGCAGTTTCGTTCTCACTCGGCGGATCTGAGCCGAGAGACAGAGTCAGCCACGAGTCGGAGCAAATCGGTAAACTCAGCCGCGGTGAGTTTGTGTATCAAAATAATTACAAGGTTTGTGTTAGTGAGGTTGATGATTGGATTGTGAAAGGTTGAAGAAAAGGTTTTATTTTTTTGGATTCTGAGTTTTTTTCAAATGTGTTTTGCAAAGCATTTTTGTGTGTTTTTTTAGTTCTTTTTCCTTGGTCTTGCTGTTATGTTCTTCCCCTTTTCTTTTAAATTCAATCAAGCTTGTTGGTTAAGTCTAGAGGTACAACTTATTTGTCTGGTATCTCTTGATGAGTCTCTTCATGGCAGGTCTTGTGCTGTTTGTTGTTGGTCTGTTCATAGCAGTGCAGGTTTTGTTTTGGTCATTGAGATGTCATTGTTATGGCATGGTATTGTAGCAGGTTTGTACGGTTTAAAGCAGGTTGGGAAGTTGATGCAGAGTCCTTTTGGAGAACTGCAGCAGGTCGTAGGTCGTACGGATTTGGCAAATGGGATTGGCTTGGAGAGTGACAAAACTGTGTAATTTTGGTACAGTTTTTCATAGGTTTTGTTTTAGCAGAGCATATGGCTGTAAGTAGCTTATTCTTGTGAAGATGGGTCGTATGGAGTTTCTCATGGCCTCGTCTCTTGTATTCTTTTTGGTTGTAAATAGACTTGGTAGAGGATGAATAGTGATGGGCTTATTTTTTGGCTCTTTATTGTAGAAACTTTTCATTTACAAACTTTTGTAATGGATTTGAATATTTTTCTATGAATTGAATGATAATATGGTAATGGATATGAAGTGGATAAAAATGGATTAAGAAAAATGGTTAAAATGAATTGAGAAATGGATTGAAAATTGGTTTAAAAAATGGGTATAAAAGGAAATGGTTATTGACTTTAATTGGATATTGAATTTAGAAATGGATAACTTTGGTGAAAAATGGATACGGACCTTGGAAATGGATTATGAATGGATTGCCCTTGAGAATCCACAAATTGATTTTGGACTTTTGAACTTAAAACCATGAACCCATTCTTAAAAAAAACGAGTCACACATGAATCAATCCCCAAATCAATCTTGAATTTTTGCCACCTGAACATTGAGGAACTAAAATCCTTACTGTGGACCATCTTGAATCATGTCTTTGAAAATCAGGATTTGAAATATGGACCGCACAACACAAAACTCTGATTGGAGATGAACTAGCCCTCGATGATCTTCAACTGTGAAAGAACTGATAACTTGACATAGCCTGACAACTTGATCTCCATACACATAAACCACTTAAATCAATGCACCCTGACCTCGATGTTTGAAACAAAATCTTGCCTGACCAAAATTAGGTCAAAAACATTGAAACTCCATCAGCACTGCCTACACGTATCTGACCTGATAACCCTCAAATGAACCTGAAGTGAACGACACATGCCTATCTTGAACACAAAGGAGCGAGAAACCCTAAACTCAATGCTTTGGGTGCATATTGATAAAGAAAACAGCTTGAGATGTTGACAACCAACAAACCCTAGTTCCTCAGTCTCCACTAGAACCATGATGAAACCCTAATCACTTGATGCCTCTTGAGAGATCTTGAAGCAGATAAACCTGATACTTGATGGATCCTGATAGGGGAAAGCCTCATAGCTGGATGAAATTTGATACAAAGATACTCACAATGCTGTGAGATCAAACCCTTGCTTCAAACTCGCATGAAAGTACCTCTCAGCAAATAAGAAACCCTAATTTGAATGACAGTTGTGCTCCCATGTCTTAGAAGACCAATGCAATGCATGATTATGCTATGAAGTGACCTAATAGAGATGCATATGATGATGAAAATGATATGACATGCAAGGTTAGGGTTAGGGTGAAAATGAGGGTGTTACAATGGCATAATTCACATACTTGGCCATTTCTAATACATAAATACAACCTATGGTACAAGGCATGGAAATTAGCCAAAACAAGAAAATCTAAGAATAAGGTACAATATTACTCATTGTACAAGAAAATAATACACAGTGGAATAAACTCAACTAAGCTTCTCTTGAAATATCCAAGCATAGCTCCACTTGTAAATCAAACCTACAAACAACGCCTGAAAAATAACAACAACAATGGGGTGAGATATTAAATCTCAGTGAGTTCCCTATCTTATGGATTCTCTCGGCTTTACAGGGTTCTAGCCAAATCCTAACTCAAGTCAATGGGAAGAGAAATGACCTTGAGTTCTCAATCTCACACTATATGGAAACATTTTTATGTGTCCGTTAACTCAAAATTAATTATCACTAATCGATAACGTCGTCAAGGCATCCCCTTTCTCCCATCCTCTTCTACGTCTAGAAGTCGGAACGAGTCATGGACCCTCGTAGATTACTTGGCATACGAGATGGATTCGGAACTAAGGGACACATTATCACCTTAATTCGTCACTTCACACGGGCCATAAACTGTCACAAGTCTCTTTACCATATAGGTTACATTCGTACTATAACATTGGGAATCAAACCTACCAAGTAATCGTGCATTCATTCCAGAGGAGCTCGTTACTCATGGACGGCACACAATATAATAATGCTTACGATTTCGTGATTTCACATACAACCATACTTGTATTCAATAATTCTAGGCCACATTAGCCTTTAGGCCTCATTTTCCTTTAGGCCTCTTTTGCCTTTTCTCAAATAATTACCATAGTTTACACATGTTCCATACTAGTGTTTCACTCTCACCTAGATCATTACTCGTCACGAATGTACCTTTCTATATCGAATTCACGAGCATCGTCATATAAGTTGTCTACGCTAGGCCATTACTCGTCAAGGATGCACCTTCCTACATCGAATGCACGAGCATCGCCATCTAGAGTTTCTATCAATTCCTAGCCATTACAAGGTTCTACTATCATGTTGTTATGGGGTAAAGTTTCCTCACTCTTTCTATTCCATATTTTAACATGCATACTCTCTCGATCATGTTTAACAACAATATTAGACAAAGCATATTACAATTGCATTTTAGAATTACATATAATAATTCAATCATAAGTTATACAAAAGTATATTACAATTGTATAATAGAATCACATATAATGATTCAATCACAAGTTATATCACCCTTAGGTTCCCTCTGATTTATTTAATCAGGTATCGAAAACAATATTTCTCACTCTTATCCCGTAGGATATTTTCACAGCTTCCCAACAGCTATTACTATGCCTCGATCGGACTTATAATCCAAAAGATATGGATTTTCGACATGTCATATTAACATTATTTTCACATAGTAGTTCACACCCATTTTAAGGCATACAAGCCATTATTATTCTCTACCAGGCATCCTTGGTTAAATCATGGTCTAACATTACCATTCACTACCTTATTGGATCATCTTTCCAAAGGTTTTGGACTCGTATCCATCGGATTCCCGATCCTTGAGTTTTGGTGGAATCAAAATTACATACATTACATTTCTATATTTATCTTATAAATCTATAGCATATAACCATGTTTCTACCTCGCCATCACATAGAGCATTGGAATAGCTTTCCAACGCTTCGAACGGGGACCAAAACGGACTTACGGTTCAAAAGTTATGAAGAAAACAAATTTGACATGTTGGAAAAATTCTGTAACACTCTGGTCAGCGGGAGTCGACTCATACTGCGCAGATTTTGCTAAAAATTCAGTTTTCAATCGTTAAATGCCTTCCGGACCTCCGATTTCGATTCCGTAAAAAGGCCCAGTCTCAGAATTCAACATACTATGATATTTTCCCAATTAAAAGGTCATCTAACATAATTAAAAAATTAACAATAATATTATCAAATATGAAAATTTGGTTTTTCAACCAAACTAATCCAATTCAAACTCAGTCCAACATACTCAATCATAACCCGACTATACTACGCATTTTATATCGCATTTCATCCGTTAGATTTCATTGATTTATCCGTTTAATCATTTTCTCTCAAATCTAACCTAAGTTCTAAACTTATATTTCTAGAACTTAAAGTGTCTAACTAGAACCCACCTTAGCATTGAAGAGGAGTTTGAAGAAGATGATGAATTGTGAAGATGATCCATGAGCTTTTCTTCTTCATCCATGGTTTCTCTTCTATCTCCTTTTCCACGTTTTCCTTCTTATCCTTCTTACTATCTCTTTCTCTTACTAACTTTTCTTTGTTCTTTTTCCGACAAATATATATATATATATATATATATATATAATACTAATATTATATAATATAGTCCAATAGAATAAAATATCTCCAATTTATATTTTGTCGTCTCAAACCAATTGATCAATTATTAGACTTACCTTAAAATCCTTTCTCGAGTTAAAATAATTGATCTGTCTCTTTATTAAATAATTGATCTCTTCAGAGTTCATTAGTTGCTCTATTGATCCCAATTGATAATATATAAAGTACTTAGAGGATTCCATTAATCCAATTATCCATAGATAGAGTACACAAAAGCTCATCTGATCTCATCTGATATCCAATTGAGCACTTAAATAATATGGGGTATTACATCATAGCTTCTTTGCTTTCAGAGTCTCGTTGAAATATAATTGCATAGTTTATCGATTCTTTTAATTATCTCAGGATTCTTCTTACAGACTTCATGCGTGACATTATTGGTTCGCTCATATAGCTGCTCACTAATTCGACTGAGAAATCTATATCAGGTCGACTATTGAACACATATTTCAGAGATCCGACAATGTTTTTGAAAAAATTTGCATCTACTTTGTCTTCCTCTCCATTCTTCTCCAACTTCAAATTTTGTTCGACAAGCGAAGATGCAGAAGTCAAATCATCCATCCTGAATATCTTGAGTATCTCTTTGACATATTTTCTTTTATGTAGCATAAACATACCTTGCTTCTACATTTTAAATTACATGCCTAAGAAATAAGACAAGTTTCCCAGGTCTGACATTTTGAATTCCCTCGTCATCAACACTTTGAACTTCGACAAGTTCTTCAAGCTATTTCCAATGACTAACAAGTCATCGACATATAAGCAGATGATTGTTATATCTTGTGCCACAACCTGAACATAGACACTATACTCAGATTTTCATTTTTTGAATCCCAATTTGACCAAGTATGAGTCGATCTTCTTGTTCCATGCCCTAGGTGTCTGCTTGAGGCTATAGAGCACTTCGTGCAATTGATAAACTTTCCTTGCTTCCTTTTGTATCAGATACCCAGAAGGTTGTGTCACATAGACTTCTTCGTCTAAGGGACCATTCAAAAATGTTGATTTCATATCTAAGTGAAATGTCGATCAACCTTGCTTATATGCCAAGGCTACAACCAATCTAACAGTCTCCAATCTTGCAACAGGTGCATATACTTTAGAGTAGTTGATTCCTACTCTCTGAAGAAATACTCGAGCTACCAATCTCTCCTTATGTCTTGCTATCGACCCATCAACATTGTGCTTCAACTTGAACGCCCACTTCACTTTGATAGCTTTTGTATGTGCCGACAATTCGACTAACTCCCATGTGTTATTTCTTTCAATTGCTTGTAACTCTTCGACCATAGAAGATTTCCACTTCATATTATTTAAAGCCTCACTATAGTTGATTGGTTCATCACTTACAAGTAAAGCAAAATGAACTAATTCTCCATCTGTTACGACTTCATCATCACCAGTCACTTCGTAGTCTTAAAGTCTTGTTAGACGAGCTCTATATCTTTTAGGTATCTAGCTTGTGCTAGCCATATCCTTTTCGGCTTCGAATCTATCTGGAATGTCAGCAACTACTTCGACTTCGACTGGAATATCAACATTATCTTCGACTTCGACATCATTACTTGCTTCTTCGAAATCATAACTCATCAATGGCTTTTCATTGCATCACTAGAATTCCAATCCCAGGCATAATTCTCATCAATCAGAATCTCGACTCATCATGATCTCATTGTTTTTTGGATTGAATAGCATGTATGCTCCAGTCTTATGATATCCTACCAAAATCATAGGTTCACTCTTATCATCAAGCTTCCTTCTCCTAGCATCAAGAATATGCTTGTAACAAATATATCCAAACACATTTAGATGACTCAGTGATGGTCTTTTGCCACTCCAAAGTTCTTCAAAAACCTTGTTCTTCAGCTTCTTGGTAGGGAACATGTTCAGAATATAAACAGCACTGGAAATAGCTTCACCCCATAAAGATATTGGAAAATTCTTCTACTTCAGCATGCATCTCGCCATGTCCAATTTGGTTCTGTTTCTTCTTTCTGCTATTCCATTATGTTGAGACCTGTAAGGAACATTTATCTCATAATCAATACCATATTCGGTACATAATTCTTCAAACATCCTTGATGTATATTTTCCTCCTCCATCTGTTCGCAGAATCTTGATCTTCTTTTCACTCTGGTTTTCGACAAGTATTTTGAATTTCTTAACGATTGCAAATACTTAATCCTTTCGCTTGATCACATAGATCCAAATATTTTGACTATACTCATCGACAAATGAGAAAAAAAATACTTGTTTCCATCGATGGTATGATCCTTAAACGAGCCACATACATCTGAATGTACTACTTCTAGTATGCAAGAGGATCAGATTGGCATAGTCAAAACGAAAGACTTTCTGGATTGCTTTCCGACTAAGCAACCTTCACTGAGTTTGTCGGGAATCTCAATACTTGCTATACTAATTACCATATCTTGATTTATCAGTTGATTGAGTGATCGAAAGTTCAAATGTCCAAACCTAAAATTCCACAGCCAACTATGTTAGTGGTCGACAATAGTTTTTAGACATTGTACTTCAGTCGAATTGATCATGGCCTTGAATGTCCTATTCTTCTCTAAAGGAGAATTCAAGACCGAATTATTCTAAGTGTTGAACAGTTCCAAGGCTCCATCTTTCATAATCACTGAGAACCTTTTTCGACCAGTTGTCGAACACTTATCATATTGCACTTCATTCCAGGTACATATAGTACATCTTTGATCATAGCTTTTCCTCCATTGCTCCTTTGAATATCTATATCTCCAATACCTTCTTCTTACAACAAGCTATTATCAACAAGTCTGACCTTGCTCTTCTTCGACTCGTCGAAATATGCTAACCACTCTTTTTGACCAGTCGTGTGATTCGAATAGCCAGAGTCGAGGAACCTGATCTTGGAGTCGACGTGGTCATCTAGAACTGCAACCATAACCATAATATCTTCATAATTATATGAATCTTGGTGTGCAAGGTTTGCTCATTCCTCCTTGCTTTTTTGCTCCATTGTTTTTATTACACCAACAGTTCTTGGCCAACTGACCCCATTTGTTACGGTTATAGCACTGGACACCTTTTTATTCTTTGTCTTTCTGATAGGAGTTTCCTTCTCCTCTTTTTGAGGATTCAAAAGCCCTATCATCGACCTTATGCTTTTGAGGGTTCGACCAAGACTTATGGCTCTGAGTCTTGTCTCCTTTGCCTTTGAACTTGTTGAAATCCACATGTTTCTTCCAAGCTTGGGCCTCTAGTGCTTGTATCGAATCTTGAACCCCTTTCCTTTCGACAATCCTAATCTTATTCACCTTCTACGAACCAACCAAATATTCCAATTTCAATGTTTTAAGATTGTTGGATTCTTGAATAGCTATAATAACATGATCAAAATGAGAGGTCAACATACACATTACCTTCTCAACTATCATCTTATCGGTTACAGTTTCACCACAACCATTCATGAGATGGACGAGATTTTTCACCTTCGACACATAACCTGCAATCTTTTCATCTTCTCCCTCTTCAAAAATCCATAATGTCGTTGCAAAGTTTGCTATTTGACGACTTTGACTTTCTCACCTCCTTCATAGTACTTGACAACAATATCCAATGCCTCCTTCACTGATTGGGCATAAGAAATCCGATCAAAGTTTTCTGAGTCTACCGCTGATTGAATGCAATACGCAACCTTGCAATTTTTCTTCTTGGCCTCCTTGTTCGCAACTCTTTGAGCATCGGTCAGGTTCTCAGAAAGCTCGCGGAGGCCATTATTAACCACTTCAAGGGTTCCATGAAAGCCAAATAGAGATTGAATATGTTTTGTCCATCGGATACAATTCTTGCCGTCAAGAATTAGAAGAGAATTTGGAATGCAATTAGTAGCATTCATCTTTGCAGTGATTGATTAACAAGCCATGATAACGGAAACACAATCACCAACGTTTGATTCTTGAAAACACGGTCATGAATCTAACCGGAGCTCTAGATACCAAATTAAAAGTGCGTGAGGCACTTTTAGTGAGAAGAAAAAGAGAGAGAGAGAGAGAGAGAGAGAGAGAGAGAGAGAGAGAGAATAAAAATAAGGATTGTATTATTAAATATGATTATGTTACAAAACTGAATTACAAAGTATCTACTTATATATGCCTAAGTGACTTGAATACTAAGTAAAAACTATAACAAACCCTAATTAACTTTGGGCTTGGGCTACACAACTTGGATTATATCACAACAGAGTTGACCCTCCATGGAAATTTTGTTGCTTTCAACTTTTTCATCACTTGAAGCACTAACATTGGTGTTTCTAAAAAAGTTGATCAGGAACTATGCATTCAAGTAGTGTCATTGGAAAAGGAGGAACTATTGTCATGATTTGATAATCATTATGTTGTTTTTTTTATGATGAAAAGTACTCATTATAATCATGTGATTATCATTTCCACTAGTGAGTAAAGTGTTGTTGAGGTGAGAAAAAGTAGTATTTTGATTGGTTTAAGTAGTGTTGGTGAGTAACTTTGAAGCTGGTAAGAGAGTTTAAACATTAATAGGAGAAGAAACAAGAGTGTAAAAGTTTATAGTATCAGTATAAATGAAATTTGTTCTAGCTTGATTTCCTTTCATGGAAATAGTAGTTCTATGAAAAGTAAGAGTCGCTTCTTGAGCAGTATCAAAAGTACCAAGTCAATGTGTTTCCTTCTACCTTTTTTCACCACTAGGTAATATGTTGGTGTTTCTTTGAAGTAATGACAGACACATTTGTCATGGTTGAGAAAATGGAAAAGGTAATATGGATTGATATGAGGCTATAGAAGGTAAGAAAGTTATGTTATGATGAATGGTAGAAGAAACTAGAAGCAAGTTGTTATTGAAGTCCGACATTGATTTATTTACAAGTAATTTTCACTACTACAAATAATATATTTTATGACAAAGCTTTCACCTCAGCCAACAAATAACTAAGGTCTAAACCATATGCACCGCACATTTTAATTTTTTTTAAAAAATACTACCGATTATTTTAATTGAGTTGAAAATTGAGGTAAAAAGTTTTGATCAACCCCCTCTTCGAATCCCAACAAATATATTTAAGCGTGTTTTAATTTTTTTATGACATATTACCTCATTTATTTTAGCAACCAAGTGGAAAAGTAAGTTTTGATAGACTCCCTCTTCGAATCTCATCAATTGCATTTTAGCAAAGTTTATTTTTTTTTAAAATATTTTTATGACCTATTTATTTATTTTTGCAACCGAGGGGAAAAGTAGCATCTTTTAATTTTTTTTAACGCCTTTTAATTAAGTAACAAATCGTCGTCGTCCATTTATAAAGTAACAATGGTCAAGATATTGCCAACTCATCAATCCACATGAAAAATCAGTGATCTACGTGAAACCCTCGCCAGCCAATCAGAACATGAATGCCACAACGATCCATCTTGGATACAAAGTCATGATATCTAAACTTAATGTAATGAAAAAAAAATGATAATGAAAGTAGTTGCATGAAGTACAACATCATTCTGTTGGATAAACTTCAAGAGAAGGAAAATGTTTCAAGGTTGATTCTTTAATATAATCCCTTTCTCCTGTAATTGCTTGTTAAAAATGTTAACGTTAGTTAAAAAAACTTGTATGTAACTTAGTAATGTTAGTTGTTTGAGATTTAATATTTCAAGTTTCTATTGATTTTGTTGTTATTCTTGTTCTTGTTCAGATTTAATATTAAAAAATTCTATTGATTTTACTTTTTGTTTTTGTTGAAATGTAATATTTAAAGATTCTATTGATTTTGTTGGTGTTGTTGTAGTTGATGAGAAGGAGGAAGATTAAGAATTTGTCAACAAATTTGAGGTTTTACAGATTGAAAAGAAAAAAAAAGTAGGATAAAATAAAAAATAGTACATTTCCCCTCGAGTATTATTAAAAATCGAGGTGAAAAGTGACACATTTTTTTTCAATTTTGAAAATTCAAAAAAATGCAATTGTTGGGGATCGAACCCATGTGTAGATAACTTTACCCCTCGGTTATTGAAAAACAGAGGGGTAAAGTGGCAGGATTTCATGACGCCTATGTTACATCGCTTGTGTAACTGAGGTTAAATTCTCTTCGCATCTGAGATTAAATATGTTTTTTGTTATAGTGTTAAAGCTTTATATTGCTCACATAAACATAAACTAGCATCTGTTTGTGGATTGGATAAAGATTGTATGGACTTGGGGGCCTAAGGCCTAAATAACTTATTTTAAAATTTGCCTTAATTAATTTCTTTAAAAATATATATAAATAAAGTTAATTAAAAATTATTAATTATTAATTAATTTTATAAAAAATTATAAATAATAAATTATCATATTTATAAATGACACATTATTAAAAATATATTTTTTGTCCTAATCATCACTGCCAAGTCTACAAAATTCGAAGGAGACCAACTAAATTCCAAATAATGTAAAGTTAAGGGACCAAAAAGCTGGTTTTTAAAATGAGTGGACTAAAAGTTAAAAACCATCGAACTAGAGGGACCAAAAATGCATTTAAGCCAAAATTTTATCAATTAATTTTATTCGCAAAAATTGATAACACTCAAATATTCGGTTGTTTCTAGATTTACATTGATAAAGTCTAAATCACTAATTATGCATTTGGTTTATGAGGTTCAATAACCTAATATACTACTTTGCATTATCGTACACTTGCGGCGTTACAGTCTCTAGCGACCGTGCCCGACCAGTTTAGGTACCCCTTTCCCATGCCTCCAGGTGTAAACTTGATTCGAGGTTGATGTATTAGTAGATCTACCACTGTCTCTAGAGTGGTTAGCTACCAAGAGGTGGTAGAATAATTATTTTCTAGCTTGGGATGTGTATATCGTGCTTGTGTGTTGGTGTTTCGATCACTTTAGTCGTATGCTTTTAGCATTTATATGTGACGGAGCTTTGATCCTTATAGATGACGCCTGAATTCGTCTTTACCTTTCATGCTAAAATGAAGAAATAATTTAGTAATAACTTTCTTTTTATTTCAATACTTTCATAGCAAAGTACATTTCATATATTTTTTCTCAATAAAATAGAATTAAAAAAACGAAAAGATAACATAACTAGGTGGTTTATACCACCATTTATTTGTTGCTGGAGTTGAATTTGCCTCCTAGTCAGCCACCTTTACTTGTCGGTTTTGTTTGCCGTATCTCTTCTTTGTCGGAGGAAGGATGCCCATATCCTTTAGTTGCTTCACCAACGAAGTCACATTGATTTCCATGGCGGTGGCTCCACCTTCCTTTTAAATGTTAACTGGTTCATCATGGGTGTTATGATATTTCATTTTTAAGTGAATCGGGGAGGCCACTGCGTCTAGTCCCGAGTGGATTTTGTCAAAGTAAGTGCAAACAATTTAAATTTTATGTCTTCGTCTGCGTGGTAATAATATACATGATTGTCTACGTGTTTGACGTGCTTTTCAAAGTCTCCGTTTTCCGTTGTAATTTTTTAGTTTGGGATTTTTTCCAAGGATCCTGGAATCTTGTCGCCTAAAATGCGAGCACTTAGAGGATTCTTTTTCTTAAGTGAAGTTAAGGTGGCTTATTCCTTCCCCTATTTTCTTGCCAACCTATGGGCTTCTAGGGGTGTGACTACCATTCTTCCCCTTAGGATCGGGTGAAGGCGTGCGCAACCTGCTTTTCTGACGGCCTAGAGATCTCTGAAGTTCATCTTGATCCTTCAAACGTCCCATGAATTTTTGTGAGGTTTCTTCTTGGACGGTGTGGTTTTTTTGGTGCGGAATTCAGTAGACTCTATTTTATTCGAGTGAGTCGGTCATCGATGGCTTGAGAGTTTTTTTTGGATCATTCTAAACATGCCATTTAACAATTCATGTGCTGCCCCCGGTCATAAATTGGCTTCCAAGAGCTAGAAACCGAGGAGGCAATTCATGTCATGCCTAGTGGTTATGGGAGGTGCATCTGATCGGTTGGATGGTTCACATACATGGAACTGAATGGTATTGACTGTGAGTGGGGGAATTTGTAGAGCTCCTTGGATCGTTTCTGGTTGCACAAGATTTGGTTGTGGAGAAAGATGAGTAGATAAAGGACGATTTTCTACAGCGTCGACGATGCCAATGTTCTGCGCGAGAACAAAAGGATGATCGAATGGGTTGAATTGAACGTAGCGTCATAGTGGAGCTTTGATTTTGATGTGATGGATGAAGCTAACATGCAAGATTAGTACTCCAACACTCAAGTTAGTATAAAAAATGAATAGTAAAATTTTCAAATAGGAGTGAATGTACTTGAATATGATGCGATAACTCTGCTTTATAAAAAAGTTTGTTGATAACTGAAATGTAAAAAAGGGGGTGTGAAACGAGAATGACTATATGATGATTCTTATGGTGTTTACTGGATTCCTTAACTATCTTTGCTGTTGGACCTTCCATTCCATATATAGAATTTTTGTTTAACTTAATTAGGTATTCCATCAATTCAAGTTTTATATTGACTTTCGATTTTTATTTTGAAACAAAAGTTAATAGATTTAAAGAAAATATAAATTTTAAATCATATTTTATTGGTAAAGTCTAGGATGAACCACCTATTAGGTACCTCATAATGAACCATCATTATCCACCCTTGGATGAAAGAATTCCATCTAATCTTATTATGTACTGTACGTACATACTAATTTATTTTTTCCACTAACTTCTCTGATCTCCCTCATTAATTTTCCAACATCCACCCACGCTCAGACACTGTTTATACTTAACTTTGTCCGCATCATCATTTCCAATGGCACTTCAATGTTAAAATCTCAGAAACTCCCAACTACCATCAAGATAACGTGTCCATCAACTATTGTTTCAAAAACAAATTCAAGAATTTATTCAAACAAACACCATAGTTTCTAGAAAAAAATTGTTTAGAATCTTCAAATCCGTATTGCTTGTTGTCATGGTTTTCAATCTTCTGACTATAACATCGATAACTTTCTATTATACATTTGTCATTCATGTTATCATATTTTGAATTTCTCTAAAAAATATATAAATAAGCCAGTTAATTTTAGAATCACTAACCAGTTTTTTTTTTGGAAAAAGTCCACACAAAACAAAGATAAAAATTTGTCAAGAATCCAGATACAATTGAAATTGAAATTAAAATTGACTAAGCCAAACTCATCATACTTTCTTTAAAGTTGGATTTAGATCTCAAGCAAAAA
The DNA here is from genome assembly GCA_022829125.1 of Lathyrus tuberosus. Taxonomy (NCBI): domain Eukaryota; kingdom Viridiplantae; phylum Streptophyta; class Magnoliopsida; order Fabales; family Fabaceae; genus Lathyrus; species Lathyrus tuberosus. Next base: position 224,762 of record JALAZF010000014.1, on the reverse strand, counting down.
TGACTTGAACTAGTGAGGGACCATGTTTGTGTTGGAGAAATTGATGAAGGGAGAACATTGATGAAGCGGGAACGGTGACTGGAATGGAATTTCATGGCCAAAAAGAGTTCTTTGAAAAACTGTGTTTGTAGCACCAAACAACAGTGAGTTAATTAAAAGAGAGATAAAGCCAAAATGGACGAGATCAAAACCGCCATGGCCGCCGAGAATAGCGCTACATAGGAGAAAGGGTGAAAGATGAGTTGAAAGATGAAGTGTTTCTAAATCTGAAGTGGCAAAAGTTGAGAGAAATTGATTGCAAAGGAAAGATCCAATGTGGTAATGATTAATAAGATAATGTATGACTATTTGATCTAATGGTTAAAATGAATGGTGCATGGGTGAAGCACTTAGTTGGACCCTCACCCTAGAAGCAACCTATTTTATTAATTTAAAATAACTAAATAGTATTTGAATATTTTAAATATATATATATATATATATATATATATATATATATATATATATATATATATATGGAACGTATCATGGGAGAATGTTATTTTTATATGAGAACATAATAATGAATCTGAATTATTTGATTTTAAAATAAATGGTGGAGATTATGTGTCAGTTTTTTTCTCTCTCCTCCATTATTTATTTTAATAATGGAGGAGAGAGAAAAATAAAAACCACACATAATCTTCACCATTTATTTTAAAATCTAATGATTCTGATTCATTCTTATTTTCTTACATAAAAATTGCATTTTCATAGGATATGAACCCTATATATATATATATATGGAACGTATCATATGAGAATGTCATTTTTATGTGAGAACATGAGAATGAATCTGAACCATTAGATTATAAAATAAATGGTGGAGATTATGTGTCAGTTTTTTTTCTCTCTCCTCCATCATTTATTTTAATAATGGAGGAGAGAAAAAAACAAAACCCACACATAATCTCCGTCATTTATTTTAAAATCTAATGATTTAGATAAAGTCTCACATTCTTATATAAAAATTGCATTCTCCTAGGATATGGACCTTATATATATATATATATATATATATATATATATATGTTCTGGACTGGAGAAATGACTAGAATGGCCCAATCCGCTTCTGCTCCAAAACGGCCCAAACAGCCTAAGTCTAATCCACAAAGGGGCAAAAGTTACCTTTCTGCCCCTCCAACCGGGCAGAAACTGCATCGCTCCTCCCCGAAAATGATGCCCGTTACGCACGACTTCCTCGCTCCCCGAACAGCTGGGGGCAGGTGCCCGAAACTGTGCTTATGCCCGACATAACGGCTAGTTTTGGGCACCCTGTCCGACATAATGGCTAGTTTTGGGCAGTTGCCTATTCTTCGGGAAAACAGTTATTTCGCCCCAAAAATAGGACCGTTGGCCACGCGCTGGGGGCTCTATATAAACCCTCTCGCTTGAGAGGGTCAGGTATCCAATATTCACCCTACGAACTAATCCTTTGTACTTGCCCCTTTTCTCTGACCCTTTCTTACTTGAGCGTCGGAGTGCCTTGCAGGTACACCCCCTTCTCTTCATCAGCATCCAGACGCACTTGGTGGCCCACTTCTACAGGATCTGATCCAGCCTTCACGATCAGAGGCGCCGTCTGTGGGAATCATTGTTCTCCTCATCTTTCTTTCCCCGGAAACCGAAGATCAAAACAATTTCCAAAGATCACATCATCATGGCCTCTCAAGATCGCGCCAAGGATGCTCTCCAAACCGCTGTCCTCCCCGTCAACAAGACTGACGTTGACGGCCAATCATCTCTCCTCCGAGATGCCCGTTTTCTGAGGGACAGAGCCATAGCTTCTCCTTCCCCTACCCCTGCTGACCGCAACAACGATCAACCTCCACTTGACGTCCAGCATGTTCCTATTCCGCCCAGCGCCGACCCGGTCGTGGCAGCCCTCCTGGAGGCGATCAATAAAACCAACACCCTGATCCTGTAGCAGAACGAGAGGATCCGGGCGTTAGAGGAGTCCAACCATCCAAGATCCCCTCCCCCGAGGAGGAACCAGAGACGATCGAGGAGCCCACATCCCCAGAGAGATATCGACCGAAGACTGCGCCAAGAGCCTGATCCTCGCACCGCCCGAAAGCGCGACCAGGTCTCCCCGCGTGACCAACACTCTCCCGGCAACAAGAGGACTCGAAGGAACGAGCAATCTCCCTCGGTTAAGTCTAAAGGTCGGGCCCATTCACCTCCTCCCCGAAGGAACCGTTCACCTTCTCCCCGAAGGAACCGCTCACCTTCTCCTCGAAGGAACCGCTCTCATTCTCCCCAGAGGAACCGCCGCCGCGAGCGCACCCTTCGGTCCCCATCATTCACCAGTTACAACAGCGACGATGAGCCTCGCGGCCCATTGTCCCAGGAAATCTTGGCTACCCGCCTCCCTAAAGGCCTGGAAAAGCCCCTGTCACTGGGCACGTACGACGGGACCACCGACCCCGACGAGCACATCGAGAACATCGATGCGCTACTGGACTACCGCAGCGTACGGGGCGCTATCAAATGCAGGCTATTTCCGACCACGCTCCGAAAGGGAGCGATGACGTGGTACAAGCAGCTGCCCGAGGAGTCCATAACCTCATGGAGACAACTGGGCAGGATGTTCTCATGACATTTCACAGCCTCTCGCCGTCATCCTAAGACTGGGACCTCCCTTGGAGCCATAATCCAAGGAAAGGACAAACCTCTCCGCGCTTATATCGAGAGGTTCAACAAAGAAGCAGTCCAGGTCCCTACAACGGATGAAATGAAGAAGTTTCTGCTCGAACAAGGACTCCGCCCGGGCTCCGAGTTTTCTAAAGTCGTTGACCTCGCGTCGCCGAGGAACCTAGACGCCCTCCTCCTCAAAGCCCAAGCGCACATTCAGTACGAAGAGAAGGTTGCGGCAAGCAACGTCCGAGCATCATGCCATCAGGAGAACGCTCGGGCCTCCAGAGGAGAGAAAGCCTCGACATCTCGTCGGGGTGAACGTAGACGCGAGGATCGTCCCCGAGACACCCGCGACAGCAAGGGACCCTCTGGGCGGTTCCACGACTACACCCCCCTGACCGTTTCCAGGGAGAAGATACTGTCTGAATGCGCCAATTCAGAATTCAAGCAGGCAGCGGTCCGCTTCCCCAAACAACTGCCGGCCAGACCAAACACGGACAAATCAAAATACTGTTGTTTCCACAAGAGTCACGGCCACACTACAGAAGACTGCATCCATATGAAAGATGTTATTAAGATACTGATCAGGGACGACCACCTGAAACAGTTCGCGAAGAAGAAGGACACTCCTCGGCAGGACACCCAGGAGTCCAAGAAGGTAGAAGAGGAAGTACCCTCCTCGGAAGACGCCAACATACAGGTCGCTATGTCCATATCGCGACCAGAGGACTTCTACGTCCCGGACAAGCTCAGCGCCCCCGCTTATTTCGCGGCCTAAAGCCCGTGGGAGACGTTTCCCTCTGCCATGGTTATCTCCGGCGGGGGCTTCAACAAAGTCACGGTGGGCTCTATGAAACAAAAATTTGAGCATCTGATCAACACAAGCTCCAATAAGGTGACCAGCTTGATCAGGCCCAGAAGGGCTCCGTCCCCATCTCCTTCTACAAGGAAGAGCTCCTCGGGGGATCCCCGAACTCGAGCATACCTTTGCTAGTCAGAGCCCGAATGGCGAACTTTGACTATTTGAGAAAGGTCTTCGAGGAAACCGATCATTCTGCCCATTTGAGAAAGGTCTTCGAACAGACCAGGAAATACAAAATGCGTTTTAACCCAGAGAAGTGCACGTTCGGTGTCCGAGCAGGCAAGTTCCTCGGTTTCTACTTAACGGAACGAGGAATCGAAGCCAATCCCGATAAGTTCCGAGCATTCTCCGAGTTTCCTACACCCAAGTCAAAGAAGTCCATCCAGTCCCTCAATGGGATGCTCGCGTCGTTATCTCGTTTCATGGCCAAATCTGCCCAACACGCCCTACCATTCTTCAAACTCCTCCGCAAAGAGGCAGCATTCGAATGGACCGAGGAATGTGACAAAGCCCTTCTCCATCTGAAACGGGCACTCTCAGAGCCACCAGTCCTCTCCCGACCGGACAATGGCGAAACGTTGTACCTGTACCTCGCCGTAGCAACCGAAGCGGTGAGCGTCGCTCTCATCCGCGAGACACCTGACGGGCAGAAGCCCATATACTTCACGAGCAAAGAGCTGCAAGGTCCAGAATTAAGATACCAATAGATAGAGAAAGTGGCTCTGGCCCTCATCAACGCAGCCAGAAGGTTAAGACACTACTTCCTGGCCCACACGATCGTGGTTCGAACAGATCAACCCATAAAACAGCTACTAGGACGACCAGACATGGCCGACCGAATGCTCAAATGGTCGCTTGAACTATCCGAATTTGACATCCGGTATAAAGACAGGAAAGCCCTCAAGGCACAAGCTCTGGCCGACTTCGTCGCGGAAATGACATTCACGGACTCCCCCGCGAGCGAAGCGCGCAAATGGACCATTTTTGTGGATGGTGCCTCAAGCTCGACAGGGAGCGGCGCGGGCATCATACTGGAAAGCAACGAAGGAATCATCGTCGAAGTATCACTCACCCTATCCTTCCCAACCTCGAACAACCAGGCTGAATACGAGGCCTTCCTCGCTGGGCTACGCCTAGCCGAGGACCTCGGCGCAGAAGAAGTCGTCATTTGCACAGATTCACAACTCGTGGCCTTTCAGGTCTGAGGAGAATATCAAGCCAAAAACGACAACCTGACCGAATACTTAGCCCTGGTCAAGAAGGAAATGGCGAAGTTCGCAACGGTGGAAGTGAAACATGTTCCCCGCGAACATAACGTGCGAGCAGATGTTCTGTCCAAAGTGGCCAGCACAAAGAAGAAAGGCGGAAATAAATCCGTCATACAGGAAGTACTCCCTCGACCCAGTATCGAGAAGGTCTCCCCGACACTCGACGTGCAGGTGATCGGCGACAACAACTGCTGAATGACCCCTGTTTACAACTATCTCGCCAAAGACGAACTTCCGTCCGACCCAAAAGAGGCCAGCATAGTTAGGCGAAGACCCTGCTCTTATGTCTTGGTCGAAGATAAACTCTACAGGCGAGGATTCTCCATTCCGCTGCTCAAGTGTGTCGAGGAAGAAATGGTCGCATACATCCTGCGCGAAATCCACGAGGGAATCAACACCCAACATCTTGGCGGAAGATCCCTTGCCCAAAAGGCCCTCCGAGCAGGATATTACTGGCCGACCATGCAGCACGACGCTAAAGAACACGTGAAGAAATGCGATAAATGCCAACGACACGGGGACATGCACCTGGCTCCACCTAACGAGCTCAAGGCTATGTCCTCCCCTTGGCCATTTGCCTGGTGGGGCCTAGACATCCTAGGGCCCTTCGTGGTAGGATCGAATCAGAATAAATACCTAATAGTGGGCGTAGACTACATCACAAAATGGATAGAAGCCGAGGCTCTAGCCAAGATAACTGCCCTCAACATCCTGCATTTCTACAAGCGAAACATCCTTGCACGTTTTGGCATCCCCCAAGCGATAGTAACAGACAATGGGACGCAATTCACGGACAGGAAGTTCCAAGACTTCGTCGCCCAACTGGGCACAAAACAGCACTTCGCATCTGTCGAGCACCCTCAAACAAACGGCCAGGCTGAAGCAGCTAACCGAGTCATCCTTCGAGGCCTCAAACGAAGGCTGGACGAAACAAAGAAGGCTTGGGTCGAGGAACTGCACAGCGTATTGTAGGCATACCGCACAACCCCACACTCAACCACTGGGGAAACACCTTTCTGTTTACCATACGGAACCGAGGCTATAATTCCCGTCGAAGTTCACGTACCCTCCAGGCGGACAGAATCGCCCCTAGACGAGGAGATGAACGACGAATCATTAAGAGAAGAACTCGACCTCGTCGAGGAAATCCGAACCGGGGCAGCCTTCCGCGAAGCCTCACTAAAACAGAAAATTACCATCAGGCACAACGCCAAGGTGATACGACGAGAGTTCGACGTGGGAAGCCTTGTTCTAAGAAGAAACCACAAAGACTCTCGCGAAGGCAAACTTGCAGCCAACTGGGAAGGACCCTATCGCGTCCGAGCAAAAACGGAAAATGGGGCCTACTACCTAGAACATCTCAACGGGGAAGAACTTGCTCGACCATGAAACGCCGAAAAGCTAAAACAATACTATAGCTAAGGCCCTAATTCTCGGTTCGACCCGTCACGACGACGAACGTCAGCTACCGACCACTATGCATGCCTAGGTACAAGCGTCGCATATCAATAAAGCAGAACCCCGCTCAGTAACGAGCCGAGTAATTGCTCGACGGCGGTCCTCGATCGAGCATCGCCGTCGTCAAAGTACCATGACTGGCAGAACCCCAGCTCGCGATGGGACGTTCGCGCCGCGAACTCAGGCCTCAAACGCGACCTGAGCTCAGCACCCCGCCAAGATATTCCCCGGTCGTTCGACCAGTTCCCCTAACTGCGGAACACGTCTACAACGAGCAACCCTCTAAAACTTCACATGAGTCAAATACTCCCTATCACGGGCAGACATACATTCATAACAAGCATGAGCGCAACACTTAGCAAAAAATAAAAGCAAGTAAAACCACGCAAATAACAGAATCGGCCACCAAGACCGGGCATATAACTTAAACATGATAAGTGGCCACTAGGACCACGGATGTGCTGGGTTACATGAAATAGGGGCAATGCCCCCCCCCCCCAAATAAATTAAATTACAATAATTACTCGGCCCGCAGGTTGGACAAGTTACAACAACAAAAAGGCAAACCCCTCACTCGTCCATATGATCGGCAGGCTCGGGCTGAGGTCCCTGGCTCTCCGCGGGCTGATCCTCGGCATTTCCTTCAAAGAGGCCGTTGGGCATAACGATCCGGCCATCCTCAACATACGCCAGATAGTGGGTACCCTCGACAGAAAAGTCAAGCTCGGGGTTAACCACCCGCAGTTGAGCCACGACATTTTTGAAGGATTCATCCCCGACGGCAATACTGTCATCCTCAGCCATCAGCACACGGGCGACCAACTCGGATCTCGTCTTTAACTCCTTCATATCTTCCGGCTCGTCTTCACCCGGGGCATTGACCGCCCTCAGCTGCTGGACCAGCTCCTCGACAGCTTTCTTCTCCGCCGCCAGCGTGGAGTTATCCTTCTTCAACCTGGCCACCTCCTCCTCAGCCTTCTTCCGAGTATCGTCTGCGCCCTTGACTTCTTCTTTGAGGGACGCCATGGCAGCCTGAGCAGCATTAAGTTCGGACTCAGTTGCAGAGTCCCCTTCAGCATAAACGGCTGCCATCTCCAGCATCCTAACCAAAGCTGATGCATCCTAAGCCACCAACGCCCTCTTGCTCGGGCGATCCATGCTTTCCAAATGAAGAGACTCTGCTCGAGGCACGATCAAAGAGTTTCCCTCGAAGAATCTCCTATCAAGGATGCAAGGAGGAAGCTCGAACTTCCCTTTCTCCGGTACCCGAGTAAGATCCACAGCGTCAGTAACCCTTGGACGCTTGGATCGTCCGGTCAAAGGAATGGGAGATCCCTGGGGAGCCGGAGTAGGAGAAGAAGTACCCGCAGCAGACTGAACCGGAGTGGGAGCACGCGCACCAGCGAACCAAGCCTTCATGGGGACTGCTCCGGCTTTGTTCCTCGCGAGAGCGTTCTTCACAACCCTCTCATGGGCCTGAGGCATCTCACCTGCACAAACGAAAGTCGAACACGTTAATTACGAGGAAAAGAAATAACACGAGCAAATCTAAAATAACTAAAACTACCAAGCAACTTCTCGACTTCCGCAGGAGTCTTGCACTCCAGCAGTGCCTTGGTGTTGATAAACCAGTATTCGACCCTCTGACTACCGTCCTCCTCAAAGATCGGGTCACCCTTGTTCGTCCAGCATTCTGCGAGCAGAAAGGAGTTGACGTACTTCACCAACGCCTCGTACGCCACGACATCCTGCCCGTGTAGCTCGTGCGGTTGGAGAACGTAGTCACTGGGCTCCTTGGTGAAATGGTCGGGTGCCCAATGAATAAGGAACTTGTAAATCCTCTGCCCAATGAACTTCCCCGCCTCGTCGCGCAGGTCGTTCCCGTCCTCATCAACCTCGATCTCCCAGACATATGTACTATCCTGGGCAGCTTCGGACACGGGCTCGACAACGTAGTACCGTGTCTTAAACGTCCGTATCGAATCAGAGAAAGGCTTGAACAACTTACGTGGCTGCTTCAACAAGACCCATCCGTACTTCCTCCCCGACAACTGCCGTTGAAGGTGGAAGACTGTGAAGAACAAGGGAAGAGTAGCCCCAATCTTCAAGAAATCACAGGTCAGCTTAAACGCCCGTATGAAGGCCAACGAGTTCTGGTGCAGCTGCGTGGGGGCCAACTTCAAGTGCACAAACACTGATTGCTGAAAATCAGTGAACGACAATCTCAATCCCAGCTCTTTGAAAGCATATTCATACACTGTGAAGCGGTCCCCGAAATCCGTACAGACCCGCTCATCCTCAGAAGGGAAGTGCACCTTCCACTCCCCCTCCGGTCCAACCTCCGTAAACACATCCCCTAAGTACATTGCAAAGGTGGACACGTGTTCGGCAGGTTCGGCCACCTCCCATTCCTCCACGGGACCCTCCACGGCGTCCTCGTCCGTAACTTCCAACTCCTCTTCCTCCCCGACATCACTGGGGGTGTTCGAGGTCGTCGAACTATCACTACCCGAAGAGATGGTTTCTTCCTCGGACGTATCCAAGATAATCTCTCTATCTGGCCTCGTCGCCATATCGATCACCTGAAAAGCAGAGAAGAAAGTGAATTCGACAACAAATCAAATCCACCCTTCTACCGTTGGTCAAGTGAAAGGGCGCGCAAAGGGCTGAGGACAAAGTCCCCGGCCTAAGCCCTAACATCAAAAGAAAGACTCAAACCTCCCCGCGAGGAGACGCTCGAAACAAATCATCCCCAAGCGAGGAGCTTCCCCGCACTCATACCCAGTTTTTGTTCGAAGCTTCGCCAGAAATCGCAAAACTTCACCGAAATCTTGGAGTGTCCTACCGGAAAACTCGTCACCCACTCAGAAGATGAACGATCACGGCGGTTACACATGCATCGCCGTCGCAACGACGCCGCGAACCGTCCTCCCCACCAAAACATATTAACGTGTCCGGCGACATGTTAGAGGTGAAAAAATGGCACAACCACCGTCCACCACCAACAATCACCGGGAATCAACCTATTTCGTCCTCTAAACCTAGCCCTAACCACATGCAATCTACCATTAACCACCAAAAGGAGTAGAACAAGCACAGGATCAGAAACTTACTTGATTTAAGAAGACGAAAGCGGCTGCTCGAAGCTTGGAGCGGTGTTCGGAGTAAGCAGACGGCGGTGACGGGCAAGAATGTTGGAGAAGACGAAGAGAAATCAGAGTGAAAAAGTCCAAAATGAGACGGATTTCCCCCTTTTATATAGAGGGGCACGTGCAGTGGACGCGCTCGTAGGTCATGATGGCTATCAACTAGCCATCATCGCCAAGTAACTGCTACACGGAGCTCTAGGCACACGTGGCCCCCCAACGTTTCCAATTCTGACTAACCATTAGTCTCCCCGGACACCGGGCAACACGGTCACGGTCATGGATGCCACGGACGCCAGGGGTCACGAACACCACCCGTCACGGGCGCCCCGATGCGGCCTTCCTCGTCACCAAACGACGACTTCACACTAGCTCCCCGGAGCAACGAGCTGTCCTTAAGTCATCACTCTCATGCTCGGGAGCAACGACTTGAGGGGCTCCTGTTCTGGACTGGACCAATGGCTAGACATGGCCCAATCCGCTTCTGATCCAGAACGACCCAAATAGCCTAAGTCCAATCCACAAAGGGGCAAAAATTACCTTTCTGCCCCTCCAACCGGGCAGGAACTGCATCGCTCCTCCCCGGAAATGATGCCCGTTACGCACGGCTTCCTCGCTCCCCGAACAGCTGGGGGAAGGTGCCCGAAACTGTGCTTATGCCCGACATAACGGCTAGTTTTGGGCACCATGCCCGACATAACAGCTAGTTTTAGGCAGTTACCTATTCTTCGGGAAAACGGTTATTTCGCCCCGAAAATAGGACCGTTGGCCACGCGTTGGGGCTCTATATAAACCCTCTCGCTTGAGAGGGTCAGGTATCCAATATTCACCCTACAAACTAATCCTTTGTACTTGCCCCTTTTCTCTGACCATTTCTTACTTGAGCGTCGGAGTGCCTTGCAGGTACACCCCCTCCTCTTCCTCAGCATCCAGACGCACTTGGTGGTCCACTTCTACAGGATCTGATCCAACCTTCACGATCAATATATATATATATATATATATATATATATATATATATATATATATATATATATATATATATATTAATCATGTAAAGTTTTTTCTACATATAAAACAAATCAAATCACACACATATAAATATTTTAAACTTTAACTTTTAAAAGGTGATATTTAATTTGATTTGATAAAATATATATCAATTAATATCATTTAATAAATAAATAAATGATTTATTTTAAAAAATTATTTAATATAAATGTAAAAATATAGAAATTATTTTTTGTTCGCATCAATATTTTGTTAATAAATGAAAGTCTGAACAAACTGAAGAAGCTGATATCAAATATCAAATAAATGAGGTGATAGAATTATTGTAGATGATCATAGTCTGAAAGGGGAAAGAACTTGAAACATCGCAAAGGGGAAAATCAACGCAAAATAGCATTGAAATTATAAAATATCATCAATGAATTTGGGGTAAATAAACAATTATCTAATAATTCAAAGATTAATAATGATATAACAAAATTGACACATAAGCATTTTTAAGGTTGACAAGTCAGTTGGGTTAGATCACCCAACTTTTTTAAGAATTAAAAAAAAAAACAGGAAAGCTAAAAATTGGGGAAAGGTTATGCTGCACTATTTAGAGCTTAGAATGGTAATAGGAAAAAAAAACTAATTGAAAAGGAAAACTGAGATATTCATTATAAATGAAAGAACAGTTGGTAATGATATTGAATTCCAATGGTGTACTGTTTTTGTTTTCTTGTGAAATTAAAAAGGTTAAAAAAATAGTAAATATGTTTTTGTTTTTTAGCTAAAGATTCGTATTAAAAACAAATAGATTTTTTATTTGAACTTTTAAATTTCAAAAGGGAAATAATTGTGATGTTAAATACAAATAAACTTAAAACTAAATCACCTATTTTTTTTAATAATGCTAAATAATTGGAATAAAGATATTTACAACCAAATGTGCAGATAACAAACAAGATCAAAAGATAGCAAAAGTTTTATAAAAGATATGATTGAATAAATATCACATGTAGCCCATATTATAAAAAAAAAACATAATAATTAAGAAAGATGAAGTTGGTTAAATAATCAATATATATTAATTATCACAATTCAATCTTTATACCAAACTCAAATTGATTTTGATTAATGGAATGATCAATCTATCAACAAACTTTTATACATTCATAATTGCTAAAAATAACATCCAAATGTCTTAATTATTATCGGGCCTAAACTTACTCAACAAATAGCTATGAACAAATTTAAACCTAACGATATGCAATTTTTAAGAAAGCGGAAATTTTTTTAAAGAAAGCAGAAAAAATCTAAAACATCCAACTAAAATTTAAGAGATTAAAAAATAGAAAATGCACAAAGGTTTATACTAAGGTGACAAAACAAACTATGTCCATTAAGTTTCCATATTTATCCCGACATTTTGTTTTAAGTTGAGTCAAGATTTCGAACGTCAGGCATCTATTTAAATAATTTCACTTCTTTTTTTACTGACTTTTGCATAAAGGACATATCCATTTGCTACTCAAGTTAAAGGTAAATAATGTAATCAAATAAATTTAATTGGTGAACACTCTCTAATCCTTGGATTTAGTTGGGTACAGGTATCCACATCCAATAAAATAATTATAATCAATATCATATTATTTTTTATATATTTATTATTTATAAATTAATTAATATTTTAAATTAATTTGCACTAAAAGTACCGGTACACAACTATTTATCATGAATACTTAAAAATTTGTCAATTTAATTTAGGGCCCGTTTGTTTTGGCTTTTTTAAAAATGATTTTTATAGTGTAACATAAATTTGTGAAAAAAAAATTTACAATGAATTTTTTCATAAAAATTTCAAATGAAAATTTGGTTTGAATAGCTATTCTTAAAATGTCATTTTAAGTATTTTATCAATTTATCGAAAATTTTTTTGGATATCAATATTTCAAAAAATCACTTAATTTTGAAGTTATTTCAAATAACTTTTCATAAAAATCATTTTTGAAATATAACTTTTAAAAAAGTTTGTGATTTTGACTATGTTTTGATCTTTAATAATGTATATTTATGTTATAGAATATCAAAATTAATATTTTAATTTATAAAAAATAAATTAAAAAAAACTTGTAATATTTTGAAAAGCGTTTTTGTAAATTCCATAAACAAAAATACAAAGAAAAAATCTATTTTTTTAAAGCTAAAACAAACTTACTGTTAAGTTATAACCTCATTGATAAGAAACCATCTATAACCTCATTGATAAGAAACCTCCTAAAGAAAAATACATGGGTTGGTAAAAAGGAAGAACCTACACAGGCTTAAGACTTACTCCCTCCATTCCTATTTATAAATAGATTTTAACATTTTAGATTCATTAAATTATTAATACATCTAACCTATATATAATCCAAATACGTTATTTATTGAATGAATTTAAGAAGTCAAAATTTGCTTATAAAAGAGAATGGAGGGAGTAACTTATTATGTGTGACACTCCGTAAAGTAAATTTCTCAATAAAAATTTTGAAATTTTGAAATTAATTAAATAAAATGACAAGTGTCGGTGCAGGTATCTGATCCTGAACACAGACACAGTTTTTCAGAGTGTATAGCATGTGAATTATTTCTGTATGCATAATAACAGTTTCTTGCATTAAGATATGAACAAAAATCATGGTAATGTAAAAGAAGAGCAAAATCAGGGAAAAGGGCAGTAGATAAAGTCACAAGAGATAGATAAACATTTTACTTGATTATTTCAGAAAACATTATCTTTCATTTTCTTATGATCTAGCACCTTGTACTCATACTACATGTTTGAGTTATATTAAAAGCATTAGCTTCTCTATTGAATCCAACATTTTCATCTACATGATCATATAGTTTTCTGCATCCCGGACACCGCCCGTCTGCCTCGACGATCTTTTTGTGACAAAACAGGCATAGATGAAATCCACATGAACAAGGAAGAAATTTGGCGTCTGTCACGTCTAATTCCTCGTAACATATAGGACATTGACAAGGTTGAGAAATTATTGTTCGCCATGACCAAGGCACAATTTTGTGGCCACCATGCCAATTTGTATTCAACAGAGAACTATGCGGCTTTGTGAGGTTGGGCAAACACCTCGGACGAAGAGTGTCATCGGGTTTCCATGCTCGACAACTTATATGTGATTCGGAAACTGTTGACCGGAACTCTTTTATTGAGTGATTGTTAGCGGCTTCCGAATTACTAACATAAGACTTCTTCATTTCGTCTTCTGAAGGAGTCTCTAAAACCGTGGAATGCTTGTTATCGTTTGCGTATAAAGCGTCCGCAACGGTCTCCCAATCGTCAAGGCAACCATCTTCCTCACTGAGATTTCCCGAGGAAAACGTACTTGTGCTGCTCCTGCTGCTACCCGTAAAACCATTCCTTGACACATCGCGATTATAAGTACTTTGAATAGAGCTTTGTATTGTGGATTTACTATCCTCTCCTCCTTTCCTCCTGTTTTCCTTGTATGGTGATTGATTCTCCTCGCTCGCAATGTGCTTAGACGATGGACAACTATCAGCCCTTCCATTTGAGTCAACATTACATCCCTTTTTGACTGAAACACGCAGAATATTCAACAATGAACATTAATAATGAAGAACTTAGCAACTTTCTAAAGATTTTTAAGAAACTCATAAATAATGTTTTAGCCATGTTTGAGTTAATCTACGATAACCAGAAAAATTGGAATCAATGATAAAAACACAGTCACATGAACATCATGCTTGAAACATGAAGTTGAGAATTCCTGTCCCTGCCAAGGTTTGAATATCATCGAAGTTTGAAGGTTAAACTTTGAAAGTTCACGTGTAGAAGGTTTCACACGTGTTGATTTATACTCTTTGAAGCACAGACACAGATGCTAGGCACGACGGTGATAATAATTTGAGATAACACGTGTGATTGAACGTATCTACATGTGTTGGTATCATACACCAAGCACGACGGTGATAATAAGTTGAGATAAAGGATGTGATTGTACGTAATAACATGTGTCGGTATCAGACCAAGTTGAGATAAAGCATGTGGTTGAATGTAATTACATGTGTCGGTATCAGACACCAGACACACCTTCACGGTTATCTGAATATTTTGATATTATGATTCTTTAAATAACTTTCAGAAACATTAATAGAAACCTTAAAATATGACTTGTTAAGAAAAAACCTCAAACAGGGTCTTTAAATTCTCTATACCCTTATAAACATTATAGAATTAAGACATTCAACATTCCTAAAAACTTATCATCTGTTGATTGAACAAAGAAAAACATAATAAATAAGTCAAAATTTCCATGTGAAAATGAAGATCATAAAGCTACCTTTCGAAAGCCATTGTTCGCGCCTAACATCAAGCTTGATTTGCTTCAATTTTGCTGAGCCATTAGTCTGAAAATTCACAATGCCATAAACCATTACATCAGAAATTGCAATAACAAATGAAACCATGAGAAAAATGAAGATTTTCCAACAACAAAAAAGTGGATAAAGAAATAGAGAAAAAGATACCCTTTAAACCCAACAAAACAAAAAGCAAAAAAAAATAGAAAATGGGTTTGACAAAAATCAAATTTTTACAGCTCAAGGGTTTGAAAAATGCAAGAAAACAAAAATGGGTTAATTGAATTGTTAATGAAACTGAAAAAGGGAAAAGAGAAAACAGGAGAAAGGTTTACCCTCTTCTTCTTGGAGGAGAAAGGAGGTTCAGAAATGAAAGCAGGAGCCATTGAAAACGAGAGAGAATGTGATGAAGAAAGGAGGATAGAGAGGGAGTGGATGTTACAAATTGTTGCGTTTGATTTTCTCTTCTAATTTTTTCTGTTTTCAACCGTCACAACATTGATTTCTTTCTACGTGGCTATGCAGTTACCATAATGTTTTTGTCTTCATGATATTTATAAGGTAAAACTATATATAATACTTTTATTTAAAATTTTAAATAGCTCTTTTAGTTTATTTTTTGTCTAAAGTTTTTTTTAATGAAAAGATATTTATTAAAAAAGGATTTTTTTTCTATCCACACTTTATCTCATTTACAATGAGAAATTCTTTTTTGAAAATCTGTGAAAAGAAATTCAAAAATATCATTCAAATTATAAAATATATAATGTGTTTTTCAAACTTTGAGATTTAAGAATAAAAAACATGCATATAACCTATGGAATAATTATCACTTCTTTTCATATTCTTCCAAAAAGGTATTTTTGATCCCTACTTTAGTCTCTCGGTGTGGGCTTTGTTGGTATCTATTCTGAACTGGGTCGGAGTCTGCCCTTCTGACGGGCAGGCCCAACCCACACGACCTGGGACGGTCCAACAAGGCTTTTATGCAATACCTGCGTCGAGCACATTTTAGCCTTCAGTAGTGTCGGCCACATGCAGTAGATACCGTCGAACAGAGACGTCAAGCCTCGCAGGGCTCGACGCCTCTCCCCGACACACAAGGGTTCCTCCCCGCGAGGACATGTTCTCTTGTAACCTCCCACCTTCGAAGGATTTGGTCTGCCCACCTTCCGGAGATCTCAGGACCGTTACCCCAGGGCGAAGACCACGCGCTGATCTTCACTACGCCACGTAAGCCCTGGCAGTTACTTGGATTGGGCCCTACAATCCAGCCCAGTGCAAGTAACCGTTGGCCCCGCGTTGGGGGCTCTTTATAAATATCCTCTCTCTTGAGAGGGTCAGGTTACTTCATATTTTAAACTCACCTACTTTCTGTACTTGTTTTTCTCTGACCTTACCTGACTTGAGCGTCGGAGTACCTTGCAGGTACACCCCCTGCCGTATCATCCTCACAGGAGCTGAAGACCATACGACGTTGCTGACCACTATCAAACTGTCTGATCCAGGTACGATCAGTGACGCCGTCTGTGGGAAATACTGCTTCCCCGTTTTTCCTTCATCGTTAAACCAAAGCAATCTCTCCGTTCATAACTACCATGGCCAACACTAGCACCCAACATGGGAACAACGCTCTGGACGCCGCCTTTACGCAGCTCGACAACGGAAACCACCGTGAGGACACCGCTGCCGCCCACATCGAAGAAGGCGACGTAAGGGACAGACAGACTGCCTCCCATTTTTCTGAAGACGTGGCGTATGACGCCGCCGAACATGACATCCCGCCAGTCGTCTACCAGCCAGTCGCTCCACCACCAAACGCTGACCTGGGCACGTGGCCCTTTTCGCATTGGTCAATTAGACCAACCAATTGATTTCCCAGCAGAATATCAGGATCGAAGCGCTCGAGAGAGGGCGGCCACGACGCTCTTCCCCGCGAAGGCATCGTCACCCACCGTCTCCCGACCGTTCCCCTTCCCCGCGAAGAAATCGTCTGGCCAGCTCTCGCAGCCCCTCCCTGCAATGCGAGGGCCACCGGCCGCGACTGGGAAGACCCCAGCAAGCAGTCGTCCAGAAGCGCCCTCGCTCCCCTCCGCAGGGCGAGTATCGACGTTCCCCGACCAAGAAGAGGAGCACAGCTGAAGGCGAAAGGCTGAAAACTTGCCCCAGAAGCTCTCCTTGGCGGCATGGACCCGGTCGGGGCCACCACTCCCCATCTAGATCGCCGGCCAGAAGCGATGAAGACGACCAAAGAAATCCTCTGTCCAGAGAAATTATGGACACGCCCATCCCTGCGGGCATGGAGAAGCCCCCACAACTGGGGACCTACGATGGCACGACCGATCCTGACGATCATATCGAGAACTTCGATGCCTGCTCGACTATAAAAACGTCAGGGGAGCTATCAAGTGTAGGCTCTTCCCGACTACCCTCCAGAAAAGAGCCATGACTTGGTACAAGAGGCTTGCTCCGAAATCCATCACGTCCTGGAGACAACTGAAAACGCAGTTCTCCAGGAATCTCACTTTCTCTCGTCGACATCTGAAGACGGTGGCCTCCCTGGAGGCTATCTTCCAAGGACGGAATGAATCCCTCAGAGACTACATCGAGAGATTCAACAAAAAAGTCGTCGAGGTCCACGCAACCGACGACATGAAGAAGTTCCTGATCACTCGGGGACTACACAGTGGTACCGACTTCGCTAAGGCTGTGGGCATCCATAAGCCTCGTAACTTGGAAGACCTGCTCTTCTGAGCTCAATCGTACATTGAGTTCGAGGAGACGCAGGCCACTCAAATAGCCCTCGACTCGCGACGACGAGATGGCCTCCGCGGCTAGAGAGATGAAGACTCTTCTCCCCCCTCCCCCGGCGTGGGGGAGAAAGGAGGAAGGAAGGGTGCCCCTAGGACTCTCGCGAACAGAGAGTTCCTCCAGGCCGGTTCACAGAATACACGCCGCTCAATGATCCCCGTGCACGAATTCTCTCTGAGTGTGCCAACTCGGAATTTTAGAAAGGGGGCGTCCGCTTTCCCAAGCCAACACCCTCCAAATCAAACATGGACAAGTCCAAGTACCGCAGGTTCCACCGTAGCCACGGACATGTCACAGAGGATTGCATCCATCTCAAAGATGTAATTGAGATCCTCATCAAGGAAGGGCACCTAAAGAAGTATGCCCAGAAGAACGACGCCCCTCGTCTCGGTGCCCGGGAAGCCCAAAGCGTCGAGGAGACGACACCTCCTCCCGACGAGAGTCGGCTGCAGGTCGCCCTGAGCGTCACTCGACCTGAAGACTTCTTTGTCCCCGAAGGAATCAGGGGTCAAGAGGCAGTTCGCAGCATGTGGGCAAACTTCTCCCACGAAGACCCTGTCGTTGCCCACGGCACGTGGGAAGGTTTCCCCATGACGATGCTCATATCCGGAGGTGGTTAGGAGAAGGTGTTAGTAGGGTCGATCAAGCGGAAGTTTGACGAACTGGAGTCCGCAACATCGGCGGAGACCACCACTCTCGAGAAGGTGCAAGGGAGATCAAACCCCATCCCCTTCTACCTTGAAGAGCTCCTAGGAGGAGCGCCCAACGCCACTATCCCCCTCTTGGTCAGGGCACAGATGGCGAATTTTGACTTTCGCAGAATCCTGGTCGACCAGGGAAGTTCGGTTGACATCATGTACGCTCACCTGTTCGGGACTCTCCAGCTCGATGAGAGACATCTGACCCCTTACGTGGGTTCAGATCTGCAGGGGTTCAACGGCACCACCACCAGACCATGGGGTTACGTCGAACTGATGGTCACATTCGGGGACGAAGACACTGCCCGACAAGTTAAGACCTGCTTCCTGGTGGTCGAATGTCTGTCCCTCTACAACTGCATCCTCGGGAGGACCACCCTAGCCGAACTTACGGCAGTGCCATCAACGGTCTATCTCAAGATGAAGAACTACACGACCAGGGGCCGGGTCGTTACGATGCACGGGGATATAGACACGGCCAGGGGATGCTTCGATGTTGCAATCAAATGCATGAGTTCCATCAGCACCAAGCCCAAGACCGGAGCGAAGTCATCCCCGGACGCTATGCAAAAGCCACTCTCGCGCCTCAACGCGGTCGACCTCGACAGTAGGTTCCTTGGAGAGCATGAAGAAAGTAGAGCAGCTGACCTCGATCTCCAGGCAGAAAACAACGGGCAGCCCCTCAACCCAGTGCTCCCCGTCCCAGACGGAGACTTCGAGATCGTCGCCCTCGGAGACGACCCAGACCGAAGCGTGAAGATTGGCACTGGACTCCCCAACCTGGCGAAGAAGCAGCTGAAGGCATGTCTCTGAGAGAACGCTGACCTGTTTGCATGGAGCGCCTCCGAGATGCCCGACCTTGACCCCGAGGTGGCCTGCCATCAGCTCACTGTGGATCCGGCTGCTAGGGCCATAGTTCAACGTAGGCGTAGGCAGTCTCCCAAAAAAGCGGAGGTTGCTAAAAAAGCTGTAAAAGACCTCCTAGAGGCGAATTTTATTTCAGAGGCCAGGTACACAACCTGGCTGTCCAACGTTGTACTTGTCAAAAAGAATAATTGTTAGTTCTTGTGATTGGCTGAAATTTTGGTAAAACCTAGGTTAATGTCATGGTTGATGTTGCAACATGAGCTTCTAACATTATTGGTATGATTGGTTAACATTCTGGTGTTGTGGAAGTAGTTAAAGTGTTGAAGAGTTAAAGTGCTGAAGAGTGATGTCACATGCGATGTCTTAACATCACTATACCAGAACATTAAAACATCAGGTTGTGATGTTTTTAGGGCTGCGCGCATTATGTTGATTCAAGGAGATCTGTTAGCTAGATTGGATGCGGATTTCTTGGTGCAATCATTAATGAAGAAGATTAGTTTGTTGCTAATTTAATGCAAAAAGATATGGAGAACAATCAGAGTTAATTATGAAGATTTAATTGAAGATCTATTGAGGAAAGAATTTGTTGCAGATTTGGTGCAGAAGATTTGAAGGCCCAAATCCAGTTGGGAAAAAGTTATAAATAGAACGCTTGTAATCTAGAATAGGCACGGGTCCAAGATGTAGATCATTAGGGCTTAGTCTAAGTGAACCACTCGGGTTGTGAGATGGTCACTGTGTTCAAACTCAGAAACCTGTAGGTAATGAGTTTTGTATTGTTCTTGGAGGAAGCTTTGAAGCAACTCCAAGATGTGTCATATGAGTGTGTCCTCTATGTGATTGAAGAACTGTTGGAAATCAAGCTGTTGATGCAGTGGCGGAGAAGTTGACTGCTAGACATCATTGCGATGATTGGGAGTGATATGGAGTCTCTTATCTAGGGAGGACTTAGATAGAAGGGTCATTGGGTAGTGATTAAATTAGGTAGATTGTCAGCTGGTTTGTTGAGTCTGTAATTTGATACTGCTAATAGTGGACTTCCTTCCTGGCTTGGTATGCCCCCAGATGTAGGTTGTTGAACCGAACTGGGTGAACAATCCTTGTGTGTGGTTTATTCGTTTCTGTTTCTATTATTGACTTATTCATACAACAGATATTGATGTTGTGACATTGCACTTGACATCACATGTCTGTACCAGAATTTCAATTGGTATTAGAGCGGGCATCTTGTCTGTTTCTGGATGAGATCTTGGGAAGATACTTTCTGGTTCATGAGCAAGGAAGAGAGTTGGTTGGATGATCCCTTGGAGTGAAGGTTGGACTATTCATGATAAAGTATTGATGGCACGTGGTTTATGCTGATAGTGTGCAAGGATTTTTGAGTAGTGCCTGAAGGTTGTTGAGGAGTTGTTATGGGTTCCACTGCATGATATCTGTTGTAACCCTGGTTGGTTCTTGCAGATTCTAGGAAGATATTCTCTTGGAAAGACATTAGGGTTTGGTCTCCTCAGCAGGATGTCCTATGATGTTGTAGTTTATGCAAGACAGCTTCAACCGGTTGGTTAGAGAGGCCAACGTTACTTGAGGATTATCTCATATCCTTGTTTGGGAGAGAAGTGTTCATAAGGTGAATGGATCTTCTAAAGACTGTTTGACATGGACGGATCAGAAGAAGAATATATTCCAAGTCACACATTGAAGACCAATCTGTATAGTGATTCCTTCTTTATCATCTTTCTTGATGGTGAAAGAAGAGGGTCGAGCCAAAGCAAAAGAGTACCACTGTCAAATCTTTCATGCGGGAGTGAAGATCTTGATAAGTCATCTCTTAAGCTTAGTTGTGGTGACCTAAGGAGGAGGAAGTTTCATCAAGAAAGAAGCTGAGCTTAATATGTCAATGTCTCGACATCGCGCTACACATCAGCAGTTTATGCATTTCAGCTGGATCTAGTTGAAGAAAAGGTAGTAATATTGATAGCAGAAGAGAAGGAGATGATCCTTGTTTGAGCTAAACTGTCTGAGGACAATATTATAGGGAAAATGCATCCAAGAGTCTGTGTGCAGTAGCAGTGTAAATCAGCCTGTGGTCAATTGGTGTCTGCATTAGTTGTATGGAATGAACTCTTCCAATTTTGTGTCTTGAAGGATTGGAAGTAGCAGATTGTATATGGTATGGCTTTAGTTGCAGAAGGATGCACTTATCACTCTTAAGTTAGAAGCTTCTGGAAGAGTGTGTTATGCAAGTTACTGCAGTGTTGTTGGAAGTTGATAAGATGAAGATGGAAGACTATGAAGACATCATAATCTTGATGGTTACAACTTGGATCAGTTTATTTCTGATCTAAGTGGTTTGGAGCATGGTGTTTGCTCTGGTTGTGAAGGTCGAGGATAAGTGGCAGTTATCTCTGGCTTTCTACTGACGGCTCTACTAAGGGAAGTGACTCTCTTTAGTATTGCTATTAGGTAGTCTTGGACTACTTATTTTCTGAAGATTCAGATGTGGTAGGTTTGAAGTCTTTGGAGTTTCTAAGCATGATAGAGGTTGTCTACTCAAACTTGATTATTGAATCAAGTCTATGAGAGCATGGAAATCTGTTTCTGCAAAGGGAGGAGGTTCTTCTGAGTGGCAGAAGGTAGAGCTGAATTCAACAGGTGGATGAGAGATGTTCTAACTTGTGTTGAGGTATTATCTGGTTGGATATCCTTGGTGAAGGATGTTTATGCTCTGGTTCAGAAGCTTGGTGCCTACATTATGCATAAGGATCGTCTACATAGTCATACGGGAGAATGATGAAGTAGAAGGTCTTCCTGGGATGGAGAATGTAGTGAAGACTGAAGTAGATCAGGGTCTTGCTAAAGGCAGAAGAAAAGCCTGTGAATGGGACATGGACCTATTGTCAAGTCATGCTAGATCAGCCTGGCAAGATGTGGAGTTTTGGAGCATGTGAAGATAGCAAACCAAGAGGGAATTATATCTGATGTTGGGACAACACTCCGAAGGTGTTGAGTTTTCAGCCAAGAAAGTTAGTTGTGCTCATGGTGGAGTATCAGGTCAAGCCACTTACCTAATCTGAAGTGATCAGCGGCGTGAATTTATAAAAGAGGGGTCAGCTAGTGCCACAAGTGTGTATAAAAGTATGTCAGACCAAATGTCATGCCTTGTGTGAGAAGATAATCTTATTCTGTCTAATAGTGAATACTTTGACGGGAGACTTAGTATTTGTCTATTAGTGATGTTGTGCATAAGGGTAAATACTTTGACGGGAGACAGAGTATTTGTCTAGAGAATTATGCAAATCTGTGTCTGAATTTTTTTGTGTGGCCATGATGGAGTAGCTTGATATTTGAAGATGACAACCTGAGGTAGCCTTATCAGCTGACTGTATCAGAAGTGTGTGAATGAAGGAGTGAGCAAAGACCTTGTTGGGAGCTTGGCAGTTGTTTGATGTGTGGATGGAATTCTGAATTGTGTGAGAGCTTATTCCTCTCTGTTGTGATTAGGTGGTTGTGATGCAGAAGATGTGAGCTGGTATCTAATGCTGATGTCCTACATGATGTTACAACATCTTTGTCTGGTGTGAAGGTCTGGGACTATGCGTATGAAGTTGGAAGAAACAGAATTAGTGTCTGAAGTGGTATGATCTGATCAGAATGGCTGGAGATAAGGAGGGTTCTTCTAATACAAGTAAAAGGTGGTGGCAGCCCTTATCTTGTGTTGCAAGTGATCTAAAGACATTTGTTATGGAATATGTGAGAAATTCCAAATCAAGTGGGCGTTTATGTTGGACTTGGCAGACCATGTATCTGAAATAAACATGATGAGATTATGCTCAACAAATACAAGAAGTGGTTGTTCTTAATGTTGAGAATGTGGCAATTTCATTGTGCTTTTATCTGGTGTCAAGTATTCATCTTCATAAGGAGCATTGGGTGTTTATGTCAGGGGGAGTTAAGGCTGTTGTCTATGGTCTATTACTGCAAGGGTGCATATTGTTGTGAAGATTGCGCAGAGTGGTGTCAGTCAACATGATGGGACATGTACTACTGAGTATGGTTGGGTGTTCCTAAGGCTGGTATGCTGGTGCTTATGAGGAGGCTGAAGAGCAAAATTGTTGTATCTGGGAAAAGTTATTTTTCTGGAGGAATCTAGGAGGGATTGTGAGTTGTGCTGATCAATAGATGTCGTGCTTGTGTTTTGGAATCCTTCGAAGTGTCTTGGGTGGATAATATTGTGAGCCAGCAGACAATGTCTGATGCGATGTCAGAACATGGTATAGGACATGTTTGTCTTGAGCCAGACAAGGAATTATTCTGAACGGTGGTGTAGGGATAAGGTGGAACAAGTGTCTTCGACTATGCATGGAACTGTTTTGGCACAATTTATGGTAAAGATCAGTTAGGAAACAATAAAAGCTTTGGACGATAGGCATTGAAGTTGGAAGGAGTTTTTAGTACCTAAAATAGCGTTTCTGTGACCAAGAACCTTGACATATTCAAAGCTCGTTAATTCCTAAGTAACAGATCAGCTATTTATAGGGGTTATTCGGTTCTCCTTCAACCAGTGAGTGTTCTTGTTTCATAAGTCTTATGGCGTTTATTCGTTTTTGGGTGAGCACTACTTGGGTCTGGTTCTGTGAGGGTTTTCTTTGCAAATTTGTGGCTAAAAAGGGGGAGAAAGGAAAGGGTTTTGCTAAATGGTTTGCGCAGATGCTTTGCCTGGAGTCTGCAGTTCCAGATGTGGTTCAGAGATGTCAAAGAGGATGTCCTAACCTTAAGTTGGTGTTGAGTCTTTGTGACTTGTGTCCTGAGTTATGAACACAGTTGTGACTTGTGTTCTGAGTTACCTGGGTTGGCAGAATGACACTTCTTAAGTTTCATCTTATGCCACAGATTAAACCCAGTGTCTGATCAATGAAGGTGTGTAGAATTATCTTATGTCACCATTGGTCTTTTATGTATAGAAAAACATTTCTTTTCTGGAGGAGTCTTCTACATTTGTTCTGGGTCTGTCCTGGAAGGAAAAAGAAATGTGTTGTGTTGAGGGGGAGTGTCAGATATCTTCTTCCTCATGTGCTCCAAATGACTTCAGGACTGTCTACTACTTAGGTCCTGATGTGCTGCCTGGAGTTGTTGTTATATGATGATGTTATGTCTAACATGATGTCCTAACATCATTCAAAATTAGCCAAGAAGATGATTATCCATGATTGCTGTACACAGTAGCTACTGATGGTTACTGTTAGGATCAGATGACTTCTAACAGTAGTATAGGGTTGTAATAGCTGATGTAATTAGAGCTGTAATGTTTATATATTTGTTTTAGCCAAAATTAGCCAAAGGGGGAGATTGTTAGTTCTTGTGATTGGCTGAAATTTTGGTAAAACCTAGGTTAATGTCATGGTTGATGTTGCAACATGAGCTTCTAACATTATTGGTATGATTGGTTAACATTCTGGTGTTGTGAAAGTAGTTAAAGTGTTGAAGAGTTAAAGTGCTGAAGAGTGATGTCACATGCGATGTCTTGACATCACTATACCAGAACATTAAAACATCGGGTTGCGATGTTTTTAGGGCTGCGTGCATTATGTTGATTCAAGGAGATCTGTTAGCTAGATTGGATGTGAATTTCTTGGTGCAATCATTAATGAAGAAGATTAGTTTGTTGCTAATTTAATGCAAAAAGATATGGAGAACAATCAGAGTTAATTATGAAGATTTAATTGAAGATCTATTGAGGAAAGAATCTGTTGCATATTTGGTGCAGAAGATTTGAAGGCCCAAATCCAGTTGGGAAAAAGTTATAAATAGAACGCTTGTAATCTAGAATAGGCACAGGTCCAAGATGTAGATCATTAGGGCTTAGTCTAAGTGAACCACTCAGGTTGTGAGATGGTCACTGTGTTCAAACTCAGAAACCTGTAGGTAATGAGTTTTATATTATTCTTGGAGGAAGCTTTGAACCAACTCCAAGATGTGTCATATGAGTGTGTCCTCTATGTGATTGAAGAACTGTTAGAAATCAAGTTGTTGATGCAGTGGCGGAGAAGTTGACTGCTAGACATCATTGCGATGATTGAGAGTGAGATGGAGTCTCTTATCTAGGGAGGACTTAGATAGAAGGGTCATTGGGTAGTGATTAAATTAGGTAGATTGTCAACTGGTTTGTTGAGTCTGTAATTTGATACTGCTAATAGTGGACTTCCTTCCTGGCTTGGTATGCCCCCAGATGTAGGTTGTTCAAACGAACTGGGTGAACAATCCTTGTGTGTGGTTTATGCGTTTCTGTTTCTATTATTGACTTGTTCATGCAATTGATATTAATGTTGTAACATTGCACTTGACATCACATGTCTGTACCAGAATTTCAATAATGGAAAATAGAGGATGTGTGTTGACTATACCGATCTTAATCGGGGTTTCCCGAAAGAATCTTATCTTTTGCCTAACATCGACCAGCTGGTCGACAATTCTGCAGGTTACAAGCTATTGTCCTTCATGTACGCCTACTCTGGGTACGACCAAATCCCCATGGATAAGGCCGACAAGCAGCATACAACCTTCATGACCGAGTCGGGAAATTACTACTACAACGTAATGCCCTTCGGCCTGAAGAACGCCGGCGCGACCTACCACCGGATGATGAACAAAGTCTTCCGGGGAGAGATCGGTGACATGCTCGAGGTCTATATAGATAACATGATCGTCAAATCCGTAGAAGAAGTTGACCACGCCGCACATCTCAAGAATGTATTTGACACGGCGAGGAGATGTCGCATGCCCCAAGCTCAATAAGGCAACTCCTCGGTCGACCAGACATGGCAGGAAGAATGCTCAGATGGTCGCTCGAACTCGCAGAGTTCGACATCCTGTACGAGGGAAGGAAAGCCCTGAAGGCTCAGGTACTGGCCAAATTTGTGGCGGAAATGACCGTCTTGGAACCTTCGACCAATGGATCCCAAAATTGGACAATCTACGTCGACGGGGCATCCAGCACGAAAAGGAGTGGGGCGGGCATTATCCTCGAGAACGAGGAAGGCATCCTGATCGAGGTATCCCTCGAGTTATCCTTCCCGACATCGAACAACCAGACAGAGTATGAGGCTTTCCTCGTCGGGCTAGGACTGGCCGAGGACCTTGGCGCCAAAGAGGTCAAAATCTTCACCGACTCCCAGCTCGTAGCCTCGCAAGTCCGAGGAGAGTACCAAGCCAAGAATGACAGCCTCATCGAATACTTGACCTTGGTGAAAGAAAAGGTGAAAAACTTCACCTCGGCAGAAGTAAGCCACATCCCACGCGAGCACAATACCCGAGCAGATGTCTTGTCCAAATTGGCGAGCACAAAGAAGAAAGGCGGAAACAAATCCGTCATACAAGAAGTGCTTTCCTGCCCGAGCATCGACAAACCCATTCCGGCGACGGACGTGAACGCCATTGGGGACAGCAATTGCTGGATGACCCCAGTATACGAATACCTCACGACGGGCAAACTGCCCGAAGATCCCACGGAAGCGGGGATGGTTAAGCGGCGAGCATGCTCGTACACAATAGTCGAGGGTAAACTATATCGCCGCGGGTTTTCTATCCCCCTCCTCAGGTGCGTCGAGGAGACCAGGGTCCCCGGTATACTCCAAGAAATCCACAAGGGAATCAATGCACAACACCTCAGCGGGTGATCCTTAGCCCGTAAGGCTCTCTAAGCGGGGTATTACTGGGCCACCATGTAACAGGACACCAAGGAGCACGTCAAGAAATGCGGCACGGGGACATGCACCTTTCCCCTCCAAACGAGCTCAAAACATTGTCGTCCCCATGGCCGTTTGCGTGGTGGGGGAATGGATATCCTCGGGCCCTTTGTCGTGGGGTAATACCAAAACAAGTACCTCATCGTCGGCGTGGATTATTTCATGAAATGGATCGAGGCGGAAGCCTTGGCCAAAATCATGGCCTTCAACATACTCAATTTCTACAAGAGGAACATCCTCGCCCGATTCGGCGTGCCCCAAGCGATCGTCACCGACAACGGGACTCAGTTCACCGACAGGAACTTCCAGGACTTCGTCACCAAACTGGGCACGAAGAATCACTTCACGTCGGTCGAGCACCCTCAAACAAACGGGCAGGCCGAAGCAGCAAACTGAGTGATCCTTCGAGGGTTGAAATGCCGATTAGGTGATGCCAAGCAATGACGGGTCGAGGAACTACACATCGTCCTCTGGGTCTACCGAACAACCCCGCATTCCACGACCAGGGATATCCCCTTTCGCCTGACCTACGAAACTGAAGCGGTGATCCCCGTGGAAATCAGGGATCCCTCGAGAAGGACGGAGGCCCCCCTCGACGAGGACACAAACAACGAAACCCTGAGGGAAGAGCTCGACTTCGTCGAGGAGATAAAGACGGGAGCATCCCTCCAAGAGGCCTCGCTTAAGCAAAAAATAACTCTAAGTTATAACGACAAAGTTATTAAACGAGATTTTCAGGTTGACCCCCTCGTCCTACGAAGGAACCAGAAAGACTCGTGAGAGGGCAAGCTCGCCGCGAACTGGGAGGGCCCGTACCGCGTCCGCGCAAAAACGGGGACAGGAGCTTAATACCTCGAAAATCTACACGGGGAAGAACTTGCTTGACCATGGAACGTTGAGAAACTTAAGCAGTACTACAGTTAGACACTGCCCGCGACAAACCAACGTCGCGATTACGGGGGCGCACTAGGGTACAAGCGCGACACCTCTATATGAAACACGGCGATCAAGGGCCGCGTTGTGTGTGCGCAAGGACTTTGATCCGACGAGGACCCCTCGAACGAGCTCCGTCGTCGTCGTGCTAATTAGGTAGAACACCCAGCTCGCGGTGGGAAGTTCACGCTACGAAGTTAAGACCTCAACCGAGCTCTTAGCCTCGTTAAAGGTCGGAATACACCTCCGACCACTCGACCAGCTCTCCACGCAGTCGAGGACCATCAAAGTCGAGCAAACTCCCAAAATCATCAAATCACTTAGACAAAAACAAGTAAAGTATATCAAATACGCAAGCATCACACACACAAATAAGCACAAGAAAAATATTAAAACCGGGCAAAAACCCATTGTGCAGATATTATAAGTGTCGCTCCCGAAAGATTTCGCATCCAACGGTACAAACGCGAGAGTGGCGCAAAAGAACACAGAGTCGCCAGCAAAGTGTATTTATCCCAAGAGAGGGAAAGGAAACACTGCGTAAACCTGAAAGAAGGGAAAGAACATGGTCTCGCGACCAAGAGAACGGGTACGGGAGTCGGTTACGCGAAGGGAAGGTGTTAGCACCCAACACGTCCATCGTACTCGATGGGATCCACGCTTGTTGTCTGCATCAAAGGGTGTCGTTATCTGGAACTTCACTGCTACTGGATCGGCGAAGAAACGAGAACGGAAAGAACGGAGAAATGAAGGAGAAAAGAAAAAAGAAGCGACTCGATAGGACGGTATCGTTGTCCTAGGCCTACGTACTCCCTCAGTGCAATGGGAAAGTCAGAGTCAACGTAGTTCGGACGGGAACTGTGGGGGAAGGTTGCTCGCCAAGACAATCGCTGTCTTGTGCCTACATATCCTCAATCGGACGAGAGAGAGGAATCAGAGCTAATGTAGTTCGTGGGTACGACCACGGGTAGGTAAGTGTTTTTTACGTGAGCGACGAGCTCTTTCTGAAAAAAAAGAAGTTTGAAACCCAACAATCCCGAAGGATAAAAAAGATTTGAATTTGTTTGGTGTTTTTTAGACAGAAGTGTCTTTTAAGTTGTTTCGCAACTTGCATTGAACCCAGGTCTTGAATACAGGAACGAATACTTTCGTGCATCGTCCCCAACAGGACAAACACTAGGTATCCTAGAAGAATGAGAGGAAGCCCCTCAATCCCCACTTCCCACATAGAAGGCTCGCGCGCAATACACGTTAACTCTTATTACGTGTCTTGACGGAGTTTTGAGATGAGAAGAGAAGCGACACAAAAGGAAACTCTAAAGGGAGACTAAGAATCCTAATGTTATCATACACGGAGGTCCTAGGGTTAGTGAGGTTTAGGAGAGACGGCTACCTAACCTAATTCTAATCCTACTCCAAGCTTAATCAAAAATTAAGTTGGACTAGGTAGCTCTAAGGGGGAAGAATCCAAGACTTAAACAAGTCTTGAGACTCGAGGGATGAAAAGAGTGAAAGAGAAGGAGGAGAAAGAGAAGTGAAACACAAGTGGCCTAAGCTCACTTCAAACACAAGTATGAAAATTAAAAGATAAAGGGAGAAAGTAAAATGTGGAAGCATATCCACACTCAAACAACTTACCATTTGCCCCTGAAAGTGTTAGAAGTATTCACATATGACAAAATGAAACTCAAACAAGCATAAGGCAATAAAGAAACAAGTTCTAAGGTAAATCAAACATCAAGTTCAGAACCTAATGGTCCTACTGACCTCTAATGTTAGTCATGCACAATTAGTCAAAAAGAAAAGGGAGAAGTCAATCAAGTACCATTCAAGTCATTAAAGAAGGAGTGAGATGAAAAGAAGTGATCATGTAAAGCAACCAAGTCAAAATTTCACAAAGTAAACCAAGTCCAGAAGTGAAACAATCCTAAATATGTGCCTAAACAAGATCTTCAAACATCATTCAAGTCATACAAACACTTTCACAATCAATTAAGAAGCAAAGAAGAAGAAGTGAAGTGAAGTGAAACATGATTCATTCTTGTGAAACAAGTGACTTAAAGTGCAAGGCAAACATCAAACATGCAAAGATGAGATCCAAATATCACAACCAGAAGTCAATTAACATGCCATCAATTCTCAAACAAGACCCCCAAATTATGGCATAAGTGCCCTCATGATCAAGCAAACCAAACATGAAGCATACATTCACAAGTTGGACAAGTTAAAGTTCATGCTTCAAAGAAATAACAAACATGCCTCAAAAATTATGTCATTCAGTATTCAAGCATCTCAAACATGTATAATTGGCATATCAAAGCCACAAGCAATGAATCAGAACCAAAGTCAATCAACAATTAGGTCAAAGCATCAATAGGATTTCATACATTCATGCTCAAAGCAACACATCAAAAGTCATCCAAAAAGGACCTAAAAATCATCCCAAAAATCTCAAACATACCTCAACATGTTATGAACACAACCCAAAAAGAATCAGGATCAAATCACTTTTAAAATGAGAGAAATAAATGATGCAATATGAAGTATGCAATATGAAGTGCAAATGAGAAAAAATAATTTGGAAAATTAATATTTAATGCAAATTTAATGCAAAAATAATAAAATAAAATGTGAAAAATTAATTTTAATAATGAGTATGCGTGATGAATTTTTTGGAATTTTTTAGTATATGCAAGTATTTTAAAAAAAATTAATTATGAAATGGTATGGAAATAGAAAATGAAAATGAAACGAAATGAAACCAGGGGTGTATCAGCAATGTCCAGCACCAAAGGAAACAAACTACATGCGTTTGGGCCATGAACAGAGGGGGTGCGAGTATCAATCATGCACTAGGCCCATCCAATTCAGTTCAGCAACAAACAAAAAAAAGTGCCACATAAGCTCATTAATTGGCGTGGCAAAACAATTAGCCAGAAACAAACCAAGTCAAACAATTCAAATTCAAAAAACGGCGCGAAGGCCACATCACCATCTCTTCAAATCTCAGACGCCGGAGCCCTAGCTCCGGTCGTCTTCTCCGACCAACCAGCCGCCGGAGCCACCATGAAACCACCAGAAATTCACCGGACCACCATCATTCCACTCCAAATCTTGCACAGATCACAGATTCACTCTCCAATTTTTAAAATAAACTCAATATCATAATGAATCGAAGAGAAAAAGAAACAAGATCTAAACTGAAACATTCATAAATCAGCACAAGCATGATGTATACTTCAAGCTAATCTTGCATAGATCTCGAATACATCAACAAATCACGTAACCGGTCACAGAAAGGCATGGAAATGTGCATCAAAGAAAAGTTCACAAAACTGAAACTCCAAGAATCATGCACATATACACACATAAACCACTGCATACACGCATAGGACTTCAGAATCGCTCGCAAACAAGTTTATCATACGTTCATTATGAGAGAAAAAAGAGGTAGAGGAGTTACCTAACGGAGCTGCTCCGTTGGCTCTTCTTAGCACAAGATAGATCAAAGAAATGTTGTAGAAAGCTTCTAAATCACTTGGAGATTGTAGATCGTGGCTTGTTCTGAACAGAGAAGTGCTGAAAATCTTCAAACCAACTCAACCCGATAATGAAGAATGTGAAGCTTGTAGAGCCTCAAACAATGAATCTAGAAGCGATTCTTTGCATACAGAAGCGAGATAGCATTTAATGGAGGATGATTCCACCAAGAAGGCTTCAAAAAAACTCAGAAAACCACAAACTAGAGGGTGAAAAAGGTTGAGAGGAATTTTGCTTCAGATCTGAAAAGTGAGAGTGAGTGGCTAGGTTTGGAGTTGCTGTGCTTATAAATGGGAGGTTTAGGGTTGGCACGAGGTTAGGAAATGAAGCTGAGACTTGGAAGTTTGTTGCCTTGGCTTGGGATTGAAAATGAATGAAAAATGAAACATGTGGGTGGCACGGGTTATGCTCTGGTTTCAGCCTTGGAGCCAGGTTTGGAATGATGATATGGCAATGGAAATTCTTATGTGAATGGGATCATCAGATGGGCACGTGAGAGCAACAAGTTTGTTGTGAATTCCATTTCCAAATTTAGCCAAAATGTGAAAATAAAGTGCATGAGGCGTGCATGGCATGTGATGAATGTTTGGACATATAAGGCAATGTTATTGGTGATGATACATGTGGTTTAGGTAGTACAAGAATGCTGCCAAACCAATGATAAAATATGCCAAGAAAATGGACCATGCCATGCCTTGAAATTGGTTGAAAAAGCTTCACTTTGCATGAAGATTGCTCCATGAACATGGCTCTAAATAACTTGCATTTGATGTCACCATGAAGTATAAATGACATAGAACAAATTTCAAGTTAATTACCAAATGAAATATAGCCTAGAATCATGTGAAAATAGACCATGAAATGTGTTCACCAAATCTGCCAAAACATCTTTAAAAAAAATTCTAAGTTTTAGTCATGTCACAACTTGAAACTTCAAACTTTAGGATGCCATAACTCTTTCAAAAATGATCCAAATGGTATGATTCTTGTGCCCATTTTGTAGGAAATGTTTCAAACTACAACTTTCATGTGGAAAAGATTTGCAAATGAAGCCTTGATCATGATGAAAATTGGATTTGAAAGTGGTTAAAAGGACATGGAAACTTTCCCAAAATAGCAACTTCTTGAAAACCTAGATTTCCAAAAATAGCAAGTTTTCCACATTTTTGATTTTTCATGAATCCTTGAACATTTCTTGATCAAATCTTGTCCATGGACCATATTTGACCTGAGAATTATGATGTTACCTCAAAAAGTCAGGAGTTGACTTTTTCACTGCCCAATTGACTTTATTCCCAATTCTCTTGATTTTGAAATTTCTGATCAATTGAAAACCTTCTGAAGCAAATTGATGGGCAATCTTTTATCCCTAGACATTTGAGGACATGAGGAATACCATGAGGTCGAGCCTTGTCCTAAAAATCAGAAATAAACTGATTCTATAGGAAACCCTAATTTTGGCTCCTCTGGTTAGGAGAAATCAGCACATCCTCCAAATTCAAATTCCTCTGAGTATGATGTGTGTCATGTCCACCAATGATGATATGTGCCATTTGGAGATGATAAACAATCAAAGAGCTTGCTCATTTGAGGGTTAAATCTCAGAATCTCCAACCCTAATTTAAGAAACCAAGTTAGGAGAGTGTGATTCTTTTGAATCCCCCTGCCAATCTTGATCTTGTGATGAGATGATGGACCAAATAAAACACCTTGAGGCTCAAGGCTCATTTGTGGTTCAAGAATTGATAGCATCAAGAATTTTCTCTCCTCTTAGCCCCTTGGACAATGCACATGAACTGTTGTTTGAAAACTTGAAAAACCTCTTCTCCCTTTGAGTTAAACCAAGTACCTTGATCCCATGCTAGGACCCATGCTATGCACAAATGCTAATGCAAGAAATGCAAAGAAACATAAGCCAGTTAGCTAAAAACAACAAGGCAAATTTTGGGGTGTTACAGCTGCCCCTATTCAACCAACTTGATCCTGAAGGTATGATAGTGACGGCTATCATGCGTTCCAAGGATTCACGGAGATTGAATACCATAAGAAACCTGAAATTTGCAATCCTCAAAGGAGGGACGACTCCACTGAGGAATAAACAATAAATGCTGCACTGTCACAACACGTACGAGTGTTGGAAACCAAAACTGTATTGAAAAGTCTTGAAATAAACACAAACGAGTGTTAGCTACGCCGGGGATAAACACGGACGAGTGTCAAAGAATCCAGGATATCAAATACGGACGGGTATTGAGAATATACACGGACGGGTGTAAAAGATTTCAATACGGACGGGTACTGAAACGGTACACGGACGGGTGTAAAAGATTCAATACGGACGGGTATTGAAAAAGGTACACGGACGGGTGTAAAAGATTTCAATACGGACGGGTATTGAAAAAGGTACACGGACGGGTGTAAAAGATTTCAATACGGACGGGTATTGAAAAAGGTACACGGACGGGTGTAAAAGATTTCAATACGGACGGGTACTGAAAAAAGGTTGTAAAGCAACTTTATCGGGAATTAATCTCGCTGGGGGAACGGAAGGCAACACAGACGAGTGTCATCAAAAGGTCAATACGGACGGGTATTGAAACAAAAAGGTGACCTCTCTGGGGATTGAATCGCAGCACTGACGGGTGCCGAAGGAAACACGGACGAGTGTCATCAAAAGGTCAATACGGACGGGTATTGAAAAAGTTCAAACACGGACGGGTGCTGAAGGAAACACGGACGAGTGTCTGACGGTAAAAATTTCGAGGAAATAAACCAAAGGACCACCTGGACGAAGGGGTACAAACAAAATCAAGGATAAACAATCCTGGCCAAAACGTTCTGCCGGGGAACTATCAAATATTGTTTAACCCAACACCTCTGAAATCCAGCTTTTCCTGACGAAGGAAAACTCAAACTTGGCTTACGCTTCGGATGCATATGTTTGAATTTTGCCGTAATGCCCCACATGAAGTGGAAATGCTACGCATTTGGGAGGATGCTATGCAAAACAAATGCTTATGCAATGCAAAAAAGAGCGCCCCAGCAAAATAAATGCTGAAGACCAGAAGCAACTCCGCTGGGGATGGCAAACTAAATTGCCACTGAAACAAAGGAAAACTTGTTGAGGAAGACTTCTCCCTGCTAGGGGAGATCACAATCGCCAATTCTGCCAGGGATGGACGAAACTCCGAGAGAATATCCACTCTGTTGGGGAATGTCAAGATCAACAACTCTGTTGGAGATGAACGAAGCTCCGGGAGGATACCCACTTAGCTAGGGAGGGATATGAATACTGAAGATGGAAATTCCACCGTTGGGGACGACCAACTATTTCAGAACTTGGCTTCGGTGCCTGCCAAAAACGATTGGCATTAAGACCTGCTGGGGATACCACTCACCACCAGACTCTGATTGGGGAAATGAGCTTAATCTGCTGCTAGGGAAGTAACTTTACCCTCACCCTGTCGGGTACTAGATCAAACCATTGTCGACGAAACTATACTTTCTGACTAACCGAGGAAAGTAGACATCAGGACCCTGTGGGGATAATAACATCTTCATCCACAAACTTCCCGTTGGAGGTACGGCAACATTCACCTCAAAGCAATCAACTTCTGAGTACTTGATGGGGAATAACAATCCAAACACGACTCCGGCTGGGTATACAATCCTCTGTACTTTGCTGAGGAAGACGATCCTCAACGACTCCGCTTGGGAGAGAAAGTAATTGTCAACATTCATCTGCTAGGGGATAACACATGCTTCCTGACTAGCTGGGGGACAGATAAATGCCCCATGCTCCGTGGGGATACTTCACTTGCTGAAGAAAGATGTGCCAAGTCACAACTCTGGCCTGGGAGAAAACCTCTTATATCCTGCTAAGGAAAACAATCCTTAACGATCCCGCTTAGGGAATTACTTCTTTATACTCTGGTTGAGGAAGACGACCCTCGGTACTCTGATGGGGAAGAGTAATAACCTGCTGAGGACGATCAGACTTCAAAGTAGAGGAGAGCTCTACTCTACTGGGGAAAACAGCAAGCTGCTGAGGACGATCAGACTTCAAAAATAAAGAGAGCAACTCTACTGGGGGAGTACATCTGTCACCCTGCAAAACCAACAGAAAAGTCTATGCGCAGAAATGATTACATTGATTATCAACATAGTGACTGTCGCCTAAACAATTGCCACTGTTTTCCAACTTGTGTCATAAAGCTCAACGTTTTAGCATGTAATGTTTTTATCAAAAATATCGGACATTTTCACAAACAAAACAGGTAAAAAAGAAAACAAAAGCTCTTTAACTGAAATGCAAACTTTATTGAATGAATTGGCCTGTAAATAGGCATTTACATCTGGAAGCAATTCCTGAAAAGAGGTAATTGCGCAAAAAGTAAAAGAAAATACAAATGTCGGCAATGTGGGGAACAGACATCCACCATGACTCGACTCAGCTATAACCCATATGACTTGCTCATCCGCAGATACTTTGGCCTTCGAAGACGACTAACTGGACTGATTCCTTTCCTCCGAATTTTCCAAGTGTGAACGGTGATCACAGACCGAACGCGGATCGTAGTCTTTGCTTTAAAATCCCTAACTTTTGCCTAGATCGCCCTTTTCGGGTTTTCAATCCACCGGGATACCCATTTTTGCCAAGGTTGCCTTTTCAGGTTTTCAACCTTGCGGGTTTATTCTTTTTTTCTTTTATCCCTAATTTTTGCCCGAACCTTTTCTTTTTATGGTTCGCCAGGATGCCCCATTTTTGTCTGAACCTACTTTTTTTGCTCAGCGGGTCTCTTTTATGCAAAGTATTTTTTGACTACATCCGCGTTCACAGGGGACGTAAAATCTTCGCCATCCATAGTTGAGAGTAATAAGGCTCCACCAGAGAAAACCTGTCTTACTACATATGGCCCTTCATAATTCGGAGTCCACTTGCCCCTGTGATCTGTTTGAGGGGGAGTGATCCTTTTCAGAACTAATTCACCAGCTTGAAAACACCGAGGACGCACCTTCTGATCAAAGGCTTTCTTCATCCTACTCTGATACAATCGGCCATGCGCAATGGCTTTCAATCTCTTCTCTTCAATGAGGTTCAATTCATTCAGCCGGGAACGCACCCACTCAGCTTCATCCAGCTTTACATCTGTCAGAATTCTCAAAGAAGGAATCTCAACTTCTAATGGCAAGACTGCTTCCATGCCATATACCAGTGAGAAAGGAGTTGCCCCAGTCGAGGTGCGCACCGAAGTACGATATCCATGCAAAGCGTAAGGCAACATCTCATGCCAGTCTTTGTATGTCACTACCATCTTCTGCACAATCTTCTTTATGTTCTTATTAGCCGCTTCAACAGCTCCATTCATCTTCGGACGATAGGGAGAGGAATTGTGATGTTCGATTTTAAAGCTCTGGCATAGCTCCTTCATCATCTTGTTATTCAGATTTGAACCATTATCAGTAATGATTCTCTCCGGGACTCCATACCGGCAGATGATGTCCTTCTTAATAAACCGGGCTACCACTTGTTTGGTGACATTGGCATACGATGCCACTTCCACCCACTTCGTGAAATAATCAATAGCCACCAGGATAAAACGATGTCCATTTGACGCAGTTGGCTCGATCTTCCCAATCATGTCAATACCCCACATAGCAAAAGGCCAAGGTGACGATAAAACATTCAGAGGAGTAGGCGGTACGTGCACCTTGTCAGCATAAATCTGGCATTTATGACATTTCCGGGCGTATTTAAAACAGTCAGACTCCATAGTCATCCAATAATACCCCGCTCTCAACAATTTTCTGGCCATAGTATGCCCATTGGCATGAGTACCGAAGGAACCTTCGTGAACCTCTTCCATTAACAAGCCTGCCTCGTGTTCATCAACACAACGTAGCAAGACCATGTCAAAGTTTCTCTTGTACAACACATCA
Organism: Lathyrus tuberosus; assembly: GCA_022829125.1. Classification (NCBI taxonomy): domain Eukaryota; kingdom Viridiplantae; phylum Streptophyta; class Magnoliopsida; order Fabales; family Fabaceae; genus Lathyrus; species Lathyrus tuberosus. The sequence goes on along the minus strand of JALAZF010000014.1, from coordinate 187,439 downwards.
TCCTTGTTCAAAAAGAAGTTTCCTGATAACCTCCTCAATGTCTTTTTATCTTTGGAAGATGCCCCAGCTGGGTATTCCTGACTCTTCAAGAAGACTTTAATGTCATGATACCAAGGCTTGCCATCTGATACCCCTTCAACTGCAAATACAAAAGCAGGTCTATCCAAGCGCATGATTCTGATTGAGGGAGCTTCATTCCAAAGATTCACTTTATACATTAATGACAAAGTTGCCAACGCATCAGCCATCTGATTCTCTATCCGGGGAATGTGATGGAAGTCTACTCTGTCAAAGAAAGGTAACAATCTTCTGGCATAATTGTTATATGGAACGAGATTTACTTGACGAGTCTCCCATTCTCCTGTAATCTGATTCACCACCAACGCAGAATCACCATAAACATCGAGGTTCTTGATTCTCAAATCAATTGCCTCTTCTAACCCCATGATGCATGCTTCATACTCCGCCTCATTGTTGGTGCATATGAACGCTAATCGGGCAGTAAAGGGTATATGAGAACCCTGTGGAGTCGTAATGATTGCCCCGATTCCGTTGCCATATGAATTAACAGCCCCATCAAAAACCATCTTCCATTGAGATCCAATCTCAGGTCCTTCATCAGGCAAAGGCTCTTCACAATCCTTCATCTTCAGATACATGATATGTTCATCTGGAAATTCGAACTTCATCGGTTGATAATCCTCAATTGGCTGTTCAGCGAGATATTCTGACAAAACACTTCCCTTAATGGCCTTTTGGGAAACATACTGAATATCATATTCTGTCCGAACCATCTGCCAACGGGCTATTCTACCAGAAAGTGCTTGCTTTTCAAACACATACTTGATTGGATCCATCTTCGAAATCAAAAGGGTTGTATGGTTTAACATATACTACCTCAAACGCTTAGCGGCCCAAGCGAGTGCACAACATGTTTTCTCCAGCATCGAGTATCTTGACTCGCAATCAGTAAACTTCTTACTCAGGTAATAGATGGCGTGCTCTTTTTTACCTGACTCGTCTTGTTGACCGAGCACACAACCCATTGAATTCTCAAGAACCGTGAGATACATAATCAAAGGCCTTCCTGGTACTGGCGGCATAAGGACCGGAGGTTCCTGCAAGTATTCTTTAATCTTTTCAAATGCCTTTTGATAATTTTCATTCCACCTGACCGCTTGATCTTTTCTTAGCAGCTTAAAGATTGGTTCACACGTGGCTGTGAGATACGAGATGAACCTAGCAATGTAATTCAATCTCCCCAAGAAACCACGAACCTCTTTTTCTGTTTTCGGCACAGGCATTTCTTGTATGGCTTTTACCTTTGCAGGATCAACCTCAATACCTTTTTCACTAACAATAAACCCCAGCAATTTTCCTGATCTCACCCCGAAGGTGCATTTGTTTGGATTCAACCTCAGTCTGAATTTCCTTAACCTTTCGAATAACTTCTGAAGATTCACCAGATGTTCTTCTTCCGTCTGTGACTTTGCAATCATGTCATCAACATAGACTTCAATCTCTTTGTGAATCATATCATGAAAGAGAGTCACCATCGCCCGCTGGTAAGTTGCCCCTGCATTTTTCAATCCAAAGGGCATCACTTTGTAGCAGAAAGTTCCCCACGGTGTTATGAATGTTGTTTTCTCCATGTCCTCTGGGGCCATCTTGATTTGGTTATACCCAGAGAAGCCATCCATGAAGGAAAACACAGAATACTGAGCAGTATTGTCAACTAACACGTCAATGTGAGGGAGCGGGAAATCATCCTTTGGGCTGGCTCTATTCAAATCCCTGTAATCAACACACATCCTGACCTTCCCATCCTTCTTAGGTACGGGCACGATGTTAGCAACCCATGGAGGATAATTTGTTACGGCAAGAAATCCGGTGTCTAGCTGTTTCTGAACCTCTTCCTTGATCTTGACAGACATCTCCGGTTTAGTTCTTCTCAACTTTTGCTTGACCGGAGCACAACCTTCTTTGAGTGGTAGCCGGTGTTCAACAATATCAGTATCCAGCCCGGGCATGTCTTGGTAAGACCAGGCGAAGATGTCCACAGACTCACGGAGCATTTCAATCAATCTTCCCTTGACACTGTCTTCCAATGCAGCCCCTACTCTTACTTCCTTTCTAGCGTCCTCGGTTCCTAGATTCACAATCTCGATTTCCTCCTGATGAGGTTGGATGACTCTCTCCTCTTGCTTCAACAATCTGGCCAACTCTTCGGGCAGTTCACACTCTTCGTCAGCCTCTTCTTCAGCCTGATAAATTGGATTGTCAAAGTCATACCGAGCTATAGCTGAGTCATGATCGGTGTCACCTGAACAAAGAGACCTGCAATGATTTATGAGGTATGTTTTATTATGATGCAACAAAAGAAACACATTGCCATTTTGATGTGGGTTTTTTAATGCATAAAAATAAAAACAGAAAGACAGAGATCAAAATATTTGAGTGTGAAAAGTCCTTTATTGATGATAAAGCAAAACATGTGACAGTTAAAAGCCCTACAAACAGAATCACTACGTCTTGGGCAGAACGTAGGATTAACAAAATAGGAAAACAAAGCAATTACTCGAAGCCTGTCACTTGAATGACTTTCTCGGAAGACCAGTTGCACAGACTTTCCCCTGGGCCACAAGGACGGATCCAGCTATCCATGTCACAATCACTGTCTCCTTCTTCTTCAATAGCATTAACTCTGTCGAAGAAAACTCCAGCGCTAGTGAACCGGACAGGGCCATAGAATTTTGGGGGATCCTCATCTCTTCCGGATGGCTTATATCCCAATCCATAAGTATCCTTCTTTTTCTGGACTTCAACCACCTGGCCCCACCTCTGTGAGCTACCCGCTTCAACCACAGCTTTGGCGTCTTTTAACGAAGACATGGAACCCTCAGGTTGATTTACCACTACAGGCTGCACTATAGCTTCAGACTGAACAACTTCTTCAGAAATTTTCACCTTCTCAAATCCCTGGCACAACGTCTCGTGGATTTCCCCATCTACTTCCACGTATTTGAAGGTTGACAGCTGACTGATCATTATGTCTTCTTCCCCACATACTGTCACTACGTGACCATCAACCATATACTTCAGCTTTTGATGTAGAGTGGAAGTTACAGCACCTGCCCCATGGATCCAAGGACGACCCAATAAACAGCTGTACGCTGGCTGAATATCCATAATGTAAAACGTTGCATTAAAGATTTCCGGTCCAACCTTGATTGGAAGCACAATCTCGCCAAAAACAGATCTCTTCGAGCCATCAAACGCTCGCACCACCAAGTCGCTTGGTGTACAAATAAGTCCTCGAGTATCCAACTTCATTAACGCTTTCTTGGGCAATACATTCAACGACGAACCAGTATCAACCAAGACATGTGACATCAACGAGCCACGGCATTCGATCGAAATATGCAGGGCATTGTTATGATTCCTGCCAGCAGAAGTCAAGTCGAGATCTGTAAAACCCAGGCCGTTACCCGCATTCACGTGCGCTACAACCCCTTCCAGCTGATTAACAGAAATCTCTTGAGGAACGTATGCTGCATTCAAAACCTTCAAAAGAGCATTCCTGTGAGCCTCAGAACACAAGAGCAGAGACAAAATAGAGATCTTGGACGGGGTCTGATGTAACTGGTCCACGATCTTATAATCACTTTTTCGGATGAGCCTCATGAATTCCTCTACATTTTCCGAAAAAGCATCATCAACCGGTTTCACTGTAGATTCCACAATCGCTGGGGTCTGAACAGAACCATCCATCGCTTGTTTTCCTCTATCTTGCCTAGAGGTACTGGGTTGATCGTTAACCGGAGGGAGCACTCTACCACTTCTAGTTATGGCATCAGTCTCAACTTTAACCCCTGAACTAGAACCCACTGGTGAAGTATTCATTAGCTCTTGCTTTTGCCCATTGACAAACACCTCTGCACCATAATTCCACGGAATAGCCTTAGAACTCTCGTACGGAATGGGTCCAGCCCTTGTGATAATGACTGGAGGTGGCCTTGCTGGACCAGAAATAGTAATCGTTTTGAATGGAATAGTGATAGTGGCAACCTTCTCACTAACAACCTCTTCTAGCTGATTACCTCTGTCAAACTGTAAACAGCCCTCATCAATCAGATTCTGAATACCCCTCTTCAACGAATCGCAACCATTAGCCTTTATCAAACAATCTGAGCAGTTCTCACCACAGCCCGGATAGACATCACCTTTCAATAACCTATTCTTAACCACCACCAATGGAGTCTTCAGTTCCTCCACATCCATGATCAAATTCAAAGTTTCACAGTCCTCAATTATAGCATTCACCCTTGGCCCATTGTGATTAGGCATCGGGTTCTGAATAACATTGGGTCCGTCATTCGAGAAATTGATGGCTTTAGAGTCCACAAGGTCCTGCACCTTGTGCTGAAACACCCTGCACTTCTCCACCGTGTGCCCAGGGGCACCAGAATGAAAATCGCAGTGTGCGTTAGCATCGTAGCCTCGTGGGAGTTCCCCTGTTGGTGGCGCCAAGGTACGAAGCTCAACTAGACGCAACTGCAGCAAGTGTTGCAACAACTGTGCATATGACATTGGGGGTTGATCAAAATGCCTCTCTGCATTCCTCTGTCTGTTCTGATACTGACCCTGCTGTCTATTCTGATTAGCATTACCCCTTTGCTGCTGTGGTGGAGGTAATGTTGTTGGAATGGTTACTGATGCTACCTGTTGATTGTTAAACTGGCGCTGTTTCCCTTTTCCCCTGTGGGATGATACAGCGTTGGTCTCTCCTTTCTTCTTATAATTATCAAACGGCTTTTTTCCCTGTCCGGAAGACGATCCATCACCGCTAGAAACCTTCCCAGCCTTAATTCCCACCTCTATCTTCTGCCCAATAGCAATCACATCTGCAAACTTGCCTAGAGAACAAGGCAAAAGCTTCTCATAGTAGTGCTTAGGCAGTGTGTCCATGAACATATCTAGCATCTCTTTCTCTAGCATTGGTGGCTGCACCCTAGCTGCCAATTCACGCCACCTTTGCGCGTATTCTTTGAAACTCTCATCATTCTTCTGGGACATGCTCAACAATTGAGTTCTGTTGGGAGCCATGTCCGTGTTGTACTGATAATGCTTGATGAAAGCTGCAGCTAGCTCTCTCCAGGTACGAACATCTCTGCTTTCTAGCCCCATGTACCATTCCAAAGACGCGCCAGACAGGCTGTCTTGGAAGAAGTGCATCATTAACTTTTCATCCTTAGCGTGAGCAGCCATCTTCCGGGTATAGGCCTTCACATGAGTCCTTGGGCAGGTAGAGCCATTGTACTTTTCTAGCGTAGGAATCTGAATCTTGTGTGGAATAACAATATCAGGGATCAACCCTAGGTCATCCAAATCAATCCCCAAATCATCCTGTTTCACCACTCCTTTCAATTGAGCTTCGATTAAACGGATTCTTTCATCACTGACCACAGGAAGGGCAGCATCTAGACTCCTGACCGAGAACACATCGTCCTGTTGATCATCAAAATGATGGCCATGGATTACCCGAACAGTACTTCCCTCTCCAACCACTGTAGGAATTCTGCCCTGTCCACCAGCACCAACTCCGCCCGGAGGGATATTACGGTTAACAAGACCACCGTGTAGGATACCATTTTCGTCGACCTGCGCCACTAACGGCTGAACCAGAGTTCTGAACTCGTTCTGACTTTGCACCACACCCTGCATCATTTCCATGAACTGGTCGATGCGAGCTTGCATAGCGGCCATATCTGCTAGAACTTTGTCCATCACTCTGTTTTGATTGAGCCGAGTAGAATAACGATGAGTTGGTTGATCAATCCTGACTGAAAGAAAGAGAGAACATAAGAAACCCAGAGAAACCCAAGAAAACCTGCAATGCAAAGAATGAATATGATTATGCGAATGCAAATGCAACAAACATATTTGAACATTTCCAAGGTATATCTGCTTTGATTCCATTCCAAGCAACCGGGCCAAGGATTAGACGCAATATCGGAAAATAAATCCGACCCAGAAATACCACCGGATCCAACCACTGGAAACCAATCACAAAAAAATAGAAAACTACCAAGGCAAAAATATCTGAATCAAACATTCTATTATCAAGATGGAAGAATTCATACAAACAAAGTCAATCGTAACCAACAGTGATTCCATCAACAATCCTGATGGTAACCACATAAAAACAGATACACAATACACTACAATTCTACCCCAAACAGGCTAGCCTCCACTTCTTCCAGAAGATTCAAAGTGTCAGGATGTGCCGGTCGTGAGATTAGCCCTTTGATTAACCTGTTTCTCTTTGCAATCTCTTGGTTCAGCGTTGCAATCTGTTCTTCAGCGTTGCTACTTTCATGCCTTACCTTCTTGATTCCAACTTGTAATTTGAGCTCTTCAATCTCCTTTTGGGATTCTTTCCACTTGTTGAAGAAATGCTTCCCCTTTTCTTTCGCCTTTTGCAGCTCTTTGTTTAGTACCTCGTTTTCGACTTGAACCTCACTCCACATCTCTTGATAAACATCAAGCTTGGTTTCAGTCTTAGCCAAAAGCTTCTTAGTTGTCCTGGTGGTCTGGCTTGAAGTCTCTGCTGCCATGCTGATCTTCTTGAAATGCTGAATTCTGCTATTCAGATCATTTTCTGTCTTCTTCAGACGCTCAGTCGACTCTTTGACCTGCCACTTCAGCTCCAAATTGTCATGCAAAGCTCCTTGCAGCTGACTACTCATACCGGAATTCTCTGATCTCAATTCTTGCACCAACTTCTGTTGCTTGTTGAACTCTTCAATAGGCACAGTAAGTCTTTCCTCCACACTTTCTGGATACAAGGGAGACGCCCGATCAAAAGGTAAATAGAACTCTTCTACCCTCTTTTTCACCCATTCAACATACGGAGCGAAAGCTTGGTTATTGGGTTTCCCCAAAACGGTTTTACCTATCTTCTGTCTGTTGAGCCAGGCTTGAGAAGCTTCTTGTGCAATAACTACACCATCAATCATATGAAAATACAAGGATTCTTCCAAATTTTTCTCAGCTGGAGGATCTCTTAGGGCGTACGCAAACTGCCTGATAGCCAAAGATGGGTTGTAGTTAATACCTCCCTTTCTTCCGATCAAAGGTACATTAGGATACCTGCCACAGCTATGTAGAATATCAGTCCCCAACAAACCCTTATCCACCCAGAGAATATCTTTAGCAGCTAATCCCATCAGACGCTTACTCCACTCTAAAGAAGTCTTCGAATCCACAAAGGCACCGGATTGGGGTAAACGTTTAGCAAACCACTTGTAGAAGAGAGGTGCGCAACAACAAACCACACCACCCCGCTTTTTCTCATTCCTGTTATATAGAGCGTAATGGAGATCACCTAACAAAGTCGGTACCGGATTCTGAGCTGTAAATATCTGAATAGCATCCGTATCGACGAAGTCAGACTCATTAGGGAATAACACAATGCCATATATACACAGAGCTAATATTGCATTGAAAGCCCTCCACCTATTCTCCTTAGCTTCCTCTCGAGCCCTCTTTACCAAATACTCCAAATGATACCCTCGGGATTTTCCTTTCTTAGAAAAATCATCCTCCACTGTAGATCTGCTCAAATAAAGAGCCTCAGACACTGCCTGGAAATCACACTCTCCTTGGGAACCACAGAAAGGAACACCTTTTTTGACAGGAATCCGCAAGATGTTGGAGTATTCCTCCAGGGTAGGAACCAACACATAATCTGGCATCACGAAGCACCTCAGGGAAGGATCATAAAACTGCATCAAGGTGTGTAGCCCATTATATTCATATTTACTGAGACTCCGAACCAGGGACAGTATCCAACCATACTTCTCTTCAAAGGCTCCCAAAACTTCCGGACCAGCTATACTTTGTAAACTGCTCAAAGGACCAAGAGTGATCTTCGGAAACTTGTAGATGATGATATTCTTCTTACCCCTCTTAGTGTCCATCCCTAAGAACGCCCTCTGATTGGAATCAAAGACTAGATACTACCTGAAAATGCACAAACATGAATGTCAGATAAATGGAATGCAATGCAGAGCACGGGATCAAGGTATCCACATAAACTGGCTGCACTGTGCTGACTGAACAAATCAAGGCTCTGTACCAAAACTCAGAATCAACAACAACCATAGTGATAACAACAGAAAACCGGGTCGGTTGATGGTCACGGTTACCTGCAAACCTGTAAACAGACCGTCCCTCTCACACGTGGGTACTAGAATGTTCAGTATCCCGGGCTCTCAGGTCGAGAAATGATGATACGTTCACCATTTCTGGTTTGGCATCATCATCAATCGAGGAGGCCTCAACTGATTCTCCAAAAACGAAAGATCCTCAGCTTCAAAGGTTTGAGAAGCAATAGCACATTCAGCCCGAAGGATACAATGCTACCGCCAATCAAAGAGGTCATCTGCTGATTCTCTTTCAAAAAGAAGGATCCTATGGCAAGTCCCCAGCATTAGGTCCTCGGATCGAGAGTGTGCAATGGGTTTGCCACAGAAAGTGGGCTGCCACTGTCACATCCCGGGAGGAGTGCCGCAACTGAGTCCTCGGGAATGGTCATCAGAGTCGACGATTCCTCCAGAGAATAACTACTGGCCTGTATCAGCATACAGTAGCAGAAAGCTCCGGATAGAACCTCGTCTGATTGTAGGGATCGTGATCACCCGCACGTGGCCAACACCACGGGAGCGTCACGCCTGCCCACGCTAAAGCCTAAGTGTATACTCGAGCCTGTGTATTGAGCTCATCTCTCAGAACATCCCAACCCGCCAAACAGAACAACAGCCAGCACAGCGCAGTATATCCAGTATGACAATATAAAATGCAATGCGATAAAAGCTGTAAAAACAATAAAGCAGTAAAGCAAAAATACGGTAAACAACAGTACAGTAATATACAACAAAGCAAAGCACCATAGAAACACCTAACAAAAACAAACAGACAAGCGCTAGGATTGACTCGCTAAAGGGGAAGGACCAGCAGTAGGTCAACCAGAGTCCCCAGCAGAGTCGCCAGCTGTCGCTCCCGAAAGATTTCGCATCCAACGGTACAAACGCGAGAGTGGCGCAAAAGAACACAGAGTCGCCAGCAAAGTGTATTTATCCCAAGAGAGGGAAAGGAAACACTGCATAAACCTGAAAGAAGGGAAAGAACATGGTCTCGCGACCAAGAGAACGGGTACGGGAGTCGGTTACGCGAAGGGAAGGTGTTAGCACCCAACACGTCCATCGTACTCGATGGGATCCACGCTTGTTGTCTGCATCAAAGGGTGTCGTTATCTGGAACTTCACTGTTACTGGATCGGCGAAGAAACGAGAACGGAAAGAACGGAGAAACGAAGGAGAAAAGAAAAAAGAAGCGACTCGATAGGACGGTATCGTTGTCCTAGGCCTACGTACTCCCTCAGTGCAATGGGAAAGTCAGAGTCAACGTAGTTCGGACGGGAACTGTGGGGGAAGGTTGCTCGCCAAGACAATCGCTGTCTTGTGCCTACATATCCTCAATCGGACGAGAGAGAGGAATCAGAGCTAATGTAGTTCGTGGGTACGACCACGGGTAGGTAAGTGTTTTTTACGTGAGCGACGAGCTCTTTCTGAAAAAAAAGAAGTTTGAAACCCAACAATCCCGAAGGATAAAAAAGATTTGAATTTGTTTGGTGTTTTTTAGACAGAAGTGTCTTTTAAGTTGTTTCGCAACTTGCATTGAACCCAGGTCTTGAATACAGAAACGAATACTTTCGTGCATCGTCCCCAACAGGACAAACACTAGGTATCCTAGAAGAATGAGAGGAAGCCCCTCAATCCCCACTTCCCACATAGAAGGCTCGCGCGCAATACACGTTAACTCTTATTACGTGTCTTGACGGAGTTTTGAGATGAGAAGAGAAGCGACACAAAAGGAAACTCTAAAGGGAGACTAAGAATCCTAATGTTATCATACACGGAGGTCCTAGGGTTAGTGAGGTTTAGGAGAGACGGCTACCTAACCTAATTCTAATCCTACTCCAAGCTTAATCAAAAATTAAGTTGGACTAGGTAGCTCTAAGGGGGAAGAATCCAAGACTTAAACAAGTCTTGAGACTCGAGGGATGAAAAGAGTGAAAGAGAAGGAGGAGAAAGAGAAGTGAAACACAAGTGGCCTAAGCTCACTTCAAACACAAGTATGAAAATTAAAAGATAAAGGGAGAAAGTAAAATGTGGAAGCATATCCACACTCAAACAACTTACCATTTGCCCCTGAAAGTGTTAGAAGTATTCACATATGACAAAATGAAACTCAAACAAGCATAAGGCAATAAAGAAACAAGTTCTAAGGTAAATCAAACATCAAGTTCAGAACCTAATGGTCCTACTGACCTCTAATGTTAGTCATGCACAATTAGTCAAAAAGAAAAGGGAGAAGTCAATCAAGTACCATTCAAGTCATTAAAGAAGGAGTGAGATGAAAAGAAGTGATCATGTAAAGCAACCAAGTCAAAATTTCACAAAGTAAACCAAGTCCAGAAGTGAAACAATCCTAAATATGTGCCTAAACAAGATCTTCAAACATCATTCAAGTCATACAAACACTTTCACAATCAATTAAGAAGCAAAGAAGAAGAAGTGAAGTGAAGTGAAACATGATTCATTCTTGTGAAACAAGTGACTTAAAGTGCAAGGCAAACATCAAACATGCAAAGATGAGATCCAAATATCACAACCAGAAGTCAATTAACATGCCATCAATTCTCAAACAAGACCCCCAAATTATGGCACAAGTGCCCTCATGATCAAGCAAACCAAACATGAAGCATACATTCACAAGTTGGACAAGTTAAAGTTCATGCTTCAAAGAAATAACAAACATGCCTCAAAAATTATGTCATTCAGTATTCAAGCATCTCAAACATGTATAATTGGCATATCAAAGCCATAAGCAATGAATCAGAACCAAAGTCAATCAACAATTAGGTCAAAGCATCAATAGGATTTCATACATTCATGCTCAAAGCAACACATCAAAAGTCATCCAAAAAGGACCTAAAAATCATCCCAAAAATCTCAAACATACCTCAACATGTTATGAACACAACCCAAAAAGAATCAGGATCAAATCACTTTTAAAATGAGAGAAATAAATGATGCAATATGAAGTATGCAATATGAAGTGCAAATGAGAAAAATTAATTTGGAAAATTAATATTTAATGCAAATTTAATGCAAAAATAATAAAATAAAATGTGAAAAATTAATTTTAATAATGAGTATGCGTGATGAATTTTTTGGAATTTTTTAGTATATGCAAGTATTTTTAAAAAAATTAATTATGAAATGGTATGGAAATAGAAAATGAAAATGAAACGAAATGAAACCAGGGGTGTATCAGCAATGTCCAGCACCAAAGGAAACAAACTACATGCGTTTGGGCCATGAACAGAGGGGGTGCAAGTATCAATCATGCACTAGGCCCATCCAATTCAGTTCAGCAATAAACAAAAAAAAGTGCCACATAAGCTCATTAATTGGCGTGGCAAAACAATTGGCCAGAAACAAACCAAGTCAAACAATTCAAATTCAAAAAATGGCGCGAAGGCCACATCACCATCTCTTCAAATCTCAGACGCCGGAGCCCTAGCTCCGGTCGTCTTCTCCGACCAACCAGCCGCCGGAGCCACCATGAAACCACCAGAAATTCACCGGACCACCATCATTCCACTCCAAATCTTGCGCAGATCACATATTCACTCTCCAATTTTTAAAATAAACTCAATATCATAATGAATCGAAGAGAAAAAGAAACAAGATCTAAACTGAAACATTCATAAATCAGCATAAGCATGATGTATACTTCAAGCTAATCTTGCATAGATCTCGAATACATCAACAAATCACGTAACCGGTCACAGAAAGGCATGGAAATGTGCATCAAAGAAAAGTTCACAAAACTGAAACTCCAAGAATCATGCACATATACACACATAAACCACTGCATACACGCATAGGACTTCAGAATCGCTCGCAAACAAGTTTATCATACGTTCATTATGAGAGAAAAAAGAGGTAGAGGAGTTACCTAACGGAGCTGCTCCGTTGGCTCTTCTTAGCACAAGATAGATCAAAGAAATGTTGTAGAAAGCTTCTAAATCACTTGGAGATTGTAGATCGTGGCTTGTTCTGAACAGAGAAGTGCTGAAAATCTTCAAACCAACTCAACCCGATAATGAAGAATGTGAAGCTTGTAGAGCCTCAAACAATGAATCTAGAAGCGATTCTTTGCATACAGAAGCGAGATAGCATTTAATGGAGGATGATTCCACCAAGAAGGCTTCAAAAAAACTCAGAAAACCACAAACTAGAGGGTGAAAAAGGTTGAGAGGAATTTTGCTTCAGATCTGAAAAGTGAGAGTGAGTGGCTAGGTTTGGAGTTGCTGTGCTTATAAATGAGAGGTTTAGGGTTGGCACGAGGTTAGGAAATGAAGCTGAGACTTGGAAGTTTGTTGCGTTGGCTTGGGATTGAAAATGAATGAAAAATGAAACATGTGGGTGGCACGGGTTATGCTCTGGTTTCAGCCTTGGAGCCAGGTTTGGAATGATGATATGGCAATGGAAATTCTTATGTGAATGGGATCATCAGATGGGCACGTGAGAGCAACAAGTTTGTTGTGAATTCCATTTCCAAATTTAGCCAAAATGTGAAAATAAAGTGCATGAGGCGTGCATGGCATGTGATGAATGTTTGGACATATAAGGCAATGTTATTGGTGATGATACATGTGGTTTAGGTAGTACAAGAATGCTGCCAAACCAATGATAAAATATGCCAAGAAAATGGACCATGCCATGCCTTGAAATTGGTTGAAAAAGCTTCACTTTGTATGAAGATTGCTCCATGAACATGGCTCTAAATAACTTGCATTTGATGTCACCATGAAGTATAAATGACATAGAACAAATTTCAAGTTAATTACCAAATGAAATATAGCCTAGAATCATGTGAAAATAGACCATGAAATGTGTTCACCAAATCTGCCAAAACATCTTTAAAAAAAATTCTAAGTTTTAGTCATGTCACAACTTGAAACTTCAAACTTTAGGATGCCATAACTCTTTCAAAAATTATCCAAATGGTATGATTCTTGTGCCCATTTTGTAGGAAATGTTTCAAACTACAACTTTCATGTGGAAAAGATTTGCAAATGAAGCCTTGATCATGATGAAAATTGGATTTGAAAGTGGTTAAAAGGACATGGAAACTTTCCCAAAATAGCAACTTCTTGAAAACCTAGATTTCCAAAAATAGCAAGTTTTCCACATTTTTGATTTTTCATGAATCCTTGAACATTTCTTGATCAAATCTTGTCCATGGACCATATTTGACCTGAGAATTATGATGTTACCTCAAAAAGTCAGGAGTTGACTTTTTCACTGCCCAATTGACTTTATTCCCAATTCTCCTGATTTTGAAATTTCTGATCAATTGAAAACCTTCTGAAGCAAATTGATGGGCAATCTTTTATCCCTAGACATTTGAGGACATGAGGAATACCATGAGGTCGAGCCTTGTCCTAAAAATCAGAAATAAACTGATTCTATAGGAAACCCTAATTTTGGCTCCTCTGGTTAGGAGAAATCAGCACATCCTCCAAATTCAAATTCCTCTGAGTATGATGTGTGTCATGTCCACCAATGATGATATGTGCCATTTGGAGATGATAAACAATCAAAGAGCTTGCTCATTTGAGGGTTAAATCTCAGAATCTCCAACCCTAATTTAAGAAACCAAGTTAGGAGAGTGTGATTCTTTTGAATCCCCCTGCCAATCTTGATCTTGTGATGAGATGATGGACCAAATAAAACACCTTGAGGCTCAAGGCTCATTTGTGGTTCAAGAATTGATAGCATCAAGAATTTTCTCTCCTCTTAGCCCCTTGGACAATGCACATGAACTGTTGTTTGAAAACTTGAAAAACCTCTTCTCCCTTTGAGTTAAACCAAGTACCTTGATCCCATGCTAGGACCCAATGCTATGCACAAATGCTAATGCAAGAAATGCAAAGAAACATAAGCCAGTTAGCTAAAAACAACAAGGCAAATTTTGGGGTGTTACAATAAGCATGTCAAAAAAGCCCCTGGCACGCAGGTCGGGAAAAAATCATTACAAAAGAAAGTGGCTCGCGGGCCAAGAATAACGAACAGGTAAACATCTAGTCGACTATGTCCTCCCCTGGCGGCTCGTGCTCAGTAACCCCTCCGTCAACTTCATCCTCCTGCATCGGCTGCACAATCTGACCATCGATCACCTCATAGTCGGGACCAGTCCCGTCAGTGACGAGATCGGGGTTCACAATCCGAAGCTGCAGCACGACGTTGTTAAAGCCCACGTCCGCTATCGCGAGGATATCCTCCTCGGCCTGCCTGAGCTTCGCTATCAGAGATGCTCGGGAGGTCAACAACTTGTCTTCCTCAATTTCCTCCTCGGCTGGGCGAACAGATTCCTTCAGCTCGGCGATCATCGCCAAGAAACCTTTCCTCTCCTCCTCAGAATTCTCCAGCCTCTCCTCCAACTGCTCTTAAAACACGGCCTGTGCCTTATTCTGCTCTTTGCACTCGGCCAACTCCTTCCTTGCTTTCTCCATCTCATCACTTATACACTTGAAGTTTTCCTGTAGCCTGTTCACCTCGGCTGCCGGGCATGTTTCATCTTTCAGGACCAAGGCAGTAGCGCAAACCCGCATCACCGCGAACATGTCCTCCACCAACGCCCTCCGCCGAGGCACCCTGTCAGCACCCAAGATGGTCTGAAATTCGGGTGCACCAACGCACAGGGAGTTGTTCCCCGTAAAGAAATTCGGCCTCGAGTGACAAGGCAGGAGCACAAACTTCATAATGGGAGGGCTCTCGTTCTCAGTGAGATCGACGTCCACCTGTTCGACGAGTCGCTGCCTCTTCGGTGACCCCTGAGTGCTGGGAGATTAGCTGCCTTGAGAAGAACCAGAAGAATCCCCGGTTGCCGGAGTGGGGCCGGAGCCCTGCGACTGAATCTGCTCGATACGACCCTTTCCGCCCTTCTTCGACGTTCGGGCAGCCGCCAGTTTCTTGATGCGCTCCTCCGCACTCGACATCTTACCTGCAAAAGAGAAAGAAATGTGTCAGTAAATCGATCCCAGAACAGGTAGAAAGAGTAAGTCGAGGAAGATTCCACCACCTAACAGCTCCATGGCATCCTCATCCGAAAATGTCTCGAGAAGGGCCCTCGTATTGATCAATCGGGGTTTCGTCAGGACCTGCCCATCATCACCCCGGACAAATTTCTCGTCCGGTGTCACGAGCTTGGCTTTGTTAAACCCGGCGACGAAGTTGACTATCGTCTTGTACGCCAGACGGTCTTCTTCGCAAAGTGGGCAGGACTGATGATGTAACTGTCTGTGCCCCTCTTGAAATTCTCCTCCGTCTAGAATAAGGGGAATCTTGGTTCGAGGGCTTCTTCCCGCTGCTCGTCTACTTCTTGGAAGACCCGACGATACACCGATTTCACGGCCTCGAGCGAAACCGGCCTCACAGTGTTGTATCGGTATTTAAAGTTGCGAATAGAGTCCATATAGGTCTGGAACAACCTACTCACCTGTTTGAAAGACACCCAACCGTGTCTACCATAAGTTTCCTGGCGCTGCAGGTGGAAGATGCGGAAGAAGAGGGGCACAGTCGCCCCGATCTTGAGATATTTGCAGATGAGCTCAAAGGCGTGGATAAAGGCGAGGGAGTTGGGATGGAGTTGCGAGGGCACCAGCCGCAGCCAAACGAATACCGATTGCTGAAAATCGGTGAAGGGCAGCGCCACCCCGCCTCGTCGAACATAAATTCGTACAGGGGAAACTGCATCCCTCAGTCGAGCAAATGCGATGGTGCGCCTGAGGCCGAAACACTTTCCATGTCTTCGCGGAGCCCACTAGGCGATGCTCGACGGTACAGAAGATGTCATCCTCGTCCTCTTCGACGAACTGGGAAATCATATTTAGAGGCTCATCACTGACTCACTCCTCGGGCGGCTATTCCTCGACACGGTTGATCGGCGCCATCGGGGAGTCAGGTTGGTCGTCAACGTCTAGAGATCCCACGACCATGGCCAAGGCTTCCGTTTACCTGAAAAGCAGAAGGAAATGGTGAATTTGATGGTCCGTATCAAATTCACCCCTCCACTGTTGATCAAGTGAAAGGGCGAAGAAGGAGTGTCCCCGAGACCATCCTCAGATCACCGGGACGTCACCCCGGGAGAATTCGTCCCGTGAGAGCCTCGAGATTATTCATCTCGTGTCCTCGGGACATTCTTCTTGTCCCCGTGGTTCTCATCCCATCTCCCCACGATATTCAACAACAACATAGAGAAATTCAGCCATTTTCGCGGAAATTTCACGGTTTCCCCAAGAACTTCAACAGTTCACCGGATGAACACCATATAAAACAACTTAAAGAGAGAAAGGATCAAGAAACTTACTTGAAAAACGGTTGTTACGAAGTTCCGGTGCGGCGGTAGGTGTCGAAGAACGGCGGTGAAGACAGAGAAGGAAAAGAGAGAGAATCTGAGCAAGGGAGAGCGAAAAGTGCAAATAAGGTGAGCTGACCACTATTTATAAAGCCCCTCACGGGACTCGAGGAGTTCCTAGGCACTTGATTACGCTACCCTAGCCTAGCCGCCCTAGGTAATGATGGCGCGTGACACGTGGCACACACTTCCCCATGTATGCCATTTCGTTCTCCCACACGCACCCTTTCACAATGTCTGGTGCCCGACACCACAACTTCTCGTATCCCCGCGGAGTCTCCCAGCAGCAGCCTATCAAACTCGAGCAGACGTCAGGATTTCTGTCCCATTTAACATTCCTCGCTCATAGTATGTGCCCGGCAGAGCCGAAGAGGTCCCCGCGATACTAGAAGCGTCTCGATCCCAAGAACGAGTCTAATACGTCCCCGACACGATTGTTTACCCTTAAGTAATTACTCCGACACCTCGGAGCAACGACTTGGGGGGCTCCGGCGCTAGAAGGAGGGGTTAATTTGTATATTGTCAATGTCTATTCTCCATGTGACTCTCGGGCGAAGAGGTTACTTTGAAAAGAAGTTGGAGACTGTAAGAGTAAATGTCTGACTGGTGAGTGGTGTGTTTGTGGTGATTTCAACGCAATTAAGAATGACTTGAAGAAGAAGAGCAAGAATTATGTGGTGAATAGATCCGATATGTTGTAGTTTTGCGAGTTCATTGATGGTTTGGAGGTGATTGATGTTCCAACAATAGGTAATAAGTTTACTTGGTTTAATGCAGAGGGAACGACGATGAGTCGGCTTGGTAGATTCCTTCTTTTCGAGGGCTTGATTGATGGCTGGAAGATTTGGGGGTAGGTTGTGGGAAGTAGGGTGTTGTCGGACCACTGCCCGATTTGGATCAAAGGTAACAATTCCAATTAGGGGCCGAAACTGTTCAAGGTATTCAATTATTGGTTTCAGCCTCCTTATTTTCTTCCTCTGGTTGAGTATGTTTGGAACTCTACTGTGGTTCATGGCAAGGTTGTTTATGTTTTCAAAGAAAAGCTTAAGGCAATGAAAGATAGTTTAAGACGTTGGAATAGAGAGGTCTTCGGGTTGCTAGACTTGAATATTGATTTGGCACTGAAGGATTTTAATTCTCTGGATTTGGAGGTTGTTATTGATTTGTCTTTTGATATTGAGGATCTTGCTCATAAAAGATCGGCAGCTTCTAGTAGGGTGTGGAAGTTATTACATGAAAGGGAGAGTATGTTACGACGGAAGGCTAGGCACAAGTGGATTTCGGAAAGGGATTCTAATAACAGGTATTTCCATAAGGTTATGAAGCATAGAAACAGAAGAAACACTATTCTAGGGATCAACACTAATCAAGGATGGATAGACAAAGTTGATGTTGTCAAGGAAGAGATCATAGGGCATTTTTCTAACAGATTTCAAGAGGTTTGTTACTCTAGGCCTCTTATGGATGGTGTGGCTTTTAACCATTTATCAGTTGAGGAGACAGAAGCTCTTGAAGTGCGTTTTTCTTTGGATGATATTATGGCGGTGATTTAGGGTGTCGACAGGGAGAAGAACCCTGGTCTTAACGAGTTCAATCTTGGTTTCTTTAAAATTTGTTGGGTGTGTCATAGAACTACTTGAGATATATGATGGTAAGAATGGGTTTTGGAAGAAGGTGGATGAGATTGATGGAGGGGTTGGTGTTCAATAGTTCTTTGTCTATTCTCGTCAACGGTAGTCCAACAAAGGACTTCTCGGTCTCAAGAGGTTTACGCCAAGGAGATCTGTTATCTCCATTTCTTTTTCTTATGGAGGCTGAGGGACTCTCTAGTTTGGTTTCTAAGGCAGTCTCTTTAGGGGATTTTAAAGGGTTCCTTTGTAGTGACGAGGTCAGTTTAGGGCTGCTTCAGTTTGCTGATGATACTGTCTTAGTGGGGGATGGTACGTGGCAAAATTTGTGGATTATTAAGGCGTTTCATAGGGGTTTCGAGTTTTCTTCGAGGTTGCGGGTCAATCTAAGCAAAAGTAAATTCACTGGGTTTAATTTGGAGTGTGATTTTGTTCAGGTGGCTGCTAGATTCTTATCGTGTGGCATTGGGTCTCCATCTTTCACATTTCTTGGTATTCCTATCGGAATTAACCCAAGATGTCAGGAGGTGTGGAAGGCGGTCATGGATAAAATCAGAA
This sequence comes from Lathyrus tuberosus, assembly GCA_022829125.1. Classification (NCBI taxonomy): domain Eukaryota; kingdom Viridiplantae; phylum Streptophyta; class Magnoliopsida; order Fabales; family Fabaceae; genus Lathyrus; species Lathyrus tuberosus. Next base: position 168,696 of record JALAZF010000014.1, on the reverse strand, counting down.
GAAGATTGTCTGTTTGGCATAATAGATTCCTGTCAATTGGCGGTAGAGTGGCGTTGTTCAATTCGGTGTTAGCCAATATCCCAATATTCTTCTTTTCATTTTATAAAGCTCCTAAGGCGATTATTAATGAAATTATCATGTTGTAAAGAATTTTCTTGTGGGTGGATCAGAAGATAAGAAAAACATAAATTGGGTAAGTTGGTACAATGTTTGTCAGCCAAAAAAAGAGGGGATATTGGTGTTAAGCATTGTGGTATATTCAATTTAGCTTTACTGAGTAAGTGGAAGTGGCGCATTTTGAACGAGAGTAATTCGGTTTGGTATGAGTTTATTTGTTTCAGGTATGGAGATATAGCCACTTTGGTGTTATAGGATCTTGTTTTTAATGCTCGTGCTAATATTTTGCTTTGGTGGAAGGATTTGTGTTCGGTTGGTAAGGTGGAGGATGAAAACTAGGAAAACTGGTTTGTCTCGTCTATTTCTTGCAGGCTTGGAAAGTGTAATTTAATAGATTTTTGGTAGCATCATTGGTTGGGTTCGGAGCCACTCCGCAGTTTGTTTCCTTCTTTATTCTTGGTTTCTGAGCATAATAGTTTCAAGGTGGGGGACTGTGGTTTTTGGTTGTTCGGTAGGTGGGTTTGGGGCGTTGGAATAAAGGTGGATTTTCTTTCGAAAGAAGATTGTGTTTTGCTGTCCCAACTTTATTTGGTTCTGCGGGATGTTAAGATTGAACCGTGGTGGGATGATCGTTTTATTTGGTGGAGAAATATTGGTGGGTTCTCGGTTAGCTCCAGTTATTGCAAGATGTTAGCTGTTGAGTCGGGTGGGTCTGTTCTGGAGGAGGAAAAATTACGTCTTTTGGAGTTTTTGTGGAAGACCAAGGATCTTATTAAGGCGCTAATTTTTTGTTAATGGATGGTTCTGAGCAGGCTGTCGTTGAGGGTGGAGTTAGCAAAGTGGCATATTATTGTTAGAACGCATAATACAATATGTCCCTTTTGTTTTTTTGTTTAAGGAAAGCTTGGAGGATACTTTCTTGCTTTGTCCCTTTTTGAATTGCTTTTGTGGTGAAGTGTGTGGTTGGATTAGTGCGGGGGTGTCATCGTGTTCTGACTCTTTAGCAAATTCTTCGTTGGTCTTTATTGATATTGCAGGGACTGCTCCCAAGAGGAAGATGTTTTGTTTTTTTTTGTTTGGTTATCTGTTGGGTTATTGGTCTTGCAGGAATGTCATTGTTTTCAAGGGAGGTATTTTAAATAAGATGGATGTATTAGGTATGGTTAAGTTTTTATCGTGGGAGTGGTTCTTGGGCTCTAATCATTGCGGGAATTCTTGCTCGTGGGATGTTTGGTGTGTCTTCCTTCCTTTTTCTTGTGATTTGTTTTATGGTTGTTCTTTTATTCTTGTGTGTTTTGTTTTTATGCTTTGGGTTGTTGCTGACTTTGTAAGGGTTGGACACCCCTTATGCTTTCTTTATTAATTCCATTTTGCTTATAAAAAACATTGAAAATAACAATTTCATCTTGAAACCACAAAATTAGTTTTCTTAATCAAACGATTGCAAAAGTACCGAATATGTGAATAAGATAAATAGTGACTGCAATGGATTTGAATTTTTATAAATCCATTAAAAATATGAACTTACACAACTTTATTGTCTTTCCTCCATAATGCCTTACATATACTGAAGTCCCTCACCTTCTAAACTTTCATCATGGATAATGGTATCACATAAATGCTAGCTCCTATTTCGAAAAGAATTTTCCTAATAGTTATATTCTTAATGGTGTAAGAATTTGTGACTCTGTCGAGATGCTTCAATTTTGTAGGAAAATTCCTTTTTATAGCAACATTACAATTTTCAACCAATGCCATTGTTTCATTGGCTTTGAGATTTCTTTTCATTGTCAACAACTCATTCATGAACTTTTCACAAGTGGACATTTTTTTTAAAGCTTAAAAAAATGAATGTTGATATATAGGCGAGTGAAACATCCATAAATTTGGTTTATAGATCATCACTTTACTTCTTTTTCATCTAGTAGGGGGTAAGGAAAGTTCACATTAGGTTGTGAAAATTTTATCATAATAACCATTTTTTTCAACTTAAATACTAATCTAACGAAGTTTGAAAAAGAGACTTTAAATGTATTCAGGTAGCTAGGAAAACACCTGTCATCTCCCATCTCTTCTTCGCAAATGACAGTTTGCTTTTTGCTAGGGCGAACTCAGGTGAAGCTGATTGTATAATGAACATCCTTCATAGGTATCAACTTTCATCCAGCCAGGTGGTAAATTTGGAAAAATCTGAGACTCCGATTAGTCGAAATATACGTGAAGATGTTAGAGAATTGATCCATAATAAAATGGGAGTAAAGATTGTCACAAGTCATGTGAGATACTTGGGATTACCATTGGTGTTTGGAAGGTCCAAGAAGGACATATTTGCGTTGGTCATTAAGAGAGTATGGAAGAAGATCAAGGGTTAGAAAGAAAAATTTCTCTCTAAGGCTGGAAAGAAGGTTCTTAAGCAGTAGCACATGCGATCTCTAGCTACATTATGAGTTTCTACAAACTGCAAGAGAGTTGCTACCATGAAATTGAAGCAATGATTATGAAGTTTTGGTTGGGCGCGAAAGATGGTAACATGAAGATCTATTGGTTGAGTTGGGAAAAGCTGGCTTGTGCTAAAGGTGAGGGTGGGATAGACGTCAAGGGGATTAGTGATTTTAATACAAGCTTACTTGGGAAAAAGTATTGGAAATTATTATCATACCCTAAATTTTACCCTGAGGTTTTCGCCAACATCAGCATGGACTGTTTACTTACAATTTTATCATGCATTCTTTTAGTAAAAAATATTCATCAGGATTTAGATAAAAAGTCAGGAGTTGTAGCATTTTTATCTGGTCTTGATCACATTCATTTAGTCATTTGTTAATTAATAAGTCAATAAGGCTTGATTTCTCAATCTCAGTGCATCGTCCATTGTGTTGCATCATGTTTCAGAGGTTCGGAGGGTGACAGTCAAGAGTATTGCCGTCATCTAAATCTCTGTAGAGTTTTAATTATGATTGAGAATCAGAAGTAAATGGTCCAGGACTGATTCCTTTGCATCTGATTGTCTATTCGTGATTATTCGATCAGTAATTCAATGCATTTATACGACATATGCATTTTCTACTTATCACAGCATGCATTATGTTCCATATAACGCTTATGTCAGACAAAATAATTTTTCGGTTATACAGACAGACCAGTTGAAACGTTTCTCAACTGTACGTCGAATTAGCAGGGCAAAAAATTTCAATATCGAGCTTGCAGACGTCATTATTCTTAATCTACGATTCACGTAGTTTAACCTGGCGTGCTCATTTTAATTTTTCGACTACTTTATCAGTCGCATTTTTGTCCCCCTAAGCCTATTAACCGGTCGACTTTTATTTCAAAATTTTATCAAAACCTTTATGTTTCCGAGAAATTTATTTTGCGCTGATTATTTTAATGTATTTAATTTATTTTTTCGAATATTTTTGCGCCCAATTTTTTTGCTATTTTTTATTCGATTATTTTTGTTTTTAACCAAAATATTTATAATAATTAAAAAGAATTTTTTACATTCTCGTTTCAAATTTTAATTTGATTATTTTAAAATGTTTGATTTTATTTAGTATTAACTAGTTTTAATTTATTTAACACTCAAAATATCAAAAGAGGGACAATTTTCTTTTGGAAGCTTGGAAAAAAAGAACAAAATGTGAAATGTTGTGCATAAGAAAAGCCACTCATTTACCACTTGATATTTCTCAGTTTCCTATATACACGAGGCTCTGTCTACCGGGAGAAACCTCAATAGGTATCTCAAGTGAGAGACCTCATTAGCGACAGACTTTTACCGTCACTACATTTCATTTAAGGACAGATTTTTTTCATGACTAAAAATAAATAGTAACATTTAGCGACGGTAAAAATCTGTCGCTAAATATTACTATTCATTTAGCGACGGATTTTTACCGTCACTAAAAATGAATAATATCATTTAGCGACGGTAAAAAAATTCGTCGCTAAAATAAATAGTAACATTTAGCAACGGAAAAAATCCGTCTCTAATGAGGTCTCTCACGTGAGAGACCTATGGTAGACTGAGCCTATACACCATACACATATACAGTAAACAAAAACACCATAACACATATGTCTGTATTTCTCTTATATTATCTCACATTACAAGAAATGAAAACAACCACAAAAAAAAGCATTGTCGTCGTTGTAAGCAAACATACCGTAATCTTCTTTATTTCAAAACTTGAAAACCCCACTTCTACAACCTTATCATCATCTACACAAAACATCTTCAACCATAGCCACCGTCCGTACCACCATTACAACCACTCAGAGTTGGCCTAACTTTTTAATGTATTTAATTTATTTTTTTAAATATTTTTGCGTCCAATTTTTTTTGCCATTTTTTATTCGATTATTTTTGTTTTTAACCAAAATATTTATAATAATTAAAAAGAATTTTTTACATTCTCGTTTCAAATTTTAATTTGATTATTTTAAAATGTTTGATTTTATTTAGTATTAACTAGTTTTAATTTATTTAACACTCAAAATATCAAAAGAGGGACAATTTTCTTTTGGAAGCTTGGAAAAAAAAGAACAAAATGTGAAATGCTGTGCATAAGAAAAGCCACTCATTTACCACTAGATATTTCTCAGTTTCCTATATACACGAGGCTCCGTCTACCGGGAGAGACCTCAATAGGTATCTCAAGTGAGAGACCTGTGAGATTTGGATCAAACTCTAGTTTTAAGCATGAGGTCGAAGTTCGTTCACATGCTGCTGTCGAAGTGTTATACTGTCGAAATAATACATGTTGTAGTCGAAGGTTGTTCTAACATGTATTAGTTAATATTGCTAGGGTTGTTAGCATATTGAATTGGGCCTTGTGTTAAGGATCCAATTGTTTAAGTTAGCTTGTACCCTAAGTTAGCTTGTAATGAGTATTTTGTTAAAAGCCCATTAGTTTAGTGTGCTAGGTTTTGTTATAAATAGCATGCTAGTCTCTCATTCTAGAGTGTGACAAAACCTAGAAAGAGTGAGAGTGGTTAGTTTGTTATTCTTGTATACTTGTAATCCTTGTTTTAAGGAGAAAGGAAAGAATAATAGTTTTATAACCAATCCTTGTTGTTTACTCTTGTTTTCTTTGTTAACCCTAACCCTTGTGAGTTCTTTGATCATAAAGAAACAGTAAATACTTTGTTTTAAGGTATCCGATTCACAACAAATTGGTGCGGTGAGTGTGGAGAAGATGCCTTCAACAAAGTATGAGATCGAGAAGTTCACCGGAGTGAACGACTTCGGTCTGTGGCGCTTGAAGATGAAAGCCCTACTGGTTCAGCAGGGTTGTTTGGAAGCGTTGAAGGGAATAGCAACCATGGATACTGCGTTAACGGAAAAAGAAAAGACTACCATGATCGAGAAAGCACACAGCGCAATATTGTTGAGCCTTGGTGATAAGGTTCTTCGACAGGTATCAAAGAAGACGACGACATCAGGGTTATGGGCGAAGCTTGAAAGCTTATACGTGACCAAATCTTTGGTGAATCGACTCTACCTGAAACAAGCCTTGTATTCGTTCAAGATGAGTGAAGACAAAACTTTGGCTGAGCAGTTGGATATGTTCAACAAGCTAATTCTTGATCTTGAAAATATCGATGTGAAGATCGATGACGAAGATCAAGCACTATTGTTGTTGTGCGCTTTGCCTAGAACACATGCTCACTTTAAAGAAACTCTCTTGTATGGAAGGGAGTCCCTGACCTTTGAAGAAGTTCAATCAGCCTTGTACTCTAAGGACCTGAACGAACGAAAGCAGCATAAACCTTCGACGGTTAGTGAAGGTTTGGCAGTTAAGGGAAAATTCTTGCGAAAGGATGGTAGGTTCGACAAGAAGAAAGGTAAAAGTCAGCAGAAGTCTTCTAGTGGCGAAACATCTACTTTTCGATGTTATCACTGTAAGAATAAGGGTCACACAAGAAAGGTGTGCCCTGAACGCCTGAAAGATCATGGAGGTAAGGATAATGGCAACGCAACCATTGTTCAAGATGACTTCGACTCATCTGATGTTCTTGTAGTTTCAAACGACGACTCAAGAAAAGAGTGGATTATGGATTCAGGATGCACTTGACACATGACTCCAAATAGAGAATTGTTCGAAAAGCTATGTGATCAAGATGGTGGATCGGTGCTGCTGGGAAACAACAAATCCTGCAAAATTGTAGGTATTGGATCTGTTAGATTCAAACTCCATGATGAGTCAATAAGGTTATTGACTGAAGTCAGGTATGTACCTGACTTAAAGAGAAATTTAATTTCTCTTGGTGAATTCGACAGGAAGGGATACGTTTTCCAAGGAGAGAAAAGTATCCTAAGAGTCATGAAGGGGTCGAAGGAAGTCTTGAGAGGCGTGAAGAAACAAGGCTTGTATACCCTTGAGGCTGAGGTTGTAAGTGGTTCGACAAATACTGTATCCATGAAACCTGTGTCGAAGACACATTTATGGCACATGAGATTGGGTCATGTCAATGAAAGAGGCTTGGTCGAATTGGGGAAGCAGAACCTGCTAGGCGGTGACAAAGTCGAAAAGTTGGAGTTTTGTGAATCTTGTGTATTTGGTAAATCCTGTAGGGCGAAGTTCAACAAAGGCAAGCAAATAACACATGGATCCCTTGATTACATTCATGCTGATCTTTGGGGGCCTGGAAGGAATCCTTCACACTCAGGTGCAAGGTATTTTCTATCCATTGTTGATGACTATTCCAGAAAGCTATGGGTATTCATTCAGAAGACGAAGGATGAAACTTTTGAGAACTTCAAAAGTTGGAAGATTCTGGTCGAAACTCAAAATGGCAGAAAGGTTAAGAGGTTGAGAACCGACAATGGCCTTGAGTTCTGCAACCAAGCGTTCGACAGTTACTGTGTTGAGTCTGGGATTGCAAGGCATAAGACCGTAGCAGGTACTCCTCGACAAAATGGCTTAGCTGAGAGATTCAATCGAACAATCCTTGAAAGGGTTAGATGCATGTTGGTTAGTGCTGGATTGAAGAAGGTGTTTTGGGCTGAAGCTGTTTTGACAGCTGCATATCTAATAAATAGATGTCCTTCGACTGCATTAGATATGAAGACACCTGAAGAAGTTTGGTCAGGAAATCCACCTAGTCTCGACAGACTGAGAGTATTTAGCTGTGTGGCCTATGCTCACATTAGGCAAGACAAGGTCGAACCTAGAGCTCTGAAGTGCATGTTCATGGGATACCTTGAAGGAGTCAAAGCTTATAGGCTATGGTGCCTAGAGCCAGGTCACAGGAGGTGTATCACCAGTCGAGATGTAGTTTTCAATGAAGCTGAGATGGCTTTCAAGAAAATAGATGTTGCTGGCAAAGAGCTGGAATAGGGAGAGATTCTTGTTGAGGTGGAGCATGTTGATGCTGAAGTGCGTACCCCAGATGAAGTCGAAGACGAAACAAAAGATGTTGTCGAAGATGAGGAAACTGATAATGACTACCTGTTAGCAAGAGACAGGTCAAGAAGAGTCATCAAGCCACCTCAGAGACTTGGGTATGCAGATCTTATAGCTTATGCCTTAATCTCTGCAAGTGAGGTTCTCGATGAAGAACTTAGAGACTATAAGGAAGTTATGAGGAGTCGAAAGAAGACTGAATGACTGAAAGCCATGGATGATGAGATGAAATCTCTTCATGAAAACGACACATGGGAACTGATCAAGAAACCTGCTGGAGCCAGGTTAGTCAGCTGTAAATGGATTTTCAAAGTCAAGGAAGGAATCGAAGGAGTGGCGTCAAAAAGATACAAGGCAAGGTTGGTTGCTAGGGGGTTCACTCAGAAAGAAGGTGTCGATTTCAATGATGTGTTCTCGCCTATTGTAAAGCATAGATCCATTTGAATGTTGTTAGCCATGGTGGCATAGTTCGATCTTGAACTGGAATAGACGGATGTGAAGACTGCGTTCTTGTATGGTGATCTAGATGAAATAATCCTGATGAGGCAACCTGAAGGGTATGTTCAAAAGGGGAAGGAAGATTATGTGTGCCAGCTGAAGAAATCTTTATATGGACTGAAACAATCTCCTCGACAGTGGAATAGGAGATTCGACAAGTTCATGGCACGCATAAGTTTCATCAGAAGTCAGTTCGACCACTGTGTTTACTTTAGATTTCGACCTGGTAATTCATTTGTTATTTTGTTGCTTTATGTGGATGATATTCTAATAGCAAGCAACGATGTCGAAGAGGTAAGGAGGGTGAAGGCTGAACTCAGTAAGGAGTTCGAAATGAAGGATCTGGGAGCTGCGTCCAGGATTCTTGGGATTGACATCCGAAGAGATAGAAAGCAGTCGAGATTATGCTTATCTCAAGAGGCATACCTACGGAAGATTCTCGAAAAGTATGGTATGTCGGATTCAAAGCCTGTTGTAACTCCAATAAACCCTCAATTCAAGTTGAGTATAGATCAGTGTCCCAGTACTGATGTCGAAAGAAATTATATGAATAGCATTCCATATGCTAATATAGTTGGTTCTTTAATGTATGCTATGGTCTGTACTAGACCCGACATAGCATATGCAGTAAGTCTTGTAAGCAGGTACATGGCGAATCCTGGAAAGGCTCACTGGCAAGCATTGAAGTGGATTTTAAGGTACATAAATGGGTCTCTGAATAGAGTCCTAATTTATGGTAGAGCCTTGGGTGATGATAGTAAAACAGCAGTCGAAGGATATGTCGACTCTGATTATGCAGGTTGTATGGATACCAGAAAATCTATTTCTGGATATGTGTTCACTATGTTTGAGACAGCAATCAGTTGGAAAGCAACACTTCAGAATGTGGTTGCCTTATCAACCACTGAAGCGGAATATATTGCCTTAACTGAAGCTGTGAAAGAAGCATTGTGGCTTGAAGGTTTTGCAAAGGAGCTGAAACTTCAAGGTCCAGTTATCACTGTTAAATGTGATAGTCAAAGTGCAATACACCTGTCGTAGAACTCATCCTATCATGAGCGAACCAAGCACATTGATGTGAGGCTGCATTTCGTCAGAGGGGTAATCTAGCGTGGAGAAGTCTAAGTGCTGAAGGTTTCGATAGATCATAATGCTGCTGATATGATCACCAAGACATTGCCAAGTTGCAATTTTTTCCACTGTATGCAGTTGATAAAGCTGCATGAAGAAAACTAGTTCGTTTTTCTTGTTAGAGTTAGATCTAAGGTGGAGATTTGGATCAAACTCTAGTTTTAAGCATGAGGTCGAAGTCCGTTCACATGCTGCTGTCGAAGTGTTATATTGTCAAAATAATACATGTTGTAGTTGAAGGTTGTTCTAACATGTATTAGTTAATATTGCTAGGGTTGTTAGCATATTGAATCCTTGTGTTAAGGATCCAATTGTTTAAGTTAGCTTGTACCCTAAGTTAGCTTGTAATGTGTATTTTGTTAAAAGCCCATTAGTTTAGTGTGCTAGGTTTTGATATAAATAACATGCTAGTCTCTCATTCTAGAGTGTGACAAAACCTAGAAAGAGTGAGAGTGGTTAGTTTGTTATTCTTGTATACTTGTAATCCTTGTTTTAAGGAGAAAGGAAAGAATAATAGTTTTATGACCAATCCTTGTTGTTTACTCTTGTTTTCTTTGTTAACCCTAACCCTTGTGAGTTCTTTGATCATAAAGAAACAGTAAATACTTTGTTTCAAGGTATCCGATTCACAACAAGACCTCATTAGCGACAGACTTTTATCGACACTAAATTTCATTTAGGGACAGATTTTTTTCATCACTAAAAATGAATAGTAACATTTAGCGACGGTAAAAATCTGTCGTTAAATATTACTATTCATTTAGCGACGGATTTTTACCGTCACTAAAAATGAATAATACCATCTAGCGACGGTAAAAAAATTCGTCGCTAAAATGAATAGTAACATTTAGCCACGGAAAAAATTCGTCTCTAATGAGGTCTCTCACGTGAGAGACCTATGGTAGACTGAGCCTATACACCATACACATATACAGTAAACAAAAACACCATAACACATATGTCTCTATTTTTCTCATATTATCTCACATTACAAGAAATGAAAACAACCACAAAAAAAAGCATTGTCGTCGTTGTAAGCAAACATACCATAATCTTCTTTATTTCAAAACTTGAAAACCCCACTTCTACCACCTTATCATCATCATCACAAAACATCTTCAACCATAGCCACCGTCCGTACCACCATTACAATCGCTCAGAGTTGGCCTAACCTACTTAGAGGCCTAAAAAATTTTGTAAATAAAACTTTTAAAATAAAGGGTTAAATAATGTGTACCCCCTGCCATTAGGGCGAGTTTTGGTTTTCCCCCCTGAAGTTTTTTTTTTTTGATTCCCCCTTATATAATCAAGATTCTGTTTGCAAAAAATCTTATCAATTGTTTAGCTGACTGGGCATGGAGAATCTGCACATGTGAAAGTTAGGGTTTGCTGACTGAGCTTATTTTTAATTTTTTAAATTTTTTAAATTTTTTTAATTTAATTTTTTTAGTTTACGTTTATTTAATTTTTTTTAGATATTATTTAATTTATAATTTATTTAATTATTTAGTTTTATCTTTAATTAATTTTCGTATTAATTTTATTTTTTTAAATTATCAAAATATTAAATTTGGGCCTAAGCCCATTTTTATTTCAATACAAACACACACGCTCCAAGATTATTTTCAATTCATTAATGTATATTATTGATTGGTATATATACACTTGTCTTGTTTCTATACCAACCGATGTGGGACTTGTTCTCACCTTAGCAACAACATTCACCAGGTTCATTGCCTTATCGCCCATTGTAAGCTCAATATATACATGCACACAAACTACTTCGTGATTCTTACATCATGAACCTGCAAAACCTCATATGACAACCCTTATCAACAATCCCAATCTCATTGACTACATGTTAAAAACACACACTGTTCATACATAAAACCTCCATTGATGAGCACAACATCACTAATTTCACAATCATTATTAATCACCCTTCAAATAGCATGCCACCACCTTCAAAGCCAAATTAAATCACACCATAAACATTACTCTCCCACTCACACGGTTGATCCAAAATAGTCCCTATAATCCTCCATTAACAACTGTCAAACCAAAACCTTCAATCACACAATACTGTTACAATTTCAATCACAACCCAATTAACAAATCACAAAACACATACACACACATTTACAGAAAGAAATCACATGCATCATCATCAACCACAACAACATATGCACAACAGTATACAAAGTTGAGATAGACAAATTCACAAAATTCAGAACAAAAGCACACTTACAGCATACACAAAATAGCAGCAGAAGGAAGATCATTGCAACATACACGAATCATACATATGTTCACAAATTGAAGAGAATTCAAATACACTCACAACATAACTACTTTGTAAATATACCAATCAATTCTAATTACCTACTCTTTTTTGTACCTTATAACATTTACTTACATATTTATTTCATTATATAACCTTATAAATTCAGATCTAAGTTACCTACTCTTTTTTGTCAACCCATCATTCTAATTATATCACCACCTCTCTTGTTCTTTCCTTCTTTTTGTGTCTCTTCACACAGGTCTGTTCATTCATATATTCATATTCATCCATTTATATATTTCTGTTTTAATCTTCATGAAGTTATAACTGTTTGGATATAACTTCATCATTTTTTTACCTCAAGTTTGAAATTATTTATAAAAAAAATGCAGCATTTTTGGGAGATAGCTATTAGCTACAAATAACAAGTTAGCAGCTCTAACTTTCTTAGCTAGATCCGTTGATTCAAACATGAAACGCCTATTTTTGTTTTCGCATTTATTTTGATGAAAACTTCTCGTTCATCTGTTGCTTTTTTTTGGATAATTACAAGTGAATGAACCTGAATACATGTTCATAAGTGTGAACCAATCTTACTTTGGAAGGATTAAGAAACACACGTTGCCGGCTTATCAAGTAGTTATACAATGAAATAAATATGTAAGTAAATGTTATAAGGTTATATAATGAAATAAATATTATAAGGTTTTAGAGAAGGATGATGTACTGAAGGTAAATGTTATTGCTAAGGTGAGAACAAGTCCCACATCAGTTGGTATGGAAGCAAAACAAGTGTATATATACCAATCAATAATATAAATTAATGAATTGAAAATAATCTTGGAGCATGTGTGTTTGTATTGAAATAAAAATGGGCTTAGGCCCAAATTTAATATTCTGATAATTTAAAAAAATAAAATTAATACGAAAATTAATTAAAGATAAAATTAAATAATTAAATAAATTATAAATTTAATAATATCTAAAAAAATTAAATAAACGTAAACTAAAAAAATTAAATAAAAAAAATTTAAAAAAATTTAAAATAAGCCCAGTCAGCAAACCCTAACTTCCACATGTGCAAATTCCCCATGCCCAGACAGCCAAACAAGGGATAGGTTTTTTGCAAACAGATCTTGATTTTATAAGGGGGGAATCAAAAAAAAAACTTCAGGGGGGAAAACCAAAACTCGCCCTAATAGCATGGGGGTAAACACTATTTAACCCTAAAATAAATAGACTTAAATGCACTTTTGGTCCTCCTAATTTGGGGTTTTTAAACTTTTAATCCCTCTATTACAGACGTGACTTGTATAATTATATTACATGTCATTATAATTTAAAGTGTCACTAATTTTTTTGACATGTCACTAATATTATATATTATATTTTTTAATTAAATTAATTATATATTTTAATTAATGATAATTTATTTTATTAATATTTCTTTTAATTAATATGTTTTTTTAATAATTTTAAGAAATTTATTTAGAAGTTAATTACTATAAATTCTAAAATAGATTTATTAGGCCTAAGCCCATTGTCTAATCTAAAATAGCTCAATATTCATGATTCAACATGCCATGTGTGAATGCTCTTTATAAGTATTGGTTTTATTTGTTGAAAAAACGATTTGGGACTTCGTTATACATCCAAAATCAAAATTCTTCCAAATGCATAGCAGTTGACTGTCTTCTCACACCAAGAATAAGTATCATTTTGCCATAAAACTTAGGAAGAATAATGAACAACATTGGCATATATAATGAACTTGTATAAATGTTGAATTGAAAATGAAACAAGATTCATTATCACTGTAACTGAAAATACAGTGATTTGATTCATTATCACTGATAGATCATTCTTATTTATAGGAAAACTGAAACAACAAGATTCATGAGAGCATGAGAGAGAGTGTATGTATTCATAAACTATAACTAACATGTATAGAGAGTATATGTACCTCATAAATTGTAACGAAATATACTCTCTTAAGTAGCAGCTTTATAGTTGGGTTTCAATTTCAAATCATAAATTGTTAGTTACTTATATAATCATTAGTATTTATATATTTCATATTTCAAAATTATTAGCATCTTTGTAATCTTTCACTTATATTGAATTTATGCAATATTGTATTTGTTCTGGACTGGACCAATGGTCAGGCATGACCCAATCCACTTCTGCTCCAGAACGGCCCAATTGCCTAAGTTCAATCCAGTGACGGGCAAAAGTTACCTTTCTGCCCCTCCCGCCGGGCACGGATTGCATCGCTCCTCCCCGAAAAAGCTGACCGTTACACACGGCTTCTCCACTCCCCGAACAGATGAGGACATGTGCCTGGAACTACGCTTATGCCCGACATAACAGATAGTTTCGGGCACCGTGCCCGACATAACGGCTAGTTTGGGCAGTTACCTATTCTTCGGGAAAACGATTATTTCGCCCTGAAAATAGGACCGTTGGCCACGCGCTGGGGGATCTATATAAACCCTCTCGCTTAAGAGGGTCAGGTATCCAATATTCACCCTACGAACTAATACTCTATACTTGCCCCTTTTCTCTGACCCTTTCTTACTTGAGCGTCGGAGTGCCTTGCAGGTACACCTCCATCCTCCTCTCCATTCGCCCAGCATCTCAGACGTTCTTGGTGGCCCACTTCAACAGGATCTGATCCAGCCTTCACAATCAATGGCGCTGTCTGTGGGAACCATTGTTCTCCCCATCTTTCTTTCCCCGGAAACCGAAGATCAAAGCAAATTTCAAGATCATCATCATGGCCTCTCAAGATCACGCCAAAGGCGCTCTCTAAACCGCTGTCCTCCCCGTCAACAAGATTGACGTTGACGGCCCATCATCTCTTCTCTGAGATGCCCGTTTTCTGAGGGACGGGGCCACAACTTCTCCTTCCCCTACCCCTGCTGGCTGTAACAACGATCAGCCTTCGCTGGACATCCAGCCCATTCCTGTTCTGCCCAACGCCGACCTGACCGTGGCGGCCCTCCTGGAGGCGATCAACAAAACCAACACCCTGATCCTGCAGCAGAACAAAAGGATGGGGCGTTAGAAGAGTCCAACCGTCCAAGATCCCCTCCTCCGAGGAGGAACCAACAACGATCAAGGAACCCGCAACCCCGGAGAGATATCGACCGAGGACTGCGCCAAGAACCTGACCCTCACGTCGTCCGAAAGCGTGACCAGGTTTCCCCGCGTAACCAGCACTCTCCCGGCCACAAGAGGACCCGAAGGAACGAGCAGTCACCCCCGGTCAAGTCTAAAGGTCGGGCCCAATCACCTTCTCCCCGAAGGAACTGTTCACCTTCTCCCCGAAGGAACCGTCGCCGCGAGCGTACCCTTCGGTTCCCGTCATTCACCAGTTTCAGCAGCGACGATGAGCCTCGCGGCCCATTGTCCCAGGAAATCTTGGCTACCCGTCTCCCTAAGGGCCTGGAGAAGCCCCCGTCACTGGGCACGTACGACGGGACTACTAACCCCGACGAGCACATCGAGAACATCGATGCGCTATTGGACTACCGTGGCGTACGGGGCGCCATCAAGTGTCAGCTATTTCTGACCACGCTCCGAAAAGGGGTGATGGTGTGGTACAAGCAGCTTCCCGAAGAGTCCATTACCTCATGGAGGCAACTGGGCAGAATGTTCTCACGGCATTTCACAGCTTCTCATCGTCACCCCAAGACTGAGGCCTCCCTTGGAGCTATAATCCAAGGAAAGGACAAACCTCTCAGCGCATATATTGAGAGGTTCAACAAAGAAGCAGTACAGGTCCCTACAACGGACGAGATGAAAAAGTTTCTGCTCGAGCAAGGACTCCGCCCGGGCTCCGAGTTTTCTAAGGTCGTCGGCCTCGCACCTCCGAGGAACCTAGATGCCCTCCTCCTTAAAGCCCAATCACACATTCAGTACAAAGAGAAGGTTGCGGCCAGTAAAGTCCGAGCATCACGCCATCAGGAGAACGCTCGGGCCTCCAAAGACGAGGAATCCTCAACATCTCACCGAGGCGAAAGGAGGCGCGAGAACCGTCCTCGGGACTCCCGCGACAGCAAGGGACCCTCCAGGCAATTCCACGACTATACCCCCTGACTGTCTCCAGGGAGAAGATATTGTCCGAGTGTGCAAATTTAGAATTCAAGTAGGCAGGGGTTCGCTTTCCTAAACAACTGCCGGCCAAACCCAACTCCGACAAATCAAAGTACTGCCGTTTCCATAAGAGTCACGACCACACTACTGAAGACTGCATCCATCTGAAGGATGCTATCGAGATACTGATCAGGGACGGCCAGCTGAAATAGTTCGTGAAGAAAAAGGACACTCCTCGGCAGGACGCCCAGGTGTCCAAGAAAATAGAGGAAGAGGTACCCTCCTCGGAAGAGCCCAACATCCAGGTCGCTATGTCCATATGGCGACCAGAGGACTTCTACGTCCCAAACAAGCTCAGCGCCCCTGCTTATTTCGCGGCCCACAGCCCGTGGGAGACGTTTCCCTCTGCCATGGTTATCTCTGGCGGAGGCTTCAACAAAGGCACGATGGGCTCTGTGAAATGAAAGTCCGAGCATCTGATCAACACAAGCTCCAATAAGGTGACCACGCTCGATCAAGCCCAGAAGGGCTCTATCCCCATCTCCTTCTACCAGGAAGAGCTTCTCGGGGGATCTCTAAACTCGAGCACACCTTTGCTCGTCAGAACCCGAATGGAGAACTTCGACGTTCGCAGAATCCTCGTCGACCAGGGTAGCTCGGTCGACATTATGTACTCCCAGCTGTTTTCAACACTTTAGCTGGACGAATCACACCTTACCCTCTGTGTGGGGTCTGATTTACATGGATTCAATGGATCAGTGACCAAGCCATGGGGATACATCGAACTGATCGTAACCTTTGGATTAGTTGAGACGGCTAGATCCGTCAAGGTATAATTTCTGGTAATCGACTTCCTGTCGCTTTACCAGTGCATATTCGGAAGACCAACTCTGGCCGAGTTGGTAGCAGTTCCTTCAACAGTCCACCTCAAGATGAAGTATTACACTTCAAAAGGGATGGTCGCCACCCTCCACGGTGACATCGAAGTTGCACGATGGTGTTTCGAAGCATCCATAAAGGGGTTAAACGCCATTGCATCCAAGCCAAAGGTATCAACCAAGCCAGCCTTGCCCAGCAGCTTCGAGGAAGCCAAGCCTCTGCCTCAGGTCGACTCCATCGACCTCGACAACCGCTTAACCGAAGAAGACCAACAGGAGGACCGAGCAGCTTCAACCAACTCGTCCAGCAGTAGCTCTCATCCGATGCGCCCAATCCCAGATGGCAACTTCAAGCTCGTTTTATTCGGCGACGACCCTCAGCGGGGAGTGAAGATTGGAGCAGATCTGACTGACATCGCAAAGAAGCAGCTCAAAGCATGCCTCCATGAGAACGCTGACCTCTTCGCCTGGAGCGCCGCCGAGATGCCCGGCTTGGACCCGTCCGTCGCCTGCCACCAACTGACAATTGACCCGACCGTCAAGGCCATAGCACAACGTAGGAGAAAGCAGTCTCCGAAGAAAACGGAGGTTGCAGAAAAAGCTGTAAGGGACCTCCTCGAGGCCAAATTTATCTCGGAGGCCAAGTACACCACTTGGCTGTCCAACGTTGTACTTGTAAAAAAATCTAATGGCAAATGGCGAATGTGCATTGATTACACCGATCTTAATAAGGCATGCCCGAAGGATGCCTATCCCCTCCCTAAAAAAATACACGGCCTTCATGACCGAGTCGGGCAATTATTACTACAACGTAATGCCCTTCGGTTTGAAGAATGCCGGAGCGACCTATCAAAGAATGATGAACAAGGTCTTCCGGAGAGAGATAGGCGACATGCTCGAAGTCTATATGGACGACATGATCGTAAAATACCACGAGGAAACCGATCACACTGCCCATTTAAGGAAGGTCTTCGAACAGGCCAGAAAATACAAAATGAGTTTTAACCCAGAGAAGTGCACGTTCGGTGTCCGAGCAGGAAAATTCCTCGGCTTCTATTTAACGTAGCGAGGAATCAAAGCCAATCCCGATAAGTGTCGAGCAATCTCCGAGTTTCCAACACCCAAGTCAAAGAAATCCATCCAGTCCCTCAACGGGATGCTCGCGTCACTATCTCGTTTCGTGGCCAAATCTGCCCAGCACGCCTTACCGTTCTTCAAACTCCTCCACAAGGAGGCAGCATTCGAATGGACTGAGGAATGTGACAAGGCTCTTCTCCATCTGAAACGGGCGCTCCCAGAGCCACCAGTCCTCTCTCGCCCGGACAATGGCGAAACTTTGTACCTATACCTCGTCGTAGCAACCGAAGCAGTGAGCGCTGCTCTCATCTGCGAGACACCTGACGGATAGAAGCCCATATATTTCACAAGCAAAGAACTACAAGGACCAGAGTTAAGGTACCAACAGATAGAGAAATTGGCTCTGGCCCTCATCAACGCAACCAGAAGATTAAGACACTACTTCCTAGCCCACACGATCGTGGTTCGAACAGATCTACCCATAAAGCAGCTGTTGGGACGACCAGATATGGCCGATCGAATGCTCAAATGGTTGCTTGAACTATCCAAATATGACATCCAATATGAAAGCAGGAAAGCCCTCAAGGCCTAGGCTCTGGCCGACTTCGTCGCAGAAATGACACTCGCAGACTCCCCCGCGAGCGAAGCGCGCAAATGGACCATTTTTGTGGACGGTGCCTCCAGCTCGACAGGAAGTGGTGCAGGCATCATACTGGAAAGCGACGAAGGAATCATCATTAAAGTGTCGCTCACCCTGTCTTTCCCAACCTCTAACAACCAGGCTGAGTACGAAGCTTTCCTCGCTGGGTTACGTCTAGCAGAGGACCTGGGCACTGAAAAAGTCGTCATTTGCACAGATTCACAACTCGTAGCCCTTCAGGTCCGAGGAGAATATCAAGCCAAAAATGATAACTTAACCGAATACTTAGCCCTGGTCTAAAAGGAAATGGCGAAGTTCGCAACGGTAGAAGTGAAACATGTTCCCGCAAACACAATGTCCGAGCAGATGTTTTATCCAAACTAGCCAGTACAAAGAAGAAAGGCGGAAACAAGTTCGTCATACAGGAGGTCCTACCTCGATCCAGCATCGAAAGGGCTTCCCCGACCCTTGACGTACAGGTGATTGGCGACAACCACTGCTGGATGACCCCTGTCTACAACTATCTCGCTAAAGACGAACTTCCGTCCGACCTAAAAGAGGCCAACGTAGTTAGGCGAAGAGCTTGCTCCCACGTCTTGGTCAAAGATAAACTCTACAGGCGAGGATTCTCCATTCCACTGCTCAAATGCGTCGAGGAAGAAATGGTCGCTCACATCTTGCGTGAAATCCACGAAGGAAGCAACGCCCAACATCTCGGTGGAAGGTCTCTTGCCCGAAAGGCCCTTCGAGCAGGACATTACTGGCCGACCATACAGCACGACGCTAAAGAACACGTGAAGAAATGCGATAAATGCCAATGGCACAGGGACATACACCTGGCTCCACCTAACGAGCTCAAGGCTATGTCCTCCCCATGGCCATTTGCCTAGTGGGGCCTAGACATCCTAGGACCCTTCGTGGTAGGATCAAATCAGAACAAATATCTAATAGTAGGCGTAGACTACTTTACAAAATGGATAGAAGCGGAGGCCCTGGCCAAAATAACCGACCTCAATATACTACGTTTCTACAAACGAAACATCCTCGCACGTTTCGGCATCCCCCAAGCGATAGTAATGGACAATGGGACATAATTCACAGACAAGAAGTTCCAAGACTTCGTTGCCCAACTAGGCATGAAGCAACACTTCGCGTCCGTCGAGCACCCTCAAACAAACGGGCTGGCTGAAGCAGCTAACCGGGTCATTCTTCGAGGCCTCAAACGAAGGCTCGACGAAACAAAGAAGGCTTGGGTCGAGGAGTTGCACAGTGTGTTATGGGTGTAACACCCCAAAATTTGCCTTGTTGTTTTTAGATAACTGGCTTATGTTTCTTTGCATTTCTTGCATTAGCATTTGTGCATAGCATTAGGTCCTAGCATGGGATCAAGGTACTTGGTTTAACTCAAAGGAAGAAGAGGTTTTTCAGGTTTTCAAACAACAGTTCATGTGCATTGTCCAAGGGGCTAAGAGGAGAGAAAATTCTTGATGCTATCAATTCTTGAACCACAAATGAACCTTGAGCCTCAAGGTGTTTTATTTGGTCCATCATCTCATCACAAGATCAAGATTGGCAGGGGAATTCAAAAGAATCACACTCTCCTAACTTGGTTTCTTAAATTAGGGTTTTGGAGAGTCTGAGATTTAACCCTCAAATGAGCAAGCTCTTTGATTGTTTATCATCTCCAAATGGCACATATCATCATTGTTGGACATGACACACATCATACTCAGAGGAATTTGAGTTTGGAGGATGTGCTGATTTCTCCTAACCAGAGGAGCCAAAATTAGGGTTTCCTATAGAATCAGTTTATTTCTGATTTTTAGGACAAGACTCGACCTCATGGTATTCCTCATGTCCTCAAGTGTCTAGGATTAGAGAATTGTCCATCAATTTGCTTCAGAAGGTTTTCAATTGATCAGAAATTTGAAAATCAGGAGAATTGGGAATAAAGTCAACTGTGCAGTGGAAAAGTCAACCCATGACTTTTTGAGGTCAACATCATGATTTTCAAGTCAAATATGGTCCATGGACAAGATTTGATCAAGAAATGTTCAAAGGTTCATAAAAAATCAAGAATTTGGGAAAGTTGCTAAAATTGAAAAATTAGGTTTTTAGAAACTTACTATTTTTAGTAAGTTTTTAATCACTTTCTAAGCCATTTTTCACCATTTTCAAGGCCTCATTCAAAAACCTTTTCCACATGGAAGTTGTAGATTGAAGTTTTTCCTTCAAAATGAGCACAAGAACCATGCCATTTGGATCATTTTTGATAGAGTTATGATGTTTCAAAGATGGAGGTTTTAAGTTGTAAAAACTTGAAAACTTAGAATTTTTTCTAAGTTGTTCTTGGACAGTTTGGTGCACTCATGTTCATGCTCACTTTTGGATGACTTCCAAGCCTTGGATTGAGAAACTTCTAACATAAGAATTGTAGAGTGAAATCTCATCTTTCCAAAGGGTCCAAGTTTATTTCATTTGAATCATTATACATCAACTTATGGTTATTTGAATGTACTCCCATGGTGATTGTGATAGCTTTGCATACCATGGCCAAAGTGTACCAAATTCTGCATTGTACCTCACCAATCGTACCAGCCATCATTCTTTGATCCCATATGCAAAAACTTTGCCAAAATAGGCTAAGCACGCAGCCTGCCACATGAGGGGGTGTCATACCAAAAAGAATGCAAAGTTGGAGAACTTGAAAATGGATCAAAGAAAATTTCATAGTGCTAGCCCATTAACACACGAGTACACACCTCATTTCCTCAACATTCTCACACTCCATTCCACTAAAAAAGATGGCAAGAAACACACCTTTCCCATGTGCTGATCGTGTGAACTTTTTTCCACTAAATTTGTAAAAATCACATAACAAACTTTGGAGCAAATTTCATCAACTTTCTCACGTGCCAAGTGGATATATAAAGTCATCACAAACCCTAAAGTGAGAGAGGTTTTTCATTTTGGTAGAGGACAGATCAGAAACACGATTTTTCTCTCATTTTTCACCACCTTCGAGTTCTTCATTCTTTGAGGGTTTTGAAGTCTTTTCTTGTTAGAATCATCATCTAACAAGTGAAATCTCACTTATGTATGCATTATTCGCCTTCTGTGGTTGTTGTGTGAAGCTCAACAAAATTGGTTTTGGGTCATCACCGGTTTGAACTTGTGTGAAGCATTTCATCAATTTTCTGGGTGAATCAAGCTTGGATCTATCTTCTACAAGACATTTTGAAGTTTTCCATATCATTTCCTGAAGTTATTAGCTGCTGAGAAGAGTCAACGGAACTTCTCCGTTAGGTAATATTCTTCCCTTCGAATCTGCCATGCTATACGTCCACTTTGCTTGTTTCTTGTGATTCTGAAGTCCTACAACTGAGTAGGCACTGTGTGGATACTTGTTGTTTTGTTTTAGTGAGATTTCAGTTTGGACATGTTTTCTTGTTCGCTTCGATTCGTGGTGTTATTGTGTTTGAAAATCGTTTTTGAGTGTGGATTTGGTATCAGCATGAAAAACCCTTGAGAATAATGTCCATTTTATGTTATTTGGTTGAGGTTGATGTCTACGACTCCGGCGACCTCCCGGAGAAGACGACCGGAGCCCTAGCTCCGGCGTCTGATGTGTGCAGCTGACGTGTGAGACTGACTTTGCTGACCAACCAATGTGCTAGCGACGCGTGTGGTGGAATCCTCGTTTGACTAACCGGCCTTAGTGGAACGCAGCGTTTCATTTATTTGGTTTTTTTCCTTTTTTTTGTTTTGTTTGATTCTGAATGAAATAATGATATTGGGCTTATGCATTTACTTTTCGCACCTCCATTTTGTGAGCCCATGCGCGTTTTGTTCTAAGTTCCTTTTGATCCAATAATTGCTGATGCACCCCTGGCTTCATTTCTTTTTTTTTTATTTTCTATTTTTACATACCATTTCATAATTAATTTTTAAAAATACTTGCATATACTAAAAAATTCCAAAAAAAATTCATCACGCATACTCATTATTAAATTTATTTTATTATTTTTGCATTAAATTTGCATTAAATATTAATTTTCCAAATTAATTTTTCTCATTTGCACTTCATATTGCATACTTCATATTGCATCATTTATTTCTCTCATTTTAAAAGTGATTTGATCCTGATTCTTTTTGGGTTGTGTTCATAACATGTTGAGGTATGTTTGAGATTTTTGGAATGATTTTTAGGTCCTTTTTGGATGACTTTTGATGTGTTGCTTTGAGCATGAATGTATGAAATCCTATTGATGCTTTGACCTAATTGTTGATTGACTTTGGTTCTGATTCATTGCTTGTGGATTTGATATGTCAATTATACATGTTTGAGATGCTTGAATACTGAATGACATAATTTTTGAGGCATGTTTGTTATTTCTTTGAAGCATGAACTTTAACTTGTCCAACTTGTGAATGTATGCTTCATGTTTGGTTTGCTTGATCATGAAGGCACTTGTGCCATAATTTGGGGTCTTGTTTGAGAATTGATAGCATGTTAATTGACCTCTGGTTGTGATATTTGGATCTCATCTTTGCATGTTTGATATTTGCCTTGCACCTTAAGTCACTTGTTTCACAAGAATGAATCATGTTTCACTTCACTTCACTTCTTCTTCTTTGCTTCTTAATTGATTGTGAAAGTGTTCGTATGACTTGAATGATGTTTGAAGATTTTGTTTAGGCACATATTTAGGATTGTGTCACTTCTGGACTTGGTTTACTTTGTGGAATTTTGACTTGGTTGCTTCACATGATCACTTCTTTTCATCTCACTCCTTCTTTAATGACTTGAATGGTACTTGATTGACTTCTCCCTTTTCTTTTTGACTAATTGTGCATGACTAATATTAGAGGTCAGTAGGACCATTAGGTTCTGAACTTGATGTTTGATTTACCTTAGAACTTGTTTCTTTATTGCCTTATGCTTGTTTGAGTTTCATTTTGTCATATGTGAATATTTCTAACACTTTCAGGGGCAAATGGTAAGTTGTTTGAGTGTGGATATGCTTCCACATTTTACTTTCTTCCTTTATCTTTCAACTTTCATACTTGTGTTTGAAGTGAGCTTAGGCCACTTGTGTTTCACTTCTCTTTCTCCTCCTCCTCTTTCACTCTTTTCATCCCTCGAGTCTCAGGACTTGTTTAAGTCTTGGATTCTCTCCCTTTAGAGCTACCTAGTCCAACTTAATTTTTGATTAAGCTTGGAGTAGGATTAGCATTAGGTTAGGTAGCCGTCTCTCCTAAACCTCACTAACCATAGGACATCCATGCATGATAACATTAGGATTCTTAGTTCCCCTTTAGAGTTTCCTTTGTGTCGTCTCTCTTCTCATCTCAAAACTTCTTCAAGACATGTAATAAAAGTTAACGTGTATTGCGCTTGAGCCTTCTATGTGGGAAGTGGGGAGTGAGGGGCTTCCTCTCATTCTTCTAGGATACCTAGTGTTTGTCCTGTTGGGGACGATGCACGAAAGTATTCGTTCCTGTATTCAAGACTTGGGTTCAATGCAAGTTGCGAAACAACTTAAAAGACATTTCTGTCTAAGAAAACACCAAACAAATTCAATCTTTTTATCCTTCGGGATTGTTGGGTTTTAAACTTCTTTTTTCGGAAAGAGCTCGTCGCTCACATAAAAAACACTTACCCACCCGTGGTCGTACCCACGAACTACGTCAGCTCTGATTCCTCTCTCTCGTCCGATTGAGGATACGTAGGCACAAGACAACGATTGTCTTGGCGAGCAACCCTCCCCCACAGTTCCCGTCCGAACTACGTTGACTCTGACTTTCCCATTGCACTGAGGGAGTACGTAGGCCTAGGACAACGATACCGTCCTTTCGAGTCACTTCCTTTTCCTTTCTTCTTTGTTTCTCCGTTCTTTCCCGTTCTCGTTCTTTCTTCGGTCCAGTAGCAGGGGAGTTCCAGACGACGACACCCTTTGATGCATACAGCAAGCGTGGATCCCATCGAGTACGATGGACGTGTTGGGTGCTAACACCTTCCCTTCGCGTAACCGACTCCCGTATCCGTTCTCTTGGTCGTGAGACCATGCTCTTTCCCTTCATTCAGGTTTACGCAGTGTTTCCTTTCCCTCCCTTGGGATAAATGCACTTTGCTGGCGACTCTGTGTTCTTTTGCGCCACTCTCGCGTTTGCACCGTTGGATGCGAATCTTTCGGGAGCGACAATGGGCATACCGCACAACTCCACACTCTATAGCCGAGGAAACACCTTTCTGTCTAGCATACGGGACCGAGCCTGTAATCCCCGTCGAAGTTCACATACCCTCCAGGCGGATAGAGTCGCCCCTAGACGAGGAGATGAACGACGAATCATTAAGAGAAGAACTCGACCTCGTCGAGGAAATCCGAATTGGGGCAGCCCTCCGCGAAGCCTCACTAAAACAAAAAATTACCATTAGGCACAACGCCAAGGCGATACGACGAGAGTTCGACGTGGGAAGCCTTATTATAAGGAGAAACCACAAAGACTCTCGTGAGGGTAAATTAGCCCCAACTGGGAAGGACCCTATCGTGTCCGAGCAAAAAAGGAGAATATGGCCTATTACCTAGAACATCTCAATGGGGAAGAACTTGCTCGACCATGGAACGCCGAAAAGCTAAAACAATACTATAGCTAGGGCCCTAATTCTCGGTTCGACCCGTCACGACGACGAACGTCAGCTACCGACCACTATGCACGCCTAGGTACAAGCGTCGCATACCAATAAAGCAGAACCCCGCTTAGTAACGGGTCGAGTATCTGGTCGACAACGATCCTCAATCGAGCGTCGCCGTTGTCAAAGTACCATGACTGGAAGAACCCCAGCTCGCGATGGGAGTTCACGCTGCGAACTCAGGCCTCAAACGCGACCTGAACTCCGCACCCCTGCCAGGATATTCCCCGACCGTTCGACCAGTACCTCTCACTGCCGAACACACCTACAACGAGCAATCCCCTGAAACTTCACATAAGTCAAATACTCCCTATCACGGGCAAACATACATTCACAACGAGCATGAGTGCAACACTTAGCAGAAAATAAAAGCAAGTAAAACCATGCAAATAACAGAACCGGCCACCAGGATCGGACACATAATTTAAGTATGATAAATGGCCACTAGGACCATGATTGTACTGGATAACATAGACCGGGGGCCACGCCCCCAAAATAGGTTACAACAAATACATGGCACGCAGGCCGAACAAATTACAACAACAAAAAGAAAATCCCTCACTCATCCATCTGGTCGGCAAGCTCAGGCTGAGGCTCCTGGCTCTCCGCGGACTGATCCTCGACATTCTCTTCAAGAAGGGCGTCAAGCATAGCGATCCAGCCATCTTTAACATGCGCCAGATAATGAGTACCCTCAGTAGAAATGTCAAGTCAAGGGTTCACCACACGCAGTTGAGACACAACATTCTTGAAGGATTCGTCCGTAATGACGATATTATTATCCTCGGCCACCAACATACGGGCAACTAGCTCGGACCTTGTCTTCAGTTCCTTCACATCCTCAGGTTCATCTTCGCCCGGGGCATTGACCTACCTCAGCTGCTAGACCAACTCCTCAGCCGCCTTCTTCTCCGCCGCCAGCATAGAATTCTCCTTCTTCAGCCTCGCCACCTCCTCGTCAGCCTTCTTCCGGGCATCGCCAGCACTCTTCACCTCTTCCGTGAGAGATGCCACGGTAGCCCGAGCAGCCTTGAGCTTAGACTCAATTGCATAGTCCCCTTCAGCATATATGGCCACCATTTCCAGAACTCTGACCAGTGCAGAAGCATCTTGGGCCACCAACGCCCTCTTGCTCGGACGGTCCATGCTTTCCAGCCGAAGAGATTCTGCCCGCGGCACAATCAGGGAGTTCCCCTCTAAGTATCTTCTATCAAGTATGCAAGGAGGAAGCTTGAACCTCCCTTTCTCTGGGGCCCGGCTGAGATCCACGACGTCGTTGGCCCTCGGTCATTTGGTTCGTGAGATCAAAGGCAGAGGAGATCCCCGGGGAGCAGGAGTGGGAGAAGAGGTCCCCGCAGCAGACTGAGCAGGAGTGGGAGCACGCGCATTGGCAAATCGAGACTTCGTAGGAGCCGTTATGGGCTTGTTCCTCGCAAGAGCATTCTTCACCACCCTCTCATGAGCCTGAGGCATCTCACCTGCACAAACAGAATACGAGCATGTTAGATACGAGAAAAGAAAATAGTTTGGGCAAATCAAAATGACTAAGACTACCGAGCAGCTTCTGGGCTTCCGCAGGAGTCTTGCACTCCAGGATTGCTTTGGTATTAATAAAGCGGTATTCAACCCTTTAACTACCGTCCTCCTCGAAGACCGGGTCACCCTTCTTCGTCCAGCATTCAGCGAGCAGGAAGTAGTTAACGTACTTCACCAGCGTCTCGTACGCAACGGCGTCCTTCCCGTCTAACTCGTTCGACTGAAGAACGTAATCGTCGGGCTTCTTGGTGAAATGGCCAGGTCCCTAGTGGATGGGGAACTTATATACTCTCTCCCCGATAAACTTCCCAGCCTCGTCGCGCAGCTCGTCGACCTCGATCTCCTAGAGATAAGTGTTGTCCTGGGCAGCTTCTGATACGGGCTCAATGATGAAGTACCTCTCCTTGAACGTCCGTATCGATTCAAAGAAAGGCTTGAACAGCTTACATGGCTGCTTCAACGAGACCCATCAGTACTTCCTCCTCGACAGCTGTCGTTGAAGGTGGAAAACTGTGAAGAACAAGGGAAGAGTAGCCCCAATCTTCAAGAAATCACAGGCCAGCTCAAACGCCCGTATGAAGGCCAATGAGTTCGGGTGCAGCTGCGTGGGGGACCAACTTCAAGTGCACAAACACTGATTGTTGAAAATCAGTGAACGACAATCTCAATCCCAGCTCTTTGAAGGCATATTCGTACATAGTGAAGCGATCCCCAAAATCCGGGCAGACCCAATCATCTTCAGAGGGAAAGTGTACCTTCCACCCCCCTCTGGTCCGACTTCCGTAAAAACATCCCCCAAGTATGTGGCGAAGGTGGACCCGTGCTCAGCTGGTTCAGCCACCTCCCACTCCTCCGCGGAATCCTCGACGACATCCTCTTCCATGTCTTCCATTTCCTCTTCTCCCCCGATCTCGCTGGGGATACTTGAAGTGGTCGAACTACTGTTGTCTGAGGAACTTGCTTCTTCCTTGGACGAGTCCAGGATAATTTCTCCATCTGGCCCCATCGCCATATCGATCACCTGAAAAGCAGAGAAAAAAGTGAATTCGACAATAGATCATATCCACCCTTCCACCGCTAGTCAAGTGAAAGGGCGCGCAAAGGGCTGAGGACAACGTCCCCGGCCTAAGCCCTAACATCAAAAGAAAAACTCAGAAACCTCCCCGCGAAGAGACGCTCGAGACAAACCATCCCCAGGCGAGGAGCTTCCCCGCGCTCATACCCAGTTCCCGCTTGAAGCTTCGCCGGACACCGCAAAGCTCCACCGGAATATGGGAGTATTCGACCGAATAATTCATCACCAACCCAGAAGATAAAAAATCACGGCGATTACACATGCATCGTTGTCGCAACAACGCCGTGAACTGTCCTCCTCACTAAAACATACTAAAAAGTTCGGCGACGCATTAGAAGTGGAAAATGGCACAACCACCGTCCACCACCAACAATCACCGGAAATCAGCCTATTTCATCTCCTAAACCTAAACCTAACTGCATGCAAGACTACAAAAAACCATCAAAATGGGTAAAAAAAGCACAGAATAAGCAAACTTACTTGATTTAGAAGATGAAAAATGGTTCCCCGGAAGTTGATGCGGTGGCCGGAATAGCAGACGACGGTGACGGGCAGGAATTCTGAAGAAGACGAAGAGGAATCAGAGCGAAAAGTTCAAAATGGAACGAGTTTCCCCTTTTTATACAGAGGGGCACGTGCGGTGGCACGCGCTCGTAGGCCATGATGGCTATTAACTAGCCATCATTGCCTAGTGACTGCTACACGGAGCTCTAGGTACACGTGGCGCTCCTAACGTTTCCAATTCTGACTAACCGTTAGTCTCCCCGCACGACGGGCAACACGGTCACGGTCATGAATGCCACGGACACCAGGGATCACGGGCACCACGAGACCCTTCCCCATCACCAAACAACGACTTCACGCTAGCTCCCCGGAGCAACGAGCTATCCTTAAGTCATCACTCCCATGCTCGAGAGCAACGACTTGGGGGGCTCCTATTCTGGACTGGACCAATGGCCAGGCATGGCCCAATCCACTTCTGCTCCAGAACGGCCCAATTGCCTAAGTCCAATCCACTGACGGGCAAAAGTTACCTTTCTGCCCCTCCCGCCGGGCACGGACTGCATCGCTCCTCCCCCGAAAAGTTTCCCGTTACGCACGACTTCTCCACTCCCCGAACAGATGAGGGCATGTGCCCGGAACTACGCTTATGTCCGACATAACGGCTAGTTTCGGGCACCCTGCCCGGCATAACGGCTAGTTTGGGTAGTTACCTATTCTTTGAGAAAACAGTTATTTCGCCCCGAAAATAGGACCGTTGGCCATGCGCTGGGGGCTCTATATAAACCCTCTCGCTTGAGAGGGTCAGGTATCCAATATTCACCCTACGAACTAATACTTTGTACTTGCCCTTTTCTCTGACCCTTTCTTACTTGAGCGTCGGATTGCCTTGCAGGTACACCCCCTCCTCCTCTCCATTCGCCCAGCATCTCAGACGTTCTTGGTGACCCACTTCAACAAGATCTGATCCAGCCTTCACGATCAGTATTCTTCTCTGCAAAACTAGGAAATATGCTTTCTTTTATGTAGCTTTGTAAGGTGAGTTTTAGTTTTTGTTAACTATAATATACATTCAATATATATGTTATATCATATTGACATGAACTGAGCAATAAATATACTAGTGGTTAAGGAAATTATGATTTAACAGATACACAACAACCATTGCCATCAGCGGGAATGTTTCCTAATTTGGTGCATACGTATGTGGACGCTTCTGTAACAAAAGTTCATTAGCTAACCACCCATAACTCCATAAAAATGCAACAAAAGCTAACCACCAGGACAAGAAAATGCAAGATCCATTGATAGTGTGATTAGTTCATTAGAATATGGAAAATGATAGTGTAATTATGGATTTGATGAAAAGTTCATTAGAATATGGAAAATGATAGCGTGATTATGCATAAACTGGTCATAAAATTTCTCATGATATGGTGTTGTTGTTGTCTGTTGAAGTTGAAACGTGGGTTCTGGTGGTGTTGGTAGTATAGTCCCACATTGTTTATTCCTGTTATAATATCAAGGTTTATAATGTTTGAACATGTGGAAGATATTGCATAAGTGTTTGTGAGGATAGTGGGCCTTTTAGAATTGACCATATGCTGCAATGAAGAAATGAGCTTTAAGTCATGATTTTCAAAATTTTGATTAATAAATTTATTAACTTATTAATTATGTAAAAAAGTATTAATAAATAAATAATCTAGTCATCAATGCCATGTCATTAAAAGTAAATTTTTAATCTTAATCATCACTGCCACCTATGTAAAAATGGAGGGGGACCAACAAAATGCAAAGTGCACCAAATTAAAGGGACCAAAAACACAGATTTTGTAATAGGGGATCAAAAGTTTAAAAACACCGAACTAGGGGGCCCAAAAGTGCATTTAAGCCAAATAAATCAATATAATCAAATTTTGTAATTGACAAAAGTTGAATCAAAGACCTAAAAGATAGATGACATTTCTTCTACCAACTCATTAAAGATATTTTATGTAAAAAATATGTCATTTAAAATTAAGGTTGTTCATGGTACAGTTTATAAAGAAAACCATACCGAATTGAACCAAAACATAATAAAAATTTACTCGAACTGAACCGAACTGTTTCAATTTATTTAGAACCGAAACGGACCAAAAGCATTGGTTTGATATACCGTTTAGAAATTCTGAACCATATCGAACCGTTAGAAGACAATTTTTCCAAACTGAACCATTTATTAAAGAAATGAACCATTAAACTATTTTTAAAATTTTAAAATAATAAAAATTAAAACTTATTTTTAGTATTTTTAATTTTCAGTTGATTACATTTTCGGTTTAGTTCGGTATGGTTCTAGAATTGTTTTGTGTAATATGATTTGATTCACTGACAATCATAACGGTTCGGTTATTTTAACTTAAGTTCGATTCAGTTCGGCGGTTCGGTTCGATTCGGTTCAGTTCATAGATTTTTTGAACAACCCTATTTAAAATATTAGTGACCAAATTAAAAAATTTTAAAACAATTTTATAGTCCAAAATTTTGAGACCTAAAGCCCCTACTTGGATCGCCTTACCCTTAGACCGGCCCTGCAACCACCGTGTGATACTCCTTAGTCACACCATAATCTTGCTTCTCCAAACAAACCTTCGATCTCCGCCTTGCTTTCAGATCACGAGCTCTGAAGTTTCCCCACCGAAACCATACACTTTCAACTATCGTCCAAGCTACTTCGCCGGACCAACCACTTGTTTCCTTTCGCCAACCTCACTGTCAACACCTTTCTCCGACGTTACCGTATTTCTATCATGTGTTGGTAATTTCTTTTCCTTCCACTGTCCTTTTGCTTTTGTATTTGTCTTGTTTTTATAGTTTTTTGAGCTTGTAAAAAGAGAGATTAAGAAAGAGTAAGATGACATGAGATCTTTTTTTTATTCTTGTTTTTCATGAAGAAGAAGTTTCTTTATTGTACCTACAAAATGAATAAGAGAAAATTCTAAGATAGAAACAACCATAAGAAATAATTTTATATAATCAATCATAATTTTTTTATTAATTAAAAAATAAAAATAGTTTTCTTTCTCTTCTCCATAATCACAACCATCTCATAAAACCAATTAAAAAATAAATTAAATTTAAAATTAATTTAAAATTATCTCTTTTTTTATTAGAAGTGTGTAAGAATATAAATTTAGATACGTTTTCATGCAAGAATTTCTCATAAACAAGAGAGAGGAATATTTTAACTATTTATTTTATTCAGCATTTGGTTTATTCATTTTGGCATGTTTTCTTTTTATTTTATTTTAAATATTGCAATGCCACATGTCTATAAATGAATGGGTGTTTAAAAATTTTGAGAAATAAAAACAAGTGGGTAG
This sequence comes from Lathyrus tuberosus, assembly GCA_022829125.1. Classification (NCBI taxonomy): domain Eukaryota; kingdom Viridiplantae; phylum Streptophyta; class Magnoliopsida; order Fabales; family Fabaceae; genus Lathyrus; species Lathyrus tuberosus. The sequence goes on along the minus strand of JALAZF010000014.1, from coordinate 137,393 downwards.
GAGTTACGATGTATGAGTCTCGAGAAAAACTTGCGTAGGAACGAACTTAAATCCTTATTGTTACAAACAACCAATAAGAAAAAGAAAAAATATTAAATTTATTTAAATTAAATTTATTTTTAAATTGGATTCATGAGGTGGTTGTGATTATGTAGGAGATAGAATATAATATTTTTATTTTTTAATTAATTAAAAAAATATGATTGGTTATTTATAAAACCAAGTGTTAAGTTTGTTTCTACCTAAGTTTTTTCCTCAGCCGCCCCACTTTTTTATTATTTTTATTTATATTTTTTTCTTTCTTTTATTATTATTATTATTATTATTATTGTTACTGTTATTATTATTATCATTATTACTAACTGATCGTACCTGGATCAGACAGTATCTGGTGGCCAACAACGTCGTCTGGACTTCAGTTCCGGTGAGGTTGAAAGACGGCGGGGGGGGGGGGGGGGGGGGGGGGGGGGGGGTTGGTGTACCTGCAAGGTACTCCGACGCTCAAGTAAGACAAGGATCACAAGTAAAAGCAAGTACAAGGTTAGAGTAAGAAAATGTGTGTAACCTGACCCTCTCAAGTGAGAGGGTATTTATAGAGAGCCCCCGCGCGGGGCCAATGGTTACTTGCATTGGGCTGGATTGCCAGGCCCAATCCAAGTAACTGCCAGGGCTTACGTGGCGTAGTGAAGAACAGGAGCCCCCCAAGTCGTTGCTCCGAAGTATCGGAGTAATGACTTAAGGGCCAACAAGCATGTCGGGGAAGTATTGATCGCGTGACCGCGATAAGGGGAACTTGTTTGAGACCCACTGGTCGTACCGTCAGGGAGCCAAACGCTCGATGGGTTGAAATCAGCAAGCAGACTCGAGCGTGGGAGTTCGCGGATGGTCGACTCAGCGGGGAGGCAAGAAGTTTGAACTTGGGTGTCGAAGCAGATGGAGATACGCGTGTTGGGGAGCAAACGGTCGCATGTATGCCACGTGTCAGACGCCATCATTGCCTAGGGGCGACTAGGCTAGGGTAGTGTACTCTAGTAGTCTAAAACTCTTTGAATTCCGTGAGGATCCTATAAATAGGTCTCGCCTCGTTTCATTTGCACCATTTGCGCTTTTCCTCTCAGACTCTCCCTCTATTCTTCTTCGTTTTTCCGCCGCTGCCTTCCACCGTTCTCTGCCGTTCTCCACCGATGATCGCCGTGCCGAAACCCTAAAAAGCGTATTTCAAGTAAGTTTCTTTCTTTTTCTCCTTTCGTCTGCATTTGTAGGGTGAATCTTATGGTGAACTGATGAAGTTCCCATGGAAATCACGAAATATCTGGCGAAAACGGCGGAATTTCATAGTTTAGTTGTTGAATCTCACGGGGAGAGGCGATGAAATCCCCGAGGACACGAAGAATATCCCGGGGTCATGAGATGAACGTTTCTCAGCTCTTTGTTGAACATTTCGGAGATCAAGGACGGAATCCCTGGGGAGCCGATGTTTATCTCGGGGATATGGGTCGAATACTCCGGGGTCCCGCCCAATTTCGCTCCCAGCGGACCTGAGGATGGTCGCGGGTTCGCGTTCCCCGACGTTCCCTCCTCGCCCTTTCACTTAATTAGCGGTGGAAGGGGTGGATTTGATATGGGTCATCGAATTCACCATTTCCTTCTGCTTTTCAGGTAAATGGACGTATTGCCCGTGGCTGAGGGATCTTTGGACATCGACGACCAACCCGACTCCCCAATGGCGCCAATCACTAGGGTCGAGGAACGTTCCCTCAAGGAGTGGGTCAGCGATGAGCCGTTGAACATTGCTTCCCATTTTGTTGACGAGGACGAGGACACTATTTTTTGCACAGTCGAGCACCAGCTGGTGGGTTCCTCAAAGTCGTGGAAGGTGTTCCGACCTCAAGCACACCATCGCATATGCTCGACGTACTGAGGGATGAGGTTCCCTCTTTATGAGTTCATGTTCGACAAGGCGGGGGTGGCGTCTGCCCTATACAGATTTTCAACAGGCGGTATTCGTTTGGTTACGCCTGGCGCCTTCGCAGCTCCACCCCAACTCCCTCGCTTTCATCCGAGCTTTCGAGCTCGTCTGTAAATATCTCCGAATCGGGGCAACCGTGCTTCTCTTCTTTCGCATCTTCCACCTTCAGCGGCAGGCCTCCGATGGCAGACACGGCTGGGTGTCTTTCAAATAAACGAGTAGTCTCTTCCATACCTACTTGGATTTCGTTCATAAATTTAAACACCGGTATTATATCGTGAGGCCGGTCACTCTTGAAGCTGTGAATTCGGTGTATTGCCGAGTTACCCGTGAAGCGGACGGGCGAACGGAGGAGGTCCTCAAGCCAAGATTCCCCTTGTTCTGGACGGAAGAACACTTTAAAAAGGGGGCGGACAGCTACAAAGTCAGTCCTGGCCGTTTGGACGAGGGGGATCGCCTGGCTTATGAGAGAATAGTCGCTTTCGTTAACGGGTTTAATAAAGCCAAGTTCGTGACGCCGAACGGGGACTTCCTTCTGGGCGACGACAGGGAGATCTTAACGAAGCGCCGTTCGATCAACACCAGGGCTCTCCTCGAGACATTTTCTAACGAGGAGGCTCTCGAGCTGTTAGGTGGGGTGGCCTCCCCGACTTGCCTTTCCTTCGTCTTTCTTTTCGAATTACTGACCTCTTTGTTTTCTGTGCAGGTAAGATGTCGAATGCTGAGGAGCGTCTCAAGAAGTTGAAGGCTAACCGCGCTACGAAGAAGGGGGGCAAAAGCCGTCTCGAATAGATCTGAGGGCAGGAACCCGTTCCCACTCAGACAACCGGGGGTTCTTCTGGCTCTCACCTGGATAGTGATTCTCCCAGCCCCCAGGTCTCCCCGAAGAGGCGGCGGGTTGCGGACACAGTGGCCATCCACCTTACTGAGAACGAGGGTCCCTCTGCTGTAAAATTCGTGCTCCCGCCTTATCACTCGAGGCCAAACTTTTTCATGGGGAATAATTCCCTTTGCGTGGGTGCCCCCGAAGCTCAGGCCATCTTAGGCGTCGACAAGGTCTCTCGGAGAAAGGCGCTGGTGAAGGATGTGTCCGCTGTGATACGGGTTTGTGCGGCTGCCCTGGTTCTGAACGATGAGGCGTGCCCAAAAAGCGAACTGAATAGGTTGTGCGAGAGTTTCCAGTCTATCTCAGTCGAAATGGAGAAGGTGGGCAAGGAGTTGGCCGACTACAAAAGCCAGAACCAGGCCCAGGTCGAGCTCCAAGGGAAGTTGGAGGAAAAGTTGAAGAATGCTGAGGAAGAGCGGAGATGTCTCGTCGGGATTGAAGAGGAGAAGTATCGTCTCATGGCGAGGAATGCCGAGTTGGAGGAGGCTGTCCGCCCCGTTGATGAGGAAACCGAGGAAGATAGGTTGCTGACCTCGCGGGCTGCGCTCATACGCGAAGCTCCGGCAATCCGAGGAGGACAACCTCGAAGCGGCCGACATAGGATTCAGAAATGCCGTGCAGCAGCTTCGGGTTCTCAACCTTGACCTCACAACCGAAGGGATTGACCCCGACTCCGAGGTGGTCGACAATCAAATCGTGCTGCCGATGCTGGTGGATGAGGTTCATGACCGCGAGGAGCCCGAAGGGACTGTCGCCGAGTAGGCTTTTCTTCTTCGTTTTGTTCGGCCTACGAGCCAGTTTATTTATTTTTCAATACGTATGCTCGGCCTGCGCGCCAGGGGCTTTTGATACTTGTATGTAATATTTATACAATGGGCTTCTGCCCGCTTTAATGCAATTTTGCTTATCTGCTCGTGTGCTGTTTGTATTGTTTATACTGTGTGTGATGTTATAACATGTGTTATACTTTGTTTTTGTCTAAGTAATAAAGACTTTGGGATTTGCTCGACCTTGATAGTCCCTGACCGCGTGGAGAGCTGGTCGGGTGGTCGGAGACGTATTCCGACCTTCAACGAGGCTAAGAGCTCGATCGAGGTCTTAGCTTCGTGGCGTGAACTTCCCATCGCGAGCTGGGTATTCTGCCAAATTGGTACAATGACGACGGAGCTCGATCGAGGTATCCCCGTCGGATCAAAAGTCCTCGCGCACACACGACGCGACATTTGATCATCGTGTTCTGTATAGGGGTGTCGCGCTCGTACCTTAGTGCGTCCCTGTAATCGCGGTGTTAATGAGTCGCGGGTAGTGGTTAACTGTAGTACTGTTTGAGCTTCTCAGTGTTCCATGGTCGAGCAAGTTCTTCCCCGTGTAGATTTTCGAGGAAATAGGCTCCTGTCCTCCTTTTCGCGCGGACGCGGTACGGGCCCTCCCAGTTCGCGGCGAGTTTGCCCTCTCGCGAGTCTTTCTGGTTCCTTCGTAGGACGAGGGTGCCAACCTGAAAATCACGTTTGATAACTTTGTCATTATAACGTAGTGTTATTTTCTGCTTAAGTGAAGCTTCTCGGAGAGAAGCGCCCGAACGTGTCTCCTCAACGAAATCGAGTTCTTCCCTCAGGGCTTCGTCGTTTGCGTCCCCGTCGAGGGGGGCTTCTGTCCTCCTCGAGGGTTCCCTAATTTCCACGGGGATCACCGCTCCCGTTCCGTAGGTCAGGCGGAAGGGGGTCTCCCCGATCGTGGAATGTGGGGTCGTTCGGTAGGCCCAGAGGACGTTGGGTAGCTCCTTAACCCGCCATTGTTTGGCGTCTCCTAATTGACGTTTCAGTCCTCGTAGGATTACTCTGTTTGCCGCCTCAGCCTGTCCGTTCGTTTGAGGGTGCTCGACTGACGTAAAGTGTTGCTTCGTGCATAGCTTGGAGACGAAGTCTTGGAAGTTCTTGTTGGTGAAATGTGTTCCGTTGTCGGTGACAATAGCTTGAGGCACGCCGAATCGGTCGAGGATGTTCCTTTTGTAAAAACGCAGTATGTTGAAGGCCGTGATTTTGGCCAATGCTTCCGCCTCAATCCACTTCGTGAAGTAGTCCACCCCGAGGATGAGGTATTTGTTTTGATACGACCCCTGGACGAAAGGTCCGAGGATATCCATCCCCCACCACGCAAACGGCCACGGGGAGGACAGTGTATTGAGCTCGTTGGGAGGAGAAAAGTGCATGTCCCCGTGTCGTTGGCATCTGTCGCACTTCTTGACGTGTTCCTTGGCGTCCTGCTGCATGGTGGGCCAGTAATACCCTGCTTGAAGCGCCTTATGGGCTAACGAACGCCCGCCGAGGTGCTGTGAATTGATTCCTTTGTGGATTTCCTGGAGGATGCCAGGGACCTTGGTCTCCCCGACGCACCTGAGGAGGGGGATAGAGAACCCTCGCCGGTATAGCTTGTCCTTGACTATCGTGTATGAGCATGCCCGCCGTTTGACCATTCCGGCTTCCTTGGGATTTTCGGGCAGTTTGCCCGTCGTGAGGTACTCGTACACGGGGGTCATCCAGCAATTGCTGTCACCAATGGCGTTTACGTCCGCCACTAGAGTGGGTTTGTCGATGCTTGGCCGGGAAAGGACTTCTTGTATGACGGATTTGTTCCCGCCTTTCTTCTTTGTGCTTGCCAATTTGGACAAGACATCTGCTCGGGCATTGTGCTCGCGGGGGATGTGAGTTACTTCCGCGGAGGTGAACTTTTTCATCTTTTCTTTCACCAAGGCCAAGTATTCTATGAGGTTGTCGTTCTTGGCCTGGTACTCTCCTTGGACTTGCGAGGCCACGAGCTGGGAGTCGGTGAAGAGTTTGACCTCCTTGGCGCCGAGGTCCTCGGCCAGCCGAAGTCCGGCGAGGAAGGCCTCGTACTCCGCTTGGTTATTCGACGTCGGGAAGGATAGTTTGAGGGATACCTCAATCAGGATGCCTTCCTCGTTTTCGAGGATGATGCCCGCCCCGCTTCCCTTCGGGCTGGATGCTCCGTCGACATAGATCGTCCATTTTTGGGATCCATTGGTCGAAGGTTCCGGGACGATCATCTCTGCCACGAAGTCGGCCAATACCTGAGCCTTCAGGGATTTCCTTCCCTCGTATTGGATGTCAAACTCGGCGAATTCGAGCGACCACCTGAGCATCCTCCCCGCCATATCTGGTCGTCCAAGGAGTTGCCTTATAGGTTATTCGGTCCTTACGACGACAGTGTGGGCGAGAAAGTAGTGGCGTAGCCTCCTGGCCGCAGTAACGAGGGCTAGGGCGACTTTCTCTATCTGCTGATACCTGAGCTCAGGGCCTTGGAGGGCTTTGCTCGTGAAATAAATTGGTTTCTGCCCGCCCGGGGTTTCCCGAATGAGGACGGTGCTGACTGCTTCACTCGTGATTACAAGATACAAGAAAAGTGTTGTCCCCGCTCTCAGGTCGTGAGAGAACCGGGGGTTGCGATAAGACTTGTTTTAGGTGGAGGAGCGCCTGCTCGCATTCTTCGCTCCATTCAAACTCCGCTTTTTGTCGAAGAAGTTTGAAAATGGGAGTGCGTACTGTGCAGACGTGATGACGAAGCGGGAGAGAGTGGTGAGCATCCCGTTCAATGATTGTATCGACTTCTTTGAGTCCGGAGTAGGGATCTCGGAAAAAGCCCTACACTTGTCGGGGTTGGCTTCGATTCCTCGCTCTGTGAGGTAAAAGCCGAGGAACTTACCTGCCCGAACGTCGAAGGTACATTTGTCGGGATTGAACCTCATGCGGCACCTCCTCGCTGTGTCGAACACTTTCTTGAGGTGTGCGGCATGGTCGACTTCTTCCGCCAATTTAACGATCATGTCGTCCATGTAGACCTCGAGCATGTCGCCGATTTCAGCCCGGAAAACCTTATTCATCATCCGTTGGTAGGTCGCACCGACGTTCTTCAGACCGAAGGGCATCACGTTGTAATAGTAGTTGCCCGGTGCAGTCATGAAAGCCATGTGTTGTTTGTCGACCTTGTCCATGGGAATTTAGTTGTATCCCGAGTAAGCGTCCATGAAGGATAATAGTTTGTAACCTGCAGAATTGTTGACCAGTTGGTCGATGTTAGGCAAAGGGTAGCAGTCTTTCGGGCAAGCCCGGTTAAGATCAGTATAATCAATGCACATCCTCCATTTTCCATTATTCTTTTTTACAAGTACAACGTTGGACAGCCAGGTTGTGTACCTGGCCTCCGAAATAAAATTCGCCTCTAGGAGGTCTTTTACAGCTTTTTCAGCAGCCTCCGCTTTTTCGGGAGACTTCCTACGCCTACATTGAGCTATGGCCCTAGTGGCCGGATCTACTGCGAGCTGATGGCAAGCCACCTCGGGGTCAAGGCCAGGCATCTCGGAGGCGCTCCATGCGAACAGATCAGCGTTCTCCCAGAGACATGCCTTCAGCTACTCCTTCGCCAGGTCAGGGATTCCGGTGCCAATCTTCACGTTACGATCTGGATCGTCCCCGAGTACCACGAGCACAAAGTCTCCGTCGGGGATGGGGCGCGTTGGGTGGAGAGGCCGCCCATTATTTTCCTCCCGGAGGTCGAGGTCTTCTACCCCGTCTTCATCGGGTTCGCCCGGGAACCTGCTGTCGAGTTCGAACGCGTTGACGCGCGGGAGAGGTACCTGTTCGGCGTTCGGGGGTGGCTTGGCCATGGTCTTGGGTTTGGTGCCAATGGAACTCATGCCTTTGACAGCGGCGTTGAAGCATCTCCTGGCCGCGTCTATGCCCCCGTGCATCGTCACTACTCGTCCCCTGGACGTGTAGTACTTCATTTTGAGGTGGACTGTTGATGGCACTGCTGTAAGCTCGGCCAGGGTGGTCCTCCCGAGGATGCAGTTGTAAAGGGATGGGCATTCGACCACCAGGAAACGGATCTTCACCTGTCGGGTAGTGTCTTCGGCCCCGAATGTAACCATCAGCTCAACGTAACCCCATGGCCTGGTGGTGGTTCCATTGAACCCCTGCAGATCTGAACCGACGTACGGGGTCAGATGTCTCTCGTCGAGCTGAAGGGTCCCGAACAGATGGGCATACATGATGTCGACCGAACTTCCCTGGTCGACGAGGATCCTTCAAACGTCAAAGTTCGCCATCTGTGCCCTGACCAGGAGGGGAATAGTGGTGTTTGGCGCTCCCCCGGGGAGTTCCTCGAGGTAGAAGCTGATAGGGGTTGGAGTTCCCCCGCACTTTCTCGAGAGTGGTTGTCTTCGCCGACGTTGCGGATTCCAGTTCATCAAATTTCTGCTTGATCGATCCGACAGACAACTTCTCGGGACCACCCCTGGAGATGACCATCGCTTTGGGGAAGCTTTTCCAGGTGCTACGGGCAGTGACGGGGTCCTCGTGGGGGAAGGTCGCCCACATGTTGCGAATTGCTTCTTGACCCTCAATGATTGCGGGGACAAAGAAGTCCTCGGGTCGAGTGACGCTGAGGGCAACCTGAAGCCGACTCTCGTCGGGAAGGGGCGTCGTCTCCTCGACGTTCTGGGCTTCCCGGGAGCTGGGACGAGGAGTATCATTCTTCTGGGCTAATTTTTTAGGCGCCCTTCCTTGATCAGAATTTCAATCGCATATTTGAGATGGATGCAGTCTTCTGTGACATGCACGTGGCTCTGGTGGAACCTACAATCTTCATACCATACACAAGCAAATACGGAGTTGCTCCAAAGGAAGTACGAACTGAATTTCTACAACCATGCAATGCAAAGGGAAGCATCTCATGCCAATCCTTGTAAGTTTTTACCATTTTCTGGATAATCCTCTTGATGTTCTTGTTTGCTGCTTTGACGTTGCTATTCATCTTAGCCCGGTATAGTGAGGAGTTGTGGTGCTCGATCTTGAATTCTTGACACAACTCCTTCATCATCTTGCTGTTCGGGTTGCTGGCATTTTCAGTGATAATACTTCTAGGAATACCATAGCGATAAATTATCTCTTTCTTGATAAAGCTGGCAACCACTTGTCGTATAACATTTGCGTAAAAAGCAGCTTCAACCCACTTGGTGAAGTAATCGATAGCAACTAGAATGAAGCGAGGACCGTTGGAAGCTTTTGGATCGATCATTCCAATCATATCAATACCCCATATAGAGAAGGGCCAAGGAGAAGTCAAAACATTCAATGGAGTGGGCGGCACATGGATCTTGTCACCATATATTTGGCACTTGTGACATCTTTTGGCAAAGTTGTAACAATCGACCTCCATTGTTGTCCAGTAATAACCAGCTCAAAAGATCTTCTTAGCCATGGCAGGCCCTTTGGCATGTACACCCTCACAGCCCTCTTGTATAGACCATATGATCGTTTTTGCTTCGTGTCTATCCACGCATCTGAGTAACACGGAGTCATAATTCCTTTTGTACAGTACACCATCACTCAAGAAGAATTTGGCACAGAGTCGTCTGAGAGCCTTCTTGTCAGTGATAGTGATTCCCTCGGGATATTCCTGTTTTTCCAAATATCTTTTGATGTCGTAGAACCAAGGCTTGTCATCAAACTCATCCTCGATTGCTAAACAATGTGCTGGTTCGTTCAAATGATCAATGCGGATAGCAGGAGCTTCGTTCTTCCACTTGACTTTGAACATGGATGCCAGGGTGGCGAGAGCATCAGATAGTTGATTTTCTTCCCTAGGAATATGATGAAAAATGATTTCATCGAAATAGGGAATCAATTTCGCGATGTGCTTTTGATACGGAACCAACTTAGAATCCCGAGTCTCAAAATTTCCTCTGACTTGGCCAATCACCAGGGCAGAATCCCCATAGACTTCAAGAATCTTAACCCTCACGTCAATGGCTGCTTCAATTCCATAGATACATGCTTCGTATTCATCCATATTATTGGTACATTCAAAGCATAATCTGGCGGTGAAAGGAAGATGGAAACCTGTCGGAGAGATGAGGATAACACCAATTCCACGACCTCGAGCATTGAAAGCACCACTGAACACGAGCGTTCATCGTACCCCTGGTTCGGTTCCTATGTCAGGATCTGGAGTTTCATAATCTCTGATAAACAGGATGTCCTCATCTGGAAAGTCGAACTTCATTTGTTGATAACCCTCCATAGGTTGATGAGCAAGGTAGTCAGACAAGACACTCCCTTTTATCGCTTTCTAAGTAACATGTTGGATGTCATACTCAGTTAACAATATTTGCCACCGAGAAATTCGTCCAGAGACAACAGGCTTTTCGAATATGTACTTTGTCGGATCCATTTTGGATATCAATAAAGTGGTATGGCAAATCATATATTGTCTTAGGCGTCAAGCGGCCCAAACTAGAGCACAACAAGTTTTCTCCAAGAGTGATTATCTGGTCTCACAACCGGTGAACTTCTTACTCAGATAGTAAATTGCGTGATCTTTTCTACCAGTGTTGTCATGCTGACCCAATACACAGCCCATAGATTGATTGAGATAAGTGAGATACATGACTAAAGGCCTACAAGGAACCGGTGGTACTAAGATCAGTGGTTCTTGCAAATACTTTTTTATTCTATCAAATGCTTCTTGACAATGATTGTTCCATTCAACCGATTGATTTTTCTTTAGCAATTTGAATATTGGTTCACAGGAAGCCTTCAAATGAGAAATGGATCTGGAGATGTAATTAAGTAGGCCCAGAAAGCCTCAGACTTCTTTTTCAATTGTGGGAGGTGGCATGTCTTGAATTGCTCGAACCTTGTCGGGATCAACTTCAATGCCTTTCTGACTTACAATAAAGCCCAATTTACCATATCGGACTCCAAAGGTGCATTTTGCAGGATTCAACTGCAATCTAAACTTTCAGAGTCTATCAAATAGTTTCCTCAGATGGTCCAAGTGATCTTCGTCAGTCTTGGACTTGGCAATCATATCGTCCACATAAACCTCAATCTCCTTATGGATCATATCGTGAAAGAGGGTTTTCATGGCACGTTGGTATGTTGCCCCTGCGTTTTTCAAACCGAATGGTATGACTTTGTCGCAGTATGTGCCCCAAGGCTTGATGAAGGTGGTTTTCTCCATATCAGATGGGGACATCTTGATCTGATTATACCCTGAGAAACCGTCCATGAATGAAAAGACATAAAACTGCACAGTGTTGTTCACCAAGACATCAATATGAGGCAGAGGAAAATCATCTTTCGAGCTTGCCTTATTGAGATGTCGATAATCAACACACATTCTGACCTTCCCATCTTTCTTAGGAACCGGGACGATGTTAGCAACCCATTCAGGATATTTGGAAGTGGCTAGGAATCCAGCATCAAACTGTTTCTTTACCTCTTCTCTGATCTTAAGTGCCATGTCGGGTCTGGTCCTTCTGAGTTTCTGCTTGACAGGAGGACATTCGGGCTTGAGTTACAAGTGATGTTTAGCGATGTTGGTATCCAACCCAGGCATATCTTGATAAGACCAGGCAATGATATCAACATACTCTTTCAATAACTTAACCAACTCGGAGTGTACCTGCTTGGCGAGGGATGCCCCAACCTTGACTTCTTTTTTGACATCCTTAGTACCCATGTTGACGACTTCCACTGGCTCTTTGTGTGGCTGAATCTATTTCTGCTCATGCTCAAGGAGCCTTGCTAGTTCAGCCAGTAATTCACAATCTTCCTCACCATATTCTTCGGCTAGGTTGATTGGAATCCCAGAGTTACAATGGATGTTTGCCATGTTGTTATCAATGCATTTATTTTCTCTGCATGTTTATGAATTTTGCTTAGAATAAGCTATTTAAAAGGTAAAAATAAAAGAAACTTTTGCCATTTGTTATTTGTGAAAAAGTAAAAAAAAAGAAAGGAAAAGAGCATGATTTGAATGATTTTTTTTATTTATTGATCACATAATACGTCAAAAGCGGGAGGCCCTTTACAAGTTATCCTCTCGTCTCGGGCGAGGACAAGGGAGTAGGAAAGAAAAATGCATTACATGTTTGCAGGAAAGACCATGGGAACCATGGTAGACGTCCAATTGTTGAGATTGAAACCCCGGGGGATACTTACGTACAAATCTTACACTCTGGTTGCTAGAACCAACATCATCAATGACGGCTACGATGTCTCTTTTCTAGAAATCAGCACTGTTGAACTTGATCCAGTTACACTTCCTTTGACCATGCGAGCTGGCTTGTTGATCAAGATGATAACCCAGTCCGAAACGGTCATGCTTCTCTACCACATCCAATACATGCCCCCAACCAGGAAGGGCGCCTTTCTCAAGAGTTTGCTTTGCACTCTTGGCAGATGACATGGTTACTTTTGGTGTTCTGCTCTAATTGATAGAAGTAGAGCTGACATCTTCGAATTCAAGACATTGCAACGGCACCTGAGCTATGCCCTCATCAGTCTCGATATATTGAAAGGATGATAACTCGCTTACTAGCAAATCCTTTTCACCACAGACAATAACAAATTGGTCGTCGTACATGAATTTGAGCTTCTGATGCAATGTGGAGGTAACTGCTCCAGTGGCATGGATCCAGGGTCTACCCAATAAGTAACTATATGCAGGATTAATATCCATCACTTGAAAAGTCATGGTGAACAAATGCGGTCCGATCTTAATGGGAAAATCTACCTCGCCAATAACTTGCCTTCTTGAATCGTCAAAGGCTCGGACAATCAAAGTGCTAGCCCTCATCTCGCTCCCTTCTACCAGTAATTGACTCAATGTACCCTTAGTCATCACATTGAGGGAAGAACCAGTATCCACGAGGACACGAGATAGCAGGGTATCCATGCAAGTTACTAATATGTGTAAGGCTTGATTATGTGCAGTTCCTTCAGGAGGCAACTCTGATTCGTTGAAACCCAAATAACGACTCGCTGTTATATTGGCCACCACGTCATCAAACTGCTCTACGGGGATGTCATTCATTACACGGGCAACGTTAAATACTTTCAACAAAGCTAACCTGTGCGCGGGAGAACTCATGAGTAAGGAAAAGATTGAAATCTTTGAGGGAGTCTGCCCCAGATGATCTACCATCTTAAAATCACTCTTCTTGATCAGCTTGAGAAATTCTTAACTTTCATCAGCGGTGACCTCTATACTTTTCGTAATATCCACAGACGGAGTGACTGACACTGATGCAGAGGTAGATGCCCCTTGTTGCACAACAAGGGTTGTTGAAACAGAATTCTCCTTGGGAGGAACGACAATTGGCACTTGCACTGGCTTAGATGTGACCTTTGGAGCAAACACTCATCCACTACAAGTCATGCCTCCGTCAGCAGTTACATTCACTATCTCGGACTCATAAAACTGTATCTCTCGGCCCCCAGTATACATAGTGGAGTCATACTTCCAAGGCATGTAATACCCCGTATTTTACTCCAAATAATATTATATTGTGATCAACTGAGCCCAGTGTACTCTGATAAATTATTTGACAAAATAATTAGAGTAACTGTGGTACTTAGAATAAATCCAATTAATATTATCTGACTCTGAGGTATTTTATTAATTTGGACTTAAGAGACTTTTTGGACATTTAGTAGTATTATTTCTAATACTAGTTTACTACTTATTTCCTTTTCCTCCCATTTTCCAAACAAAAAGAAAAAGATAGTAACATAGAGAGAGAAAGAAGAAAGAATAGAAAAGAAAGGAGAGAAAGGAAAAAGAAGAGAAAAGCCAAGAACTTCAAGAACAAATCATCATCCATTCATCAAGCGTCACCCAATCTTCTCATCATCTTCATCTTGCTCATTTCAAGGTGGGTTCTAGTTAGAAACCTCTTTTTTTTAGTTTTGGATAATATGAGTTTTAGGTTAGAATGTGGGAATCGATGTTCTAACGGTTGGAAATTGATATAAATCGAAATGAATGCTCAATGTGCTTATAGAAACATATATTGGTGGTTGTTTTGATGTTTTGGTTTACTGTGAATTTATTGGAAAATGTTAGGGTTGTGTAGAAATTATGTGTTTATGTGGAAATCTTGTTTTTATGAAGTTTGATAGTGAACCCATGATATAAACATGTTGTTATTCCTTTGTTGGTTGTTGGGGGTAGTAATGAGAAGGATTTGAGGATGGGTTTTCTGCTGTCAAACTGAGGCATTTTTCTGGAAATCGCATAGCCCGTCCAGCGCGCAGAAGCCCGCTCAGCGCGGTCAAGAAATTCTGCAACCCCTCGAGTCAGAGAAAACCGCGCTCAGCGCGGACAGGGGCGCGCTCAGCGCGACCTGGGACTTGAGATTTTATTCCTTTAGCGAGAAAATTCATAACTTTCGACTCGTTTATTGGATTCGATCATTCTTTATATCGATGTAAAGCCGAGGAAATATTCTATGCAATGGAGATGAAATATGTCGATTTTACCGACCGATCAAATAATCGAGAAAGTTCCAAAAGTGATATATTTATGTTTTAATTGTTATATATTATTCTGCTATGCAATTATGACATGTCTTGGCTATCCTATTATTGTTTAACATGATTGTAAGTGAATATGCATGCAAATATGAAGACGATATAGGAAGAGTGAGGAAACCTCAAACTTGAACTATAGGAGAATCTAGTAAGAGCTAGAAAATTGTAGACAACTCTAGATGGCGATGCTCGGGCACGTGTTGTTGGAAGATACATCCTTGCCGAGTATTGGCCTAGTTGAGAGTGAAACACTAGTATGGAACATGTGGTTAACCTTTGTGGTTGTGGAAAAGGCAAGAGAGGCCTTAAGGCATTATAGCCTTGGGATTGTCGAATACAATCGTATTTTTGTTGTATGTGATCATGTAATCGTAACCGGTATATTTTGAGTGTAGTTTCATGGGTCTCGAGCTCCTCTGAAACGGGTACACAATTACTTGGTAGGTTTGTTTCCCTACGTGTAGTACGATTGGAGCCTATGCTATGGGTAGAGACTCGTGATGGATAACAGGCCATGAGAAGTGACGGTTCACGGTTAACAGGCCGATGATCCCAAATCCAATTCGTATGCCAAGTAACTACAAGGGTCTATGACTTGGGTCGCCTTCTAGACGTAGAAGCGGACGGGAAGATGAGATGTCTTGGTATGGTTATCGATTAGTGATGTTGTGAGTTAATGAACTCATGTCATGTTTCCATATAGTGTGAGAATTATAAAGTGTGAACTCAAGAGTCCTTTTCCCTTTTCCCCGGACTTGAGTTAGGATTGTTAGAACCTTGATAATTCGAGAGAACCCATAAGATAGGGAAGTCACTGAGATTTGATGTATCTCACCCCACGTTGTTGATGTATTTCAGGTGCTTCAGGTTCCGAGAAGGGTAAGGATAAGGTTGTGTGATCTTTTCCTTGTTTGTTGATGGCTAGCTTCCGTAGCGGAGTTTATTTTGAGATCATTGTTGATCTAGTTCTTATTTTTTATCATTTGAACATCTTGTGTATAATATGCCTTAGGTTTTTGTACTTTGTACTTTAGGGCATTTATTTGTATACAATGTGTTAACTAGGAGCTTTTGTGTTTCAGTACCAAACACTTGGATCTATATATAATATTTATGCTTTGATGTATGAGTTTTATATATGGGTGTTATAGTTGGTATCAGAGCAGGTCGTATCCTCGACCTAGCCATGAAATATTATAAGTATTTCTTTCTATTTCATATGTGTTGTGTCGTCATTGGTCTTAAGTGTTATATGTATAGTATTGAGCCTGATCAACTTAATCGTATCTATATGACGTTTTGGAACATGGCTGGCGGACGCAGAATTCGTGGTAGATCCGGAGCGAATCATCCCGTGGCGAATCCGCCGAGCGGAGATGGGAATGCTCCCTTGTATTAGTTTTTGCAACAGATGCAGCAGCAGCAGAACCAATTCATGCAACAGATGATGCGACACATGAATGGTGGTTGTTCATCCTCAGGTGGTTGTTCCAGATACTGTAAGTGGGAATTTCCTGGATTTCATGGTTTTCATCCTCAGGTGGTTGTTCCAGATACTGTAAGTGGGAATTTCCTGGATTTCATCCGCATGAATCCTCCAGAATTTCATGGTGGAGTAGATCCTGTGAAAGCTCACGATTGGGTGGCCAGGATAGAGAGAATCTTTCTGATAATTCACTGCAGGGAGGAGGACAAGGTAGTGTTTGCTTCTCACTCATTGAGAGGTCCTGCTAAGAGGTGGTGGGATATTGCTTTAGCTTTTATGACTATTCAAGGTGTGCCTAAAGTGTGGGAACAATTCAAGGCTACTTTTATGGAGAAGTACCTTCCTAGTTCTTTGAGGATCTGAAGAGAGTTGGAATTCCAATAGTTTAGGTCTAGGCAACAAGCTTTCAAAGGGAAACAAGTCCAGAATTCTAGGACTAGTGCACCTCATGTGTGTCGTACTTGTAGTAAGATGTATTTGGGTAGATGTCGCTTTAAAGGAGTGAAGTGTTATCAATGTCAGGAGGTTGGCCTTACAGCGAGATATTGTTCTCAGAATAAGAATCAAGCACAAGGAAGGAATACCGGTCGAGTTTTTACCTTGGATACGAGGTAAGCAAAAGGCGATGACTCTTTGATTGCTGGTACGTGTTTCGTTAACGGACATCCTTGTTTTGTTTTATTTGATTGTGGAGCAACACACTTCTTTGTGTCAATGCAATGTGCGAAATTGTGTATTTCCAGTAGCCTGTGAGATTCCAGAAGTTTTCCCCGAAGATGTCACTTCTCTTCCTTCGGTGAGAGAAGTGGAATTTTCTATTGACCTGGTACCGGGAACGGCTCCTATATCCATTTCTCCGTATTGGATGGCACCGCTTGAATTGAGAGAACTGAAGGAACAATTGGAAGAGCTTTTGGCTAAGCATTTTGTTAGACCTAGTGTCTCACTATGGGGAGCCCCAGTTTTGTTAGTAAAGAAGAAAGACGGCGGGATGCGGTTGTGTATCGACTATCGTCAGCTGAATAAAGTCACCATTAAGAACAAGTATCCCTTACCTAGGATAGACGACCTGTTAGATCAATTGAAAGGAGCCTGTGTGTTCTCGAAGATTGATTTGAGGTAGGGTTATCACCAGATTCGAGTGAAGTGTTCCGATGTACCTAAGACTGCATTTAGGACCCGTTATGGTCATTACGAATTCTCAGTGATGCCTTTCGGTGTGACTAATGCTCCAGCTATTTTATGGACTACATGAACCGTATATTTCAAGCTTACTTGGACCAGTTTGTTGTAATCTTCATTGATGATATTCTTATTTATTCTCATACTTCACAAGAGCATGAAGAGCATCTGAGAATTGTTTTATCCGTGTTGCAAGAGAAGCAACTTTTTGCTAAGTTAAGCAAGTGTGAATTTAGGACTGGCGGGTTATTGTAGAAGGTTCATCGAGGGTTTCTCTCAGTTGGCTTTACCAATGACGAAACTTACCCGTAAAGATTTTGCTTTTGAGTGGGATTCGAGTTGTGAGCAAAGTTTCGTGAAGTTGAAGGAAAGATTGACAACGGCTCCTGTGTTAATCATACCTGATCCTAACAACTCTTACAAAGTGTTTAGTGATGCTTCTAAGATGGGATTGGGAGGTGTTCTAATGCGAGGCGGTCAGGTAGTAGCTTATACCTCCCGACAATTGAAAATTCATGAACAGAATTATCCAACTCATGATTTGGAATTGGCGGCGGTTGTGTTTACAATGAAGGTGTGGCGACATTATTTGTATGGTGTACGTTTCGAAATGTTCAGTGACCATAAGAGTTAGAAGTATTTATTTGACCAAAGGAAGTTAAACATGCGACAACGAAGGTGGATGGAGTACTTAAGGGATTATGATTTAGAACTGAAGTATCATCCAGGGAGAGCGAAGAAGGTAACAGATGCATTAAGTCGGAAAGTAGTTCATAGTGCGAAATTGATGATTTTGGAGTACGCTTTGTTGGAGAATTTTAGAGATCTTAATCTTCAGTTTGTGTGGACACAAGATGGTGTAATTATGGGAAATTTGAATGTAAATTCTACTCTAAGAGTTGAGATTCAACGAGGTCAAACGTTGGATGAGAAGTTGCAAGAAGTGTTACTTCTATCGGGTTTTGTTCAGGCTGCCAACTGAGTTATTATATTCGACCAAAGAATTCGTGTTCCGAATGATGCAATGTTGAGAAGAAAGATTTTGGATGAAGCTCATAAAGGTACTTTTACTATACATCCGGGTTCTTCAAAGTTGTATCAGGATTTAAAGAAGGACTATTGGTGGTCCGGTATGAAAAGAGATGTTGCGGTCATTGTGTCGGAATGTGCGGTGTGCCAACAAGTTAAGATTGAACATCAAAGACCGGGTGGGTTATTGCAACCTTTAGACATTCCAGGTGTGGAAGTGGGACAGTATTTCTATGGACTTTGCAGTAGGTTACCCCGTACACAAGGTGGTTATGATTCGATTTAGGTGATTATGGATCGACTAACGAAATCTGCGCATTTCTTAGCCGTAAAGACTACTTTCAAAGCAAGTCATCTTGCGAGGTTGTTTATTGCGGAAATTGTAAGATTGCATGGTATTCCCTCTAATATTGTGTCGGATAGAGATCCGAAGTTTACTTCAAGGTTTTGGAAAGTGTTTCAACAAGCTATGGGCACGGAGTTGCGTTTAAGCACGTCTAATCATCCTCAGACGGATGGTCAAACTGAACGAACAATACAAAAAATCGAAGGAGACCTTTAGAATTTGAAGAAGGTGACCATGTGTTTTGAAAGTCACTCCTAGATTGAGATTGAAAGGACCGTTTAAGTCACGCAAGTTAAGCCCGAGATATGTGGGACTGTATCAGATCTTAGAAAGGGTTGGTGAAGTAGCTTACAGATTGGCCTTACCACCTTCTCTATCAGAAATGCACGATATTTTTCATGTATCTCAACTTCGGAGGTTTGTTCCAGATCCTCTTCAGTCGATTCTACCGAATACTATTAAAATAGAAGCAGACTTAACATTTAACCCTCAACCGAGCCGCATTGTGGGAAGAGAAACGAAAGTATTAAGGAACAAGGACATTTCTCTCGTTAAGGTGCAGTGGCATGTAACGTATCCGGGTGATGCAACTTGGGAACTTGAATCGGAAATGCGAGATACTTACCCTCATCTGTTCAGGTAATCTTTAAATTTGATGGCGAATTTCTATTTAAGGGGGGGAGGATGTAATACCCCGTATTTTACTCCGGATAATATTATATTGTGATCAACTGAGCCCAGTGTACTCTGATAAATTATTTGACAAAATAATTAGAGTAACTGTGGTACTTAGAATAAATCCAATTAATATTATCTGACTCTGAGGTATTTTATTAATTTGGAGTTAAGAGACTTTTTGGACATTTAGTAGTATTATTTCTAATACTAGTTTACTACTTATTTCCTTTTCCTCCCATTTTCCAAACAAAAAGAAAAAGATAGTAACATAGAGAGAGAAAGAAGAAAGAAGGGAAAAGAAAGGAGAGAAAGGAAAAAGAAGAGAAAAGCCAAGAACTTCAAGAACAAATCATCATCCATTCATCAAGCCTCACCCAATCTTCTCATCATCTTCATCTTGCTCATTTCAAGGTGGGTTCTAGTTAGAAACCTCTTTTTTTTTTTTTAGTTTTGGATAATATGAGTTCTAGGTTAGAATGCGGGAATCGATGTTCTAACGGTTGGAAATTGATATAAATCGAAATGAATGCTCAATGTGCTTATAGAAACATATATTGGTGGTTGTTTTGATGTTTTGGGTTTACTGTGAATTTATTGGAAAATGTTAGGGTTGTGTAGAAATTATGTGTTTATGTGGAAATCTTGTTTTTATGAAGTTTGATAGTGAACCCATGATATAAACATGTTTTTATTCCTTTGTTGGTTGTTGGGGGTAGTAATGAGAAGGATTTGAGGATGGGTTTTCTGCTGTAAAACTGAGGCATTTTTCTGGAAATCGCAGAGCCCGCCCAGCGCGCAGAAGCCCGCTCAGCGCGGTCAAGAAATTCTGCAACCCCTCGAGTCAGAGAAAACCGCGCTCAGCGCGGACAGGGGCGCACTCAGCGCGACCTGGGACTTGAGATTTTATTCCTTTAGCGAGAAAATTCATAACTTTCGACTCGTTTATTGGATTCGATCATTCTTTATATCGATGTAAAGCCGAGGAAATATTCTATGCAATGGAGATGAAATATGTCGATTTTACCGACCGATCAAATAATCGAGAAAGTTCCAAAAGTGATATATTTATGTTTTAATTGTTATATATTATTCTGCTATGCAATTATGACATGTCTTGGCTATCCTATTATTGTTTAACATGATTGTAAGTGAATATGCATGCAAATATGAAGACGATATAGGAAGAGTGAGGAAACCTCAAACTTGAACTATAGGAGAATCTAGTAAGAGCTAGAAAATTGTAGACAACTCTAGATGGCGATGCTCGGGCACGTGTTGTTGGAAGATACATCCTTGCCGAGTATTGGCCTAGTTGGGAGTGAAACACTAGTATGGAACATGTGGTTAACCTTTGTGGTTGTGGAAAAGGCAAGAGAGGCCTTAAGGCATTATAGCCTTGGGATTGTCGAATACAATCGTATTTTTGTTGTATGTGATCATGTAATCGTAACCGGTATATTTTGAGTGTAGTTTCATGGGTCTCGAGCTCCTCTGAAACGGGTACACAATTACTTGGTAGGTTTGCTTCCCTACGTGTAGTACGATTGGAGCCTATGCTATGGGTAGATACTTGTGATGGATAACAGGCCATGAGAAGTGACAGTTCACGGTTAACAAGCCGATGATCCCGAATCCAATTCGTATGCCAAGTAACTACAAGGATCTATGACTCGGGTCGCCTTCTAGACATAGAAGCGGACGGGAAGATGAGATGTCTTGGTATGGTTATCGATTAGTGATGTTGTGAGTTAATGAACTCATGTCATGTTTCCATATAGTGTGAGAATTATAAAGTGTGAACTCAAGAGTCCTTTTCCCTTTTCCCCGGACTTGAGTTAGGATTGTTAGAACCTTGATAATCCGAGAGAACCCATAAGATAGGGAACTCACTGAGATTTGATGTATCTCACCCCACGTTGTTGATGTATTTCAGGTGCTTCAGGTTCCAAGAAGGGTAAGGATAAGGTCGTGTGATCTTTTCCTTGTTTGTTGATGGCTAGCTTCCGTAGCAGAGTTTATTTTAAGATCATTGTTGATCTAGTTCTTAGTTTTTATCATTTGAACATCTTGTGTATAATATGCCTTAGGTTTTTGTACTTTGTACTTTAGGGCATTTATTTGTATACAATGTGTTAACTAGGAGCTTATGTGTTTCAGTACCAAACACTTGGATCTATATATAATATTTATGCTTTGATGTATGAGTTTATATATGGGTGTTACAAGGCACCTGTTTTGAACTCTGATAAGGAAACGGCTTGGGTACATAAACAATGATAGGCTGAATTTTATTTCTAGGAGTTTCCACGGGAACCTACCTATATATGATCATGACCGGCTCAATGGTAGCTACCTTTTCCACATACTTGGATCTGGCAAACTGAACCATACCTTGGTTCATTAGGATCTAAATGCAACCCTTCAACCTTCGACACTGATTAGGATTATCATAAAAAATCTGGCACTTTCCCTGAAGACCTTTCAGTAACCCATGTTCGTTCAACTTTTTGATCACCACAATCATCGGATTTTTCACTTTGTTGACATCTCTGATCAACTCGGCCCCTTGATTGTCTTCGACCATGTTAACCCCAGGTCCGCCTTGAGTAGGCAAAGGATTAGTTTGTACATTGGGACGCACTTCAGCAAATGTCAGGATTTTCTGATCAATAAGCTTTTGAACATTGGTCTTAAAAATAATGCAATCTTCGGTAGCATGTCCTATATACCTAGAATGGTAAGCACAAGATGCAATTGGATTATGCTTCGGGCCATAAGGAGGAATTGCAGGTGCGATCTCCTTTGGAACGATTACCCCTTGATGGACAAGATAAGGAAACAATTTTGTATATGGCACCGGAATTTTATCAAAGTTCGGATGCTTGCGGTTGTTCTGATTGTTGTTGTTCTGTCTATTCTGATATTGTTAATTTATGTTGTTTTGCTGAGATTGTTAACATTGTGATTGTTGTTGATTTTGAGGAACCTGAGCTTGTTGTTGTGGATGATATTGATATGGAGGTTGTTGGTACTGGGCAACAGCGACATAAGGATAAGGATAGTACGACATGAGAGCCATAGGAGCCTGATACTGAGGAGGGATTTTTCCATCACGACATTCGCCTCACCTTCTTTCTTCTTCGAATTGATACTCTGATGTTTCTTGTTGGTTGGTTGTTGACTAGCGGAACCTGCAATCCTACCAATATTCAACCCGTTTTCAAGTCTTTCACCAATAGTCACAATATCAACAAAGTTTGAAGATGAACTGCCCACCATTTTCTCACAGTACTGTCCTTGTAATATTCATATAAAGATATCAACCAACTCAGTGTCAGAAAGAGCAGGTCGCACACAAGAGGCCATTTAGCGGCACTTTTGTGCATATTCCTTGAAAGTTTTAGTTGTTCGCTGAGACTGATTCTGTAATTGTAATCTGGTAAGAGCCAAATTGAGATTATACTTGTATTGTTTCAAGAAAACTTCTAACAAGTCCCTCCAAGAATGAATCTTGCTACGCTCTAGACCCATATACCAATCCAAAGAAGCTCTAGACAAGATATCTTGGAAATAATGAACCAGCAATTCATCGTTGTCAATGTAGGATGTCATTTTTCTACAGTACATGGTCACATGACTTTGAAGACAACTTGTTAGATGTCAATCATGATATATTTGAGTATGAGTTATTTGGCATTTTTCATGACTTTTCATGTGGAATAGGTTGATTTTAGTGTGAATTGATGTTGTTATGCATTATTTGAAATATACTTGTGGTGCTTGTAATTTATGTGCTAAATGTGCAGAAATAGGAGTGAAAAGATCAAAGTTTGAAGACCCAAAGAAATAGTGCAAGCTGCCAAAGAATTGAAATCAACAACAGTATTCGCTAGGCGAGTGTTGGCGAAGGTGCCAGCGAAGGTTCGCCTAGCGAACGTCAGCGAGCATGCCAGCGAGATGGTGGCAGAAAGTGTACAAAACTTACAGTAGGAAAACTGGGTAAACTCGCGGGGCGAATGTGCCAGCGAAGGGTGGCAGAAACTTTCCATTTTGAAAACACCCAATCTTCGCTGGGCGAAGGTTGCAGCGAATGCTCGCGAAGCGAATGTTTTGGTTCGCCTAGCGAACCCACGATAATTCTGAGGGGCGGTTTAAGTCTGAGGCACTTAAATGTGCCATATTTTTGGGCATTCGCTAGGCGAATGAAAAGCTTCGCTGGGCGAATGGTGCTGTTTGGAAAAGTGTATAAATAGAATTGTTACTTTTTGGACCAGGGATCTTGCTCATTTTTACATTAGAATTAAGTGTTTACAGTATTTTGTTCAGAAAAGCTTGTATTTTCATTGGAGAAGCTGATTTTGCATCCACTCTCGATTATTCGTTGTGGATGCTCATTCATCTCCTCTCTTTACTTGTCATCCAAGCTACCATGAGAAGTGGTAGCTAATCACTCAATGTTGAGGTTAGAGGTAGTTGATTCTGTTTTTATGTATTGATATTGATCTCTTGTATATGAACAAAGTCTTTGATCAATATAGATGATGTTGTTTTCTCTTAATGATCCATTTGTGAATTGTTTTGCTCTAGACATAGACTTTATAACTCTTGACCTAACAATTTCATCTCTTAAAAACCAAACTCTAGACATAGATTTGGGATTTGCTATTCGCATTGTATTGATCTTAATGATCGTTGCTTAGATTGTTAGCGTGAGACATCATCTAACGGTCTAAACAACGGTACTCACGATTCCGCTTTAGACATAAACGTAGTCGGGAGGATACGCGGTTATATTGGTTGGAAACCGAGTTCATATGCTTGATTAATTGTTTATACATGAATAGGATTGATGAAACCTAACCTTAACATGCTTTTATAAAAATCTTTGTGACCTAATTAATCTTTGCTACAAGTGAATGATAACAACAAGTGAAACTTTTGAAAACCTTAACTTAGAATATCACAACTATTGAACGGCTAGCATCAAATATCCGACAATCCCTGTGGAGACGATAACAAAAACCCACACTGATACTATATTCTAACAAATTGGCGCCGTTGCCGGGGATTGTTAGTTGATATTGCAAGCATTGCGATAGTTGAGTTATTGTAAGCTGTTACCGCTTTATCTTGAACTTGTTAATCTGTTTGTTAGTGTGCAGACTTAGTTTATGCGAGGGAAACTACCGGCGGACCAACTTCTTTTCGATCCTGAGATTGAAAGAACCGCTCGTAGAATCAACAGCCGAACTAGAAGAAGGAGGCAGCTAGCGAAACAGAGGTGAGAACAAGAGGAGAGTACATCTGCACCACCACCATTTCCACACATACTTCCAATTATGGAGGGAGATCCACCACCACCACCACCTGCTTCTAGGCCTTGTACAAACAGTCCGAGGCATAATGCTCAGTTCGCCCGTCATGCAAACAACGGTCGTCATGCTGAGATGAAGACCGGAATCCTCCAACTGTTATACCAAAGTCCCTTTACGGGTATGGATCATGAAGATCCGTTCACCCATTTGACAAAATTTTATGAAATCGCTGGAGCGACGGGTGCGCCGGAAGCAGAAGAGGAGTCTCTGTTCAAGAGACTATTCCCGCATTCCCTCATTGGGAAGGCCAAGGAATGGTACCTTGATCAGTCAACTGCCATCATGACTGATTGGAATGCTTTGGAAGAAAATTTTTTGGAAAGATTCTTTCCGCACACTCGGTTCATGGAAGCGAAGACCGCTATAGCTGTATTCACACAAGGAGCTAACGAATCTCTCAACGAAGCTTGGGAGAGGTTCAAATCAATGTTACGAAAGTGCAAAGGCCATGGTTTCGATGAATTGTCACAGATTCATATATTCAGAAATGGGTTGCAGCTAGTACACAAAACCTTGTTGGATGCCACTGCTATCATTGATAAAATGGCCTTGAATGATCATCAAGGTAGTCACAATCGTGGACCTGCTCAACGAACGCCGGGTGTGTTGGAATTAGGAACAAGTGACGCTATCCTTGCACAAAACAAATTGTTATCACAACAGGTTGAGCTGTTAACAAAGCAAATGTCTAAGCTGCCTCAACAATTCAAGGAGATGCATGAATCTTCAAGTAAAAAGGTGCAAGTGTTAGTGTGTGAGTTATGCAGAGGTGACCATTTGACCGGTTATTGTCCTCCGGTTGTGGAGGAAGCGAACTATGCGGGAAATCAAAGTTACCAACCCCGTCCTTCGTATCAACAAGGCAACCAAGGTTACCAACAACGTGGTAACCAAGGTTATCAACAACCATGGAGACCGCAAGAAGCCGGGCCATCAAACCGTCAACCTTACCAAAATTACACCCAACCTTCGCAAGCTCCCGTTGGAAATTCAAAGATGGAAGATACTCTAACACAATTTATGCAAATATCCATGTCTAATCAAAAGAATACAGATGCTGCGATAAGGAACCTCGAAACACAAGTCGGGCAATTATCTAAACAATTGGCCGATCAACAAAAAGGTCCCTTTACGGCAACTACTCTTCCAAATCCGAAAGATTATAAAGCGATTATTACAAGAAGTGGACGTGAGATTGACATGAATGTGGGTAAAAGAGTAATGGAGGAGGTTGTGGTTGAAAAAGAACATGTGAGTGAGGAATTAGAAGTAGAAAAGAATGTCGAGGGTGTTGTAGTTGAAAAAGAGATAGAAAAAAATGAGAGAGAAAAAAAAGAGAATGAGAGAAAAATTGATAATGAGGAAAGAGTGAAAAGAACGAAAAAAGGAAAAGAGCCGGTGAGTAATATTCCGATACAACACTTACCTTATCCACATGCTCCTACGAGGAAAGATAGTGCAAGGCATTATACTCGGTTTATGGATATTTTTAAACAGTTACAAATAAATATCCCATTTTCCGAGGCCTTGGAACAAATGCCCAAATACGCTAAATTCATGAAGGACATCCTTACGAAGAAGAAAAGATACACAGATCAAGAAACTATTATGGTGGATGCGAGTTGTAGCGCAATCATTCAACGGACTCTCCCTCGGAAAGAATGTGATCCGGGAAGAGTTACATTGCCGGTTACGATTGGAAACATGTATGTGGGCAATGGGTTGATTGATTTGGGTTCTAGCATCAACTTGATACCATTATCAATTGTGAGACGCTTAGGCCATATGGAATTAAGGTCCACTCAAATGACTTTGCAACTCGCCGATAAATCCACTACCCGTCCCCACGGTGTAGCGGAAGACGTGTTGGTCAAGGTGGACAAATTTTTGTTTCCAATTAATTTTGTTGTCATTGAAATGGATGAGGATGAGGATGCACCTTTGATTCTTGGAAGGCCTTTCATGAAAACTGCCCGTATGGCAATTGACATGGACGATGGTCTCATGAAAGTGAGAGTCCAAGATGAAGAGGTTTGTTTTAATCTTTATGATGCAATGAAGCATAAGAAGGATAAGGGTGATTGTTTTCGAATTGATGTAACGGAAGAGGCAAGTTCGGGGGTGAAAAATCAAATTCATGTCATTGAACCGTTACAAAGAGCTTTAGATGAGTCCTTGGAAATATTCTCGGTTGAAGAAGAACAAGCTTTAGAAGAGTGTTTATTAGAACTTGAAGCTTTGGATGAAATGCAACCATGGGAATATGAAGAGGAGATTCTAAAAAAATTAGTTAATGATGATGAACCACCCAAAATTGAATTGAAAATGTTACCTTCCAACTTGAAGTATGCTTTCCTTGATGACGGAGGGAATAAACCGGTGATCATAAGTAATATTTTGTCTGAAAGTGAGGAAAACCGATTAATTCAAGTGCTGAAAAAGAATCAAGATGCAATGGGATGGACATTGTCCGATCTCAAAGGCATTAGTCCGTCATATTGCATGCACCGTATTTTTATGGAGGAGGATTTTAAACCGGTTGCTCAACCTCAACGCCGCCTTAATCCAATCATGAAAGAAGTGGTCAGAAAAGAAGTGGTGAAAATGTTGGACGCCAGAATGATTTACCCTATTTCCGACAGCCCATGGGTTAGTCCGGTGCATGTGGTTCCAAAAAAAAGTGGAATGACGGTGGTTCGAAATGACAAAAATGAGCTTATTCCAACAAAGACTGTTACCGGGTGGAGGATGTGTATCGACTATCGTAGGTTGAATAAAGCTACGAGAAAAGTTCATTTTCCTTTACCTTTTATGGATCAAATGCTCGAACGTCTCTCCGGTCAAGAATTTTATTGTTTTTTGGACGGTTATTCGGGTTATAACCAAATCATTGTTAACCCGGATGATCACGAAAAAACTGCGTTTACATGTCCGTTCGGAATCTTTGCTTATAGAAGGATGCCGTTTGGATTATGTAATGCACCAGCCACTTTTCAGCGGTGTATGCAAGCTATCTTCGCGGACTTGATCGAAAAGACAATCGAGGTCTTTATGGATGATTTCTCAGTTTTTGGGCAATCGTTTGATTTGTGCTTGAAAAATCTGGATACGGTGTTGGAGCGGTGCGTGGAAACTAATCTGGTTCTTAACTGGGAGAAATGCAACTTCATGGTTAAAGAGGGAATTGTGCTCGGTCACAAGGTGTCTTCAAAAGGCCTAGAAGTTGATAAGGCTAAAGTGGACTTAATCGAGAAATTACCACCGCCGATGAATGTCAAAGGAATACGGAGCTTTCTTGGACATGTCGGGTTCTACCGGAGATTCATCAAGGACTTCGCAAAGGTCGTGAAGCCGTTGAGCAACTTGCTTGTCCAAGGTAAGGTTTTTGACTTTGACGAGTCATGTCTTTTTGCTTTTAATTTTTTGAAAAACAGTTTAACAACTTCACCGATAATCGTTGCACCAAACTGGAAAATGGATTTTGAATTAATGTGCGATGCTAGTGATTATGCGGTGGGGGCTATTTTGGGACAAAGAAAAACGAAGGTTTTCCACGCTATACATTATGCGAGCAAGGTGCTAAATGAGGCTCAAATTAATTATGCGACAACTGAAAAAGAGTTGCTCGCCATAGTGTATGCGTTGGAGAAGTTTCGTTCTTATTTGATTGGTGTGAAAGTCATCGTTTACACTGACCATACCGCTATAAGGTATCTGCTTACCAAACCTGATTCTAAGCAGAGGCTTATTAGGTGGATCCTTTTGTTACAGGAATTTGATCTTGAAATTCGTGACAAAAAGGGATCCGAAAATTTGGTAGCAGATCACTTATCTCGTTTGGTAAACGTTGAGGTGACCAAGAATGAATTTGAGGTAAAAGAGGAGTTCCCTGATGAAAAACTTTTTAGAGTGCAAGTTAGACCGTGGTTCGCCGACATGGCTAACCACAAAGCCACCGGATTGATACCGGACGGTCTAACGCACCACCAAAAATGGAAATTTTTGTCTGATGCCAAGTCATTTGTATGGGATGAACCCCATTTATTTAAACTTGGTGTCGACAACCTCCTCAGAAGGTGTGTGTCAGTGGAGGAAGCCACGAGTATTCTGTGGCACTGTCATAACTCTCCTTACGGAGGACACTTTAATGGGTTGAGAACGGCCACTAAAGTCCTACAATCGGGCTTTTATTAGCCGTCCTTATTCAAAGATGTGCATGCGCATGCCCTTAGTTGTGACAGGTGCCAGAGAAGCGGCGGTATTTCACAGCGGCAAGAAATGCCATTACAAAATATGTTAGAAATCGAAGTTTTTGACTGTTGGGGGATCGACTTTGTCGGTCCATTCCCATCTTCGTTTTCTAATGAATATATTTTGGTCGCTGTGGATTACGTTTCCAAGTGGGTAGAGGCGATAGCTTGCGCTAAAGCCGATGGAAAAACTGTGGTAAAATTTTTGAAGAAAAATATTTTTGCACGTTTTGGTACTCCTCGAGTGTTAATAAGTGATGGAGGATCTCACTTTTGTAACACTCAGCTTGACAAAGCTTTGGAGCAGTATGGTGTGAAGCACAAGGTTGCTACACCATATCATCCACAAGCTAACAGTCAAGCAGAGGTATCTAATCGCGAAATTAAACGGATTTTCGAGAAAACTGTTGCAGCCTCGAGAAAGGATTGGGCGAATAAACTTGATGATGCTTTGTGGGCGTATCGGACCGCTTTTAAGGCTCCGATCGGTCTCACACCGTTTAAAATGGTCTATGGTAAGAATTGTCACTTGCCGGTAGAGTTGGAGCACAAGGCGTTTTGGGCCTTAAAATTTTTGAATTTTGATCCAACTCTAAGCGGGGAAAGAAGAAAAGTACAATTACACGAGTTGGATGAATTGCGCCTTCAGGCGTACGATTCCAATAAATTGTATAAGGATCGTGTCAAGTCTTACCATGACAAAAGAATTGTCATCAAACATTTTGAGGTCGGACAGCTGGTCTTATTGTTCAATTCTCGATTAAAATTGTTTCCCGGAAAATTACGATCTAAATGGTCCGGACCTTTTCGGATTGTGGAAATCAAGCCCTATGGAGCAATTGTAATTGAGGACACAAAGTCAAAGGAAAGTTGGACTGTCAATGGACAGAGGCTGAAAGTTTATCTTGGAGGAGATTTCGAGCGGAATCCCGCCATTGTTCCCTTCCGCGATCCGTGAGATTGCGGTGGGCCGTCGAGCTTAGCCGACGTTAAACAAGCGCTGGTTGGGAGGCACCCCAACATTGTAAGTATTTCTGTTAATTCTGTTTTGAGAATGTTTAGATATCACTATGAAGCTTAAAAAAATTGTGGCAGTTTGGAAAAATTTTGAAAATTTTGGTCTTGTTCGCTGGTGTTCGCCTAGCGAGCTGGGGCGAGCATTCGCTGGCCTTCGCTCCGCGAACCCAGCGAGGCAGACCAACCCAAGTTCCTGCCACATCAGAAAAAAAATGGATTGTGGGTGGGCCACTAAATTGGGCCCAAGACCCACTTTGAACTCAGAATAGAGGGGGGAAAAACCCTAGCCTCTTGACCTCTTCATCATTTCCCTCCGTGTCATTCTTTTCCTTTCATTTCCTCTTGTACACTTCAACACTCATCTCCTTCTACTTTCCAATTGCCCTACTCCACCATTAACAATGCGAAATTCAGGTTTGTTTACTCTTTACAATTTATTTCTGTAAGCATTGTTTATGTTCTTAAGTGATCAATATGGGTTTGGTGAAAAATTGGTATGCTCTGTCATGTTATTTTTGTCTTGCATGTTAGAAACTACATAAGCAATATGACTAGAGTGGTATTTGAAATTAGGATATGGGAGAGGGACTGTTTTTAACTGTGTTTTTCTGAAAAATCGTGCCTTCGCTGGTTCGTTCGCCTCGTGAGTCTGCGCGAGCATTCGCCAGACTTCGCCTAGCGAGTCTGGCGCGAACAGAGGCAGATTTTTAATTTTTTGCTTGTCAATGCAGAGCTCTGGCTGGTTGTTTTTAGTTGCTAATGCGTTTGTTGCCCTTGTTTGGTTTCATTGTTTGTTATGTGCAGATGGCACCAAAAATGGCGATTCACGCGGCTAAGAAGCGAAAGGCTCAAACCTCCAGACAAGTACCCGTGCGATTTGACGAAGAACGATTCAGGGGAGCTAAGCAGGCTGCCAGGTACGAGACCCTTGAAAGAAAGACCATCCTGCCGGAGAAAAGATTCCTTCTTAGTGATCGAGGAAGTTACCGAACAATTGATGCACTTTTCGTGGCAAAGAAGTGGGATCGTCTAATGATGCCGCTGGATGGGTATGTTCGGGAATTTTTTGCGAATGCATTACCGGATGATGGTGAAAGATTCAGTTGGGCCTCTTGGGTTAGAGGTACTGTTGTGAGGTTTGATCGTAGGACGATCAGCACTGTTTTGGGAGATCCTTTACCGTTGGTTGGGACTGAGATCGATGCCTATCATCGAGACTTGCATCTTCATCGTGATATTGAGAAGATGACTCGGGATTTGCTTCTTGAAGGTAAAGAAGTTGCGCGAAATTCCTCCGGGGTGCCGGTTAGGTTCAGAAGGGTGGACATGCTGCCCTTGGTTCAGGTTATTTTGTTGTTTGTGCTCACTAACATTTGTCCCAGGTCGCATCATAGTACAGTTCCTATTGCTCTGGCTCATCTTATCCACAGCATTCAGCAGAATGTCCAGATTGATGTGGCCCGCATCATCGCGGATGAAATCAGGGCAGTGGTGTTAAGTGGTTCGGGAGGTACGGCGGCGCGCAAGAATGCCCCGCTTATTTTTCCATGTCTGATCATGTCCTTGTGTGCTCACGCTGGTGTTGATATGCCAGCCCGCAGGCAGGTCACTATTCCATCTGCTATTGATGATCGGTATGTGGATAAGTTCTGTAAGGCTAGAGGGATGGTTGGAGCCTCTTCTAGTGCTGGTGCTGATGATGCTGCTGAAGCTGAGGAGGGTTCTGAGCCGGCAACGCCGGTCTATTATCCATATCAGCAGGAGATCTGCAATTATAACTGGGATTGGATGGCTGCCCAGCAGCGTGCTATGACGGATATTCATGATTCCTTGCAGGCTCTTCAGTTGCAGATCCGTGACCCTTCTTCTGAGCATCTTATGATGACTAGGGAGCAGTTCCTAGTGCATGCTGGTTGGCCTGAGGCCAGGCCAATATTTGGAGGGGGTGAGGACGATGCTGATGACGATGTTGATGATGATGAGGCTACTTCTGCTGGAGGTGAGGAGGAGGACTTGGACGATGATGATGAGGAGGATTGATTTTTTTTTGTGATCTTAGACTTGTGTACTTCCTTTGGTCTCCAAAGTGAAGTTTTCTTATATTATGTATTTTTCAGCTTTTACTAGTCAAGTATTAATGTACTCGTACCCGTGTGGTACTTTTTGGAATTATGTAGGTGTTTTATACACCAGGCACTTTATGACATTATTAGTAATAATTATGGTTTGTGGTAAAAAAAAAAAAAATTTTTTTTTGTTTCGCTTTACTAATAATTGTTGGTTTTTAATTATAGTAGTAAGTGTGTTTTTGTATGTGTTATTTTGATTTTTCTTCTTTAATGGTGGAACTTGTGGAAGTAGGTTGGACTCTTGGGATTATAGAAATTCCTCCAAGATGTGAGGGCGATGATAGTACCGTAA
This sequence comes from Lathyrus tuberosus, assembly GCA_022829125.1. Lineage (NCBI taxonomy): Eukaryota > Viridiplantae > Streptophyta > Magnoliopsida > Fabales > Fabaceae > Lathyrus > Lathyrus tuberosus. Next base: position 105,358 of record JALAZF010000014.1, on the reverse strand, counting down.
GCATTGTGTTGCGACAAGGTATATCGTTACCTTGATTCAAGAATTTTTTATGTTTTAGAATTTTGTGTCTTGGGCAAGTGTAAATGTGTTTCATGTTACAACTTCTTTTGGAATACATATGTCATTTTAGGATCTGAAACTAGTAAAGTGAGAAGCCTCAAAATTGTATTATATGTCAAGGAGTGTTGATGAATGTTGTCTTTATTTTTAATTCATGCCTTATCTTGTGATCGTGTGATTTTGTGGAAGTAGGAGAAGTGATCAAGGCAATTTTTTTGTAGTGAGCACAACTATGCCCAAATATTAATTTACCTGTGAGTAGTGAGCATTCGGTAGCCCCTTTGAGCCTAAACAGTTTAGAACTCAATTGAATGATGAACTTGTTTTATGTACATAATTTGCTAGTTTGGTTCATCATTGAATTTAGTGAGTTTCTAACATTTTCTTCTTGAACCTTTGTAAATTGTTTATTTTGACTTCCTTGCCCTAAAAAGCAAGGAACATTCACTTTAGGTGGAGTTGAAAATGAGTTGGGGAGAGAATAAAAAGGAAGATAGGTGCATTACTCCTAATTATGAAAAGAAAACATTTTTCAAGCAAGCATGTCAAAAGAAGAGTGTGAATATATTGTACAAAAGAGAAAATGCTTGCTTGAACGAGAAAAAAAATAATAGAATCAAAGAGTGTGCACGGTAGTTTGTGAAGGTGGAATGACAATTTGGTGAAATGAAGTATGTTGTGTAAATATGTACATAGTGAATGTTCTTTTGCGTCGGCATTTTCGTTTCAAAGACCTTTAGAAATGTCCCTTTTTTGTTCACCCGACCAAGCTACAACCCTTGAAGTCCTTAGTGATCTTTTACTTCCATAATTTCTGTTATGATCATTGAGATATGATATGAATTGCTTAAGTATTGCATCATTTGTCATGTGAGTTTAATTGTCCCGTGCTTGTACGCGCATTTGCCTTCAATCCTATTTCGAAGAGGAGTGTAGAATGACATGTGTATGATAAGTTAGTTGTCTCTTGAAGCATGGTTGAAATTGTTTAGGAGTCAAGTTCTTGTACATGATTGGTTCTTGAATTGTGTAATTAATGCATTGTTGTGATTACTGTTTAGCTGAGCCATTTTCGTATCTTGGTTGGATTTAATCCTCGAGCAAATCCTCGTGAGAGGCATACTTTGCTTGAGGACAAGCAATGAGTTAGTTGGGGAGAGTTTGTTAGATGTCAATCATGATATATTTGAGTATGAGTTATTTGGCATTTTTCATGACTTTTCATGTGGAATAGGTTGATTTTAGTGTGAATTGATGTTGTTATGCATTATTTGAAATATACTTGTGGTGCTTGTAATTTGTGTGCTAAATGTGCAGAAATAGGAGTGAAAAGATCAAAGTTTGAAGACCCAAAGAAATAGTGCAAGCTGCCAAAGAATTGAAATCAACAACAGTATTCGCTAGGTGAGTGTTGGCGAAGGTGCCAGCGAAGGTTCGCCTAGCGAACGTCAGCGAGCATGCCAGCGAGATGGTGGCAGAAAGTGTGCAAAACTTACAGTAGGAAAACTGGGTAAACTCGCAGGGCGAATGTGCCAGCGAAGGGTGGCAGAAACTTTCCATTTTGAAAACACCCAATCTTCGCTGGGCGAAGGTTGCAGCGAATGCTCGCGAAGCGAATGTTTTGGTTCTCCTAGCGAACCCACGATAATTCTGAGGGGCGGTTTAAGTCTGAGGCACTTAAATGTGCCATATTTTTGGGCATTCGCTAGGCGAATGAAAAGCTTCGCTGGGCGAATGGTGCTGTTTGGAAAAGTGTATAAATAGAATTGTTACTTTTTGGACCAGGGATCTTGCTCATTTTTACATTAGAATTAAGTGTTTACAGTATTTTGTTCAGAAAAGCTTGTATTTTCATTGGAGAAGCTGATTTTGCATCCACTCTCGATTATTCATTGTGGATGCTCATTCATCTCCTCTCTTTACTTGTCATCCAAGCTACCATGAGAAGTGGTAGCTAATCACTCAATGTTGAGGTTAGAGGTAGTTGATTCTGTTTTTATGTATTGATATTGATCTCTTGTATATGAACAAAGTCTTTGATCAATATAGATGATGTTGTTTTCTCTTAATGATCCATTTGTGAATTGTTTTGCTCTAGACATAGACTTTACAACTCTTGACCTAACAATTTCATCTCTTAAAAACCAAACTCTAGACATAGATTTAGGATTTGCTATTCGCATTGTATTGATCTTAATGATCGTTGCTTAGATTGTTAGCGTGAGACATCATCTAACGGTCTAAACAACGGTACTCACGATTCCGCTTTAGACATAAACGTAGTCGGGAGGATACGCGGTTATATTGGTTGGAAACCGAGTTCATATGCTTGATTAATTGTTTATACATGAATAGGATTGATGAAACCTAACCTTAACATGCTTTTATAAAAATCTTTGTGACCTAATTAATCTTTGCTACAAGTGAATGATAACAACAAGTGAAACTTTTGAAAACCTTAACTTAGAATATCACAACTATTGAACGGCTAGCATCAAATATCCGACAATCCCTGTGGAGACGATAACAAAAACCCACACTGATACTATATTCTAACACAACTCAACCCTTTGTACTTTGGCAGCTCAGGAATCTTGAACTTCTGGGGCAGCACAACATTAGGAACTAAACACAAGTCTTTGGCATCCATGTTAAAAGCAGAATAACCTTCAATAGCTCCGATCCTTTCATCTAACAATTTATAGTCAGTAGGTCTATTATGATCAATAGGTCTGATAAGAGTCTGTGGATTCGGTAGCTGTGACGCAGCCGGAGCAGGCATTTGAGGAGAAGCAAACTGAGATGGATACACCAACCCAGAATTAACCATCTGACCAGAAGTCTGTCCCATCTGAATACTATACGGATAACCATGAGGAGGTACCACAGCGGCTGAAGATGCCCCAGGGTAAGGCATTCCAGAATGAACATTCTGAACAGCAGTTTGAGCAGATTGAGACAAAACTGGAACATGAATAAGAAGACCTATGCACACATGTTCATCCTCATCAGGAACTTCCACGTCGGTTGACACAAGAGTCTGGCGAGTCTGTACTTAAGGAATTTCATGATCATCATTGTTCACCACAGGAGGTGGAAGCGGGGTAGGCATGCCCCACGGGTATGCAACAGAATTCCTATTGGGCACGGGTACAGAAAAAGGTTGATAAGGCACAAAAGCACTGCCATTGGCAATCTGAGGAGTAAAATTCAGGGGCATTCCCCACAGATAGGCAGCAGGAAGCCTATTCGGACTAGGCTGAGAGCTTGGTGGATTAACAACAGGTTGAATCACAGTTTTAACTGGCAATTTAAGAACAACAACAGGAGAAGAAGTAACAACAGGAGAAGAAGTCACAGCAGGGGTGACAACAGTTGCATTAGTAGTGGTTGCAACAACAATATCAGCAGTAGCGGCGACGTCCTTCCGAGTACGAAGGAACTCCATGATTACATCCATGTTAGTCTAGAACTGATCCATCCTACCTTGAAACTGTGCCAAGGTTTCCTTGTAGGTAGCATTCTCTTGTTCATAGTCAGCCATGATCTTAGACTTGCTTGATCAAGTGAAATAGCGATGTCGAGTCATCATCTTGCTACAAGGCGAAGATGGATGGTGTAAGCATTTGTTTTTCTGGATGAAGGGCGTGCATATGTGTGCATGAATGAATGCAATGCATGCAAAAGTAAAGTTTTAGTTCCAGACATTCATGAGCTTTTATCTTTTTTAACAATAATCATAAAGCATATAAGTAAAGATGCAAAGATAAAACTGGCAAGAAAACTCCTCATTCATTCAATAAAGGAAAAGAACTACAAGTCAAATATAACTCAAAGATCTGATTTTTAGGCTACAACAAGATCTGTCTCGATCCTATCAAAAACCACCCTACAAACAGATAAGAAATGAAAAACAACCCATGGGGTCTTGTACGGCAGCACATCAGCATATGCATCTTTCAGCAACCCTGTCAAATCTTCAAGTGTGTGCTCAGCAAATCTGGCTAGGTGGTCGTGTCTCTCACTCTAATACATCGAATCCTTCACGAGGTTATGCAGCAAAGAATGATTAGGTCCCTGAAGAAGATCCTGCAGGAATGCCTCTTTCTGATCCAAGAGGACTTGCAAATGGCGGCTTTGACGTTCCTACTAAGTATTCTCTAATTTGAGCTGACTGACCTCCTCTTGGTTCTGATGCAGTTGATCTTGCAGTTTTTGAATATCACTGAAGGCTTTGTAGAGCTTGGCTTGACGTTGAGAAAGGTCTTTTACCAACTGGCCAGCACGGTCTTGTTCACCATGCAACTTTGTCTTGTACTCTGATAGCTTTCCTCGAAGTTCTCCAAGTTGCTTCTTATAGCTCAACTCATCCTTGTAGGCTTGATACTGAGTGTTGGCGAGTTCTCTCTTGTTTGAGGAGAGTCCATCATAAGTACCCTTCAGAGCATCACCTACTTTCCTTCGCTTGTTCTGTTCAATTTCCACCTCTTTGAGCATGCGCTCCCTCTTCTGGCGAAGATCAATCTGTAAGCTTTCCTTCTTGGATGTGAATTTATCAAGGTTGAGACGAAGATCAACATTCTCCTTCTTCAACATCTCAATAGTCTGCTTGAGTTGGTCAACTTCAGATGGAGGAACAATGGCAAGTTCGGGAAGCTTGATATTCATGGAAGGCTCATAAGGAAACAACAGTAAGATCTCTTTGACTCGTTCTTTAACCCATTGTGTGTAGGCTTATTTTGCTATGCAGTTCTTTTTACCCAACTCAGTTCTTCCTTCACGGTGAATCTGTACCCAGGCAACACTAAACCTCTTCAGTAATCCCATGTCATCAACCCCTTCATGAAAGATGAATTCTTCCACTACGTCAGGATCTGGCTTGTCAAACATAGGGTACCCCAATTGGCGGAAGGCAAGTCTCAGGTTGTAGTTAATTCCACCCTTTGTACCCAAGAGAGGCACATTGGAGAATTTACCACAATGAAGAATGATTCTGTTATTGTCGTAGACTCGAGAATACCAAGAGATGTCATCGGCAGTCAGAGACATGATCCTTTAAGACCATTTGAGATTTCCCTTATTCTCAATGAAGGGAACCTTCTGCGAAAGGTGAGACATAAACCAACGGTACAACATAGGAGCATAGCAGACGATAGTTCCTTTCTTATTTTCATTCCTCAAATGAATAGAATAATAGGTATCAACTAAGAGCGTGGGAACAGGATTCTTAGATAGGAAGATGGTGATGGCAGCTTGATCCACAAAGTCTTCCATGTTCGAAAATAAAACAATCCCATACACAAGCAAAGCAAACACAGTGTTGAAATCCTTCCAAATTCCAGCCTCAGCAAAATAAATGGCCTTATCTACCAGAAACGTCAAAGTGAACCCTCGAGTACCACCTTTAGTCTTGGAGTAGCTTCCACATCCTTCTTACTAATGCAAAGAGCTTTAGCAATAAGGGGAGGCTTCGGAAGACTGTTGGTGTAGATGAAGAGAACCTGACTCTTGATCTCAACCCCCAAGATATGAGAATACTCCTCAAGTGTAGGTGCAAACTGATAATCTTGAAACATGAAACACTTTAGTGGCGGGTCATAGAACTCAACAAGTGTATGAATGGAAGTGATGTTGGTTTCAGTGTTGAGGATGGCCAAAAGATTACCATAATCATCTTTGAAAACACCCTTGTTATCTTCAACTAGACAGGGCACTAAACCTCTCAAATTATTCAGCTTAGTCTCCACAAACTTGTAGCTAAAGATACCTCTGCAACCAGTACTCATTTTCTATGATTATGTCAACAAAGAATAAGCCTTCGAATAACCTGGAAATGCACATGCAAAAATTAATTGATATGATGAAATGATTTGCAACACAAGAATCAAGAAGCCAGCACAATCTAAATAATCAATTCTAAATAATCTGAATATCTGGATATATAATTCTGTGTCGGTGCAAAGATCTGACGTGTACAAGAGAACAAAAGGTATGAAGAGTCTTGGCTTCCTGCAAAAACCCAATATCCCCTCACAAGTGTGTTATAGTCTTCCAAAGGTAGTCCCTAGAAGGTCTCCCAGAGTCATGGAATCAAATGAAAATACACAGCCATAGTGAATTCTCGCAGGACGAAGGTATTCTCAAGTGAGACTAGTCTAGGTGTGGTTCTCGTGACAACCCAACGCGCAAAACACAGACATCACGATTCTATCCTGTGTGTATGCTCAAGCATGTGTAGTGGGATTATCTCTCAAGTAATATCTACTCATCCCAACAACAACAGAAAATATAGCAGATATCTAGAGTATGCAGCATATGAATATTTAAAGCAGTAAAGAAATGTTGTAAATAACATAAAGATAAAGAAAGTAAAGTATAAAGATAAACACCCAAACAAACAAGGAAAGCAAACAAAACTAGGCGAGACCCCAACTTGTAAGAGCAAGGACTCCTCAGCAGAGTCGCCAGCTGAAGCTGGGGAGTCCCAGCTAGCCAGGAAACAAGCAAAACTAGGCGAGACTCCAACTTGCAAGAGCAAGGACTCCCAAGCAGAGTTGCCAATTGAAACTAACGGGATTATGCCTGAGTGAATCACACACTCAAAGATACAACAAAGTCTCCACCGAACTTTATTTAGTCCCAAAGGACAGGGAAAATATCGATAAAATCCAAGGGAAAGAGAAACGAGTAAAGGGGTCGGTTATGCGAGAGGAAGGTACTAGCACCTCACGCCCGTTCTGCTTGCTATAGGCTCGGATGAGTTATCTATCTAAAGGCCACTAGCTAAAAGAGGAAAGGGAAAGGGAAAAAGAAACTGCTCGCGGAGGATTGGGGCCCTCGTGCATACGTATCCTCATAGTGCAATGGGGAATTCAGAGTTTTGTAGTTCATGGAACCAGGGAAGAAAAGGAGAAAAGAGGAAGAAGGGTGCTCGCTAAGATCTCGCGATCTCGTGCCTACGTATCCTCACAGTGAAATGAGGAAGTCAGAGCTCCGTAGTTCGGGGAACTAGGACGGAGAAAGAAAGGGAAATGATGTCAAAACCAAGAGCGAAAAGCAAAGGAATGGTGACGACTCCACTGGGGAGAAAAACACAGGAATGGTGTCAAAACCAAGAGAATAAAGAAGCAAGGAAATTTATTAGAGCCAAGGTAATACCCACTGGGGATTCAGTATATTAACAGACAAACAGTGGTTAACCGAAGAAAGAAAGAATGCGACTCTGATGGGAAAAAGAAGTTAATCTACTGGGGAAGAAAAGAAATTGGTGTTTAATCGCCAGATGATGATTAACCAAAAGAAAGAGTGCTTAACCAAAGGGTGTTTGACTCTCTAGGGAATTCGGTATTCTAACTGATAAACAGCGATTAACTGAAGAAAGAGAAGATGCGACCCTGATGGGGAGTGGAGAAATTGGTCTTAGCAGACGAACTGCGATCGACCAGAGGAGAGGGTAGTGAACCAAGAGGTGATTAACCCAATAAGAAGAAGAGAGTTTGGTTTTAATAGATGGACTGTGATTAACCATAGGAACGGGTGTGGAACCAAGCGAAGGTTGTGACCCAAGAGAACTGGTGTGGAACCAAGTGAAAGTTATGACCCAAGAAAACGAGTGTGGAACCAAGTGAAAGTTGTGACCTAAGAAAATGGGAGTGAAACTAAGTGAAGGTTACGAACCCAAGGAGACTCGATATGTTAATTGACAAGCAGTAAATAACTGAGGAAAAGGGTATTGAACCACAAGAAGGTTACGAACCCAAAGAGATCGATTGGTTTTAACAGACGGACTGTGATGAATCAAAAGAACGAGTGATTAACCAAGAGGTGATTAACCAAAGGAAAGATTGGTTTTAACAGACGGACTATGATTAACCAAAAGAACGAGTGATTAACCAAGAGGTGATTAACCCAAGGAAAGATTGATTTTAATAGACGGACTGTGATTAACCAAAAGAATGGGTGATTAACCAAGAGAAGTTTATTAACCCAAGGAAGATTGGTTTTAAAAGACGGACAGTGATTAACCAATAGAAAGTGGTTGATGCGACTCTTCTGGGGAACTGGCAAATAGTGATCGACCAAAAGAAAGGGTGTTGAACCAAGAGAAGGTTGTTAACCCAAAGAAATTTAGTATGTTAACAGACAGACTGGGGTTAACTGAGGGAAAGAAGACATTGATCTTGAATCAAGGAAATGATGATTGATCAAAAGGAAGGTTGAAAGGGCCAGAGTGATCAAAGATCGACTCGGCTGGGAATCGGGAAACACTACAGTCTGGAGATAGAGACGATTATTCCAGGCACAGGGTCATCGTCCCCTACCCAAAATAATCAAAATGAGTGTAGGAATTCTCCACTCTCATCCCTTCTCTAGCACCAAAATATAGTGCAGAAATTGAAACCGGCAGAGTAATGATGCAATTTTTACATTGCTCCAATGCGTTGTGCAGACCTCCGACTCCGCAGGGGATCAAGAAATAAAGGCTCTAAAGAGATCCTAATGAAAAGAGAGGGGGGAGATTAACTAATCAAAACAAACTTTCGATCAATCAATCGAAGGGGATGAATAAGCCAATAATCTTTCATACAAGTCGAAATATCATCAAAGCAATTGTGTGGAATAAGGTTACGCAAGATTAAATTTGCTCAATGAAGAACAAATCAAATGCATCACATTGGAATTACCAAACATTAACAAAGACAAAATTAGCATGCATCACTAATCATAATCATGTTAACACACAAACAAAAAATATGCAAAAAGTGTTTTGAACATGTAATCAAGTTGCAAAATAATCGAGAAAAATCATGCAATTAATCGAGCAAAAGTTATTTCAAGTCGATTTTGACCTAAAATAGTAGCATTAACATCAATATGATCAAGCACGGGGAAGTATATGACTAAAGCATGCAAAACAACCCCAAACAACAGCAGTTTAGGCAAAAATCGCAGCCGTAACCGATTACAGGAAATGCTGTAATCGGTTACGAAGGTAAAAAATGCCTCCCAGGCGCAGGAAGGTGGCGTAATCGGTTACGCCAAATACCGTAACCGGTTACGCACGCGAAAACAACAAAAATAGCATTCAGAAGCACTTTTTTAGAATCACCTTTTCATGCAATTGCAAGGTAACAGAGCATAACAGTACATACACAATTAATGTTAATTCGCAAAAATTGAAAGCTAAAAAGAATTGATCATGCAAAACAAGAGTTTAAGCAACAAAACATCAACTAAGAGCTGCATTGCGAAAACACGGAATCGACCAAAAATAGTGATATAAGCAAGAATCACCAACCTACAAGGCTAAGGTTTTCCTTGGTAATTGTTGTATTCAAAATGTGATGCAGAGAAGCAAAGAAAACCAGAGAATTCCAAGATCCTTAGCAATCCATAGCGAAAATATAAGAAAACGCGATAAATGCTTCAAATCTGAGTTTGCACAAAAACTCTTGCAATGATCAACTTCCAAAGCTTTAATTGAAGTAGAAGTTGTTGTAATTGCAGAATTCAAAGAAGAAATATAGTGGAATGGAGGTTAAGCTCAAAGGAATAGCAAGTTCAATGTGAAGCTTGCTAAGCTTTAATGGAGGAAAAGAGCTCTAGTAAGGTTTGGTGAAGAAGATGAAGATGATTGAGAGAGAGTTGCAGAAAATGCAGAGAATGAGAGTGAAATTTCAGAGCAAAAATGAAAGAATGATCAAGGGTCCTTTGCAGCAATGTGAAGGTTTGCTTAAATAGAGTGTAGGTTTGGAGTGAGCTAGGCTTGGAACTTGGTTTAGGGTTTGATTTGGAGTTTGCTTTGGAGTTAGTTACATCTAACTCACTGAGTTGGGACCCAGCTCAGTTAGTTATTTGTTAACTCAGTGGGAGCATCCCAATGCAAGCTCAAAATCAAGTGGTCCACATGCTTAGAAACAAGGGTGTATGGTGAGTGTGATTGAAAATGTTGTAGTGTAGCAAATGCAAGTGAATTCTTGAAGTGTCAAGAATATTCCACACAATGCTAGAACAATGTAGACCAAAAGAATGGGATGAGAGTTGTTGTAGTGTGAAGAATCAGCTGAAAGTTTGCACATTTCACAGCAGTAATCGATTACAGGAAAAGCTGTAATCGGTTACCAAGGCAAAAAAAAGTGTTCCCTGGGCTGACTTCGTGTGCGTAATTGATTACAGGAAATGCCGTAATCGGCTACCACAGCCAAAAATTCAAATTTTTGCTTAGGAATGCAATGCTTTAGCCACGGTTCCGCATTCCAACCTCGTACTTTGATATGTAGGCATGGAAACCCATTTGTTTTGCCTGTATCGAGACTTTGATGGCTCAGTGAGGAACATATTCACAGCCTTAAGATTCTGTGGGGATTTTGAATATACACCTGCAATGAATTCACAGATAAAAATGCTGATGCGTATGATAGGAATGCGAGTGTGCATGCTCATGCTAAAAGGAAAAAGGGGACGTCAAATTTCGGGTTACGACAATAAGCAAGTGAGATAGAATTCAAGAACATATATAATTTCGAAGAAATATTAACATTGATTAAAATAAGTTCAAGAAGATGAAAATAGAAAACACAAAATAGTTTTTAAATCCTAAGCCTACGGTTTCTTCAGAAGATTTAGTACAACTTTTAGATCAGCACCCATAGTGTCTTGTCTGAAAGTCGCCGCCTTCATCCTATCGTACATTTCTGCTTCCTTGATAGCCATGGCTCGTTGAGTAGCAGCGACAGAGGCCAGTTTTGCTTCCAAAATCTCTTGTCTTTTGCTGGAAGAGGCGGCATATTCTGAAGTGGCATCCTTCAAATTCTGAATAACTGATACAATTGAGGTTTAGAGAGAATCCCACTTAGCAATATAAGATACTAGGTCAGAAGCAGAAATTCTTGCATCAACCAAATTATGTACTTTATCAAGAAAGATAATTTTGAATACTTCCTGGTTGGTTTGGATAACATGTGGAAGGGATGAAATGTTAGTTTTTGAAGGGCCGGAGGATAAGTTTTCTTGGACAGTTAGGTTTAGGAACGTTTCAGGATGAAGAAGGTCAAAGGTGATTTGTTTCAGTTCGATTCTAGGTTCAAATGCAAATTGAACTAGAGATATATCCTGGACAATTTGTTCAGTTTCAATCTGGAGTTCAGATGCATCTTGATCTTGGAATTGAGTCTGAACAGGGCTAGGTTCTTTATGAGGTGAAGATTTGGGTGATGGTTGTGGTGATTGGTTTTCAGGTGGAGAAGTAGGTTCTGGTTGGATTAAGGTTACATGTTTAGCTTCAGAAGCAGAACATGTTTGGTTATATGGTATGAAACACCCCAATTTGAGTAATTATTTATTTATATTAACTAATTGAAGGATTTTATGAATGAATTGATTTATGTGATTTATTTGAATTATTTGATTTAATTAATTTAATTTAATTTAATTTAATTACTTGATTGATTTGATTTGGTGGAATAAAATAAATTTGGTAGGATTAATTAATTGGGCCTACTTGAAGGTGTGAATAGTAAGTGTGAGAGTGGGTTGGGTTAAGCCTAATTGTTTTAAGAAAATTTTTAGGGTTAAGAGAAACAAAAGTTAGTAAGGAAATGGGAAAAGAGAAAATTAGAAGAGAAGAGAAGAAAGAGTAGAAGGGAAAGGAGGAGAAGAACTCAAGAACAAATAGCAATTTCATCAAGAAAATCTAAGGTAAGGGTGAGTTTTTACTCAATTATTTGGACTATTGATAATGATTAATGGGTAGAAATAAGTTTAGAGTAGAATCCCAAAAATTTTATTTGAGATTGAAATTATTAGGTTTTGAGATTAATTTCTGAAAATATTAATTTTTGTGTGTTTAGAGTTGATTTTTGGTAATACTTTTGAGATCCATTTAATCTTTGGAGTACCTATTTGAAATTGGAATATAATTTGATTAATAGAATATAATTTGATTGAAGTATCATATGCCTATATGAACACTAATTTATTATATCTACTTGAAACACTAGTGTATGCTATATATTTGAAGGACCAATACAAATTGGTGTGAATTTTTAGGATATGTTTGTTTAGCCGCTAGTTTTCAAAATCTAAAATGAGTATTATTTCATTCCATTGTTGATAGTTGAATAGTTCCATCTTGATGTAGGATACTGGACTTAAGTTTTGTCCCAATGATATTCCTCAGTGTTGAACTGTTACTTCCGATTTTTTTTGGGTCTTCCTAAGCTTGAGCAAGATATGTTCTCTTTGGTCAATTCGGACTGTAGAATTGAACTTTTTGAATTCATACCCGTTACAGTTTGACATAAAGATGCAAAACAGGAAGGACATGAAAATTTGGAAATGCCTTATGGATCTCACCTTGCCTGGGTTGTCAATTGCTCTTATTCTTTTTGCATTAGAATGACTGGTTATCGGCACCATTTGGTAGATACATGAGTTGGAACTTTCTTTTATACCATTTATAAATAAGGAGAGTATGGTTGAAATTATGTATCATAAGTTCATTGCTATACATGATTTATTAGAGGAATTATTAAATATTGAATCTTATTTAGCTCCTACATTAGAGCATTAATTGACTGTACAATGTCTACTGTCTAAATAATGACTAATTGTCCTATATTTAATGATTAATTTGTCATATATTTTATTGTCCTATATTAAATCTTAATTGTTGAATAGTGGAATTTATTGAATATGTATATATATAATATTTATTATTTGAATTTTATTAAGGACTAATATTTTACTAAATATTAATTATTTAATTAAAAACTAATTTAAATATTGATTAGTTATTTAACTATTGATTATTTATTTAAGATTATTAATTTAAAATATTGATTATTTATTAAAATAATGAATAATTATTGAATGTATATTGAATAGTGAATATTTATTTGAAATATTGAAACTTTATTAATTAATAGAATTTTATTTAATTATTGAAACTATTTTAATTAATTATTCAAATGGTAATTATTTATTCAAATATTGACTAATTATTAAAATATTGGTAGTTTATTAAAATAATATTTATTTATTGAATATTAAATTGATTATTTATTTAGATATTGACTATTTATTTAAATATTGATCATTTAATTAAATATTGATTATTTATTGAATATAAAAGAATTCTTGATTATTGAATTGAGTAGTGAATATGTATTGAATATTGGATAGTATTTCAAATATTGATTAATTATTTATTATTTGTTATTTATTCAAATATTGCTTGTTTATTTAAATATTGATTATTTATTGAATAGTGAATTTATTTGAATATTGGATTCAATTATTGGTGATTGATTAATTATCCTATATTTAATCGGTAGTTGTGTTTTATGAGTGGTGATTGGATCGAGTCGATCATTGTGTATTATTTGTTGATTGTGGTGATGATGTTTAAAGTACGAGTACCTTGAATTTGGAAATGTATTTGTGTGTGCAATTGTGTGATAATTCAAGTGTATGAATTATTGATGATATGCTTTGATATTAAGATTAGGGAATGGTCTTAATTTCATATGATTGTTGATTGCATACGCATCATTTGTGTCAAGAGGCAATGCTTGCTAGTTCCGTGGGAGCTGGTGACTTCTCCCAAACCTAGAGTGGGGTTTGAAAGCTTAGGGGATGGGCTTTTGTTTGTTATTGGTTTAGGGGACGGACCCGGTTTAAATGTAAAAACCGAAAAATAATAACAAGTGTTGGTACCACATGGCATAAGTTGCATTGAGATTGCATCGAGTCGCGTTGCATATATGATTGTTGTATGGAATTAAGTGTACGTATGTGACTTGTTGAATTGAAAAATTGTGAATTGTGTGGTTACTTGAGTGATACTTGTTGATGAATATTGAAGTGTGAGATTGTTTGTATTTATGTTTACATGCTTTACACTAATCATATCATATAATTTCAATATTGATGTGAGTTCTCACCCTTCTGTTGGAATGATGTTTTATACAACATCGCTCAGGTACCGAGTAGTAGAGTTGCTCGTAGCGCGAGGTAGCCATTTGAGTAGTTTGTTTAACTTCCTTATTTATTTTGGGTCGAGTCGTGCTCTGATTATGTAACACTGGGGAACGTTTGATTCATGTTTTGAGAGATACGATTGTATACTCTATTTATTTATTAACCTGATTTGAATTTTATGGTGAAGTGGCTTTTTTTATGCCTAAGTTGATTTAATGAAGGAAGTTTATTTGAGACTTGAATGTTATGAGATTCTTAATGAAAGTGATTTTGCTGCTACATGCTTAGGGAAAGTTTTTGAAAAGCATGAATTCAATTTAAGTGTTATTGAGCATGACAGGTGTATTTGTGATGTTTTGAAAATACATGTGACACCCTTTTGTGAGATGCATGATATTTACTCTGATTTATTTATATATTTTCCGCGGGGTTTAGAAGGGTGTTACATGGTAAGCTTTGAGGAAAAAAGGTTTGAATAGGAATGACTTGGATAGGTCTAGTAAACAAAGGTGTAGGGGTTACATAGTTAAGATTAAGATATTCTTTGAATCCATATTCATCATACTTTGACTCAGAGCTAGAAGAAGATGCTTTCACATTAGACACATCTATGGGTGGTTCAAGTATGGTGTTCAGAGGTAATGGTTGATCATAAGCAGAAAACAAGGTTAGTTGTTTCTGTACATCAGTAAATTCACCAGCAGGGGATGAGGTGTGTTTTGGAGATTGACTGGGTGAAGGATTTGGTGATGGTTTAGGTGATTTGTGATTTAAGGTGGAAATATCAAAACGATCTTCCAAGATACAGTTTAGATCAATACCTGTCATACCAGTATTTAGAGCTTCTGAAGTAGCTATATTTTCTTCAACAATAACTTATGAAATGACTTCTTCAGGAATACTAGAAGCTTCAGCCTCAATAGACTTTAACCCAGCAATAACTTCATCCACCTGAACCTTAGCAGTCTCTAGATCATCCTTATTAATAGCAGCTTCTTCTAACAAAGCATCAAACATATCAGGATGCTTCTCTACATGCTCTAACAGAGCAGAGGAAAACCATTGAGCACCCTTGAGAATAGGTTCAATAACACTCTCTTGAAGTGTAGTATCTGGATTTAACTTCCTTATCACCAAGGGAACACCAATATCCTCTTCTTCATCTTCCTCTTCAATATTAGCAGGAACAATCATTTTCCTCAATTTCTTCTTCCTTACAGGCGCATCAGTAGAGACAGAAGAAGAAGATTTCTTCTGAGGAGTTCTTCCACTTCTAGTCTTAGAGGGCATCAACTCAGTAGATGCAATGACTTCTTTAATCTCTTTCTCAATCTCCTTCTTCTTCTTAGTGGGCTTCTAAACCACCTTCTGAGATTCTGAAACAACACGCTTTCTCTTTTTAGAAAGATTGAACACTTTAGTAGGTTTATTGGGAAAGTCTTTGTATCTGATAATCACTCCTTCTTTGAATGCCTGTTCAATGTATAATCTAATTACTTTAGGATTGTCCATCTTGGTGATGACAGGATAATCCTCAAGATAATCAGGATTATTACATCTAACTGAGAAAGGAACTTTTGAAGCTACCACTTCAATTTTCTTCAGAAGCTTCATGTTATAAATAACATAAGCACGCATAATGTTCGCATGGATCTCCTCTAGATCCTCATTGAAAGGCAAAGTTTTAAGGGCATCAATTAGATGTCCTTGATAGAATAGTTCCGACAACAGTCTAGCATATAGCACATTCTTTTTGTGATGCTTCATGCTCTTCTTGATAGCTTCACAAAGATGGTTGAGGATGTAGGCATAAATATTGATCTTATCTTCATTCTTCAGGTAGAAGATGAAGTGCTTGTAATCCCATGTAATCTGATCAGTGCAACCCTCTGTGGGGATCAGACAGCCAATAAGAACTTTGAACAGAAGCTTAAAATCATTTTTCATATTCTTGACCTTTCCAAAGTCAGAAGAACACAAATTTCCAGAGTTTTTGAACAAACATCTCTTGATGGCTACAACTTCAGAACTGTTTTCCTTTGTATTCAAGATAAACCTTCCAGAGTTTGGTGCTTTTAAAAGCTTAGCAATTATCTTTTGAGTGATGACAACTTCAACACCCAACTTCTCCAAACTTCTTCAAACCCACTTCTTCTCTACTCTTTCCTTTCAAAGAAGTGTCATTCTCTACCAACAAACTTAGTTCCACTGACGCAGAATATTCATCAAAAACTTCAGCTCTAAACCATAAATCTCTTACTAGATGAGAGTAAGTTGGTCCATTCAGCATATCAAAGAATGAAGACCAGTTTTGTAATCTGAATTAGCTCTAAAGATCACACTCATTTTGATTAAAAGAATCGAAGTCAACAATCTATTCCACCAAAAGCTTTAGATCATTCAGATTGATATTCACAGTCTTGGTTTTGATAGTCAGACTCTTGCCAAATTCAATAGTCATGTGTGCTGGTTGAGCAGTTGATGATGATGCCATTGTAGAAGGAGTTTTTAAGGTTTCTAGGTTATTTTTAAATGGGTTTTTTCAAAGGAGGTAAGAGAAAACAAAAGTGTGGGAAGTATGTGTGTGTGTGTGTGAGTGTGTGTGTGTGTGAGAGAGAGAGAGAGAGAGAGAGAGAGAGAGAGAGAGAGAGAGAGAGAGAGAGAATGTGTGGTCTGTTATATATAGTGATTTTGAGTGTACAATAATTTTTAAACACAAATAGAAATACATAAACAAACAAGCAAAAAGAATATTAACTGAGACATACCAACAAGATCAGAGGATTTTTTACTCAACAACAATAATTCAGGTGTTAGAAGACATTCCAGATTTATGACACGTAAGAGGACAGGTGCCAGAGGCAGAGAAACAGTTTTGTCCACTTGTGTGCTTATCAGAGGCAAATGAAATTCTTATGAGTTTCAAAGGCTCATATTGTTCAGAGGCTATTATACATCAGAAGTTGATTCATAGCTTCTAATCATTGTAGCTTCTAAATATTATCAGACTCTGCTACTCCAATCAGAAGTAAGCACAGATCTTTAAAAGATAAAGATACTTGGCTCAGATATAGAATAAGATTTTTTTCCATTATGATAGAAGTAGAACTAACACAATGAAGTTTAATTTTTCTTTCATAAATAGGAAGCTCTTCTGACTGAGAAAGCAAATTGGATTAGAAACTGCTGCACAAAAACATATAGATAATCATACCTTTCTTTGTGCATCTTTTAATCTGGAATTGAGATTGTTCTTTAGAAACACATTGTTCTAGCAATACTCTTCACAAATTCATTAAGAATCTTCTTAGATTACAAAGCAGCTAGATGAACTTTAGAGATGTATCAAGATTCTGAAGCACCAGCACTTTAGGATAATCGTAGTCTTCCCAGTACCAATAATCTCGCCTTACTAGTTTCTTCCAGATTCCACGTTTCCTTCCTCCTTCAGAGTTAGGATTTGGAATATAGGCATTCTTCTGGTTATAAGTTGTGAGCAACCACTGTCCTGGAAAAACAATTGTTGCTTTGCTTTTTTCCTTTAGCATATCTGTAGCAAAAACAATTTCAGTCTTTGGTACCCATACTCGTATGGGTCCTTTGCAATTATTTTTACAGGGTTTCCAATTGCTTTGAGCTTTAGCCTTATAATAGGGTCTAGACTCATTCCATACTTTTTGTTTATAAAAAATTGTCCTGGATAAGTCTTGGCCTTGACTTCCGACCTCTTGGAACCTTTGATTCAACAACCTTGAGTTCTAAATTCTTCAGAAACTATGACTCGAGAGTGTTAGGTTCTAGTTTACTTTGAAATCTTGCCCTCTGAGTCTCAGATTCTGATTTCTTCAGAATTTGTGAGTCATCCATGATAAGTGCAAAATGTACCTATTTTTGTATATATGTTTTGTTGCACTTATCAATGCTTTGTGGTAAATATCGTGCGAATAAAACCCGATTTGTTTATAAATACGTTTACTTTACGTTTTCGTGTGTATAGTGCGTTATCGTGTAAATATCATTGAGTTTAATTGATTTTCATTTATTTTTGCAGGTGTTCCAGTAATGGGATTTTGCCATTGTTGTATAGAGCATTGAATAAGCTTTCCAGCGCTTCAAACCGTGCGTCAATCGGAGTTACGGTTTGAAAGTTACGAATAAAACAGCGCATAATTTTTCTGCTGACTGGTGTGCTGCGCCCCTGCAGCGCCGGGCGGTCAAGAGGCACAGCTGTGTCACAATTCTGGAAATTGCAAGAAATAAACCGCCTTCGCCGCCGGGCGACCCAGAACCACCGCCGGGCGAAATTGTGCGGACTGAAACACCATTTATGGCCAAAAACACTATTTTTTATGTATGTTTTTGGGGAAACTTTCTCCCAACTTCATCAAACATGTTTTAGGAGTAGATTAGCTTAGAAACAACATTGGATGATGTATCTTGATGATTCGGAGTCGAATTTGCTTCGATCAACTTTGACACGCCGTAAGAAGTTTGTTTTTCTCCTTTCTTCTCTTTGTGTTCTCTTTTGTTGATGTTTGGTATGTAAATCTCTTGATACCTATTGTATTTCATCTAATCTATGTTTATGAATATGTTTTGATTCTCTATTGATTGTTTGTCTTTGATTGATTGTTTGTGGGTCGTGACAAAAACCTATATCGAATCGTTAATCTTAGATTTTCATCTGTCAATGAGCAAGCTTTTGACAGGGGTTTGTGAATTGATATTCATTATATCTTTTGTTGTATTGAGTTGATTAAGTAGCATGGGTAGCATGAGTAGGATCGATACGGTATTGCGAGGATGCGTGACAATAGCAATGAAGAACGGCGTTCGTATACAGTTGGTAAATTAGTTGAATGCAAGGTTAATCATATGTTTGTATTCTGGTCAGGGCTTTGTATATGAATTGCTCATGAGTTTGATATTGATGTTATAGTAATATCTGTTGAGTTTTGATTCCAGATATGGATTAGGCTTAACATTCATGTAGGCTTTATATGCTTTGTATTGATTGGTGATGTCCGAGAGGAATTATTGATCGGTATAAAATCACTTACGATATTCGGGGGCTGAGAGGACATGTATATTGTGAGTGATACATGATGATATTAGACGAACGCTTGATTTGTGTATGAAATGGTCGGAAGAATGCATGTGTTATTGAGTGATCTCTATTGAGTTTCTCTTCTCCAAAGAATGTGTTATTGTTATTTACTTGCTTTTTGTTCCTTTAATTTTCCGCATTTGCTTTTGGTTCGTCTTTAAACCAGAACTTTTGATCCATGAGCATAGAAATATAGAAACCGTTGAATGGCAATTCTTTCCCTCGCACTGATCCCTGTGGAGGACGACAAAACTGGGTTACTTATATATTTTTGCTTGCTGCTATTCTAGCTTCAACAATCCATCACACATTCTAATTAGTTCAGAACTTTACCATTTTCAGCAGCATGCATAAAGTAAGCATTCAGCCCATTTTAAGTAGTGCTTGATGAAGAAGGATCTCATAGTTTCACCAAGATTTCATTCCTTAGATTATAAGGTTTTTGATGAAAAACCAAGACCTTCTCCTTTGCTCATTCTTACACCATAGATCATGGATGTAAGTTTGGTTCAGTTGAAGCCAGATATGACAAACTCTTGAAGAGTTGATTCATACTTATCAAGAGGTTTGTCAGACATATCTTTTATTAAAGCAATTTGATATTTTTCAAGTTTTTCAATCTTGTCTTTAGAGAAGTTTAGTTCATCTCTTATAAGACCATATTGCTTCTTTATAATTTTCATATGCACGGATTTATGCTTGCGTCTTTCCATAAGATTTTGACACGAGGTAATTAAATCATATTTATTGAGTTTGGAAAGTACCTCTTTTGTGTCCTTTGAATCTGAGTCAGAGCCAACTTCTGATTCTGACTCTAAAAGAGTTAAGGCCATCAAAGCAATACTATCTTCTTCTTTATCATCTTTTTCTTCATTTTCAAGTTCTTTAGGAAGCTTTTCTTTTTGTTTTTGTTCGTTTGAAGATCAGGACAATAAGCAATGAAATGATCAGGATTCTTGCAATTGAAACAGTTATTTTGATCATCTTTATACTTTCTAGAGCTTGACCCTTTGAAGCCACCACTTCTACCAGAGAATCTATTCTTCTTCATGGCCAAGAATTGAAATCTTTTAATTATGAAGGTCATTTCATCATCATCAGATTCTTCATCAGAAGCTTCATCATGAGTGGCTTCTTTATGCTCCTTAGTCTGAGAAGATTTATCAGACCTCCCAACTGAATTTAAAGCCAATGTTTTAAATTAATTTACAGGCTCATATCCATTTAGCTTAATCTCATGGCTTTGAAGATTGCTAACTAGACTTTCAAGACTTAATGTGTTCAAGTATTTAGCCTCTTGACTAGCCATAACTTTAGGTATGTATTTCGAAGGAAGACTCCTAAGAATCTTTTTGACATGATCCGATGTAGTGTAGCTCTCGTTCAAGACCTGAAGTCCAGAACAAGAACTTGAAATTTTGAGAACAAAGTTGCAATGTTCTCATCATCTTTCATTCTGAATAACTTATATTCCTGAACTAGAAGATTTACTTTAGCTTTTCGAACTTGTTGATTACCTTCATATGTAGCACATAATGATTTAAAGATAGTTTTGGCAGTAGACTTGTCAATAATATTTACGTACTCAGAATGAGGCAAGGCATAAACAAGAATGCCTCTCACTCTATGATGTTTTTTATATATCTTTTTCGGAGCAGGAGTAAGAGGCTTTTTGTTAGAAACCATTCCAGAACCATTGACTTAAATGTCAATACCATCTTCCAAGATATCCCATAACTCAACATCCAGACCAATGACGTGAGTGTACATCTTACCCTACAATCACTCAAATTCAGTAGCGTCTCCACTGAATGTTTGTGGTCTAGAAATATAGTTGTTTTGACCAGATTCACTTTGTTCATGGTTATTATTACCACGAGGAATACCACCATCAAGATTGTTAACTTCAGGACCATCTTGCATGATGAATGAAGTATTTTTTTCTCAAGATCTTTTCTGCACCACTGTTAAGTGTTATAGTACAGACCGTGCTTTGATGCCAACTGAAGGTGAGAAAAATACACAAGAAGGGGGGTGTGTTTTGTATGTTACTTATTTTTAAAATTTCTGAAAAACAGCTTTAGAATTTGAACAATTTCAGAGTCTAAACACAAAGTTAGTTTGCAGCGGAATAATAAACAATCAGAAGCAAGAGTAAAGCACACATAAAGTTTATCCTGGTTCCTCTCTTAAACTAAGAGTAGTCCAACCCCTTGTCCAACTAGAGATTTCCATTATAATCAAACTGATTTCAACTTTGCTCAATCAAACTAGAAAGAGACTTTAATTGGTCAATCAATCAGAAAGAGACTTCCGCTTAAGCAATCCTACAAGAGACTTCTGCTCAATTATACAAAAAAGGGACTTCAGTGCTCAAGCACATAGGCAAGAGAATTCACTGCTCAGGCAACCTTGCAAGAGACTTCCTCTACTTTAAACAAACATTTTATTGGAAATGATTACAACTATACTTTGATACACAATCAAAAGTATAAAAGAATTGCAACAATCTCAATGATTCTCAACACTTAAGATTTCTAAGATATACAAAGATAAGAAATCTTAAGAGCTTGTGAAAATAAATAGATGAAACTTTAGCTCAAAGTTTGTACTCAATGTGTTATGTTAAGATGTTTGATGATTGTTAACCTTCCTTCAAATCTTCGAATCCCTTTTATAGAGGTAGATAAAAGAGTCGTTGGAAAGTTGTTTGCACATGAGAACTTTGAAATGCAGCAACTCCAAGAGAGAGATGTTGGAAGATGAATCCTTTTAAGATCTTTAACCAATGTTTAATAGCATAGTCCACTGCATCTCATTTTCATCCTAAGTATAAACCAAATGTAGAGGCGAATTAGATAAGTCACATCAGCTTTCCTTGAGCCTTGAACTAAGGGACTCTAGTTGACTTTTTCCCTAAGTCTGGTGTTGACAAGATAAGTCTGCTATGGGGATAGAGTACGGACTAGAGGCTTCGCTTTTCAAGATGAGGTCTCTAGAGCCTAAGTTGTCACCACAAGCAAAAAAACACCATGGTTAGAGTCTGAACCTTTAGAAGCTGAACCACCAGGTTCAGAGTGTGATCCTTCAGAGTCAACAGATTCTGATCCATCAGAATCTGAGACATACAACTTGTCAACAAATGCTTTCAGCAGGGTCAATTGTGAGTAGATTTTAATCTTTATGATCCTGCACACTTGAACATATGTTAGTATACCCATTTTTTCTTTATGTACTTTGTTATCATCAAAATCCAAAAGATGTGAACAAATCTTATTCCAACACATATTGACATTTGAAACTATCTTTTGTTTAATACTTATGGTTTTTATTTCTAATTATGAATGCTTTATGAATTTTAACTCATTTATTTTATTTTTAAGACTATTATGTGTTTTATTAGTATTAAATATTGATCTTGACGGGTGATCAGAACCTGAAGTGGGCCAAGGAAGACGTTTGTGATGTTGGGTGCGTGAGATGAGGAGGGGGTGTACCTGCAAGGCACTCTGATGCTAAAGTAAGAATCGGGGGAGGAAAAAGGCAAGTACAAAAGTATATGTTTCTTGGGATGATTTTGAATACCTGACCCTCTCAAATGAGAGGGTTTTTATAATGCCCCTAGCGCGTGGCCAACGGTCCCTATTTTTGGGGCGAAATAACCGTTTCCCGAAGAATAGGTAACTGCCAAGAACTAGCCATTAGGACGAGTAGATGTGCCCGAAACTAGCCGTTGCCACGGGTAAAAACGTAGTTTTGGGCACAGGCGTCGTGGCTGTTTCTGGATGGTAGAGTCGTGCATGACGAGCAGGAATGCCGAGGAGGAGCAGGTAACCTTGTGGGCCCTCTGACCATATGTGCATGGTGGAGGGGCAGAAAGGTAAATGCTGCCCCAAATCAGCTGGACATAGGCAATTGGGTCTTTCTGGGAGCAGAAGTGGATTGGGCCATGCCTAGTCATTGATACAGTCTGGAATAAATATATTAATGTCTGCGTCACTAGGATAATGCCTGTTCTGTTCTGTATTTCTGTTGAGTTCCAATTTTTTGGATGGTCGCGCATCTTTGTTATTCAAGTTTAACAACAGAAGTTTCATCTGTGATGTGTGTGAAAAAGGTGTGTCCGATGATGCATCTCCGGACGTTTGGGGTAGTTGAGACTTTTCACGGTGGTAGGGGAGAACATATAAGGGTGCAAAGAGCAATCCCTTATTTATTGTACTTTATGGTGCTCAAGAACCCTTATGAAAAACAAAAATGCTCCTATAATACATAGGCACTCTATATACATGCAATCCGGATATGCACTTTGTCAGTATATCAACATCCTTTTATTTCTCTAAGAAAATGGTGGATTTATAAATATGTCTGTAAAAACTAAACAATCTTGCAACCCATACTTGACCTGACCTTTGAGACATGGAGAGATACATGTAAAATACCCAATAAACTAAACTGTTATGTAATACTTTAAAAAGAAAGGTAGCATAGTTGCCAATCATTTTTGACAAAAAAATGCTGTTAATTTTTACAACTTCGTATTCACATCACATAACCTTTAAATTTTTATTTAAAATTTGTATATGTTGCGGAGAGGGTAAACTCCCCTTCGGTGGTTGATGATATCATCAAAATGAACATAGCCTTCAACAAAATATAAAATATGAAATACCAATCAAAATTTACATACAAAGAAATTACAAAATTACTCTAAAAAAATTATATAAATGATATTATTCAAAATAGAAAATAAAACAAATCTTATATCATTGACCTATCAGAAAAACGACCTTGTGGGCCTCTTCGTGGGCTATTGTGTTATGATCCTTCAAATTACAAATTATACTTGTTTTAGTATGGATCACATAAAAGCTTAGTAACCTCTATAACAGTTTCGATGCAATGTAGAAATAATTTCAGCCAATAAAATATCTTAAATTTAGTATTTTCAACTAAGGAGAAACAACAACAATGATATTTGATTAAGTAAAACAAAGGACTCAACATTCATCAAACATAAAATTTAGATAATATAGTAGAAATGAAAAATTTTGTACTACAACTTTAACATCATTATGATATGCTTGAAAGCTCATCAGTTTCACCATATAATAACTAGTCAATACCCAAGATACCGTATGTGATATTCATAAATAACCTAAGAAAATAATTTTTTTTCTGGATTTAATTATAACTTAAACAACTCTAAAGGAGGAAAAATATTAAAATTAAAAACAAAATCATGTGCAAGCCTCAAATAAGCAAAAATTGGAGACATGCTAAGGGCAACTAGTACAAAATGAACTAATAGCTTAGGTTAAATTCATGAAATATAAAAATAAATTAATACCATATGAATTAGATGGATATCGCAATAACGGAAAGAAGACATAAGATTTAACACGCCTCTTCTCGTAAAACTTGTAGAAGATCTTCACTTGTTTGCCAATATCCCTTAATTTGTTGTAATTTTGAAAATCTTAAAAATATATAACAGATTCAGAAGAACATGATAAATAAAAAATCCAAAGGAGTCTTTTATGTTTCAATTTTTTATCCCATATATTAGAACACGGCTGATTAAAAACTACTTGAGAGTCTCTTTGTGCCGTTATTATCTCAAATTCATTCCTACGAGCTTCATTTAGGCCTAGAATTAATACCTGATAATCAACCACTTTACTCGTTGCCTTACCCAAACCCTGAGTCTATCAATATAACTAAACAAAAAAGTCAGCTATAATTTTATAAAGAATTATTAATTGAGTCTAAATAAATAAATTAAATTATAGCAAAACTTTGATACGTGAGACCCCTTTTCGGATAGAAGGACAACTCCAACACCGCCTAATCAGTGGTCCTACTAAAAGAACCTTCAAAGTTCAGGATGCAAGACACCTAAAATAATATTCACACAGAAATATTTTATCAGCATAATAGCACATAAAAATAAATATTGAATTATATTAATTGCATGAACATGTTGATCTTAGTCAACCGCCCTAAGTTTGAAGGGGGAAATAGGATAAAAGCATGGGTTTAGAAATAAAAGTTGTGACAAAATGATATCACATGAAAATATTCTATAATTTGATGTTACTCTATAATTTTAACATTCTGACTTATCTAGCTAACCTAGAAGTTATAAATTCATCTGCTTTTAGAAGGGGTGTAACACCCTGTATATATACATATAGAAAATACAATATACGAGGTATTAATTTGGTACTGATACTGCACAAGTGCCTAGCGGCATCATTATATACATGTCCATAAATAAAAATACAAGTATGGCATATGACATACAATAATGCCTAAATTAAAACTGAGAGTTATGTGCAATATCTTCATTGCACGCCATCCACAGTGGAAGATCACAATAGTCAGAATCCTTCGAAACATCAACAGACAACTTCTCTTGCATTCAACCTGCAAATAATACCTAAAAATAACAATAATATTGGGGTGAGATAATAATCTCACTGAGTTCCCCTATCCTATGGGTCCACTCAACTCTACAAGGTTTATAATCGATTCATAACTTAAGTCTTCATCTTTTTGTCACTTGTGTATCACTCACACAATGTAATTAAGACTTAAGTATATAAGGGATATTCGCAATGTATGGCAACATGTCACTTGAGTTCACATAACTCAATAATTCACTACTCGGATTCACAAAACATCGATCCCCGGCCAGATCTACATTTAGGGTAAGGCTTGGTTCACGCATGCTCGTATGATTCGACCTTAGTGTGGATATCGGGTTCTCCATGGGACTCGAACCCACTTCAAGAACTGTCACCCGTATGGGACTCAAATCCACTTTGAGTGTCTTTTATCGTACGCGACTCAAACAAACTTAGGTGTCCATCTTTCCCCCATGCTCCGCCATGGTTAGGACTCAAACCCAATTGAGGCACGAATCATTGGTGCCACATCCTCATCTCCACTTTACAGAAGTATCTCAAATGGTATGTGCACGATCAAGGGAAAAAACATCTGAATACGTGATAGGTTCCACATCTTTGTGATTACAATCATAAATCACTAGGTGATCACATTCACCAATCCTTATGTTAATTCCATATGTTCCATATATAGAATATTGATTCATTAATCAAGCGAATACTTATCTGCGATACACACCGAGGTACCTTTGCGTCCAAGCATCATCATATAACTCATTCCATAACATAGATTATCTTTCTAAATCATTAATCGAGTTATACTCATAAGGTTTCCTCACTCATCATAATAAGGTTCTAATCATATTATTATACAATCAACATAAACAATAATTCATAACACAAACATAAGAGTTAATCATTTCTCATCAAGCATTAATTTAAATACATGCATGATTTTACTTCATAAAAAGATAGAGCATTGGATTAACGTTCCAACACATTGAACCTCGCGTCGATCGGAGTTATGAATCCCGTTTTATGATGGAAATAGGGAGACAAGTCATAAACATACCTAAATGTATAAAACCATAAACCCAGTGATAATTGACATATAAGCATGCTTTTATCTCACCAAACACTAGAAGATTGAACTAACTTTCCAATGCTTTCGACACTGTCTCATTTCGAGTTACGAAACACAAAATATGTTATTTTCAATACTACTAAATTTCTCATATCAGCAGATCACGCTATGCTAGCATTTTGTTGCTAAGCGAGCTTAACCTGTCAAAATACTAAAAATCCCACTTTTAAACCCATCTTCTTCAACCTCTAACCATCCAAACCTTACCCAATCACATTAACAACTCATTTAACAACACACTAGTCTTGAACAAGAGTGCAAATACAACAATGCAAACATTCATCGGTACTACTCTTGTGTTGCAATCATTCCAAACACATTTACAATTATTTCTAATGTTAAAATAGTAACATATTCATATCTTTTGGAATTGGTCCCTTCTACTCACACTAACTATTATTATATTTACTTTTAAAAAGGCAACACATAATAAATCTAGAGTATTTAAAAGAATCTATTTTCGTAAACATTAAAATTAAAACTAAAATCGAATTTACATGGAATACAATTGACATTAAAATTAATATGGAAACCCAACTTAATAGTTTATGATGGTATAATACTATTAATAATATTGCAGACAATTTATAATTTAGAAACATGATTACTACACACATAACAATACCTCAGATTACATGCTCACGCACAATGTTTGAGAACAACAAAATGATACAGAATAATCCCATACATGTATACAAGACCAAAATACCATTTTCAGATTATAAACCCCAAACCAACATGCCCATGTCATTTTACATGAATCAACAACTTATAAGGTTTTATCACATGATCACACAACATGAATATAACAGCAACACAACATCTACTTCATGGATTAGCAACAACAACACAACAAGAAATCATGGGTTAATGAAATTAGCATATGAAAGTATGTAAACCAACAAAGTCATGCATAGATCATGAAGTTCAAAACCATCGTTCCCAATTTCATGAATTTCTCCCACCCAAAATAAATCTAACTAGGAACTCACATTTATAAATGAAGATGATGAAGAAATATGGGATTATTTGGCGGTGATGATGATTTCTCGTGATTTCTTATTCTTCTTCTTCCTTTCTTTCTCTTCTTCTTTCTTCTTTCCTTTTTTCCTTTCTCTCTCTTTCCTCTTGTTCGTATCCACTTCTTATTTCTCTTACCACAACGTATGTATATAATATATAATATAAAAGGGTTAAATATGTTTTTTATCCCTATAAAATTACCAAATTATATTTTTGGTCCCTATAAAAAAATAGTGTGTTTTGGTCTCTACAAAATAATTATGCACTTATTTTTAGTCCTTATTGTTAAATCAATATTTATTTTTGAATGATTATTTTGCAGATATGTTAAGAACGTTATAAAAAGTTAAAAAAAAAAAACTCAAAATTTGATTTATAAGTTGAAATTTTCATTACTTTTATCATTATCTTTTGAAATTTAAAAAAAAAATCATATTTAATTCTTCTCATTTTAAAAAATTATATAATTTGGTAAAGAAACATTTTATAGTAATTTGAACACGTTTGAAAAAAATGATTCAAAAATTTAAAAGTTCAGGGGTAATTTAATAGGTTTTAAATTTTTAGAAAATAGCAAGGACTAAAATTGCATAAAAAATTTTTAGAAACTAAAATATGTCATTTTTTTACAGAGACTAAAAATGAAATGTGAGATATTTACAAAGATCAAAAACATATTTAATCCAATATAAAAAATGAGAAAAAAATATCTCAATTGAGATTTGTCTTCTAGTACCAATTTATCATATAAGAAAGTTACCAAAATGTTTCTTCTTATATTTATTAATAAAGGTCGGTCTCTTTTCACGGTGATAGGCAGAGGGAAGTTATAAGATCTAACGCCTCTTCCCGTAAAACTTGTAGATGTTATTTGTTTGTTTGCCAATATCCCTTAATCTGTTGTAATTTTGAAACAACTCTAAAGGAGGAAAAATATTAAGATTAAAAACAAAATCATGTGCAAGTCTCAAATAAGCAAAAATTGGAGACATGCTAAGGGTAACTAGTACAAAATGAACCAATAGATTAGGTTAAATTAATGAAATATCAACTTTTTTAACAAAGATCCCAACACCAATTAATAAGTCATTCAATTCCATATCCAAAAAATAATAATTAATACCTTATGAATGACTTGAATGTCACAATGACGGAAGGAAAGGAAGACATAAGATCTAACGCCTCTTCCTGTAAAACTTGTAGATGCTATTCATTTATTTGTCAATATCCCTTAATCTGTTGTAATTTTGAAAATCTTAAAAAATAATATAAAAGATCCAGAAGAACATGATAATTAAAAAAATTCAAAGGAGTCTTTTATGTTTCAATTTTTTTATCCCATATATTAGAACACTACTGATTAAACACTACTTGAGAGTCTCTTTGGGCCGTTACTATCTGAAATTCATTCCTACAAGCTTCATTTAGGCCCGGTATTAATGTTCGATAATCAACCATTTTACTCGTTGCCTTCCCCAAACACTGAGTATATCAATATAGCTAAACAAAAAAAGTCAATTGCATTTTTAAAAATAATTATTAATTGATATTAAATAAATAAATTAAATTATAGCACAACTTTGATACCTGAGATCAAAGAAAATATTCTTTAATTTGATGATACTTTATAATTTTAACGTTCTAACTTATCTAGTTAACCTATTTGTTATAAATTCATCTGCTTTTAGTAGGGGCCTAAAACATTTTTAAAATCATTTTCTTTCTCTCTCTCTATCTCTCTCTCTCTCTCTCTCTCTCTCTCTCTCTATATATATATATATATATATATATATATATATATATATATATATATATATATATATATATATATATATATCTTCCCCCTCTCTCTCTCTCTCCAAGCAACATATCTTACATTGTGTTTATTGTCCTTTTTCCCTAGACATATGTATGTAGATGATTCTTTGTACCGAGGTTTATCCTTGTCCTTGTCACATGATGGAATACTCCAAAAGGGTATAGTAAACTTATGGATCCTACCTGACACAATGATAATTGATACTCCATTCAATTTCTAAATGTCTACAAAGAAGAATCTTGCTAACTGTGTTGAGTTATATGTGGCTTAACTAGAAAGAAATGAGATTTCTTGGTCAGCCAATGTACAATTGTTCAAACGAAGTCGTGATTTTTCTGGGTTTTAGGTAATTCTACAATATATCAATGGAAATATTCTCCAACTTCCACTCAGTTATTTCCAATGGTTCCAACATGCCCTTATCTGTCGGTGTTCGATCTTACCTGTTGACACCTGTTGAAGATCAAATATATTTAAATGGGGATTTAAATTTGAATTTGAATATAACAAATAATATCTTTTGGATATTTTTATGGAGCTATCAAATCCAACAAGATTCTCTATTATTTTGGACGAATTTAAGTTAGAGATCCAAGAGGAAAAAACCTAGAAGACATTGCTATATAAGGAGACTCAATTCTCATGTCTTATTTTGAGGGTTTGTATGCATGATTAAGTTCTTTGTGTCTAGGGTTTTTGAGTCTTTTGTTTCTTGTATTCCACATTAATGCTTTCATTCTTATCATAAGGATTAATGTTGGAATCTTTGTGTACACCACTATATGTTTCAGTAACTTGGCATATTTATTGGTTTGTCTTAGTTGATTTATAAATTCAACAATCAATATAGTTGTTATTGAGGTTGATCACTTTAGGTTAGTGATTGATAGAAAATGAGATGTGTTCTCATATTCAGGGGGAGTTCTAAATAGAAAGTCACTAGGATTAGGAAGAGACATTGAACATCATGGGGTTGATGTTCATAGAAGACGAATTGTATTAATTCAAAGTAATGAACTTTCTTTCTTGGGTAGAGGGCCCTCCAGACGTAAGTGTTATTTGCACCGAACTAGGTTACCAATCTCTTGTGTTATTTTATTTCTTTCTGCATTGTGTTTTTATTGATGTCATATTATTGTCTTAACTAGTTTAAGACGTTGGACCAGTTGTCCCAACATCGTGTCCAACATATGTCCCCTCAAGAGTAGAATTTTAATTGGTATCAGAGCAAGCACCCTGTTCTGTTTGGGTGAAATCTATATTTTCTATTTAAATGAACAATACTAAGGATGGAGGATCAGTAAACAGTCCACCTTTTTTGGATGGCACAGATTATAACTATTGGAAAACAAAGATTATTATTTCTCTTAAATCCATTGACAACAAAACTTGGAAGGTTGTGGTTAAAGGTTGGAAACATCATGTGATCACTTCTCAAGATGGTTCAACAAGTTTAAAGCCTGAAGTTGATTGGTCCAAAGATGAAGAAGATGAAGCTCTTGGAGATGATAAATCTTTGAATGTTATATTCAATGGTGTGGACAATAACATGTTCATTCTAATAAACACTTGTGTTGAAGCCAAAGAAGCTTGAGAGATTCTCAAGACTGCTTATGAAGGAACATCCAAGGTTAAAATGTCTAGGCTATAGCTCCTCACAACTAAGTTTGAGAATATGAGAATGTTAGAAGGAGAATCTATATCTGATTTCAACATTAGAGTGCATGATATAACCAACAATTATTTTTCCTTGTAAGAAAATATGTCGGTAGAAAAGCTAGTAAGAAAGATTCTCAGATCCTTGCATTAGAAGATTAACATGAAGGTAACAGCCATTGGAGAAGCTCAAGATTTAATCACCTTGAAGGTTGATAAACTCATTGGCTCTCTTCAAACCTTTGAAGTTTCTATAAATGAAAGATCTGAAAAGAAGAACAGAGGTGTAACATTTGTATCCAACACTCAAGAGAATGAAGATCAAGGTGATAAGGATACTGAAGATAGCCTGTCAGATATTATAGCTTATGTTGGAAGAAAGTTCAACAAAGTTTTGAAGAAGCTGGAAAAAAATAGAGGATAAATATGCAAGACACCAGGTCCGACATTGGTTCCCATAGTAAGGGCATAGAAGAAGACAAAGGTAATGAAGTTAGATGTTTTGAATGTGAAGGCTTTGGTTGTCGCTGTCGGCAAAAATGATAGAGCCGCCATCATCCTTTATTCGTCCTAAGAGATAGGGAAATAATGATAAAACCTAAAGATTAAGGGTGAGAGACTAGGTTTGAGAGTCGTTTAAGTGAATGGAAGGTGTTAGGCACCTCTCACCTCCATTGTACTCAATGGGGTCCTCCTCTAATTCTAGGGTTAGTTGTTTGCCTAGGTTATATTCACTTTATTATTTAAATATTTGATTATTTATTTACAAGACTATTTATTATTTACAAAAAGACAAGAAATCTAGAAAATTTGTTAGTAATTGTACTCGCTAGAGTTTACAACTCTATGCGTACGTACCCTCATATTAAATGAAGGATCAGAGTATCGTAGTTCTTCTTAAAAAATTTGATGTGTTGGTTGTTTTTATCCCTTAAAAGATTCTCACACAATAGAGGTGGAGAAAATTTTGAAAAAAAATTCTTTAATGCACAATAGCAGAGGACCTATAGTTTAGATGAGTGACATAGATTTTATCCCATTAATTTTATTATAGAAATATCCCTTTAATTTATTTGGAAAATAAAGAAATTATAATATAATATAAAAACTCAAGTTTTATCCCTTATCACAAACCCTAATTTTTATACTCTTTGGACCCTAAGAGTTTAATCCCAAAAATGTATCTCATTTTTATCCCAAATAATTATCCCTTATATTATGAAACAAAATATTTATCCCTTATCCCTTATTTTGTCCCCGATTTTTATCTCTTAAAACCGTAATAATTTATCCTATATTTCCTAGTTATTTATCCTAAATTGCATCCCTTAATTGTCCCAAAAATAATCCCAAAGTTATCCCTTAATTGTCCCATGAATTAACCCTTGTTTCCCAAATTAATATCCCATAATTATCCCTATATATTTTTACTTATATTAATCCATTTTTGAGAATTAACCTCTAATTTCAATATACCTAATTGTT
Source organism: Lathyrus tuberosus (assembly GCA_022829125.1). Lineage (NCBI taxonomy): Eukaryota > Viridiplantae > Streptophyta > Magnoliopsida > Fabales > Fabaceae > Lathyrus > Lathyrus tuberosus. The sequence continues at coordinate 72,674 of JALAZF010000014.1, read as the reverse complement.
CTAAAATTAATCTCTAACACTTAATTAAAATCCATAGTTTTGGTGTTTTAATTCCAGGTCGATTATCTAGGTAATTATTTATTTTATATTAATCTCATTATTACATTAAACCCTAAATTAATTAAATTAGTTTTAAGTTATAACCCTAATTATTTTAATTAATTAATATTTTTTGTATACATTTTTTATTATAAATTACAATAGCATTAATTAACCTCTAAATTATTTTAATTAAACTAAGTAGTAATATTAATCCTAATAATACTACATTTATCAAGATTAACCTAATAATAAGAAAAATAAAAATTTAGAAAATTAAAACAAAGATAGGGTGTAACACCAATAATGGGTATTAATAAGAAAACATTAGGCCCAAAATGAGATATTAGCCCTAATTCTAGAAATAAATAAAAAATAAAAAAGATAAACAAAAAATTAATTAAAAATTGATGACAAATGTAAGGATAGTAATAAGAATACAAGCTAACAAAATTAACACAAAAATAGCAACATGGGGCGTCCCATCTACTTTTAATTTCCCTTTTTTTTTATTGTGTATAGAAATATTAAACTTTTAGAGAGAAGCTCTGAAATCTCTCTAATTTTTCCTCCTTATGGAGTGGTCTTTCCCTAAGAGGAAAGTTTTCAGGAACTTGGCAGTCCGGTGGGACATTTTTCCGGAGGGAGGTGCATCGAGAGGAGGAGGAGGAGAGGATCTGGTTTCCATCTATTTCTCAGAGTTTCTGGAGAGAGTTGGAGCGGCGGATATTTTTGGGTTATTTGGGTGCAATGGTAACATCGTGGAGGTGGTTATTCCTCCGAGGAGGAATAAATTTGATAAAAGGTATGGGTTTGCAAGGTTTAGAGAGGTTGAAGATGTTAGATTCTTGGCTATCAAACTGGATAATATAATGATAGAGGGCAAGAAAATTCATGCAAATCCTCCTAGGTTTGAGAGGAAGGAAAATAAGGGAAGACGGCTAGAACAAAGAGGAGGACCTAAGAATCTACACCATCAGTACTTGAAGCGTGGTCCTTCGTTGAGGAACTTAAACCAAGCGGCTGGTGTTTTCACGGGTAAGTCATATGCGGACGTTGTAGGCTTTGATGTTTCAAAAAAAGAGAAAGTGGTTACCCCTTCAGTGTCTTATGTCTCTGAAGAATGTGTTCTGGAGAAGATGAGGAAGGCGTTCATTGGGGTGGTGAGTGTGCCGGGTTCGACGTACCATATTCAAACGCGGTTCGAAGTTGAGGGTTATTTTTCGATTAAAGTGACACCTTTAGGTGCTAATATTTGTTTGCTGGAAGAGGTGGATGAGGATGAGATTTCAGATTTGATTAGTGAAAGTGAAACTTGTTGGAAGCAGTGGTTTAAAGAGATTCGCCCTTGGAAGGATTCCGACGTCGACAATGATAGAGTTATGTGGGTGCGACTGTATGGTATACCGGTCCATGCGTGGAAGATGGAGTTTATTATAAAGATTGCTAATTCTTTAGGTGAGTATATTTGTGCGGATGATAACACGTTGTCAGGGGAGGTGAAGGATGTGGCTAGAGTCATGATCAAGGTCCCATTTTCTTATACTCTGGTGGAGTCGACCGTGGTTCTGATCGACAATAGGAGTTTCAGGATCATTATCAAAGAAGACATTTATGGTCCCGTTCGTATAGCACCGTTCAGCACTTTCAATAGGAATTCTGATTCTATCTCGTAAGACACTCAAGACTTTGTGGTTCGGGAGGAAGATTTATCTAGCTTCGGAGATGAGAATCTAATTGTGGAGTTTCCTATAGAGGAGGAAGGTAAGGAGTGCTCTGCAAATGGAAATGGGAAGGAGGAAGATAGTGTGGTTAGTCCAAAGGGTGTTTGTCCAAAAGTTAAAAAGAAGGGTAAGAGGAAGAAGTCAAAAGTCAAGTCATTAAGTGTCATGGGGACGGCGGGTTCAGAGGAGGTAGGTAGGAAAGGCACGGGTGTCGAGGCTTTGGACACTTCAAAAGGCTTTTCTTGTCCTTCTTTGGAGTCACCAGAGATCTTAGGTCCTCTTTTTACATCTAAGGGCACTGTGGTTGAATGTTCAGAAGGTGGGGTCATGCGCTCAGGTTCATTTAATGCTAGCGAACCTATTTCTACTTCTGTCATTCCTACGGATGCTTTTCCTATGGGGAGGAATCCTAGCAATAAAAAACTAAAATTTAAAAGTCTTAATGTGTTGGGTGGACCCACCAAGAAAAGGAGTAAAAACTTTAATTCCTTCAAGGGAGGTGTTATTGTTAGAAACAAAAATGCTTGTGATACTAGGCATTTCGTTTCTGTAGCGGACAAAAATATGTTACACATTCCTGCAGCATCTTTGGAAAACTATTGCAAGGGGATGGCGGAGGGTTATTGTTATGGTGAACATTTTGGTGAGTCTGATATAGTCAGAAATAATTTAAGGATGTTGGACTATTTAGGTTCTAATTTGGGTGATAAATTGTGGAAAGATATTTTAGCTTTAGGAGTTAAACGGTCGAAAGGGAGTAAGAACACGTGTTACAAATCTAGACTGGCAGATATGGAGAAGGAAGATAAATTCATAGCGGCAGGAGGGACTTGGAGTTAGAAGAGGAGGTGGAGATTATGAATGAAGGAGTCGACGAGGTTTGGTCGGGGTTTAATGAGGAGGAATTGGAGGATAGGAGGAGGGCTTGTAGCAAGTTTTGGTTGAATTTAAAGATTAAAGAGAATATGTTACTTCAAAAGTCGAGGATAAAATGGCTTAACGATGGAGATACTAATAGTGGTTTTTTTCATCGGGCTTTGAAAGAAAGGAGGAGACGTAACTTCATCGGTTCTTTCAATTCAGTTAGAGGTAGTGTGGTTTCGGTGGAGGAAGTTAAAGAGGAGGTTAGGGCTCACTTTTCTACCAAATTTGTGGAATCAGATAGAGAGAGGCCGGTTCTTGATGATATCTCTTTCAAGGTTCTTAGTGTTGCCGAAAGATCCTTGCTTGAGGCGTCTTTTTCGGAGGAGGAGATAAAGGAGGCGGTTTGGGGTGCGAGGGTTCCAAGAGTCCGGGTCCGGACGGTTTCTCTTTTTTGTTCATCAAGAATTGTTGGTCATTCTTGAAGAACGACTTTCTTAATTGCTTTAATTATTTTCACTCCGGAGCGACTTTATCTAAAGCTTTCACTTCTTCTTTTTTGACGTTGGTGCCTAAGTCTCCCAATCCGTTGAGGTGGGATGATTATAGGCCGATTTGCTTAGTAGGATGTGTGTATAAAGCTTTGGCTAAGCTTTTGGCGGGTAGATTGAAAGTGGTGTTTGGCTCGATTATTTCTTGTAATCAAAGTGCTTTTGTTCTGGGAAGACAACTCCTAGACGGAGTTCTAGTGGCTAATGAGATGGTAGATTTTGCTTCTAAGGAGAGGAAAGAATGCTTACTATTCAAAGTTGATTTTGAGAAGGCCTATGATAAAGTCTCTTGGGGTTTTCTTAGGTCTATGCTTAGAAGAATGGGCTTTGGGGAGGTTTGGATGAGGTGGATGGAAGCCTTGATCTTTACTAGCAAAATGTCAGTTTAAGTAAACGGTAGTCCTACTAAGGAGTTTGTGGTGGAAAGAGGGTTGAGACAAGGGGATCCCCTTTCTCCTTTCCTCTTCGTGATTGTAGCGGAAGGTTTGAGAGGGATGGTGCGGAAGTCGGTTGAGATTGGAAACATCAAGGGTTTTAACTTTAATGGTGGTTGCTTTGTGGATATCCTCCAATTTGCGGATGATACTTTATTGGTAGGAGATGGTACTTGGAAGCATATTTGGGCTATTAAGGCGGTGTTGCGTGGTTTTGAGTTGGTTTCGGGGTTGGGTATTAATTTCCACAAAAGTAAGTTAATTGGGGTTAATATCAACTCGAATTTTATGGAGGTGGCTTCCTTTTTTCTCTCTTGTAGGAAGGAAGATAGCAATTTTTCGTTCCTTGGTATTCCCGTTGGTTTACATCATAAGAAAGCTCTTATGTGGTCGGATTTGATTTCTAAGTTGAAAAAGAGGCTTCTTTGTTGGAGTAATAGATTGCTTAGTTTTGGTGGTAGATTAACTCTTTTGAAATCGGTGTTATCTAGCTTATCAATTTTTATGATTTCCTTTTACAAGGCTCCGGCAAAGGTTGTCAAAGAGATTACGTCGATTCAAAGTAATTTTCTTTGGGGAGGTAAGGAGGGTAAACTGTGTATTCATTGGGTGAGTTGGAAAGAAGTTTGCCTTTCGGTAGATAGAGGTGGTCTTGGTTTACGTAGGATTGATGATTTCAATATTGCTCTCCTTCATAAATGGAGGTGGAGGATAATGTCGAAAGCTAATTCTCTTTGGATCGATGTTTTGAGGGCTCGTTACGGGGATATAAAATTGAAGATGGTAGGTGACGGTGGGGAGTTAAATAATTTTAGAAGTTGTTCCTCGTGGTGGAAGGACATTCTTAATTTAGGTAATTATTTCCCAGAGGACATCTTTGCCTTTAGTAGTCATTTTCGGATTGGTAATGGATTTTCCTCTTCATTTTGGACGGGATTATGGCTGGGAAATTTCAGACTTAAAGATAAATTTCAGAATTTGTATGTTGTTTCTTGCCTCAAGGAAGTTTCCATTGCGTGCATGGGTGGCTGGCATTATGATACTTGGGTGTGGTCGGATTTTGGCACTGCTGGCCTATCCGTTTCTGATGTTCAGACGCCTGGGGCAGGGGAGTCTGCTTCTTTAGTGTCCAGGTCGGCCAGTGCAGAGTGTGTTGTTGGTCCGCAGAGAATTAATGGTAGGGGGGATACAGTTGCAGTCCGGAATGACAGAGAGGTAGTGTCGGATGCTGCCCAGATCCGTAGCAATGAGGTGAGGGAGGCTTTAGAACAGCGGCAGCAGCTGCGTCTTGCTGCATTGGAATTTCAGCGGCTGCACCTATTGCTGGCCGAAGTGGATCTTGTTCCTGAGAGGCGGGATATTGTTGTGTGGTTGTCGGAGAGTTCTGAAGTCTTTTCGGTGGCAGATTTCCGTCATAAAGCCGGGAGATTTCGGATTCCGTTTGGTCCTGTTAACAAATATGATGGAGCATTTGAATTAATTTGGAAGATGGAGGTCCCTTTTAAAGTTAAATGTTTTGGTTGGAGGTGCTTTCTAAATAGATTCCCCTCCAAGGCTAATCTTTCTATTAGAGGTTGCTATTTATCGGATGATAACATTGATTGTGTTTTATGTCGAAATTCCATCGAAACAGGTATTCATTTATTTTTGTCTTGCTCTGTCTCGAAATTGGTTTGGAAGGAGATTGGAAAATGAATTGGTTTTGTTGATTTTGATTCCAATTGCTTGAAGGAGAGCTTTATGATTTGGAGGCGGTTTGGCTTTCAGAAAAGGTTGAAGAAGAGGAAGGTAGGTTGTGTTTGGTTAGCAACGGTGTGGCATTTGTGGTTATTAAGGAACGGGATCATCTTTAGAAACGCCCATTGGAATGTGATGGACACGGCTTGGAGCATAAAAGCCTTGGTGTGGAGATGGACTTTCATCGGGAAAATTACTCATCCCAATTACAATTTCTATGAATTTAGCAAATTCCCTTTGTTCTATTTATCTTAATGCTCAATTGGCTTGTAATTTTCTTTTTTCGAGTCTTTGCCTCGTTTTGTGTAAGCAGATTGAGAACCCTCAGTTCTCCGTTTCAATATATTCTTGCTTATTAAAAAAAAAATTTCCCCTTTTTTATAATTTTTAATAAATAAGCAAGTTAATTAATAAAAAAAAATAAAATAAAATAACTTCATGGTAGAAAAAAGGGGCACCGCCCCTGATGTGCAAGTGAATATTTTTTGAAGAAAATTCTTAAAAATAACATGGCTATTGAAATTGTGACACGTGGCATCAATAAAAAGAAAACAAACCCTAAAAATTTTACCTCATACCTTATCATTTATTCTTCTACTTTTACATTTTATTTTTTTTTACCAAAATATTTTCGTATAAATAAGTGTAAAATTTTTCTGATTTAATTATTTGATCCGAAATTTAATAAATAAATCTATCTTTAAATGAAATTTAATTAATATTCTCAGTAAATATGGCAAGTATTATGTTTTCTTATTAATATGAAAAACTACATTCTTTTATGTTTTAAATTATAAATAAACCTCCTCAATTTAGTGAAATAAAAGGAATGTGTGCACGTCAATTAAACGTAGCTTATAGACGATGAAGATTGTAATATTTTAAAAGAAAAAAAACTAATAGCTAAAAATCGTGTTGTATATAGATATTCAAAACTCGTGCAAATATAAATTAGCATCCCTAATATTCCTTTACGGAAAGTATATATCCCTAATATATAATAATGTAAATTACTCAAATCAAACTACAAGAACTTATTCTATTCAAGCATGAACAACTTGAAAAAGCTTCCTTCACAACACAGTAATTTGTTGTTTTATATTAGAAACTTATCCATAAATAATCATTTGTAATTGATGTAAGATGTGCACAGATTAGTGGAGTTGACATGGATGGAGTTGACGTGAAGCATCCTTAACATTTTTTTATTGAAAGTATAATAGTCTGTACACTCGTGCAACACACGAATTTATAACAGTAATGATTTACATGAGTAATCAGTAATCAATAATAGTAATAAATCAATTATATTAAAAACATAATAATAATGAAATAATATTAATAATTTAAAAAATTATTATTAAAAAATATTTTTTAATGTATACATTTTTTTATCATATTAAAAATTGAAGTAAATATTAAATTCTACAAAAGAAAAATAATATTTTGATATATCTAAGAATTTAATAATATTGTGATCATAAAATTTGGCAATAGAGTCTATATCCAAAATAGATTAAACTTAACATTGAATATATCATTGATGATGCTAATGAAAAATATGACCGATAAGTCAAAGCTAGTAAATAGTAAAATAGATGTATAAATTGATGAGATATAAATTTGATTAGTGAGAAGATAATTTTGTGGAAAAAATAGAATAAAGTAATAAAATTAGTGGGTGCTATAAAAAACTTTAATCGTTTTATGAATTATATTTATTAATTTATCTTTGTATTAAGTAATTTTAAGGTTTGCATTATAAGTTATATTTATTTACTTTTTATTTTTATTTTTTAATTTAATATGTGTCCTATTAATGTGGGGTTAGAGAGATGTTATGAGTGAAGATAGATTAATTGTTTGTATGATATAAATAGAGAGCGTTGAGTGGGGAGAAATTTGAAAAATAAACATGTTAAATATTTTAATTTAATTATTATTTAATTAATAATAATAAAAGATTAATTAATAGAATTAATAGAAAAGTTATGTTGGGTAGTTATTATGTTGACATATTATTGGTAGGTGGCTGTATTTTTAAGAAAATTCAGGACATATTTTATTGTATTTGTTAATTAATAATTATTTAAAATATAGAAATGTGACTTAGTCGAAAGTTTTAAATAATGAAATTAATAATAAATATATTTATATTTAATTAATTAATTAAAAGAAAAAGTTTTAACAAAAAATCTTTGATGAAGATATTATAAAATTATATAATAGTAAAGATAAATAATACTTGCTATATTTTCTGAGAATATTAATAAAATAATTTTTAAAATTAAATTTATTATTAAATTCTAAAACAAATAATTAAATCAAGACAATTTTATATTAAAATATTTTGGTAAAGAAAATATAACGTAGGGGTAAAGAAATAAATATGAGTTATTAAGTAAAATTTTCACAAAACCTATAGAAGTAAGAGAAAGCAATGAAAAACAAAATCCATTCATTTCATCTCTCTTAGGAGCTATTTTTCCAAATTTCGGATCTAATCTTCTTTCACTCTCATTCATACCTTCTTAAATTAAAACCAACACACATGGCCCAACAAAAATATAAAAAAAAAAAAAGAAGGAAAAAGGCAACGTTACCTTAAGACAGAGAGGTCTGATTGGGTGGTGACGGCGCGCGGCAGAGGAAGCTCGCATGGTGGTCACAGTTCACGCGGCTGTTTGTGCAATTTCGCCGGAGAGATCTGTGGCGGTGCTACGCGAACAGAGGCGGCGGACATGGCGGCGTCATGTGATAGCGTTTCCGATATGGCATGTTGATTTCCGGCGGATTTTTTTTTTATTTACTTCTTTCATCTTTTCGACATATATTTCCCTCTGTTTAGTTTGGACAGACAATGCTTTTGAAACTTGTTGGCTTCAAAACTGGTGGGAGTACTCATTCATAGATCAACCACCAGGATAAGGAATGTCAAGAGTATAATCATTCGACTATAAATTTGACTTTTTATCGTATATAATTTAAATATAATATGAATAATAATTTGTGATTGGTGATGAAGGTGTATCATATAGAATTTGTATTAAAAATATATAGTTATAAATTGATAATTTACTACTATTAAAAAATAAATTAGTAAATATTCACAAACTTTTATAATACTTAATTATTCTAAAATATTAATTTTTTATAAGACAATCACAAACCACATTCACAAAGGTGAGATTCAAACTCATGATTTTCCACTCAAGAGTAATTTTTTATAAAAAGGATTTAGGGTTTTGGGCTTTAGAAAAGTGATTTTTTATGTTAAAACATGTTTCAAATGATTTATGAGAGAAATGATGTTTTGGGAGGGTTCAGAAGTGATTTTTCATATAATGAGTTTTTGGTTTTTTCGAATGTGTAAACGATTACGGTGTTTGTGGTAATTGATTACGCTACCTAAAAACTGAATTTTTGGCTTTTTCAAAGGCGTAATCGATTAGGGGAATTGTGGTAATCGATTACACCACTGGTATTTTTTTAAAAAACCTTCTAAAATTCATAACTTTTGTTCCGGGAGCCCGATTCGAGTGTCGTTCGAAGCGTAGGAAAACTGGTATGACGAACTTTAATCTAAAAATAGTTTCAGTAGCAGAATTTGAATGATTTTGCTATTTGTTGATGCTGAACGCATTATTATTATTTTGTTGTGGTGCGATATGATTTTAAATGCCTTATGGATGTTTGCCATGTTGTATGCCGTTGTTACTGGATTGTATGGCATGTTGTTGTTACTGTCCTGTAGTGGCATATTGCATTGTTTAGATGGTCGTAGTTGTTGTTGTTGTCATGCATTTCATGGTTACATGAGTTGTAAGATAAGTTGTGTGCCAATGTGGAGTGTGATCGTCTTATATGGACTCTAATTGTGGAATCGTATCGTTGTTGTTGTTGTTGTTGTTGTTGTTGTTGTTTTGTTGATGTTCTGGACTGGGCCAATGGCTAGAATTAGCCCAATCCGCTTCTGCTCCAAAGCGGCCCAAATTGCCTAAGTCCAATCCACAGAGGGGCAAAAGTTACCTTTCGGCCCCTCCAACCGGGCAAGGAATACAACATTCCTCCCCGGGTTAACTGCTCGTTACGCACGGCTTCAATGCTCCCCGAACAGCCATGGACAGGTGCCCGAAACTACGCCTGTGCCCGACATAACGGCTAGTTTTGGCACCCTGCCTGACATAACGGCTAGTTTGGGCAGTTACCTATTCTTTGGGGAAAACGGTTATTTCGCCCCGAAAATAGGACCGTTGGCCACGCGCTGGGGGCTCTATATAAACTCTCTCGCTTGAGAGGGTCAGGTATCGAATATTCACCATAAGAATTCATACTCTGTACTTGCCCCTTTTCTCTGACCGTTTCTTACTTGCGCGTCGGAGTACCTTGCAGGTACACCCCCCTCATCTCCATACGACCAGCTGTTCGCTGTTGATTTTGGCGAACAACCTATGGTTTACCAATCTCTTATAAAATTGGGTTACTTGCAGGACCAACCACACAAATCTTGGGATACATGTGCAAATTTATCTAACTCTTAGGATAATGGTGTTTTGATGGTTTGTTCTGTTATATCTTTTTGTATGAATAGTTTGGTTAAACAACTAAATAACAACTTCTGGCGAAAGATAAGTTGAATGAAATTAAAACTTGCATAAAGTAAATGACAAAGGATAAATGACTGGGAAAAGTAAAAGCAATTATAAAAGACTTTGAATTTTTATAAACTTAAAAAGATGGTGTTTTACACGTACATTTCCAGATAATAAACTCTTTTCTCTCGCATGGGTACTTTGAGTATTTACAGGAATTTAGTACAAGTTTTCACACCCTCAAATTCTACAACAACTATCCTATTTATAGAAAAATACAATAACTGCCTAATAACGGAAAAATTCTAAATCTTTGACACTTGGCCTTCTGCATGTCTTCTTTTCTTCTAAAGCTTCCACGCGTCTTCTGCCAAACGTTATAACTTTTGAATTTGAATTTTCCCTTTGTGTCGAAGCGTTACGCCTCTTCACTTTGTCGAATTGTCGAAAAGTAACAAATGTCCCTTAAACCTTGTCTGACGAAAACTTCCTTACGTTTCTGTCGAAATGTCGAAACTCTGTTCTTGTCGAAGTGTCGAAACTCTATTCTTGTCGAAGTGTCGAAAACTTCTTTTGAATACCTTCATTTTCTTTCTTCTTCGTCTGTTGCCATTTTCTTTAGTTGAAGAACATCATTTTGCCTACCAAGACATGGTGTCGAAAATATATGTCTACAAATTGCCCCCCAGCAAAGATGTTTCGACTTATTTCTGGAGAAACCATCATTTCCTGTCGAAAATATTTCGACGCCATGTTACCTGCATTAATGATGTTGGTTTTCAAGACGTGACGTTTTGTTAAGTCCCAAGAAAATCCATCATTACACTTTTCTTTAAACGTCCCATCTAATCCCACGTTTAGACATGATCTGCATAACCCTAAAAACTAGCTAGCCATGCTTTTCTCAACTTTCCATACTCTTTGATCATCACCGTTGAAATCTTGACACGTGTCTCATGATCAATATAAAAACTGGAACGTTTTCTCATCTTTCCCTCTATAAATACTCATTTCCAAATCTTTTAACACTTTTATGTTCTTGACCTTCTTCTTCTTCACAAACCCATTTCAAACCTTCATACTTTCTTCTGAAATTTCTTTGCTTCCCTCATCAATGGCTCCCGCAAAGCTCCTACTGACAAAACAACTAAGAAGACCAAGAACACCACTGTTCTCCCTTATGCGCACGAGTTGCCTGGGCCAGTGATTGTGAGCAATCAACAGTACATTCCAGAGCCTCCAAATGAAAGAGAGAAAGCAAGCATTTATCAATCCCAGGTACTCATTCCGGTCCTTATTTCTGGCACTTGCCATGCAATGTTGGGTCCACTCCCTGACCCCAATGCTGACGCTGATCGTTTAAAGGATTTTTTTCCCTACGTATTCTTATTCAAAACCTATAGGTGCTGGAATAAAACCCAAACCTAGTGAAACGTCCTCAAAAAATCCTGAGAGCCCCTCAGCTTCTGAAGAAATAGATTTAGCATATTTGAACCAAGCTAGGATCTTTAGAAGTTGCCCTTTGACAAAAGATCCTTCACACTATTTGGCCTGGCTGACTAAGGTCGAAAAAACTAAAGGGGATTTCTGGAAGCAAACTGGCATCTTCGACTTGATCCAACTGTCGAAGGTGGGCCCTAGTTATTGCCCAAACATGCTCCTGGCTTCCCTTTACTTTTGGGATAGCACCTACAACAACTTCCATCTTCCTTGTGGAATGGTCACTCCAACCTTCTTCGACATAGCTGCCATAGTTGGCCTTAGCCCTATAGGAATAGACTTCGACCCTACTAATTTGGATGAAGATACTATAGGTTTCAACACCAAACATGCCTCCTATTCTTTGTTTATTGCTCGTTATTATGACAAAACAACTACAGAAGTCTCTGATGTAGAGCACATAGCCTTTTTGACCCTCTGGTTGTCGAAATTTGTCTTTTGCTCTCGTTCTCTTCAGGTTGCCAAAAAATACCTTACCATAGCCAACCAACTCCATGCTAGGAAAAAACTTTGTTTAAGCGAAATGGTTTTGGCAAACCTTTATGAATCCATTAGCGAGAGTGTGGAGTTTTTGAAGACTGTCAAAGAGAAAGGAAAACTAAGCTTGGCAGGGCCTTTCTGGCTTCTACAGTTATGGCTAAATGCCACCTTCGAGGCTTCTCTCCCTATCAAGAATAAAGTAAATGAGGAAGAAGTGAAGGACAGAAACGTCGAATGGCCTAGGTTGGTAAAACTAACTCCATCTGACGAAGGGATTAGCCTTCGACAAGCTTTCACCAGTTATGTAATGATGTTTGCCAAACGCTACAACTTCACTCCATCCATGGCACCCTTTGCCAACAGAACTATTGGTCCCAAATGGTTTACCAAACAGCTTCCTTTTGAGATGCAGAAAGAAGAAGACGCATTTTTGGTTATCTGGGAATCGTTCCTAACACCAAGACACCTTTTCTCCCATCACAACACGAATAACACAAAAATTTCCCTTATTGTTTATCAACCCAACCTAGTGGCTCGATAATTTGGGTTAATCCAAATAAAAACAAAACCCGTTTATCCAAATAAAGGTTGTATTATCTTTTACAATTATTTTCATAATCTGGAGAAAAGCATAGAGTTATCAGAAAAATACTTTGATGAAACTCTGGAGATTCAACCGGTGGTCTTTCGACCATCTTTCCTCTGCACTCAAGAATTCGATGTTTGGTGGAAAGACTACTACCTCACTAGATTCTTCGACGTGACGGCCTTTACGACTCATCTGACGAATGCTTTCACTTTTGTGCAGGATCGAACAAAGAAAGGTACTGAAAGACATATTAAAGAAATCCAAAAGTTTCAAAAGTATTTTGAAACTATTTACAGGCCCAATGATCTTAGTCGAACCATAAGCGAAGCAACAGTGACTTTGAAACACAAATTTACAGCAAAATTGGATAAGCTGGAGTTGCCTCCATATGTTCGTCCAGAAACACGTTATGATTTGGCATACAGCTATTATCCACCAAAGTTTCCCCCTCTACCATCTGCTGAATTTGGTGTGGCATTAAGCCCTCCATTCCCAGATTGGTTTATTTGTGGATCACACCTGAAACTGCTCCGTGAATCTTACAAAAAACCTGCTGAGCGTGTGGTTCCGACTAAGTGTCATTTGGACAATTTCCCAAGATACCTTCATATTGGAATAGAACACGTTCGCGTGGAATCTCCCATTCTTGAAGGTGTTTAAAGAAACACAATTTTTCTTTACTTTATTCTAACTTCCTTCTTATGTTTTTTTCTTTTGTATTCATTTCTTTATTTTTCTTTCTTTCTTTCAGCTGTCAAGATTACTGCTAAAAAGGCTCCTGTCGGAAGTAGTTCTGGAAAGGTGGTCGAACAACCAACCTCTACAGTCGAAAAGGTTTCATCAGGGAATGTCAACTTTCTTCCATGTAATAAATTCTGTTTAACTCGAACTAAAACAATTTTCTCCTGTGTTTTTAGGTGAGTCAAGACCCGCCACCCCCCAAGAAAAGGAAACAAGAGGCGGAGGTAAAGATAATCGATGAAGAATCTGGGGATGAATCTCCAGACCAACAACCTCTCAAGAAAAAGAAGGTCCTAAAGATCAAGACAGTTGCCTCCCAAAGGTCCATTGTCCGCTCGACCAAGAAAACTCCCCCCACCAGTCCAGTTACAAAAGTTCTTATCAAAGATACAGAGAGTGGGAATTCTAGCGTTAATACTGAGATCCCTCAGGTAAACCTTTATTTCGACTGATGATATTCACTTTTACTTGCATTTTTTTTTCCTCGACTTTTTGCTTGTTCTCAGATCCAAGTTGATGTCGAAGGACACCCCATAGCAAAAGAAATGCCAACATTGACAGGTGGTCCTACCTTTAAAGCAGCTAGCTCAATGCCTACCTCTTCCAAAGCTTCGACAAAGAACTCAACAAAGGAAAAAGAGCAGGACACAATTGATCTTGATTCTGAAAAGACTTTAGCTGAGAGACTCCAAGATGGAGTCAACCCTGATGCTGGTAGCTATGAAAGGCAAACCAATGATGAATTCGACACTGACATGGAAGAGCACTCTGATAATTCTCCTGTTCATCCAGCATTAAATACTGAAAAGGATGGTGCTAAGTCACCAGATCAGGCAAAACCCACCAAAAAGAGGAAGAAGGCAACCAAACCTCTCTCACAGAAACCTCCTACTCCCAAAGTTTTAGAGAAAATTCCATCAAAGGAACCAGGTGAGGAAATCACCCCTGCTCCAGCGGAAAGTGAAAGTTCTAGTCTAAAGACCAAAATTCTAAAGGTATGATTTTTTCTTTTCCTCTCGATGCTAACAAGCTGCTTTACTTGTATTCGCTTCTTTGACCTACTTATCCTTCAGGTACCTGTCGATATTCACGGACACCCTATGATCCAAGTTCTTCCCAAGACCAACAGTGATCCTACTTATAACCCAGCCAGCGCCTCCAAATCCTCCCCTAAGAGTTCAGCGAAGGAATCAGCCACTGAAGTAGATCAACCCATTGCCATTTCTATACGAATTCCAAAAGTAGTGGAAGAAAAGACTGGTCCCGATACTGAAGACTTCGTCGAAACTGATGGGGATACCGTGATGGCTGCCACTAGAAATGAAGCTGAAGATCAATCCCCCCCCCATTCAGAATTTGCTGACGAAGAGAGAGACAAGGAGGCTGCAAGTGATGTCAAAAAAGAAGAAGAAAAAGAACATGAAAGTCCACCAACTCCTGCTGCTGATACTGACGAAGAGACAGAAAACGTCGAAGAAAGTCTTGGTAAAACAACTAAAGCTGCTTCGACTGGGATAACTTCGACCCAGTTCTCTCATGAGGAGCTAGAAAGTATGAAGGTACAGAGACCTTTCGAATACCTGAAGACCATGCTCAGTTCCCGCTACAACTTTGCTGATACTACCATCAGTAGTTCAACCACCTCAGGAACTACTTCTGATGCCAAATCAATGGACGAATCGCTGGCAAACATTCGACAGAAGGTCCTTGATATTGACTTGTTTCAACTTCTGGAGAATGACTCCTCTGCTCACTTCGACCTGAAGAAAATCCTGAAGCAAGTCAATGTCCTGGAGGCTCCTCCTGAAGTCACTAATGTGGTGCTGGACCTCACTACTTTGATAGATCTTGTGGTAACTGACTTTAATCGACTTCGAGAGTGCTCCAAGAAGCTTGAAAACAAAACAGAGACCCAACTTGCTGAGTGGGAAGCTGCGTCGAATTCGTCCATCAAGGTAACTGAAATGGAGCAAGTGTCTGAGCAAAATAAGCGAGAAGCAGCTTTGTGTGGCGAAAACATTCTAAAATGGGAAAAACAAATTGCTGTCCTCCAAGGCAAAGTTTCACAGGCGAAAAAACGTCAAGCAGAACTGCAGAAGAAAAACCAGGAAGAAATCCGCAAAGAGCTAGAAGTTGGTGTGCACCATGTCGACAGGGCCCGTAAGCTTGGCGAGGAGATTGAGGAGATTTCTAAGAACAGGACACTTTGTGAGCGACGCCTTCAAATCCAGAAGTCGAAATTTGAGAAGCTGGAGGCATCTTTTCCCGTTTGAATACTTGTAATTTTTTGTTTGGCTTTTAAAGCCCTTTTTGTAATGACAATGGATCTGTATTATTTGGCGAGAAGATTTTTAATCCGCCATATTGCCTTTCTTTTTACAATTATTCGACTGCTATTTTACTTTCTTGCAATGTTGGCTTATATTTTTTCAAATACTTGCCATTTATCTTCAGTATTCTTTTATCTTTATCTATCTCTTCGACCTCATATACTCCATTTGAAAAAACTTTTAAAATTTGGAAAGGTCCTTCCCACTTAGGAGACCATTTTCCCATTAACCTATCTTTTCGATCCATAGGAAGAATTACTTTCCAAACAAGATCCCCCACTGAAAGGGTCTTAAATTTCACTTTCTTATTGTAAAACTTTTCGACTCTTTCTTTTTGTCTCTTTATCAGGTCTAACGCACGCAATCTCTCTTCATCCAAATCAACTAGTTCATCCATCATCATGCTCTAATATATTTCTGATGGAATTTCATGATGTCTTTGAACTCGTATTGACTGTAAATAAATTTCGACCGGTAGTACTGCATTGTGTCCATAAGTCAATTTGAATGGAGTAGAATTTGTTGTTTCTTTAGGAGACGTTCGACAAGCCCATAAAATCTGATCCAAAGTCTTATACCAGTTTTTAGGTTTTCTACCCACGTGCTTTTTGATCAAATTTATCACAACCTTATTTGCTGCTTCGACTTGTCCATTTGCCTGGGCGTAATAAGGTGTTGAAGTTAAGAGCTTAAAACCTGTGTCTTTTGCAAACATTTGCATGTTTTTCCCAGTAAACACGGATCCTTGATTAGTAGTTATCGTTTCTGGTATCCCTAATCTGTAAATTATATGTTTCTGGATAAACTCTATAACTGCCTCTTGATCCACATTTACCAGTGGTATAGCTTCGATCCACTTAGTGAAATAATCTATTCCAACTAAAATGTACTTCTGCCCTTTTGAAGAAGCTGGTTGAATTTCACCAATTAAATCCAACGCCCAACCTCTGAATGGCCAAGGTTTTATAATTGAATGCAACTCATTTGCAGGAACATGTGGTATACCTGCATGCACTTGGCATTCCTAACAACCTTTTGCGAATTCGACACAATCTTTCAACATTGTTGGCCAGTACATTCCTTGTCGAAATAATAACCATTTCATTTTGTGGCCTGCTTGGTGTGCGCCACATGCACCACTGTGCACGTTCGACAAAGCTATGTAAGCTTCATCTTCGCCCAAACATTTCAGCAAGACTCCTTCTGCTGTCTTTTTAAACAATTCATTTCCAAAAAGTACATAACTTAAAGCTCTGTACTTTACTTTTCTTTCGACTTTCTGATTTGGGTCTTGTAGATAATCCTTGATAGGTTTTCTCCAATCTTCAATTTCTGAATCATCTACATTGAAAATTTCAAAATTTTCCTCATCCCCATAACCTAATTTTATTGTCTCCAAATCTGAAAGAGCCAATTTGGTGGATATGACTCTTCCTCTTACTTCAATAGCTTTCTCCAAGTTTTCTTTCGACACTTTGTAGCCTGACGCAAGTTGAGCCAAATCATTCGCTTCTTGATTCTTCAATCTAGGAATGTGTCTGATGGCCACATTGTCGAATTTTTTGAGAAGTCTGTTAGCTATTACGAAGTACATAATCAAATTCTCTTTGACACATTTATATTCCCTTGTCAATTGTTTTATCACCAACTCAGAGTCACCCATTATTTCGACTCTTGTTGCCCCCAATTCCAACAATATTTCAAGTCCGGCAATCAAAGCTTCATATTCTGCTTCATTATTTGAACATAAGCCTTCGACTTTGTACTTGAATTTTGTCAGGAGAAATAATTAGCATTCCAATACCAGTTCCATTCTTATGACTGAAACCGTCGAAATATAACTTCCATGGCTCTAATTCGACATATTTTACTTCATTTTCATTTATAGAATGGTCAGCTATGAAATCAGCAACCACTTGTCCCTTAACAGCCTTTAAAGGCAGATATTTTAAGGAATATTCTGTCAATGCCAAAGCCCATTTCCCAATTCGACTATGTAAAATGGATTTAGATAACATATACTTTATTACGTCGAAATGAGAAGAAACATATACATCAACAGGTTTTATATAGTGCTTTAACTTTGTACAAGAGAAATATACACACAAACATAATTTTTCTATCACACTATATCTAGTTTCAGCATCATTTAGGACTCTGCTGAGATAATAGATGGCCCTTTCGACGCCATTTTCATCTTCTTGACACAACATGCTTCCCAAAGTTTTGTCTGATGCCGAAATGTATAACCTCATACTTCTTTTTTTACAAGGAGACATCAAAACTGGAGGACTAGCCAGATACTCTTTGATCTTGTCGAAGGCATCTTGTTGTTCTTGCCCCCATGTGAAATCTTCCTTCTTGAGTCGAAGTAGAGGTGAGAAGGCTTGTGTCTTCCCACTAAGGTTGGAAATGAACCTTTTGAGAAAGTTGATTTTCCCTAGTAGAGACTGCAATCCCTTCTTTGTCGATGGCGCTTTCGCTTCCATTATGGCTTTGGCTTTGTTTTCATTTATTTCGATCCCTTTCTTGTGGACCACAAAACCTAAGAAATCACCCGCCTGCACACCAAAAGCACATTTAAGGGGATTCATTTTTAAACCAAACTTTCTCATCCTTTCAAAGGACTGTCGAAGATGGTCTATATGACTTGTTCCTGAAACAGACTTAACCACAATATCATCAATGTATACTTGCATAAAAGTGTCGATAAAGTCATGAAAAATTGAATTCATGGCTCTTTGATAAGTTGCTCCAGCATTTTTTAAACCAAAGGGCATTACTACCCATTCATAGGTTCCTATTGCTCCAGGGCAACGAAAAGCTGTTTTAGGAACATCTTCTTCAGCAATAAAAATTTGATTATAGCCAGAGTATCCATCAAGCATACTCAAATACTCATGGCCTGCTGCAGAATCTATGAGCATTTCTGCCACTGGCATAGGATATTCATCCTTAGGGGTAGTTGAATTTAAATCTCTAAAATCAATGCATACCCTCAGCTTGCCATTTTTCTTAATTACAGGAACTATGTTTGCAATCCATTCGACATACCTGGTGGTGCGGATGAATCTGCATTTTAGAAGTCTTTCGACCTCTTCTTTTATTTTCGACAAGATTTCTGGTGCGAAGCGTCTGGGAGTCTGCTTCACTGGCTTCTTTCCCTCCATTATTGGCAGCTTCAATTCGACCAAACTCCTGTCTAATCCTGGCATATCGTCGTAATCCCATGCAAAACAGTCTTTGTACTCATTTAGCAATTGGACTATTTCGACTTTGAATTGAGGATCCATCTTGGCGCTGATGTAAGTTGGCCTTCTTTCTGCCCCCAGTCCTAAATTGATTTCTTCTAATGGATCCTGTGCCACCATCTTCATGTTAGTCGATGCTGGATCCTTTTCGAACCCCAAGGGTTCGTCGTCATAGATGGCGTCAAGCTTCTGATTCTGCCATTCGCCAGTCTGATTGTTGTCATAACCTTTTTCAATATCCCTTTGGGGACATTGCTCTTCAAAACCTTCTTTGTTGGCTTCGACAGCCATGTATTTTACTTCGGCCTCTAGGGCCGCTTTAAGTTTATTTTCAGCTATATAAGCCGTAATTCTTTCGATCGCTGAGGCTTCATTCATCATAATCATCAAATTCACTTCCCCAACCTGTTGGCTCAATCTGAGAAGTTCCCCATACGTGACTTGGTTCGCCAATTACTTCTTTGTCCCATTGAAAACCACGTGTTGGGTGAAGGTACATGGAGCAATAGGCGTTGTCAGTTGCCTTCAAGTCGAATTCTGCTGGGTTGCAGGGGGGTATGTGAGCCAAATTCTTGTCGAAACTTCGACTATTCACATTGTTTACTTCAGTCATAAAATAGCTTTGATCTGCTTCAATATTCTCTACAATCCCATCTGGCCTCCAGATGGCTATTCGTTGGTGCATGGATGATGGTACAGCTCCCATCCCATGAATCCACTCTCTTCCAAGCAGCAAGTTATAATTCGCCCTTGAAGCTATCACTATAAATATCATTGGTCTTGTTATGGTTCCAACAGTTAGGTTCACCTGTATCACTCCCATGGTACTTCCTACTTTTCCCTCATAATTTGACAAAACCATGTTGTGGGGCTTTGTGTCTGAGTCATCCTTTCCAATCTTTTTTACCATGAAATGGGGCATCAAATTCACAGCAGCACCACCATCTACTAATATCTTGTTGACACCAACGTTCTCCACTTTTCCTTTTATGAACAAAGGCTTCAAGTGTGCCTTCATTGCATCATCTGGTCTTTCAAAGAAAGCGTTCTGCTCTTCGACACAACCATTGTTCATTATATAATAACATACAGGCCTGAGCCCCATGCTGTCAACTTCAACCTCATCTTCTTCATCTTCGATCTCCATCACTCAATCATAGTCTCTAGGCAGTACTGAAACCACATTGCATGTGACATCGAAAGATGCTTCTGAGTCTGACCTAAAATCATCAGTCACTTCATCATCTTCTGGAACTTTGTTGTTAGGCTTCGACATCTTCACCATGTTGCTTGGTTCGTCTTTTTGAGAGGGCTCGTTTTTGGGAACAGACTCTTCTTTGTTCATTATCTGCATGTTCTTGCTTGACTCAGGTTTATTTTCATCAACAGTTTTTTCTTTGATTTTGTTCTTTTCTGCAGCCTTTTTTCTGCTCTTTTCTGTCTTTGGAACCTTCTCCACTGAGACCTTGACATGGGATTCTTTCCTTTATAGTTCTCTGATGGGTATGGTCTTGGTTTCTGTTTTTCGACCTCCCTTTTTCCCTCCATGGAGGAACCTCTCTGTATTTCAAATTTCTTCCATCTTTTCTGCCCTTGAGCACCTCTGATTGGTTGGACCCACTTGTCATCCTCAGCTTTGACAAATGGCTTGTAAGTTTTATGACGTCCTTCGCCAAACCTTTGGTTGTGATGCTCACTCCTCCTTGGATCGAACCTTCCATTTCTGGCTGCTGGGATTGCCCCCCAGTTTCCTCTTCTTTTGGCTTTCTCCACCCCCTCCAGATTGCTTGCTGCTTTCTTGTCGAACACCGCACTACAACGTGGGCACAACATGACTTCAGCCTTCTTCCTCTGGCACCTTTGGATGAATTCGACTAAGTTCTCCTCCTCCTTAGGGTAAGCCAACTTCTGATATTCTTCTCGACGGCGTTCTTCGTCAGTTTCTGTTTGTTTCTTCTGAGAATTTTCCACCATGTTGATATCCACATTCTGGTCATCAGTGATACTTAATTTATTCATTCTTTCAATAAGTCTTGCCTCTTCTTCAGCATTCCCTTTCGCCTGGTCGAAGCTTCCCCCTGAGGGTAGGTCCCTGGAGATGAGTTTGCGGCATTGCTTGACTGAGTTTCCTTTAGGGTCCTCCATTGTTCTACGTAAAATTCCATACGGAGCAGGCTTCAAAAGGCCTTCAGCAGCCTCTGCCTTGATTCTGGTAACGTTCTTATTGACTGGTTCCATAGTGTTGATCTTGTCAGCAACTCTTATTGTTCCCATTTTGTCATGATTAAGGCCTTCAGTAGCCTCCTCTTTGATGATAGGGGCATTATCATTTGCTCCTTCATCAGTATCTTCAAAGAAATCTCCCCATCCAGTTGGCTGGATCTTGTCGATGTCAATACGAGAACTTGGGGGTGCAGAGTATTTCACGAGATAGTCGAATTTTCCACTGGGCTCCCCTAAAGTATCCCAAATTACTCCATCTTCAGCAATTTTGTTATTATTCTCATCATCGAAACCTTCAGTAATTCCAACCGCGTTCTGGTTGTTGAAACCTTTAGTAGTTTCCTCCTTCTTCTGACTGTCGAAGACTTCAGTGTCTCCAACTTTGTTCTTACTGTCGAAACCTTCAGTAGTCTCAACTTTGTTGATATAGTCGTTCAAATTTCCTACATCAAGATTTTCAGTAATCTTGATCAACACTGGCTGGTCTACAAAGTCCTTGGATACTTTTTCCACCTCAGGCTTGTCTAGGAGATCATCAGCAACCTCCACCATGTTGATATTATTGTCGAAGCCCTCAGCAGTTTCCACCATTTCAAAACTACAATCAGAGGCTACTTCGACTTCCACCATATTCACAGTGGAAGGTTCAGCATAATTGGCTTCGACCACTTGCATGGGGTTTGAGTCAATCCTCATCTGCTGTTTTGATTTGTCTCCAAACTTCAGTCTTCCATCACGGATTGCATTCTGAACAAGATCCCTGAAAAGGAAACATTGAGAGGTTTTATGACCCAAAAAGTTATGGTATTTGCAAAAACCTCTCTTTTTCTGTTGGTCCACAGGAGGCTCTTTAGTGCCTGCTGGTTTTATCAATTGACCATCTTTGACTAATAAGTCGAAAATTTCGTCACACTTGGTGACGTCGAACGTATAAGTTCTTTTAGGAAACCTATCATTCTTTTCAGGTTCGACTGGATTTTTCCCATTCGACGGAGTTAGTACTTTACAGGCGTATGGTGGGCCTGACTTTAGTTCTGCCAGATCAATTTCTTGTTCGTCGAACAAAATTAGTTCATTTTCGTCACCATCATCATCCTGGCATACTCCTACGTAGGCCACTCTTTCCTTTTTATTTTTATTTGATCTAAATTTCTCAGCTTTTAGCCTTTCAATCTGTCTTACCCTATCTGCTAATTATGCCATATCTCTCAAATATTGAGTGTCTAATTTCTTTCTTATAGAATAATCTAGACCCCCTGCAGCCATTTCGACTAACTCTTGTTCTGGCACTTGTGTGAAACATCTTGCCTTAAGCAACCTGAACCTATTTAGGTAATCATCTATAGGCTCTGAAAATTTCCTCTTAACACTGGCTAATTCCTTCAAACTTATCTTAGTCTGACCCATATAAAATTGTTCATGGAACAATCTTTCTAATTGAGTCCATGTGAATATAGAGTTCGCAGGCAAGGATGTAAACCAGGTAAACGCATTTTTTGTCAAAGAACTTGGGAAGCATTTCATCTTCAAATTTTCATTATGGGCTATTTCTCCTGCTTCGATCAAATAACGCGCTATATGTTCTATGGTGGATTCGCTAGTGTCCCCTGAAAATTTGGTAAATTTGGGGACTTTCCACCTTGGGGGTAATTCCTGTTGCAGAACATATTCAGATAATGGGGAGGCATAACTAGGCCTTTGTAATCCTACATTTACCCCATTTTGCGCCATTATACTTTCGACCATGGCTGCTAAATTGTTTTCGGCAGGCAGATTATTATATCGTATTCGCTGTCACAACACATCATCAGCATCTTCGCCTCTCTGGACGATTACCCTCATAGGTTCTTGTTGAACGGGGATTTCGACACGAGGCTGTTCGACCACTGCCTCTTGGTTTCTAGGGTTTGCCTGAGGATTCTCTAAAGGCCTTTGATTTATTGTGGGTTCCTCTTCGACATTCACTACTGGGTTTTGAATAACTTGTTCTCTTTGTCGCGTTTGAGGAACATCAAAAAAGTCAGCAATGCGTGTCATTTGCGCAGCCAACAATTGGTTGGTTTGGGTAGTGTTTTGTATTAAAGGATTAAACACTGCTCCCGTTTGTTGTGTCAACATTTGGACCATATCATGATTACTTTCGTCCATTTGTTGTCGAATTACTTTCGTCCATTTGTTGTCCATTTGTAATTGCTGGCATTTGGAAATTTGGTAGGGGTTGGTTCAATCTACTCATATTTCCACCATATCCCGACCCTTGTAGTGGTGAAGACACGTGGACCATGGCATCAGAATACAAGGATGGTGCATTTTGTAAGTTTGCCATCACTGAAGTTGGCATTCCATATGGTTGTTGTCTACCAAACATAGGCATGGAAAAATTTGTCTGAAATGGCCTATAATTATGTCCTCCAGGAGGAGGCATCCCCATGGGCATTGAATGTCCCATTGTGGAAGAACTAGGCATATTTTGGGAGAGCGAAACCGCTGGTATAGATCCTGTTGATGAAGGCATAACCTCCTCTAGAACAGGGTTTGAATCCACATTTCCCCCTGTCGAAGGGATAAGGTTGGAAACTGGAATGGTTTCATTTGGATTTTGATTATTTGGCTGATTCGCCATTCTTCTTACTCTTGTTCTTTTAGGTCTTTCTACGTCGGTTACGGCTAATTTACCGCTTCTCAAAATCATACAACGAAGTAGAAACTATTTGGCTAAGAGTTATTCTGTAAAAAATTCTAAAATTTTGCACTCGTCCCACCAGGTGTGCCAATTTGTTCGCTGTTGATTTTGGCGAACAACCTTTGGTTTACCAATCTCTTATAAAATTGGGTTACTTGCAGGACCAACCACACAAATCCTGGGATACATGTGCAAATTTATCTAACTCTTAGGATAATGGTGTTTTGATGGTTTGTTTTGTTATATCTTTTTGTATGAATAGTTTGGTTAAAGAACTAAATAACAACTTCTGGAGAAAGATAAGTTGAATGAAATTAAAACTTGCATAAAGTAAATGACAAAGGATAAATGACTGGGAAAAGTAAAAGCAATTATAAAAGACTTTGAATTTTTATAAACTTAAAAAGATGGTGTTTTACACGTACATTTCCAGATAATAAACTCTTTTCTCTCGCATGGGTACTTTGAGTATTTACAGGAATTTAGTACAAGTTTTCACACCCTCAAATTCTACAACAACTATCCTATTTATAGAAAAATACAATAACTGCCTAATAACGGAAAAATTCTAAATCTTTGACACTTGGCCTTCTGCATGTCTTCTTTTCTTCTAAAGCTTCCACGCGTCTTCTGCCAAACGTTATAACTTTTGAATTTGAATTTTCCCTTTGTGTCGAAGCGTTGCGCCTCTTCACTTTGTCGAATTGTCGAAAAGTAACAAATGTCCCTTAAACCTTGTCTGACGAAAACTTCCTTACACTGTCGAAATGTCGAAACTCTGTTCTTGTCGAAGTGTCGAAACTCTGTTCTTGTCGAAGTGTCGAAAACTTCTTTTGAATACCTTCATTTTCTTTGTTCTTCGTCTGTAGCCATTTTCTTTAGTTGAAGAACATCATTTTTCCTACCAAGACATGGTGTCGAAAATATATGTCTACACCAGTATCCCTGACGCACTTGGCAGCCCGATTCTACAAGATCTGATCCAGCCTTCACGATCAGTGGCGCCGTCTGTGGGAATCATTGTTCTCCCCATCTCTTTTTCATCCGAAACTGAAGATCAAAACAATTCTCAAACTTCATCGCGATCATGGCCTCCCAAGATCGTACCAAGGATGCTCTCCAAACCACCATCCTCCCCGTCAACAAATCTGATGTTGACGGCCAACCATCTCTTCTCCGAGATGTCCGTTTCCTTAGGGATGGAGCCACTGCTTCTCCTTCCCCTACCCCTGCTGATCGCAACAACGATCAACCTTCTCTTGACCTCCAGTCCGTTCCTGTTCTGCCCAACGTCGACCCGGCTGTGGCAGCCCTCCTGGAGGCGCTCAACAAAACTAACACCCTGATCCTGCAGCAGAACGAGAGGATCGGGGCACTGGAAGAGTCTCACCGTCCAAGATCCCCTCCTACGCGGAGGAACCAGCGACGATCAAGACGCCCGCAGCCACAGAGAGAAATAGACCGAAGACTGCGCCAAGAGTCTGATCCTCGCGTAGCCCGAAAGCTCGACCAGATCTCCCCGCGTGACCAGCACGCTCATGACCACAAGAGGGCTCGAAGGAACGAGGAATCTCCTCCGATCAAGTCCAAGGACGGGCACCCTCACCTTCTCCTCGAAGGAACCGCTCTCCTTCTCCTCGAAGGAACCGCTCACCTTCTCCTCGAAGGAACCTCTCACCTTCTCCTCGAAGGAACCGCTCACCTTCTCCTCGAAGGAACCGCGCACCTTCCCCGCGAAGGAACCGCTGACGCGAGTATCCCGTTCGGTCCCCATCATACACCAGTTCTAGCAGCGACGACGAGCCCCGTGGCCCGTTGTCCCATGAGATCTTGGCTACCCGTCTCCCAAAAGGTTTGGAGAAACCCCCGTCACTTGGCACGTATGACGGGACCACTGACCCAAATGAGCACATTGAGAATATCGATGCGTTATTAGATTACCGCGGCGTACGGGGCACCATCAAGTGCAGACTGTTCCCCGCTACGCTCCGTAAGGGAGCAATGACATGGTATAAGCAACTGACCAAGGAGTCCATTACCTCGTGGAAACAGCTGGGCAGGATGTTCTCGCGGCACTTCACAGCATCTCGCCGCCACCCCAAAACTGAGGCCTCCCTTTGAGCCATAATCCAGAGGAAAGACGAACCTCTCCGAGCATACGTCGAGAGGTTCAACAAGGAAGCAGTGCAGGTCCCGGCGACAGATAAAATAAAGAAGTTCCTGTTCGAACAGGGTGTCCTCCCGGACTCCAACTTCACCAAAGCCATCGGCCTTGCACCACCGAGGAACTTAGACGCTCTCCTCCTCAAAGCCCAATCTCATATTCAGTACGAGGAGAAGATTGCAGCCTACAACGTCCGAGCGTCTCGCCGCTAGGAGAATGCCCGGGCCTCCAAAGGAGAAGAAGCCTCGACATCTCGTTGGGATGAACGGAGACACGAGGACCGTCCAAGGGACTCCCGCGACAGCAAGGGACCCTCTGGGCGCTTTCATGACTACACTCCCCTGACCGTTTCCAGGGAAAGGATTCTGTCCGATGTGCCAATTCAGAGTTCAAACAAGCCGGGGTCCGCTTCCCCAAACAACTGCCTAACAGACCAAACGTGGATAAGTCAAAATACTGCCACTTCCACAAAAGTCACGACCATACAACAGAGGACTGCATCCATCTGAAGGATGCCATTGAAATACTGATCAGGGACGGGCACCTAAAGCAGTTCGCAAAGAAGAAGGACACTCATCGGCAAGATGCCTAGGAGTCCAAGAAGGTCGAGGAGGAGGTGCCCTCCTCGGAAGACACCAACATGCAGGTCGCTATGTCCATATCGCGACCGGAGGACTTCTACGTCCCTGACGGGCTCAACGCCCCTGCTTATTTCGCGGCCCACAGCCCGTGGGAGACTTTTCCCTCCGCCATGGTCATTTCTGGCGGGGGATTCAACAAATTCACTGTGGGCTCCGTGAAACGGAAGTTCGACCACCTGATCAGCACCAGCTCCAGCAAAGTGACCACGCTTGATCGGACACAAAAGGGCTCCGTCCCCATCTCCTTCTACCGGGAAGAACTCCTCGGCGGCTCCCCGAACTCAAGCATACCTTTGCTCATCAGAGCCCGGATGGCGAACTTCGACGTTCACAGGATACTCGTCGACCAGGGCAGCTCAGTCGACATCATGTACTCCCAGCTGTTTTCAACGCTTCAGCTGGACGAATCGAACCTTACCCCCTACGTAGGGTCCGATTTGCAGGGATTCAACGGGTCTGTGACGAATCCGTGGGGATACGTCGAGTTGATCGTGACCTTCGGATCAGCTGAAACGGCCAGATCCATCAAGGTGCAATTTTTGGTGATCGACTGCCCGTCACTTTACCAATGCATTTTCGGAAGGCTAACTCTAGCCGAGTTGGTAGCAGTGCCCTCTACGGTCCACCTAAAGATGAAGTATTACACTTGGAAAGGGATGGTCGCCACCCTCCACGGAGACATAGAATTTGTCCGACGGTGTTTTAAAGCAGCTACAAAGGGACTCAACACCATTGCGCCCAACCCGAAAGTGCCAAGCAAGCCAGCACTGCCAAGCAGCTCCGAGGAGGCCAAGCCTCTGCCCCAAGTCGACTCTATCGACCTCGACAGTCGCTTCCCCGAGGACCAACAAGAGGAACAAGCAGCTTCATCCGGCCAGTCCACGCCATCCAGCAGCAGCTCCCATCCGATGCGTCTAATCCCGGATGGCAACTTCGAGATAGTTCTGTTCAGTGAAGACCCCCAACGGGGAGTGAAGATCGGAGCAGACCTGCCTGACATCGCGAGGAAGCAGCTCAAAGCATGCCCTCGGGAAAATACCGACCTCTTTGCATGGAGCGCCACAGAAATGCCCGGCTTGGATCCATCCGTCGCCTGTCACCAGCTGACAATTGACCCGACCATCAAGGTTGTAGCACAACGTAGGAGAAAGCAGTCTCCGGAGAAAACGGAGGCTGCTGAAAAAGCTGTAAAGGACCTCCTCGAGGCCAAATTTATTTCGGAAGCCAAGTACACCACTTGGCTGTCCAACGTTGTAATGGTTAAAAAATCTAATGGAAAATGGCGCATGTGCATTGATTATACCGATCTCAATAAGGCATGCCCGAAGGATGCCTACCCCCTCCCCAATATTGATAAACTTGTTGATAATTCCGCTGGTTTTAAACTTTTATTGTTCATGGACGCCTACTCGGGCTACAACCAAATCCCAATGGCAATGTCCGACAAAAAATATACGGCCTTCATGACCGAATCGGGCAACTATTACTATAATGTAATGCTCTTCGGCTTGAAGAACGCTAGAGCAACGTACCAATGAATGATGAACAAAGTATTTCGGGGAGAGATAGGCGACATGCTCGAAGTATACATGGACGACATGATCGTAAAGTCCCACGAGGAAACCGATCATACCTCCAATTTACGAAAGGTCTTCGAACAGGCCAGGAAATACAAAATGTGTTTTAATCCGGAGAAGTGCACGTTCGGCGTTCGAGCAGGCAAATTCCTCGGCTTCTACTTAACAGAACGGGGAATTGAAGCCAATCCCGACAAATGTCGGGCATTCTCCGAATTCCCTACGCCCAAGTCCAAAAAATCCATCCAGTCCCTTAACAGGATGCTCGCGTCACTATCTCGTTTCGTGGCCAAGTCCGCCCAGCACGCCCTCCCATTCTTCAAGCTCCTCCGCAAAGAGGCCGTGTTCGAATGGACTGAGGAGTGCGACAAGGCCCTTCTCCATCTGAAACAAGCACTCTCAGAGCCACCGGTCCTCTCTCACCCAAACAATGGCGAAACGTTGTACCTGTACCTGGCCGTAGCTGCCGAAGCAGTGAGTGCCGCTCTCATCCGCGAGACACCCGACGGGCATAAGCCCATTTATTTCATGAGCAAAGCATTGCAGGGGCCAGAGTTAAGATACCAGCAGATAGAGAAGGTGGCGCTTGCCCTCATCAACGCGGCCAGAAGATTAAGACATTACTTCCTGGCTCACACGATCGTGGTTCGAACAGATCAGCCTATAAAGTAGCTACTCGGACAACCAGATATGGTCGGCCGAATGCTCAAATGGTCGTTGGAACTGTTCAAATTCGACATCCAATACGAAGGAAGAAAAGCCCTTAAGGCCCAAGCTCTAGCCGACTTCGTCGCGGAGATGACATTCGCAGACTCCCCCGCGAGCGAAGCGCGCAAGTGGACCATCTTCGTCGACGGTGTCTCAAGCTCGGTAGGAAGCGGTGCGTGCATCATACTAGAGAGCGACGAAGGAATTATCGTTGAGGTATCGCTCACACTATCTTTCCCAACCTCCAACAACCAGGCTGAATACGAAGCCTTCCTCGCTGGGTTACGCCTAGCCGAGGACCTAGGGGCAGAGGAAGTCGTCATTTGCACAGATTCACAACTCGTGGCCCTCCAGGTCCGGGGAGAACACCAAGCCAAAAATGACAACCTAATCGAATACTTAGCCATGGTAAGGGAGGAAATGGCGAAGTTCACGATGGTGGAAGTGAGACACGCTCCCGGCGAACATAACGTACGAGCGGACGTGCTTTCCAAACTAGCCAGTACGAAGAAGAAAGGCGGAAACAAATCCGTCATACATGAAGTACTTCCTCGGCCCAGCATCGAGAGGGATCCCTTGACACTCAACGTGCAAGTGATCGGCGACAACAACTGCTGGATGACCCCAGTCTACAACTATCTCGCCAAAGACGAACTCCCGTCCGACCCAAAGGAGGCCAGCATGATCAGGCGAAGAGGCTGCTCGTATGTCTTGGTCGAAGGTAAAATTTACAGGCGGGGATTCTCCATTCCACTGCTCAAATGTGTCGAGGAGGAAATGGTCGCACACATCCTGCGCGAAATCCATAAAGGAATCAACGCGCAACATCTCGGCGGAAGGTCCCTTGCCTGAAAGGCGCTCCGGGCAGGATATTACTGGCCGACCATGCAAAACGACGCGAAAGAACACGTGAAGAAATGCAACAAATGCCAATGACACGGGGACATGCACCTGGCTCTGCCTAACGAGCTCAAGTCCATGTCCTCCCCGTGTTCATTCGCCTGGTGGGGCATGGACATCCTAGGACCCTTCGTGGTAGAATCAAGTCAGAACAAATACCTCATAGTGGGCGTGGACTATTTCACAAAATGGATAGAAGCAGAAGCTCTAGCCAAAATAACTTCCCTCAACATCCTGCGCTTCTACAAAAGAAACATCCTTGCACGTTTCGATATTCCCCAAGCGATAGTAACGGACAACAGGACGCAATTCACGGACAGGAAGTTTCAGGACTTCGTCGCCCAACTGGGCACGAAGCAACACTTCGCATCCGTCGAGCACCCCCAAACAAACGGGCAGGCTGAGGCAGCTAACCGAGTCATCCTTCGAAGCCTCAAGCAAAGGCTAGACGAAACAAAGAAGGCATGGGTCGAGGAGCTACACAGCGTACTCTGGGCATACCGTACAACTCCCCACTCAACGACCGGGGAAACACCTTTTCGCCTAGCATACGGGACCGAGGATGTAATTCCCGACGAAGTTCACGTCCCCTCTAGGCGGACAGAGTCGCCCCTAGACGAGGAGATGAACGACGAGTCTTTAAGAGAAGAGCTCGACCTCGTCGAGGAAATCAGAACCGGGGTAGCCCTCCGCGAAGCCTCACTAAAACAAAAAATTACCATCAGGCACAACGCCAAGGTGATACGGCGAGATTTTGACGTGGGAAGCCCTGTCCTAAGAAGAAATCACAAAGACTCTCGCGAAGCCAAACTAGCAGCCAACTGGGAAGGACCCTATCGCGCCCGAGCAAAAACGGAAAATGGGGCCTACTACCTAGAACATCTCTCTGGGGAAGAGCTTGCTCGACCATGGAACGCTGAAAAGCTAAAACAATATTACAGCTAACTCTCGGTTTGACCCGTCGCAACGACGAACGTCAGCTACCGAGCACTATGCGCGTCTAGGTACAAGCGTCGCATACGATTAAAGCATAACCCCGCTCAGGAATGAGCCGGGTAACTGCTCGACAGCGGTCCTCGACCGAGCATCGCCGTCGTCAAAGTACCATGATTGGCAGAACCCCAACTCGTGATGGGACGTTCAGGCCGCGAACTCAGGCCTCAAACGCGACCTGAGCTCCGCTCCCCGGCCAGGATATTCCCCGGCCGTTCGACCAGTTCCCCACACTACTGAACACATCTATTACGAGCAATCCCCCTGAAATATTCACACAAGTCAAGTACCCCCTATCACAGGCGGACGTACATTTACAGCGAGCATGCATACAACACTTAGCAAAAATAAACGCAAGTAAAGTCATGCATGTAACAAAATTAAACATGTGGTAAATTAACATGATGAGTGGCTGCAAGGGCCACAATTATACTTTGTTACATAAAACGGGGGCCAAGCCTCCCAAAAATAAATTACACACAGTTCCACGGTACGCAGGCCGGACATATTACTACAACATTAAAAAATACAAACTCCTCATTCGCCCATGTGCTCGGCCGACTCAGACTGAGGTCCCTGGTCCTCTACGGGCTGGTCCTCGGGGGTCGCTTCAAGGAGAGCGTCGGGCATGATAATCCGGCCATCCTCAACATGCGCTAGGTAGTGAGTACCCTCGACAGAAAAATCGAGTTCAGGGTTCACCACCCGTAGTTGTGCCACGACATTTCTGAAAGACTCCTCCGCAACAGCGATACCATCGTCTTCAGCCAGCAACATGCGAGCAACCAGTTCAGATCTAGTCTTTAATTTTTTCACATAATCTAGCTCGTCGATGCTCGGGGCATTGGCCGCCCTCAGCTCCTTGATCAGCTCCTCGACAGCTTTCTTCTCTGCCGCCAGCTTTGAGTTCTCCTCCCTCAAATGAGCTGCCTCCCCCTCAGCCTTCTTCCGAGCCTCGCTGGCGCTCTGGACTTCTTCTTTGAGGGACGCCACAGAAGCCCGGGAAGCGTTGAGTTCGGACTCGGTTGCAGAGTCCCATTCGGCGTAAACTGCGGCCATCTCCAGCATCCTAACCAGAGCAGAGGCGTCCTGAGCCACCAGCGCCCTCTTGGTCGGGCGATCCATACCTTCCAAGCGAAGAGAATCCGCCCAGGGAACGACCAAAGAATTTCCTTCAAAGAACCTCCTATCCAGGATACAAGGAGGGAGCTCGAATCTCCCTTTCTCCGACACCCGGGTAAGGTCCACAACGTCATCCACCCTTGGCCGCTTAGGTCTACCAGCCAGAGAAAGAGGAGACCCCCGGGAAGCAGAGGTAAGAGACGAGGAGGTCCCCGCAACAGACTACACGGGAGGAGGAACACGAGCACCAGCGAACCGAGACTTCGGAGGAGCAGCACCCGCCTTGTTCCTCGCGAGAGCATTCCTCACAACGTGGTCATGAGCCTGAGGCATCTCACCTGCACAAACAAAACACGATCGTGTTAGACACGAGGAAAAGAAATATCGCTAACAAAATCTAAGTAATTAAGACTACCAAGCAGCTTCTCGGCATCCACGGGAGTCTTGCACTCCAGCAGTGCCTTAATGTTGACGAATCTATGCTCAACCTTCTGGCTCCCGTCGTCCTAAAAAATCGGGCTACCCTTGCTCGTCCAGCACTCAGTAAGCCGGAACGAGTTGACCCAATTCACCAGCGCCTCGTACGCCACGTTATCCTACCCGCGTAGATCGCTCGGTTGGAAGACGTAATCGCTGGGCTTCTTAGCAAAATGGTCGGGCGCCCAGTGGAGGGGGAACTTGTAAACTCTCCGCCTAATATACCTTCCCTCCTCGTCGTGCAGCTCGTTCCCGTTCTCGTCAACTTCAAACTCCCAGATATATGTGCTGTCCTGGGCAACCTCTGACACAGGCTCAACGACGTAATACCATTCCATAAATGTCCGGATAGACTCCGAAAACGGCTTGAATAGCTTGCGAGGCTGCTTCAGAGAGACCCACCCGTACTTCCTCCCCGATAGCTGCCTCTGGAGATGGAAAACGGTGAAGAACAGAGGGAGAGTAGCCCCCAAGGAAATATGCTCGCATACCAACTCGAAGGCCCGGATAAAGGCCAATGAATTAGGGTGCAGTTGTGTAGGGGCTAACTTCAAATGCCCGAACACTGACCGCTGAAAATCAGTGAACGGTAATCTCAGGCCCAGCTCCTTAAAGGCGTATTCATACATGGTGAAACGCTCCCCGAAATTCGTGCAAACCCATTCGTCCTCGGCAGGGAAGTGTACCTTCCACTCTCCCTCCAGTCCAACCTCCATAAAAGCATCCCCCACATACTGCGCGAATGAAGACACGTGCTCGGCGGGTTCGGCCACCTCCCATTCTTCAGCAGAATCAACGACGACGTCCTCGTCCATGTCGTCTACCTCCTCTTCCTCCCCAACATTGCCAGGAGAAATCGAAGCCGTCGAACTCGTGGCCGTCGAGCTACTACTATCCTCGGAACCAGTTTCTTCCTCGGACGTGTCTAAAATAACTTCTCTCTCTGGCCCCGTTGCCATTATAATCACCTGAAAAGCAGAGAAGAAAGTGAATTTGACAGCAAATCAAATCCACCCTTCCACTGCTAAGTCAAGTGAAAGGGCGCGCAAAGGGCTGAGGACAATGTCCCCAGCCTAAGCCCTAACATCAGAAGATAAGCAGACACCTCCCCGCGAGGAGACGCTCGAAACCAATAATTCTGAGCGAGGAGCTTCCCCGCACTCGTACCCAGGTTCCGTTTAAAGCTTCGCCGGAAATCGCAAAGCTTCACCGGAATCTGGGAATGTCCCACCAGGAAACTCATCACCCACTCAGATGGTGAAAAAACGCGACGGCCACGCATACATAGCGGTCGCAACACTGCCACAGATCACCATGCTCGCTGAAACGCACCACTAATTCCGGCGACATGTTAGAAGTGGAAAATAGCACAACCACCGTCCACCACCAACAGAGACCAGAAATCCACCTATTTTGTCCTCTAAAGCTAGCCCTAACCGCATGCAATCTACCACTAACTACAAACAGAAGGAGAGGAAGCAAAGGATCGGAAAACTTACTTGTTTTAAGTAGGAGAAAGGTGATGTTCGGAAGCTTGTAACGGTGGTCGGAGATGGTGACGGGCAAGAACTTGAAGAGAGCAAAGAGAAATCAGAAAGGAAAAGTTCCAAATGGAACGATTTTCCCCCTTTTATACAACGGGGCATGTGCAAACACGCGCTCGTAGGCCATAATGACTACCCACTAGCCATCATTGCCTATTAACTGCTACACGCGGCTTGAGGCACACGTGGCAACCCAACGTTTCCAATTCTATCTGACCCTTAGTCTCCCCGAATACCGGGCAACAAGGTCACGACCATGTATCTCACGGACACAGGAAGCCACGAGCACTTTGAGACAATCCTCCTCGTCTTCAAACGATGACTTCACTCTGGTTCCCTGGAGCAACGAGCACTCCTTAAGTCATCACTCCTATGCTCGGGAGCAAGAACTTGGGGGGCTCCTGTTCTGGACTGGACCAATGGCTAGAATTGGCCCAATCCGCTTCTGCTCCAGAGCGGCCCAAATTGCCTAAGTCCAATCCACAGAGGAGCAAAAGTTACCTTTCTGCCCCTCCAACCGGGAAAGGAATACAACATTCCTCCCTGGGTTAACTGCCTGTTACGCACGGCTTCAATGCTCCCTGAACAGCCATGGACAGGTGCCCGGAACTACGCCTGTGCCCGACATAACGGCTAGTTTTGGCACCCTGCCCGACATAACGACTAGTTTAGGCAGTTACCTATTCTTTGGGAAAATGGTTATTTCGCCCCGAAAATAGGACCGTTGGCCACGCGCTGGGGGCTCTATATAAACCCTCTCGCTTGAGAGGGTCAGGTATCGAATATTCACCCTAAGAATTCATACTTTGTACTTGTCTCTTTTCTCTGACCCTTTCTTACTTGAGCGTCGGAGTACCTTGCAGGTACACCCCCTCCTCTCCATACGACCAGCATCCCTGACGCACTTGGCGGCCCGATTCTACAGGTTCTGATCCAGCCTTCACGATCAGTTGAGGTGATTGTGTGCCCATGTAGGGTGTGAGCGATCACGGTGATTCATGTACCCATGTGGGGTGTGAGCGATCATGGAAGTCGTGTGCCCGTGTGGGGTGTAAGTGACATTATGGAAATTCCGACGGGAATTCTGATCATGAAATAGGGGTCGGGTTCTGAAATAGAGATAGATGGTACCACATGCATTGAGTTGAATTGTGAGTCTTAATGCATTGCATTATTGTTTTGTTTGTTGTTGTTGTGTTGGATTTGTTGTCATGTCGGTTGTAAGTGTTGTTGTATGGTTGTATGTTGTGGAATAAGTGTTTTTGCATGAGAAATCTAATGTTTGCTTTATTATCATGCTTTTCACCCCTTCTGTTTGAATGTTGCTTTACATGGGCACCGTGCAGATAACTCGCAGTAGAGGAGTTGAAGTAAGTAGAAGATGACATCTTCTGTTTTCCCTTTAGTGTCGGTGTTTGCTCTTATGTGTAACACCGGGGTCAGGGAACGTTGTGTTATATTGAGTTTGATGGAGATTTTTGGATATCTCTAGAATAAATATTGTTTATGTTATTTTGAAGAATAACTATGCTTTGAATAACTTTTTATGTTGATGCTTCTGTTATTTCAATAAAATTTTGAAATTAAGACATGTTGAGTTGTTTTGGTAATTATAAATAAATTACAAACATTTGCATGTGTTACATATAATAATATATGAGCAGCTGAAAAGTTGAATTGTGTGACATCCTAAATATGAAATGTTTGAATTTACATTGATTTTTAATTAAACGCGCGGGATATATTTGAGGTGTTACATTAGTGGTATCAGAGCAGGTCAGTTTGCCCGGCTAGGTTGTTTAAATGTGGTTGTTCCCTAGTATGTGACACATGTGTGAAAATATTGTCGATGTTTGTTTTGTTTTCCATTTGCAAGTTGGGAATGAAATAAGTGGGGGAAAAGTGTTTGCTTCTCATGGATATTCCAACTGTAGAGACATTGGATACTTACCGACCATTTATACTCAACCTACAATACTCCTCAATATCACCCAACATCGCTCACAACACATGTCCATCTCTGGCACACTCAACCATGCTACCATCGTCGACACTCTCACACTCGGCTCAAGACACAGAGGCATTAAGCTTCGACGCCTATTGAAGATTGTTAGCTCTAAATCTATCTATAGCATCTAGAAACTAACAGATAATCATCCCTAATCAAAGTTCGTGATGTTTATCTCTAACACAACACAAACTCCGGGTGTAGAGCAAAAATCAGAGACAATCACCAATAAAGATTTGTAAAGCAGATATCATACAACACCATGGGCGACAAATATACATGAGATCATAGTAAATACATATACACAACCCAACAAAGAAGAAAAACACAAAGAAGAAAAGAAATGAACCAAACATCTCGCGATTTGTCAATGCCGATCGACGATCAATCCACCCCAGTTCAACCATGTGCAAGCTTCCATGTTGTTTTCTAGCTATCTCTACCAAAGAATGAGGTTGATGAAGTTGAGAGATCAAAAATCACCCCCAAACAACATAACCTAAGAAAAATGAAGTAAAATGAACTAAATACAAAAATTATGTCTCAAACGCACCGCCCGACGGTAGAATGCATCACCCGGCGGAGCTTTTATTCCCACTCACATCAGCTGCGTACTTAAACATGCTGGCAATAACTTTCGCTTGGCGGTAGAAGCAGCGCCCGGCGAAAGGTCAAAAATATGGAATGCTCCTAGAAGTCCCTTATTTCCTCACGCCTCAGCATCGCCCGACGAAAGAGAGTTTTGCCCGGTGGAGCAAAGTACCGCCCGACGGAGCTTGACAGTAAAAAAATCTTCTGGTATGGCATGCCCGACAAAAAGCAGCATCGCCCAGCGACACAAGCTTTTCCCGGTGAAAGATGGCTGACTGCACTTCTTATTATTGCTTCCAGCTTCTAAAAATGGCTTTCTTTCTTTGCCTTCTTCCTTTTATTGATCCAAATGACACATTTTCTTTTAATTTATTTTCCTTTAATTAATTAACCTAACCAATATTTGTTTTAACCAATAAAAAAAAGGGAAAACTAATAACCTTTTTTCACAAAATCACAAAATATCCAAAATATTTTTTTAAAATTAAATTAGATTTATATCTTTCTTATATGTTTATTTCCATAATAAAAATAAAATAATTTTATAAATAAACATTTAATTTAGCTTTCTTTTTTTAATCAAATTAATCTTTTTTATGAAAAAATAAAAAATATCAAAAATATTAGATTTTTTTAATCAAATTAATTTCTTTAAACCATAATTTATTTTTTCTAATCAATTAATCGACATCCGAACTTTTTATTCCTTTCATTCCCGATTTTATTTTTATTTCTAGAATCAATGTATAGGATGTCAATTCTCTTGTAATAGTTAGTTTTAATTTCCGCACTCCCCCGATTTTAATTATGTATCCCCTCCCCATGATGTAATAGCTTAGGATTTTATTTTCCGCTTTTAAATTCCGCAAAAAATAATTAACTGTGTGGTTAGTAATAATAGGGTGTGAAAAGAATATACGAATAAAAACAGACTTAGCCCACTAATCCAAAGACAAATACCATGAATACAAACACTTTCACACACCTCACCTTTAGGGTAACACACCTCAGTCGCCTTCGAAATCAAATGGTCAGGTCCCTCGAATGTAGGGATACTTTAGCAAAAGACACTTACGAATAATATCATCATAGTCCCTTCGATATAAAGATCATAGTCCCTCGATGACCCTTCGAGTTGCCTACGAAAAATGATCTTGTCCCTCGATGACCTTTCGAGTTGCCTACGAAAAAATGATCTTGTCCCTCGATGACCCTACGGAAAAATGATGATAGTCCCTTCGAATTGCTAAGGTATCCTTACATGTTGCCTTCTATGACCATTCGATGACCCTTCGTTGTCCCTTCACATCCAATAGATAGGACTACCTACCCACTAATGGTATGGATAGTACTATCTCTCAAGGAAAAGGATAAGTATAAGAAATACCCTAAATTAAGGGTAAGTAACTTTTAAATGCTTGCTCACAACTAAACAAAACAAATACTTTTCACACCTCACACTTTCAAAAATATTTTCAAAAACAAACACTTTGTATACATTCTTACCCGAATTATTACAAAGTCAACTTTTACAAAATATTTTCTAAACACACACCACATTTAAAAAAAAGGCAAGTTAAGGTGAGCAAACAATTAAGAGCCCGTAGATAACTACGGATGAAAAGGGGTGCTAACACCTTCCCTTTTCATAACTTACCCCCTGAACTCAAAATCTTTTCAAAAAGGTCTTTCCTGTTCTTTTCACCTTTCCTAAATAAATTGGATAAAAGAAAAGTCGGTGGCGACTCTTGCTAACCGCAACATGTTTTGCAAAAACAAAATTAAAAAGTCAGTTCTCCACCGTATTACAATCTCCTTTTACAATTTCTCAAACTCGTCAACATCGTCAGCATCGACAGACACTGCAGTTGAATCGATTCGAAGACAATTAATTTCATCCCACAACTCAAAAATGGAAGACAAAGGTTGCCACTCAGTTTTTCCTTCCGACCATAAAAGTGTGCTTTTGGACAAGTATCCATTTAAGAAATGCTCGCGCACCTCTTTGAAGACATAAGGACGGACTTGTTGTTGATTTTCTCCGAGAACATACCATCCAACTTCTGTGACATTTTCCTCAGTAGGTTGCGGTTGCCGATGATGAGTGTAGGAGCCATATTGAGAATTCATCATTTTCTTGGCACAATTTATGGGTTTCTTCTCCTCAGTTAAATTCAAGAAAGGGGAGTAAATTGGTTGTTCCTTCAAATTTGGTACAGGACTGTGAACCCTTTCACTAATAACTCGAGATTCAACAAAATCTTCGAGAAAGGAAGTTTTCTGGATGAACTTCATCGAATTCAGATCTGGCTCCTCCTCTTCATCGAATTCCTGATTTGTTTCTTCAACCAAATAAGAAATGAAAAATAGTTTATTTTCCTCACCAAACTCAGAGAATGAATCAAAAGAATTATCTGGTTTAGAAGGTTTTTCAATTCCTTCCTGTCGCACCCTAATTTTTGACCCTAAGATCCTCACCTTGTTCTTTATAACATATTAGGTCAATCATTTGTGCATAACTAACCGCTTTATCCAGTTTTTCCTATTTGTTTCATCTTTTGAATATAGGTGCTGTTACAGAAGTTTAAAGTCTTGAAGGTTGTGTTGTGTGTGTGTTTGTGGAGGTTTTCTGGCCTTTGCAAGGTGTGTATGGATTCCTGTGAGAATGCGTCCTTATCCTTTTAGTCCCTAAAGCCACCACCAAGCCTTCCTTCCCTCAAGACTCCTCAGTTTTTCCCCCACAATGACTAAATCCTTATACCCTCTGATTTGGAATTTGGTCCCCTGAAGACTGATCACTGATTGTGTATCAAGCTACATTACAAGATGGCATCTTCCCCCTCTGTCAAGCACCCCAAGATTCAATATTTGTGTTTGCTCAACCATGTTATGTTCTTAAGTAATGAAAGTTCACTATGGAATGACAAGGATTATTCAAGTTGCAAGGTACGTGAGTGGCATCTATTTTTTTATTTTATAAAGATCATGGGGTGCATATGATCATTTTAAAATGAACAAGCTTTTTCATTTGATTAACGATCAAGAGAGTTCTTGAAATTTTAAGGCCTTCTATTTTGGACTTATCACCAAAGCTTAAGTTTACAGTCGAAGTTATCAAAGGTCCAAATTGAGTTCAATTTATATTGGATTTCTGAAACCATAAGAACAAGTTACAATTTCCTTTCCAAGGTTCATACTCATCATGAGGGTCCAAATTGTCGCAAACTCAAGATTCAAGTTGGGATTTCAAGAAGTTAAAGCGCAAGGTTTGATTTGAAAACCAAAGATTTGTATTGGAATTCAAGATTAATGTTCCAATTGATTCATTACTATTACAAAGTTCAAATTCAAGGTTGCAAGACTTTAGCTTAACAACATGATTACGATCCACTCACCATCCAAGTATTCAAGTTACAAATTCAAGAGAATCCATAGAATTATCAATTCATACAAGGCCCACTGTTCTTTACAAGAAAGTTCACGTTAATTCTATGAATAGGGTAGGATACGAAATTCAAAAATCATTTACAGTATTAAAGGCAAAGCTCAAATAATACCATGAGTGTTTCAAAAGTTTTAACTCCAAATCCTGTTACACGTACGAGTGTTTCTTTGCACTGCTAAAGTCATAGTGGGCCCTCACATGTGGATAGATTCTTAAGCTTTAACTTTGTGAGTACAGTTCGTGAGACTTTGGCATAGGATCAAGGACATGGATTTTAATAAGTCACCATCATGATAATGAACAGGACAAAAATGCCCAGACTCTGAGCAATCACATGGTTGACTAAAGGTACTTCCCTTTGAGTCTATTCTATCCACAGTTAAACATCCTGTACCTGAAAGAAGGATCAAAAGCCATAGAACAATAAGAAGCAGCAAGAAAATAGATCTCTAAAGACAGATGCATCCATTGCAAGTAAATGTTAATATGGCACTTCGGTCCGCTGCATTTCCAGAAGATTCAGAATGAGAAGAAGTACATGACGAACCGAAATATTTACAAGAGTATCATTAACACAGATAAATCAAGAAGGGAATGGAAACAAGGCCATAAACAAAACATAAGAAACTAAAGAAAAGGCATAAAGTTCGCTCTATTTTGTGATCTTCATTTTTTCATACTAGGATAACATGGCAGTAGCCATTTCCTGGTAGTGTTTGACATTTCTGGTTCTATATCTTACACTATTTCCAAACGAGATGGAGGAATTCACCAAGACCAATTGACCACTATAAGGTTTTGCCTCTAAGACATCAAGCTAAAGGAGATAATATTTAAAGTCTTAGTTTCAACATATTTAGAGTTGTACTCACACTGTAATTTCAGAGATACCGTCCTCGAAGCTCACAAGACGTTGTGTCTACTTCACTCGCTAAGCAGCAAAAATTATGGGCTCTTCTGCACGTCATTATGCCATTCCCTTTCGTCAATCTTCGCGCTCTCATTTCTACAAGGTTCGAAACCAATGTCAACTATTACCGAGTTATGAACTCAAAGAAAGCTAACCATACGCACATCCGAAAAGTAGTACATCGTCAAAGATCCTTAGAGCGTAATAGAGAAGAAATAGAAACCAAGGATGAAGTTGATGAAGTCTTATGTGATTTTTAATTTGTCCTAATAATTAATCAAATCCTGAGAATATTCATGAAAAGAGAAGACAAAGCACAAGTCTTAGTAGCAAGAACGTGAACAATTCAAGGCTAACCATATCATGGAACATTGCAACCAAAGCTTATACGTGACAAAACACACAATTAGCATTTACCGTTCACGTCAGAACAGCAGTTGCCTCTACGTGAATACCAAGAACTTAACAGAGCGAAAAAGAAAAGCGAGCTCACCATTATGTATAGAGGATCCTTTGTGCGGCGCCGGTTCATCCACTTTTCAAATCTCTATTAAAAAGACATGAGGAAGGAGATGCTTATTATCACACCACAACAGTACATTATTAATCATCACCGTAGAAAGAAAATAACGTCATGCTTTACGCAAGCTCACCCGAACAGTACTAAAGATGGGGCCAAAAATAGAGGAGGAATCGAAGTTAAGGTTATTCGCGGCGATGTTCCTTGACCTGACTCTGCAGAAACTTCTCAAGACCTTGATTTAATGGCCTTCAAACTTCTTGAATCATTGTCGTTCGCGTTTACACTTATGGAAAATGCTTCCAAACTTGACCCCCAAAACCTGTGATAAATTTGGAACAAATCATTACCATGTCATCATTCAATCACCGTATTCCTTTCTTTCCAAAAACAGTGGCAAGCATAGTCAAGACAACATTAATAAATTTTCCAAAAACATATTCTAGACATGTCTAAGACAAGATCAATGAAAAAGGGAAGGTTTTAACAAGTTCACAAATATGTTTCGACCAAAACGGAAACATTTTCATTCAAGGATTTTCCCTTTCCAAAACCAAAATCAGAGATGATCTTCATATTCAAATTACAATATCATATATTCAATGCCCTAAAGCCTATAAATTAGACGTATTTCACAACAATCATAACACAAAAAAATTATCACCACATATACACTACACAAAAAAACCTTCCTCATCCAACTTCATCAACCTCACAAAAATCCATTAACACAAAAACTCAGAAAAAGTACCCACGTTTGTTCAAAATCATCAGCTCATACATATACATATACATAAATTCACAAACAGATACCAGAATTTAAAACCAACAGCAGTACAACTTTTGAACTTATATCAGAAATCCACATCCTCACATCAGAAGATTCACAAGCACACACAGTGATACACAAAGCAAAATTATCACAAGGGACACACATCATTCACTCCAAGACGCATTCATAACAACAAACAAAGCTCACACACAGCAGACGAGTCGTACGCATAAGGAACCCACGAGTCCAATATCAAGCGACAACGGTAAGACAGAGCGAATTGGAAAGGGATCGAAGAGAGTACCTGGTCAATGCCTTTGCTGCGGACAGGATTATGCGACGTCTGATTCGTCGAATTTCCACACATCTTCAATCACCGACAGCTTCCTTTTTCCTTTTTCATGCTTTAAATCATTGTAATTTGTAATCTTCTGATATAGTGGATTGGGGTATTAGGATTGTTGGGGTTTAGGGTTGCGATTGATTTTGTTTGACCGATCGAGAGAGATAGAGAGATCGGAGAAGACGAGAGCGGCAGCGAGGAACTAGGGTTTCCAAAACCCTAAATTTCTTGAGAGAGAGAATGACGAGAGAGTCGAGCGAAGAAAGAGATTGAGTTGGAGGAGTTGCGAGCGAAGAGTTGCGAGCTGAGAATGAGAGAGAACTCGGT
The DNA here is from genome assembly GCA_022829125.1 of Lathyrus tuberosus. Taxonomy (NCBI): domain Eukaryota; kingdom Viridiplantae; phylum Streptophyta; class Magnoliopsida; order Fabales; family Fabaceae; genus Lathyrus; species Lathyrus tuberosus. The sequence continues at coordinate 29,897 of JALAZF010000014.1, read as the reverse complement.
GAGAGACGAGAGAGGAGGGAGTACGTTTTCCTTTCCTTGTTTTTGTTGCCTTTTGATCATGTACACAACGCACACACAACACGCACGGTGCACCCTCCATCTTATACGTTGGATCGGCCACAGTTACAAATCACACGGTTGAGATTTGAGGGTCCACGATGGACCCTCTCTCCCTCACGCACCCATTATCCCTCCGTTAATTTAATAATAAATCTGGTTTTTTTATTTATTAATTTAACCTTAAATTCTTTTTTCTAAATAATTAAAATTTGTTTATAACTAATTCTTAAAATAATAACATTTAGAGCTTTTTTTAAATAACCTTTTTAATAAAAATATAACTTCTTTTTTCTTTTAAAATATCAATCTCCTTTTTAATAAAATATAACTAACTATAAATTAAAAAACTTTTTGTTAATAAGAAAACCTTTAGCTTTTCCTTCTTAATCTTTAACATAATTCTAAAAATAAAAATAAACCTTCTATTAATTCTCCCTTTAAAATTAGCTAACTTTTTCTTAATAAACTGTTCATTAGAATCCCCCATCGCGCTTAATCGTACGTTTGTGTGGAATAGGTTTAGAACTTTGATTGATATCATGCTTTGCTTATGCTTATGCTTGTTTATCATTATATGTGAATGTATTTTTTTGTTCTAAACCTTTTCAAAACATTAAAACTCTCGATTCAACGCCGAGCCCATTTTTTACCCATGTAATTCGAGTGCCTTTAGGCATCGTATTCAACCTTTTGGTCACTAGGCACAAGACTAGCACCACTTTGCTAGCACTCTCGCTTAAATCTAATAATCGATTGCATTAATATCCAAGGGAAAATCCCATGCATGATAATCAAAATTATTGTGCATGGTGCATTTCATTTGCATCATACCTCCCCATAGGTTTTACACCCTTAAGATAAGTTATATTAGACAAGTTTAGGATAGACTTCCTAAGTTAGTCCCCCCTCAAAGTTTGATTTTACAATTAAACTTTAGCTCACCTAATTCTCCACACAAGAGAATTAGATGTGAATCATCTTAAAGAAGGGACATACAATCCCATACCCCACAAATATAAATAAAAAAAACCATGGTGGCTTCTTAAGATGATGACTCATCTTTTCTCCTAAACTTTTAAACACCTTAGTATTTCGAGGAACTACATGTGCTCTGATTCCTTCCCGACAGGATATGTAGGCACGAGATGCGATATCTTGTCGAGCACACTTAGGAATAGAACTTTAGGTTTTCCTACCCTTAAACCCTTAGCAAACAGATAACAAATAACATAATAAAACAAGAGGTTCCTGTAGAGTACTACAGATATCTAGGATGCTAACACCTTCCTTAGGTATAACCAACCCCCGAACTTTAGAATCTTAGTTTGCATTTGTATTGCATTATGGGTAACTCAATCTTTCTCCCTTCCCTTGGATAAATCAAAGACGGTGGTGAAATAAAAGAAATGCGATTCAAGTTAATATAATAGCTTGGTATCCAATTCTCACCACGACAGAAATGGCGACTTCACTGGGGACTCTCATAAGAGGGTTCCCCCTAACTTGTTTCTTTTATTTTATATATTTATACTTGTATATATTTGTATACTTGTTTATCTGCTTGCTTGGTTTTTCTGTATGCAAGGTTATCTTTGAGTGGTGAGATAAGTCCTAACCCGGACTTGAGAGCACATATAAGATAGGATCGTGGATATAATCGAGGAGATTTCGAGGAAGTAATTCCAAAGAAGTCGATTTGAGATTCCACACTCAGTTGAGGCCCTCTCGAAGGTGGTATTTGTTGAACGAGCTATCGTGAATACATTACTACTTTCGACCTAGGATGTAGTGCGATGACTATGAGGGAGTAATTCCGAAATAGTTGATACGCGATACTACACTCAGACGAGATTCTCTTGAGAATATTGTTAACTACCAAGTAATTGGGAAATCGATAATATCCGAAAGATGGATTGTAGAGTCTGGGAACTTTGTAGAACCCGTTCGGCAGGTACATTTAAACCATAGTACACACCTATTGGGATGGTAAGACCTTGGCTCCACGTTCGTGACCTTTCAAACCTAGGACTTTTTGTCTGTTTGTCTGCTTGTGTGTGCTTTGTACTTTGTGCTTTGTGTGTTTGCATACACGCATTCATGAGCATCATTTCATAAAGTTTCATGGAACTCAGCTTTGTTTGTAAACATCATAAGGATATCATGGACTCTAAAAAAAAACGCTGAAGTACCCTTACAAGAGTCATGATCTGGACGATCTAAGGAGACTGAAGACCTCGTTAACAGATAAAGAAGAGTTCAAGATCAGATATGGGAAGCTTGATAAGGAACTTTTATCAACTCTATTGCAGTTTATGACCCGTGCCTATCAGTGTTGGTGCCGACCCTTGAAGAATAATCTCATGGAGTTACTTATTCAAGACAAGTATCAATTTCCTATCTTCGGTTAATATCCGAGCTAAAGGAGAAATTTTGAAAAAAGCTACTTCTTGTAAGAATATAGAAGCACCAGAAGACTTAACCTACTCTAGTCCTCATTTAATACATTGGAAGCTCAATTGGAGGAAGAATTCAAGCGACTCAAAGGAATGCCGTTGGAAGAGTCTCCTTAGATCCATCATTACTAGCTTTTATTTAGCTTTTATGATATGATTCTTGTAAGGCGTACAGACGCGTTTGTAATCAATTTTGTAATAAATCATTCTTTTAGTCTTCTGATACTAATGATTGTAACTGTTTTTTATAAAAAAAATGTGTCTTTTGATATTCCCTGATGATTATAAATAGCTGAGTTCCATGAATCTTTCTGCATCATACGCATCATTTACATTTCCATTTCTTTGCATTCCAGGTTCTCATCCGTGTTTCTCTTCTCAGTCAAGCTGAATCATCGATAAAATACTCGAGCCGGTCGCGAGAAAAGAATGGATAAACTCGAACAGGAAAACCGAGCACTTCGGGAAGAGGTTACAACATTGAAAGAAAGTATGGAGAAGATCAATGGGATGATGGAAGCATTAAGGGCTGCTCAGAATCATCCATCACATAGTACGCAATCATATAGCACCGTTATCTCTGAAATAATATCTGCACCGATCCCAGTGACGCCTACTACAGGTGAAGTTCAGTATTCCATGCCTCCTGGTTTCCCATGGGGGATGCCTCTTAACTTTACTCCAGCTGGATACCGCCCACCGATTTCTCAAGTTCCCGCCACAACTGTTGTAATGACTGTGCCACCGCCTGTGGTCAACGCTACTCCTTTCCAGCTAAAAGAGCTTGTGTTCCATGCTGCTCCTAGTGAAAGTATTGGGATGGAAGAACGAATGGATGAGTTCCAGGACAAGTTTTCAGAAATACAGAAAGAAATCAAGGCCCTTCATGGGAAGGAGCTGTTCGGAAAAAGTGCTTATGAGCTGTGTTTGGTTCCTAATGTTAAGGTTCCCCCAAAGTTCAAAGTCCCTGAGTTTGAGAAGTATAAAGGAAACTTTTGCCCACATAGTCATCTGGTTATGTATGCACGGAAGATGTCTACTCAAAAGGATAATGACCAACTGCTGATACACTATTTCCAGGATAGTTTGACTGGCGCGGCCCTCAAGTGATACATGGGGCTAGATAGTTCAAAAATCAACAACTTTAATGACCTCTGTGATTCTTTTATTAAGCAATATAAATATAATGTCGACATGGCACCAGATAGAGACCAGCTGAGAGCCATGGCCCAGAAAGAAAGAGAGAATTTTAAGGAATACGCCCAGCATTGGCGTGAACTAGCTGCTCAAGTTACTCCACCTCTGGAGGAGAAAGAGATTACCAAAATTTTTCTGAAAACACTGAGCCCATTTTTCTATGAGAGAATGGTAGCAAGCGCCCCTAGCGATTTTACTGAGATGGTAAACATGGGGATGCGTTTGGAAGAAGGTGTTTGCGAAGGAAGATTGGTTAAAGAAGGAAGTGTTTCCCACAATGCCAAGAAATATGGGAGTAACTTCGGGAAAAAGAAGGAACAAGAAGTAAATGTTGTGCATCAAGGACGACCAAAAAGAAGAAGGTATCAGCAACCTCAACATATCGCTGCTATATCTCCCTTCACCAACATTACTGCTTATCAACCACAAGCTCGTCTCTCATTCAATAATCAAAACCGTGTTCAAAGACAGTTTGATCCGATTCCGATGACCTATGCGAAATGGTATCCATTTTTGATAAAAAGGAATATGGTGCAGACACGAGCTCCGCCAACCATCCCGAAGGATCTCCCGTGGTGGTATAAACCTGAGGCTCGTTGTGCTTTCCATCAAGGTGCACCCGGACACGACATCGAAGACTGTTTTCCTTTGAAGCATGAAGTACAAAGGCTAATGGGACGTGGTGTTTTGTCTTTTGAAAACTCTAGACCTAATGTGAAAACCATAAGCTCAGACTGAGACAGTCTCCTCAAAGCTTTAGTTAATTTACTGCTTTTCGGGTGTAATGCTCCTTGTTTGTTAATGCATTTGTTATTTGCGTGTAAGAACTTGTTATTTTGAATAAGTAATGCAATGAATAATGTTTGTCTTGAAGAAATCCATTCGTTTCACTCATTTTAAATGTTCTTTCTATTTTACAATGCCAATACTACCCTAATCTCTTGCCTTGGCAGAGAATTGGAAAGAGGATGATGAAATCAAATGCAAGATCTCTTGTTGTATGCTTTTGAATAAAACTCTGCTAGTGATATAAGGCATTGTTTCAAAATCCTAAACACCGAAGATATAAGGAGATAAACCCTCGTTAACTCTTTCAAACCTTTGAAGTATGAGTTTTCTTCTCCCAAATAAAAAAAACCTCACTCTTAACCCGGGGCAGGGTAATTTTAAAAAAAAATGGAGTAAAATATCACGAAGATTGGGTGGGCACAAACAAACTTTGAGCCTTATATCCTTTGTTTCTTAAACCGTGAACCATTCCACGATACAACCCTTAAAAGTCCTAATTGAAGCAAGGTTTATTTCAAAAGCATACTCATTGAGATATTGTTTCCTGACTCTTATGAGCTATGCTCAAATTTGCGTTGGCATTATAAAATAGGTAATTCAACCACCAAAATATTTTGAATAAAATTTTCAAGATAAACATACGTTGCATTATCGGTTTCAGAATTAACATTTTTCTGCTTGCTAACATTGCTGGACATCCTAGAACCTAGCATACGAGCATCAACGATGAGCTAAATCTTTTGAGATTTGAAACTCTGATGACTAAATGGCGAATCATTTCAAAAGGATGACCACATCCAGGGGTACGTTACCCGAGGACTTTGCTGAGCAGGGGCAAGTTGTTTCCCCGATATCACTCCACAGTCTGACCCCAAGGGGCAAGTTTAAAGACCCAAAACACCACCAATCTGGGGTAGTTACGTCGAGATTTAATAAATCTCTCCAAATTTGAAGACTCTGGTTTGCATAATACAGTCAATTCAAGCCAGTTACGTCGAGATTTGGCAAATCTCTCCAAGAGTTTGAAGACATTGGAACAGTTGGATGCTAAGTTTTCTGTAAAATCCTCTTGGAATGACTTCTTCTTGTAAGCCATATGATCTGGGGCATTTGAGAATTGAAGACTTTTCATCCGTTCACGGCAAATTTTTGTTCAAAATGGCGACTACCATGCAGGTCACCAATGCAGAGTTACATCAGTTTCACGACATTATTCACCCATGACCTCAAAGAGTTTCTATCCCGGGTAATGTGACGACTCCCCAGTAAGTCTTTGCTCCAGGTAGTCACGACTATGCCCCAATAAATCTCTACTTCAAGAAGTTATAGCACGTTCAACACAAGATTTCTCCAGTCGGCAACCTAAGAATCCTCAATGAATTTATTTGGTTTCAACCTTCCCCAGCAAAGCTAGTGTTTATTTCACTCCTCATTGGATTTTCTCAATCTTCTCCAGTGAAGGCGGATGTTTATTTCATCCCCTCGAAAATTTATCTGATATTTTCAAATACGATTGATTCAAGCTTCCCCAATGAAGTGGATATTTATTTTATCCAGTTACAACGCTCATTCAGATTACTTCAGCTGGTAGTGGATACTTATTTTATCCCCCATGAAGTCTTTCCGACCATTGAGTTTGATTCGTTCCCAGTGAATCTTTCTCATCCCCAACAGAATCACAAGGTTCATTTTGACAACCCAAGTGAAGTCATGATGCTCATCCCCAAGTGGAGTACTCCTTTTTCCCCAGAGGAAGATTAAAGCCTTTAAGTGGGATTTGTTTCCATATATGGCTCTCCTTTCATCCCCAGTGATGCTTCTACCTTTGGAAGATTGGCCGAGTATCCGTATCGAGATGCTTGTTTTCATCTCCAGCTTCGTTTTCTTTTTCTTTGTTGTTTTGTCAGCATGAGCATAATCATAGCATGTCATACATTCATTTGGATTCATGGCATTTTTGCATCTTGCATTTTGTGTTGTTTGTTTGTTCTCTCACTTTGGTTGTGGTTATCCCCAAGTGATCGGGTTTGTCTTTTCCCTCCAAGTAGAGTAGTCAGCCCTAGGCAGAAAAAGCACATCCTTTCTAATTCCCCACTGAGTTTGGTCCTTGTGGAAGATGGTTGCTTTAGTTTTCTTTTCCATTTTGGATAAAGTTAAACCCCGTTGAGTTCAGTCCTCAATGGATTGAGTCTTGTTTGGCTGTTTCTTTTCAGTTATTTCCTGAATTGAACTTTGGTCCCTGACAATCACAATTTTTGGATATCTCTAGGCCGTTGAACCTAGACTGAGCGTGCATTTATTTTGCACTTTGTCTCCCCAAGAAGAGTTTACTTGAAGATCTCTATGGAAGACAAAAATTATTTCTCCAACAGTTATTACTACATTTCCTGGGAATACATGCCAGACAACAAGTAGCAACTCTTTATTTGAGCAGTTTGGTTATCGAGATTTCTACGACAAACAGCAGTTTCCTCAAGACAGTTTGTCTATCCCCAGCAGAATTACCTTTTGCTGACTACCCAATAAATCGGTAGCAGACAATATTTCCTCTGTGGACTACCCAGTAAACCGGTAGCAGAATTACTTTTTGACTACCCAGTAAATCAGTAGCAGACAATATTTTCTCTGTGGACTACCCAGTAAACCGGTAGCAGAATTACTTTTCGACTACCCAATAAATCGATAGCAGATGTTTTTATTTATTGACTACCCAGTAAATCGGTAGCAAGTAATATTTTCCTACCCAGTAAATCGGTAGCAAGTAATTTTTTCCTACCCAGTAAATCGGTAGCAAGTAATATTTTTCTACCCAGTAAACCGGTAGCAAGCTTTTTCTTTACCGACTACCTAGTAAATCGGTAGCAGACAATATTTTCTCTGTGGACTACCCAGTAAACCGGTAGCAGAATTACTTTTCGACTACCCAATAAATCGGTAGCAGATGTTTTCATTTATTGACTACCCAGTAAATCGGTAGCAAGTAATTTTTCCTACCCAGTAAATCGGTAGCAAGTAATATTTTTCTACCCAGTAAACCGGTAGCAAGCTTTTTCTTTGCCGACTACCCAATAAATCGGTAGCAGGTAATATTTTCTTTGTGAACTGCCCAATAAACCGGTAGTGGATATTCTATCCCCAAAGAAGAAACTGAGACCAGTCCGTGGCTTATGACCCGAGACGAGGGGACGTTTATTTTTACCCTTTTCGAGTAAAATACTTGATTAAAGATGAAACTGAGACCAGTCCATGGCTTATGACCCGAGACGAGGGGAAGTTTATTTTTACCCTTTTCGAGTAAAATACTTGATTAAAGAAGAAACTGAGACCAGTTAGTGGCTTATGACCCGAGACGAGGGGAAGTTTATTTTTACCCTTTTCGAGTAAAATACTTGATTAAAGAAGAAACTGAGACCAGTCCGTGGCTTATGACCCGAGACAAGGGGAAGTTTATTTTTACCCTTTTCAAGTAAAATACTTGATTAAAGAAGAAACTGAGACCAGTCCGTGGCTTATGACCTGAGAAGAGGGGAAGTTTATTTTTACCCTTTTCAAGTGGATTTTGGCCCGAGGCAAACAACCTCGCAACATGCATTTCAAGATTTTGGCCCGAGGCAGATAACCTCGTGGCATTTTATTTCAAGACGCTGTACATCCAGTTAAATAAGAAGCAGAACCATGCCGGGAAACATGTTTGCTTATCATCTTTGCAATATACACTATTGTTTTCATTGGAGGACACCCTACTGCTCAAGACACTTTGTGATTGTCAGTTGGTAGTCTCTTTCCCCGTGGAGTCTTGTCTTGCTGAGTCGTCCTCGTTGGGTCTTTCTTTCTTTATGTTTCAACCTCGGTTATCCCCTGTGACATTATTCCTCACAGGATCTCTGTCTTGCATTTCATATCCTTTTCATACCATATCATGTGCATTTGGCGGCGTCTTAGGGCCAAAAATTTTGTGCATGCTTTTATTTAAGTCTCTCCTATCTCGTCGAGACAAAGATTTCAATCTTCGTATCTCCGAATAGGAGAAACTTAAATAGGGGCACCTGTCGCACCCTAATTTTTGACCCTAAGATCCTCACCTTGTTCTTTGCATAACATATTAGGTCAATCATTTGTGCATAACTAACCGCTTTATCCAGTTTTGCCTGTTTGTTTCATCTTTTAAATATAGGTGTTGTTACAGAAGTTCAAAGTCTTGAAGGTTGTGTTGTGTGTGTTTGTAGAGGTTATCTAGTCTTTGCAAGGTGTGTATGGATTCCTGTGAGAATGTGTCTTTATCCTTTTAGTCCCTAAAGCCACCACCAAGCCTTCCTTCCCTCAAGACTCCTCAATTTCCCCCCCACAAGGACTAAATCCTTATACCCTCTGATTTGGAATTTGGTCCCCTGAAGACTGATCACTGATTGTGTATCAAGCTACATTACAAGATGGCATCTTCCCCCTCTGTCAAGCACTCCAAGATTCAAGATTTGTGTTTGCTCAACCATGTTATGTTCTTAAGTAATTAAAGTTCACTATGGAATGACAAGGATTATTCAAGTTGCAAGGTACGTGAGTGACATCTTTTTTTTTTTATAAAGATCATGGGGTGCATATGTTCATTTTAAAATGAATAAGCTTTTTCATTTGATTCACGATCAAGAGAGTTCTTGAAATTTTAAGGCCTTCTATTTTGGACTTATCACCAAAGCTTAAGTTTACAGTCGAAGTTATCAAATGTCCAAATTGAGTTCAATTTATATTGGATTTCCGAAACCATAAGAACAAGTTACAATTTCCTTTCCAAGGTTCATACTCATCATGAGGGTCCAAATTGTCGTAAACTCAAGATTCAAGTTTGGATTTCAAGAAGTTAAAGTGCAAGGTTTGATTTGAAAACCAAAGATTTGTAGTGGAATTCAAGATTAATGTTCCAATTGATTCATTACTATTACAAAGTTCAAATTCAAGGTTGCAAGACTTTAGCTTAACAACATGATTACGATCCACTCACCATCCAAGTATTCAAGTTACAAATTCAAGAGAATCCATAGAATTATCAATTCATACAAGGTCCACTGTTCTTTACAAGAAAGTTCCACGTTAATTCCATGAACAGGGTAAGATACGAATTTCAAAAATCATTTACAGTATTAAAAGGCAAAGCTCAAATAATACCATGAGTGTTTCAAAAGTTTTAACTCCAAATCCTGTCACACGTACGAGTGTTTCTTTGCACTGTTAAAGTCATGGTGGGCCCTCACATGGGGATAGATTCTTAAGCTTTAACTTTGTGAGTACAGTTCGTGAGACTTTGGCATAGGATCAAGGACATGGATTTTAGTAAGTCACCATCATGATAATGAACAGGACATAAACGCCCAGACTCGGAGCAATCACATGGTTGACTAAAGGTACTTCCCTTTGAGTCTATGTTATCCACAGTTAAACATCATGTACCTGAAAGAAGGATCAAAAGCCATAGAACAGTAAGAAGCAGCAAAAAAATAGATCTCTAAAGACAGATGCATCCATTGCAAGTAAATGTTAATATGGCACTTCGGTCCCCTGCATTTCCAGAAGATTCAGAATGAGAAGAAGTACATAACGAACCGAAATATTTACAATAGTGTCATTAACACAGATAAATCAAGAAGGGAATGGAAACAAGGCCATAAACAAAACATAAGAAACCAAAGAAAAGGCATAAAGTTCGCTCTATTTTGTGATCTTCATTTTTTCATACTAGGATAACATGGCAGTAGCCATTTCCTGGTAGTGTTTGACATTTCTGGTTCTATATATTACACTATTTCCAAACGAGATGAAGGAATTCACCAAGACCAATTGACCACTATAAGGTTTTGCCTCTAAGACATCAAGCTAAAGGAGATAATATTTAAAGTCTTAGTTTCAACATATTTGGAGTTGTACTCACACTGTAATTTCAGAGATACCGTTCTCGAAGCTCACAAGACGTTGTGTCTACTTCACTTGCAAAGCAGCAAAGATTATGGGCTCTTCTGCACGTCATTATGCCATTCCCATTTGTCAATCTTCGCGCTCTCATTCCTACAAGGTTCGAAACCAATGTCAGTTATTACCGAGTTATGAAGTCAAAGAAAGCTAACCATACGCACATCCGAAAAGTAGTACATCGTCAAAGATCCTTAGAGCGTAATAGAGAAGAAATAGAAACCAAGGATGAAGATGACGCCGAACAGTATTGAAGATGGCGCCGAAAATAGAGGAGGAATCAAAGTTAAGGTTATTCGCGGCGATGTTCCTTGACCTGACTCTGCAGAAACTTCTCAAGACCTTGATTGACTGGCCTTCAAACTTCTTGAATCACTGTCGTTCGCGTTTACACTTCCGGAAAAGGCTTCCAAACTTGACCCCCAAAACATGCGATCAATTTGGAACAAATCATTACCATGTCATCATTCAATCACCGTATTCCTTTCTTTCCAAAAACAGTGGCAAGCATAGTCAAGACAACGTTAATAAATTTTCCAAAAACATATTCTAGACATGTCTAAGACAAGATCAATGAAAAAGGAAAGGTTTTAACAAGTTCACAAATATGTTTCGACTAAAACGGAAACATTTTCATTCAAGGATTTTCCCTTTCCAAAACCAAAATCAGAGATGATCTTCATATTCAAATTACAATATCAGATATTCAATGCCCTAAAGCCTATAAATTAGACGTATTTCACAACAATCAGAACACGAAAAAATTATCACCACATATACACTACACAAAAAACCTTCCTCATCCAACTTCATTAACCTCACAAAAATCCATTATCACAAAAACTCAGAAAAAGTACCCACGTTCGTTCAAAATCATCAGCTCATACATATATATACAGAAATTCACAAACAGATACCAGAATTCAAAACCAAGAGCAGTACAACTTTTGAACTCATATTAGAAATCCACATCCTCACATCAGAAGATTCACAAGCACACGCAGTGATACACAAAGCAAAATTATCACAAGGGACACACATCATTCACTCAAAGACGCATTCAGAACAACAAACACAGCTCACACACAACAGATAAGTCGTACGCATAAGGAACCCACAAGTCAAATATCAAGCGACAACGGCAAGACAAAGCGAATTGGAAAGGGATCGAAGAGAGTACCTGGTCAATGCCTTTGCAGCGGAAGGGATTACGCGACGTCTGATTCGTCGAATTTCCACACATCTTCAATCACCGGTAGCTTTCTTTTCCCTTTTTCATGCTTTAAATCATTGTAATTTGTAATCTTCTGATTTAGTGGATTGAGGTATTGGGATTGTTGGGGTTTAGGGTTGCGATTGCTTTTGTTTGACCGATCGAGAGAGATAGAGAGATCGGAGAAGACGAGAGCGGCGGCGAGGAACTAGGGTTTTCAAAACCCTAAATTTCTTGAGAGAGGGAGAGAGAGAGAGAATGACGAGAGAGTCGAGCGAAGAGAGAGATTGAGTTGGAGGAGTTGCGAGCGAAGAGTTGCGAGCTGAGAATGAGAGAGAACTCGGTGAGAGACGAAAGAGAAGGGAGTATGTTTTTCTTTCCTTGTTTTTGTTGCCTTGTGATCATGTACACAACGCACACACAACACACACGGTGCACCCTCCATCTTGTACGTTGGATCGGCCACAGTTACAAATCACGCGGTTGAGATTTGAGGGTCCACGATGGACCCTCTCTCCCTCACGTACCCATTATCCCTCCGTTAATTTAATAATAAATCTGGTTTTTTTATTTATTAATTTAACCTTAAATTCTTTTTTCTAAATAATTAAAATCTGCTTATAACTAATTCTTAAAATAATAACATTTAGAGCTTTTTTCTTAAATAACCTTTTTAATAAAAATATAACTTCTTTTTTCTTTTAAAATATCAATCTCCTTTTTAATAAAATATAACTAGCTATAAATTAAAAAACTTTTTGTTAAAACCCTTTTAAATTAGTAAAACCATTTTTTTAATATTAAAAACTTTTATTAAAATACTAAAATTAAAATCTTTTTTAAATAATAATAATAAAAACTCTTTTAATGAAATTAAAACCTTTTTTACTAATAAGAAAACCTTTAGCTTTTCCTTCTTAATCTTTAACATAATTCTAAAAATAAAAATAAACCTTCTATTAATTCTCCCTTTAAAATGAGCAAACTTTTTCTTAATAAACTGTTCATTAGAATCCCTCATCGCGCTTAATCGTACGTTTGTGTGGAATAGGTTTAGAACTTTGATTGATATCATGCTTTGCTTATGCTTTTGCTTGTTTATCATTATATGTGAATGTATGTTTTTGTTCTAAACCTTTTCAAAACATTAAAACTCTCGATTCAACGTCGAGCCCATTTTTTACCCATGTAAGTCGAGTGCCTTTAGGCATCGCATTCAACCTTTTGGTCACTAGACATAAGACTAGCACCACTTTGCTAGCACTCTCTCTTAAATCTAATAATCGATTGCATTAATATCCAAGGGAAAATCCCATGCATGATAATCAAAATTATTGTGCATGGTGCATTTCATTTGCATCATACCTCCCCATAGGTTTTACACCCTTAAGATAAGTTATATTAGACAACTTTAGGATAGACTTCCTAAGTTAGTCCCCCCTCAAAGTTTAATTTTACAATTAAACTTTAGCTCACCTAATTCTCCACACAAGAGAATTAGATGTGAATCATCTTAAAGAAGGGACATACAATCCCATACCTTACAAATATAAACAAAAAAAATTGCGGTGGCTTCTTAAGATGATGACTCATCTTTTCTCCTAAACTTTTAAACACCTTAGTATTTTGAGGAACTACATGTGCTCTGATTCCTGATGCGATATCTTGTCGAGCACACTTAGGAATAGAACTTTAGGTTTTCCTACCCTTAAACCCTTAGCAAACAGATAACAAATAACATAATAAAACAAGAGGTTCCTGTAGAGTACTACAGATATCTAGGATGCTAACACCTTCCCTATGTATAACCAACCCCCGAACTTTAGAATCTTAGTTTGCATTTGCATTGCATTGTGGGTAATTCGATCTTTCTCCCTTCCCTTGGATAAATCAAAGACGGTGGTAAAATAAAAGAAATGCGATTCAAGTTAATATAATAGCTTGGTATCCAATTCTCACCGCGACACTTCCCTGTCAGTTTATTCTGCCAAAACAATATTTTGTGCAATTTCTGTCTGCAGTGAATCAGAAAGTTTATCTAATATTGATTTGAGAGACTCTTGTGAAGATTGGTTTGAATATGAATGACATGGGTTGGATAATAGAGGTGATATATGAGTGATAATGGGAGAATAATTTTGAGTGAATGTGGGTGAAGTTTCTTGATATGGAGCAGAGATTAGGTGTTGTTGTTGGTGTGGAGTGAAGGCTGAAAATGGAGGATTTGAGAATGAATAGTAACATGAAGGGTATGAGTTTATGGATGGTGGATATGGGTTAGGTGTAGGAGGTGTATATCCATGATTAAAATACATATTTGGTGATAGAGTTGCAACATGAGTGCTTGTGGAATAGGGTGTAAAAACTTCCCATGAAAAAGATAGGAATGAGGGTGTAACTGTAGTGTTGGGATGATAAAATGGAGTGGTGAAAGATGAGGGAGATGGATATGCCATAGGTGTTGTTGTTCAAAAATGAAAGCACCAATTGTTAGGATGCTAATGATAAACCCTAACAAGACTAGAGAAAACTAAGAAAGACAATAAAACTATTTAATAAAATAAAGACAATTTTTATTCATTTCATAATCTTTCATTTTTTAGTGAGAGTATATATATAACATTACTAATGGATAGTAGAATAAAAGCCCAATGACTAAAATCTCAACTAAACAACAAAAGCCCAACTAATATAAATTCTAATTCTAACTTTAATAATTAAATTGCCTAACATTAACTCCATGATCCTATCACTAATACATGTTATTAATTTATCATCATTTTGATTATGAAATATTTTACTATTTTGAGTGTTAAATTGAATTTACCTTAAACAATATTTGTGGAATCAATATCTTTCTTATCAGTTGCCATTTATTTGACTGTGTGTACTTGCACAACTTTTCAAACAACACTTTGTTAATGTTGTTGTTGGGGACTTTTTTTGTTTAAAATTTCACTTTATCATGCATTGTAGTAATTTAATTATTTGAAGCCTTTTATATGTTCTCTCCTCATTGGTGAGATGTTTGTCTCATTAGGTATGTTATATGTATAAGTTAACTTCACCTAATTATAGACCAAACCCTGAAATTGAAAGAACATTTAGAATCCTATGTAGATACCAAATGACTTATTATCCGATTGGGGAACACATTGTACCTAATGTAGAGTTATATGACGAAGAAGTAGAAAATCAAGTACAACATGAAGGAGACATGTGATTGCTATTTAACAAATGTATTAAATCGTCCAAGTAGTAAATATGGGAAGTCCCGAGCGTCGAGCTCAAATATTGTGGTGATTATTGAGTTTTTTTTTTGTTAAGTTCTAGTTGAAAAAAACTTATGGAGGTTTTGAATTGGGCTTGTTTCTAAAATTTAAACTAAAATTAAATTTGATTGGTTTTTAAATTAATTTGATGAAAGATGTCAGAGATGAGTTTGGCCTTGATTCCCTTTATATCCTAAATTGATTTTGCTATTGATACAAGCTATTCGATATGATTATTGGTTCTCTAAATTGTCTATCTCTAGTTCTTTAAGTTTTGTTTGGGAGTTTGGAGGGGACAAGAGGAGAAGACTTCCGAAACAAATTTTTTAAAAAATGTAAGAAAATATTTGACATTTTTTGAAAAAATAATTTTGAATAGAATGATAAAAAAGTGTTTATCATTACTGTATTTTTAATTTTCAGAATTCTATAACAACATAAAATATTTTTGAAAAATTTATGCAAGCCCTCCAAAATCCTCCAAAAACCTCATTCAATACAAATTTTGAGTTTTCTCAAATTAGGGGATTTTTTGGTGTTATGAATAAAAACAAACCCTCCAAAATCCTCCAAACAAAAATCCTTAAATTCTTTCCACCCAATCCTTCCCTTTTTTAAAAGACCTCCCCTCCAAACTCCAAACAGGCCTTTAGTGAATAAACGTTTAGTCTTGAATTAATTTTCTAGGACTATTAGTGAATTACATATAAAACTAAGTAGTTAACTATCGAGAAAGTTTCAATTTCAAGGCGATATCTCTAAGATTATGTAACACAATATATTAAGAATCTAGAAAATATTATACAAGATTAAACATAACAGTATTCAAAGGTGATCATTTGGAATTTAATCTGTAAGGCCATCTTAGAGGAAAAATAAATAAGTAAAATATACAAGTGGATTGACATGGTTGATAATCTCACTTTTGAAACATATTACATAAACTCTACTTTTTTGTCTTCAAACTAGGAACCTCAAACTCTCTTCATACCATCTTATTAAGTCTTCAAATCACCTCTTGTCTACACTTACTAAACTACTAATGATAACATACCTAAATTTCATACATCCACTTCACTTGGCTCTTGGAAATGACTTACTATTGTTCTAAGCTTAACTATATGAGGTCTAAGAATAACTTACAGGGAATCCTGTTTTAATTAGAGATTGGTTTTAACTCAATCCTAATATAAATGTTTAGATCATCGAATGTGAGGATAATTCGAGAATCTAAATCTATCTGACATGTGAATATAAGGGAGCTTAATAATTAGAATTACCCTTACACGTCTGTTTTGGGTCCGTGAGAATGTGCTCACCATCATAAATTGGATACATATTCTATTTTGGTAAGATTTGAGATATATTATCCCCGTCAGTGGTACCCAACTTACCATGTATTACCCATTCCGCCATGTAAATGGAGAACCCATATAGCTACGGTGGATCCTTTATTCTCACTTAGCCTTAATTAAACGTCTAATAGTATACATATATAGATATCATTACACATAAGCATACAATTAAATCCTCACTCCATAGGCATATACATTTCATTCAAAAGAACCATAAATAACTTAATCATTCATACATCAAGTTATATCCTAGAAACTCGAAGTTCATCTCAATCTAATACTCTCCATGAGCCTTATGCTTTCCAACATATTAGCCATACTCTAATTAAAAATACATCTTAATCTTTAACATTTCTTAATAATACCTTACTCGATCCTAATTACATCTTGGGAGTGTTTTTTGGGTAGCATTACGTAATTACTTAAGGAATAGTTGACCTAATAACTCAAAGGATCATTAATCATCTTGAATTGGGGTTTTAGGACATGAAACAGGGTCTCACACTCATTTTCCAAAAGAATTTATGGGCTAGCCATAATTAGAATTACGAACATAATTAACCCAGGTGCATCATCCCTTGCTGGCTTCCCCTGGCGTAATAGGTAGAACAAATTAAGGTCGTAATTGGCCCAGGTGACACACTTGGTGTTATAAATTATTTATCCAAAAATTATTCTAATTATTTCTTAAGCTTAGACAATTCTAAAGGTAACATCCTATATGGTGACATGGATATGGGACCGGATAATGAAACAAGGTTAATGCTAAACTCAGTTTTATGTTCTGGAGGTAGACTACTTAAATACTCGGAAAACACTTTAGAGAACTCACACACAGTCAGTACATCTTTCACTACCAATGTTTCCTTAAATTTCAAGGAAGATACGATCATGTATAAATGGGCCTCTTATTTTAAGAGTACCTTCATCTGGTTGGTAAATAAAATGCTTAACTCATAACTTTCTTCAGACTCGAAGAATTCTATAGTTTTGTCAAAGCAATTAACACAAATACGGGACAACGATATTAAAACATGCATTAGAGGTATCAATGATATCAACGATAAAACATGCAAATTAACTTGAAATTTCTCTCTCTCACACATTGGCGGGGACATTAAAACATGCGTTAGAGGTATCAACGATATTACTAGTTATGGTTCTCACAATCAAGTCATATTCGATAAGAGATACAATTAACCCTAAACATTTAACACAATTTAGAGATACAAATGAATGAGTGGCACCATAATCAAATAACACAAATAAAGGAATGTTGCTTATAAGGCAAATACCTTTGATCAAATTATCATTCTTAGGCTCTTTGTCACCAAGAGCAAAGAATCTTCCATGGGCTTTAGGTCGATTGGCTTGGGAATTCTGGCTTCCTTGTCGTTGAATTCACATTGGTTGTGGATACACTATTGATATGACCTTGTTGATAACAATTGAAACAAGTAATCGCATTATCGCAACATTTAGATGAGACACGACCTTGCTTACCATACTTGAAACATCAGATAGGAGTAACAAGATCACCCTTATTAACACTATTGTAACTTGAAGTTGCTTACCATTCTAGTGGTTGATTCCCTGACTATTGGAAATCGCCTTACCATTTACACTACCTTGAATACTGTCATTTCCTTTTCTAGTTGAAGGGTTATGTTGTTAATAGTTCGAGCGGGATCCAAACCTTCTCGGGGGGAAAGGGTATGGTTTACCTTTATTCAGATACACAAGCCTTTTGTCTCTCATATTGCCAATGCCTTGATAATGTGTCTTCTTTTCATGAGTGTCTTCATCATATATTGTGCTCTTGTTAACCAAGGTAGGAAAGTCACAGATCTCTTGCATCCCTACTTGTTTCTTAACTTCTAGCCCGAGCTCCATTTCAAAATTTATATACTTTGATCTAATGATCTCTCTCTAGCATCTCCCATACAAAGCGGGTAAAACCTAAACAACTCCTTAAACTTGGAGGCATACTTCGCCATAAAAAAACTTAACAAACTCGATTTCCTTACGATTACGAATGTCCTTAGGAAAATACGTAACCAAGAACATTTCTCAAAAAACAGCCCAAGTGATTTAGATCCCTTTGTTTTCCAAATGTTGACGAGCATTATCCCACCAATGTTCAACTTCATTTGTTAGTTTGAAAGTAACCAAATGAACTTGCAATTTTTCTAGACATGCCACTCCTTTGAATATATATATATATATATATATATATATATATATATATATATATATATATATATATATATATATATATATATATATATATATATATATAATTTCTTGCAGAGATCTTTGAGCTCCATCAAAATCATAATTTTCTTCAAATGATAGGGTTAGCTCAAAGGGTGTGCACAAATATGGATAATTGAACCGTATATCCAAACTGAAGTGCTATTAGCTAAATTGATTTTTACTTTAGTTTAAAAAATATAACTGGTAAGATTCTTACATAGATCTTCTTTGTGTTTCCTGTGTTGCAGGACATGAAAACATTTCACATCTTATAATTTCCTGTCCTTTTGCTGTTAGTGTGTGGAAAAACATAGAACATTGGTTAAAAATGGGCCATAATGTGGAAACCTCTATCCTTGGCCATGCTGAGCATTTTCTCAATGAAATGTCTGGAAAACCTGTTAAAGGCAAGAAACTCTTAATTTGGTTGGCTACTTGTTGGTGTCTTGGGTTGAGTAGAAACAACATCATCTTTCAAGACAAGACAATGGGTAGGGGTATTGAAGAAACTTGTTACTCCATCAAAATAATCTATTGGAATTGGATTGTAAAAGGTTTGAAAAGTAGATCAATATTGTATTTTTACAACTGGTGGAAAAATCCTGCGAATTATCTCAAATTACGCTAATCTTGTAATTTGTTCGAGTACGTTTTGTGCTCTTTTCAATCAATTTGCTTATTGAAAAAAAATCAATACACAATAATTATATAAATATAAAATATATAAACATAAAATATACGATGAACACATAAATATAAAGTTGAGCTGAATCGATCCATTCTGATACCACTAATATGACATCTTAAATCCCAAAATAATATTTATGTTAGTTAAACTTAGTTACTGATTGGATTTTTAGAAGAAAAAAATATTTTGAGATATATAACACCACACCATCAATCAATATATCACAAATAATCCTGAATAAAATTGATTCAACTGAAATGGATCTTCCACAAATTGATGTCATATAATTTATATTCACTAATTTTAAAAAAGTTTTTATTCACTAAAATTCCTAATTTAAAAAAAAAAAGAAAATAAAATCCATAATATTCTTAAGAAAGAATTCTAAAATCCCTAAACTCTTTTAAACAATAAGAAAAAGAAAAGAAGAACACAAATCCCTATTTCCCGCGCACTGCCTCCACTGCGATTGCTGACTATCACCATCGCAATCTGCGTCGACTGTTGTGTCACCGCCGCGACGGCACCTACGATTACCACTGCGACCTGCGGCGGCGGATCTGCGAGACCACTGCAATCCGTTGCGCGAAAACCTTTTCCTGCTCGTGACTGACTCAATGGCGCCACAATACTGTTTGAAGGTAAACACTGTGTTTGTTCTGAATTTGTATGAATGTTTCTGGTTGTTATCATTGGTAAATCATACATTCGAAATTTGAAAAATATGAGAAAAAATTGAATTATTCTGAGTTTGTGATCTTGATATTTTGAGTTCTGAGTTTGATATAATTAGATTGTTTTGAACATCTACAACTATATTTTGGCTTGGATTTTTTATGCTTATTTTCAAAGTATAAACTCTTATATGTTTAAGTTAGTGATTCATTTCATACAACCAAAATCTCCCTAGCACTGTCACCTCTTGAAAAAGGTGTGGCTGTGTCGTGTTTCTGGTGTCTGTGCTTTGTAGACCAAAATTGATATCTGATATTGCTATTGACAAAAGAAATCACTAATGATAATTTTGAAGAAGATTTGATGTAAATATTAGTAATCATAGGAGAAATAAAATTTTACACCAAGTTGTTAGGAAACATTCTACTTCAATTGTTCTACATCCATAGGTAATTACTTATAGATGCATTTAACCCAAATTGACATTAACCTTATATAAATATAACTTCCAGACAAGAGGTAGAACAAGACTTATCTTTATGTAAGTATCATCTCCTTAACTGACTTTATTTTCAAGGTACAACTATATTACTATATAAGCATATAATAAGCAACATAGGAATTGAGCTGTTTGAGAAACCGTCAATTTTACTGATTGTTTTCATGGAGAATCAACAATTGTGTTGGTTGGTCTTTGTAAACTCACCAAAGAGTAATAAGCTCCACTTGGTCCCTTAGCCAACAAAGATGAATGTGTTCCTTTCTCAACAACACTTCCCTTATCCAAAACAGCAATCAAATCACAGTTTTGTATAGTACTCAACCTATGAGCCACAACCACACTTGTCCTTCCAACCATAACCCTTTCTAAAGCATCTTGCACTAATTTCTCTGACTGGCTATCAAGTGCACTTGTTGCTTCATCCAAAAGTAACACCTCTGGATTCTTCAATATAGCTCTAGCTATTGCAATTCTTTGTTTTTGACCACCACTTAGTTGAACTCCTTTATCACCACACCATGTCTCATAACCATCTTTTAAGCTTGATATGAAATCATGAGCATTTGCAGCCTTTGCAGCCTCAATGATCTCACTCTCATCAACTTTATCATCATATGCCCCATATGCTATATTGTCCCTTATGGTACCACCAAACAATGTTGGTTCTTGACTCACAAGTGCAATGTGTTTCCTTAATGATCTTAGATTATAAGACTTTATGTCTCTACCATCTATTGTCACCGTCCCTTTACAAGGATCATAGAATCTCTCAATTAGTCCTATGATCGTAGATTTTCCTGAACCACTTTCCCCGACCAAAGCCGTTGATTTTCCGGCATCAATTTTAATCGAGAACCCTTGAAAGATCATCACATTAGGTCTAGCCGGATATGCAAAATGTACATTATGAAGTTCAATTTTTCCTATTAGTTTTTCAACCTTGTAACCTTCTAAATCATCTGGCTCAATTTTTGTATACCTATCGAGGACAGCGAAAACCGATCCAACGGCACTAGAACCTTTAGCAAAATCATTAGTCATGCTACTAGCAGCATTAGCAATAACTCTTCCAGTGCTTATCCAAATCATAGTAGTCTCAAAAAATGCATTCTTTGTTATATATCCTTGCGACACAAGTTTTCCTCCATACCAAAAGTTTAAGGCTCTAGTGCAAAAAATGAGGCTTTGTGAACATGCAAGCCCAATACCTGCAAACCATGATTGTCTAATATTTTCTTGACTTGGGCCTTGTTGGGATTTTTCAAGCATTTTAAGGATTCTATTTTGTGATGAAAAAGATGTGATGGTTCTTAGATTTGAAACAGCTTCAACAGCTATTTTGCTACTTTCATCTTGGGCTTTAATGGATTTGCTTGACATGTTATTTAGAAGGACACACCTTATGTAGAAACAAATTATGGTAATTGGCTGAACTGCTATCATAACAATGGATAGTCTCCAAGTAATGATTAGGCCCATTGTGAATGTTACTGCCACTGCCGATATAGTTTGTATTATTACTGACAATCTATCTCCCACCAACGATCTTACCTGTATTATTAATTTGAAAAGAAAATTAAAACATTTTATGTCTCTCTTCTTAATATATAGTTTTTACATTATATATATCTTACATAACATGCAATTTTTTAAAAATAATTGAGAACATACCACATTGGCTTCTTTGGCAAGTCTAGAGCAAACAGCACCTGTAGAATTTTGATCCTCATCAAACCAACCAACTTCAAAAGTGAGTATCTTGGAAAGCATTCTTTCTCTAACCCTCTTAGTCAAGTACTCTCCCATGTAAGCAAAGCTATAATGTTGAAGCACATTGAAAACCATTGTGAACAAAGCCAACCCTAGAAAACAAAATGCATAGATCCTAATTTGTTTCTTGATCTCATCATGGTCCTTCAGAAAATAAACTGATGCAACTGACCCTGATGCAAATTGATACACAGGTTGAACCGCACTGAATAAAATCGCATTCAAACACCCCAAACACACTTGCTTCCACTCTGGAAGAGTCATTGCCAACAACCTTCGAAACGAAGGAACCTTTACCTTCTCCTTCTTCTTCCTCTCCTCTTCGTCCTCATTATTATTATTGTTATTATCATCATCAAATACCACAACATTATTAACGATATCTCCAACAACATTTTTATCATTAACAATATCACCGCCACGACCACGTGTCATTGAGTCGAAAGAGCTAGAATGAGTCGCGAGACAATAACCACCCGTGTTTTGCATGTGATCTATATTAATGGTAGATGGAGTATCGCCGTTTTGGTCATTTTTGGTTTGTTGGAGACGTACGAGGGAAGTATAAAGAGAACTGTCATTTTGAATGAGGCTCTCGTGAGATCCTGTTTCCACGATCTTACCGTTTTGAACGAATGCAATGATGTCTGCATTTTGGATGGTGGATAAGCGGTGAGCGATGATGATGGTGGTGCGTCCAACCACGGCTATGTCTAGAGCTTGTTGGACGACTCGTTCGGATTCAGAATCGAGTGCGCTTGTTGCTTCGTCTAGTAATAGAATTCTTGGCTTTTTTATTATGGCTCTTGCAATGGCAATCCTTTGCTTTTGTCCTCCTGACATTTGTATTCCCCTCTCCCCAACCTGTAGTAGTAAAGCATACAATTAACATCTTAAGTTTAACCTAACATTATTCTCTAGTTTGATTCATGCAATTTGAAAGGAAAAGATAAGGTGCTTCATGTACGTGGACCACCAAATTAGTGGGTTTTTTATTTTATGAAATTATTATAACAGATTTCACATGATGATAATATCATTAAAACATAATTATTCATGCTCTCAATGATATCTTTGTCATTGATTCTGATAGCATTATCTAATATAGCATAAGGAATGTATAAACTATTGTTTAAGTTATTAAAAATAATTTTAACTGAGGATGTCCAAAAACCATTTTGGGTTATTATATAGTACTAGTATATATCATTATTGGAGTAGAGACATGTTTGGATAACACGTTTCTACTTGTTTGTGCTGATAAAGTTGCTTAAAGTGGATGAATATGATATGATAGCACTTACCAAAAGTTGAACATTACGTAATAATATTTGAATAATCATGTTATCTATGACCATCTTGTTTGTGTTGATTAAGTTGCTTAAAGTGGAGATATGATAGCACTTACAAAAGTTGAACATTAATAATATTTGAATAATCATGTTGCTATAGGCATAATATTTTTGGCTTAAATGCATTTATTCCCCCTATTTACTTGAAATTAGATTTTAGTCCCCTGATAGTAAGTCTTAAATTTTAGTTCTTCAAGTTTCACAAATTTTAGAGTTTTTCTTCACAACCTAGTTTTGGACTTACATTTCATGACATGTAGTTTTTTTATAGTGAGAAATTATACTTGATGATGTTATATTGCTAATTTGGACTGAAAAAAAAAAATCCTATTACAACCTTTTTATTTTACAGTTTGATTGATCAAATATAAGTAAACTAATTATTTTGTAATTAATTGGTTTCCGATCCAAATCAGTAGTGTCAGATGATCAAATGTACTTCCACATTATTAATGAATATGACAAGTAAAAAAATAAGGGGACAGTTCTCTACCCACCACAAAAAGTAGGGTATTGTACTTTCAACCAATCAATTAATGCCATATCATTTTATTATATTTAATTATTTATTTAATAGATCAAATTTTGTAGATTTTCAATGCAATTTACTCTAGGATAACTCTACCCAAATTTTTAAGGTGGGTAGATAAGAATTCACCAAAAAATAAACTTCATAACTAGTGCTATAATTTAGAATCATACCTTTAATCTTTCATTATTTTATTAGAATAGGAAAGTTCCACTTAATTATATTTGATTCATAGCATAATGACAAAAGCAATTAGCACTAACCTGAGTATCATATCCTTGTGGCAACATTAAAATGAAATTATGAGCATTGGAAGCTTTAGCAGCATCAACAACATCTTCATATGTAGCATCCTCTCTTCCAAAAAGTATATTCTCTTTAATACTTGTTGCAAACAAAGCAGGTTCTTGACTCACCAATCCCATTTGAGATCTAAGCCATTTGAGTTGCAACTTATGAATAGCAACTCCATAAAAAAGAATCTCTCCACCAATTGGATCATAAAACCTTTGCAAAAGCGATATTACAGTCGATTTTCCCGAACCACTTCCTCCTACTAATGCCACTGTTTTACCTGATGGAACCTTTAGACAAAAATCATTTAAGATCACACTGTCTGGCCTTGACGGATACACAAATTCAACATGGTTGAATTCAACTTCCCCGGACACTTTCTCTGGAATTTCACCTTCCATGTTTTCAGAATCAATCTTTGGAACTCTTTTTATCACCTCCATTATTCTTTCTCCTGCAGCACTTGCTTCTGTGAAATATCTCACATTTGCTAAACTAGATCCTAAAGCCCTGTCACACAAGAAAAATAAATTAATAAACAAAAATAGCACAAAATTTTTATAGTAAAACTAAATGAAAGGAGGTAAAGGGTATTAGGGTAATTACGTTCCACCGATTCCAAATAATGCTCCAACTACAAATACATCACCACCTTTAGCACCATGATACATGACCAATATACTACCATAATAGGCAATTAATGACCATACAGCATAATTAACACCACTGATTCCAATGGCTAAGCCTTTAGCTAAACCTTGTTTCAATCCCAACTTCACAGATCCTTCTAAAGCATCAGAGAAAGCAGCTATGGTTTTGGTTTCTCCTACAAAAGAATAAACAGTTCTGATAGAAGATATTGTTTGTTCTACTATTGTACCAGCTTGATTATACTCTTGTCTGATTTTTCTAGCCAACCCCATCAAAGTTCTCTTATACATGAAACCAGGAACCACAAGTAGAATTATAAAAGGGAACCCAACAAGGGTCAATCTCCATAATGATACAAATGCCACTACATAGCTCCCAATGAACTGAGACATATTCATCAAAAAATCAGGAACCTATAATAGGTTTCAAGTTAGAAGAAATGAACTAATTGGTAATGTCACAATTATAATTTTAGAAAAAAAACATAATTTTAGACCTGTTTATTTTGTTTTTGATACCTTGTCACTTAGAACATCTTGAATTACTAGACTGTCTGTAGAGACACTAGTGATGACTTCTGATGTACTTGTATCATGCAAATCAAAGTATGCTACTTCTTGTCTTAAAACTGCTTTTATGTACCTAACTCTCATTCTTGCAGCTTGTCTTTCACCTGTTCTTGTCCAACAATAACCCTCTAAAGAGGGTCTGGTGTTAATACTTGTGTATCATATACTATAAAAACTAAAAGAGAATTTAAAATTAAAAATAGTAAAAAAAATTGAAAACTCACCTAGGAAGCAAGCAACAAAAGAGGCACACGCCACATATAACACAGCAACTGCATTCTGCATCACAAAGTTAATAAAGTCAAACCAAATAAGTTATTTGTGAAAGGAAAGTCTTGAATAAACTCTTATGGATTTTATCATCATTGAACCAATCATACAAATGTATCATAGGTATTTCCTCACTTCTCTTTTACCAACAAATTAGTATCAATACTCCTATTCTAGGAAGACATTATTGTTGAGGTACTTATCACTATATAAGCATAAAAGCTTGTTTATTGATCTCATTTTTTGGCCACATCAACTCATATCATTATTTTTCATTTCAATTAAGTGTTTACGTTATTTAATCCTACAATCTTAGTACGTAAATGGATGACTATTCACTACTTATAAACATATATTCAAGCTATATCTTATTTAATGAGGGACTTCTCAACTCATACTCTCATGCTTAAAATTTGACATTTAGAGCAGTAGTCAAATGAGTCTTGACTAGAGTTTAATTCAATTTTACAAAATTGATTTGTAAGATAAGAACTATCCACCACTTGTAAACAAGTATTCATGTCATATCTCATTTAATTAGAGACTTTTTAACACATTCACTCACATTTAAGACTGAACATTGAAATCACAAATCAAACAAATCTTGCATAGTCTCTAATACAATTTTATAATTAGAATTTGGGTTAGCTAAACTTCACAAAATTAGTTTATTTGTTAACAATTACTCACCACTTATAAACATATATTCAAAGACATATCTCATCTAATACGAGATTTCTCAACTATTTACATTTAAGATCTTTGGATTTCCTAACTCTAAAGATTTTTATACTCACACATTAATTAAAATTTGAATTAATTGAATGTAGAATGTTGTAGCGTATTGGTTTTGACTAAATGTAATTAGTTTTATTAACATGTCATTATTATAAGCCACTATGGAATTCAAGTTTGAGCGATTAGTTCCACATTGACTATACATAAAAGAAATAAGGAATATAAATCCAAATACCTAATGTCTTAAGAATTTGAGTTGAAATATGATTGCAAGGTTTTTTATGGGTCTTGAACGTTTAAGTTATTGCAACTTTTGACGGTTTTTAAAAACTCCTCAAACAAGTGGTCTAAGAGAAATGGTTCGGTTTGACAGGGCGTAGATATGAGATCCTAGTGTGAATAAAGTCTAATAATATGGTTGACTCATAGTTGAGGGTGAGAGAAATTGTTGGAGTTACGTGTAACTTTTTAGTCGTGCATCGACTAAAAATGAAAGAAATGTTATATGCATAAGAGATGTGACTTATATAAATAAATTATAGATTAAGACTTTTAGTTAAGATGTGGTGTCAAATATTTTTACGGGTTCTAGACATTTAATCCATTGAAGCTATGGGCGCTCTCTGGACTCTTTGACAAGTGATATCACGTGCATAATTTGACTTGGTTAGGGAGTAGGAGTGAGGTCCTAGTGTGGACCATTTTAATGATGTGGGTAACTAATATTTAAATTCAAGTATGGGTGATCAGCCTCCCGTTAATTAGAAATGAAAAAAATGTTTGAATATTGAAAAAATGTGACTAATATACGTAATATCTTAAGATTTTAAATTAAAATATGTTATCAAGATCTTTTATTCATTCCAAAGGTTTGACTCATCTGTGATGTAATGTTTCATAAATTTCCTCCTGACAATAATTATTTTCCTTATAACATACTCAAATGTAAGGCAGTTGAATCCTTTGCTTTTATGCCCTTAAAAGACTTTTATTTATTTATTATTATTATTATTATTATTATTATTATTATTATTAATGTTTGAAGGTCTAAAAGAAGCATTATTTTACTATTATTAAGTTATAACCTGAATAGCAAACTACAATAATATATTAAAGTTCATGGTACAAGAGCACCGAAAATAACCGAAAGTTTTTAGTTATACATGATTTGCTTGGCTCAGATGATTTTCTTAATGGCAAACAACAATAAGGTATTAAAGTTCAAGGGACAAAGCACCGAAAATAGTCTAGTCCGAAGATACCATAAACTAGAAACAAATTGAACAACTAAAAACACAACATAAAAGATCTCAACCAAAAACGCACATAATCACAAATCCCTTTCTCAGGAAACAACTACCCCAAAGCACCACTAGGCTGAATAATAAACCAAAAAGAACATCTCAGCAAGACGGCCGTGAAGTAATCAGAGGAGAACCACCTCAAAATGCAAGTCAAGCAAACTAAACCCAAGGGTTGGCCTAGTGGTGGATGTTTGGGTCTTGAGAGTGTGCTCCTCTCAAGGTCTCAGGTTCGAATCCTATTAGGTGCAATCAACTCTTGTGTGAGCCAGTCCATACGGAACTCTGCTCTGTCTTGAAACGAGGTCCCCGCTAGTGGACGGTGGGTATTGGTCCCTCTTGGATTAGTCGATCGCAAGGCCGGATACCAAGATTTTCAAAAAAAAAAAAAAGATTCTCCTCACAATTTACTGGAAAAAGAATTACACACCTAGTTACCCTAAACCCACTATCAAGAGAGTTTTATGATTCTAAATACCACCAGCTCAATCAAAGAAGATACTCAAGGTTTTAAAATACGGCCCCGGACGTACCTCAAATTTTGTGATTTTGGTCTATATAGATGTTGTGTTTCAAATAACAGAATGTGAATTACTTACATCATTGCATAAAAGTTGAATTATTGTAAAAACAATAAAACAAAATTTTAATTGCTGTAAAAGTCATTTGATTTGTACTTTTAGAATAATTTTTTTATTAATATTGGTGTGTAAACTATTGTAACGGTGTTTCGCGGACATTACAACGTTTTTGTTGCGGCCTAAACGGAATTTCATTTTGATTTGTTTTGTCGAACAACGTTTTATCGCGGCCGTATTTTACAAAGTTTTTATAAGCTTGGTAAACCCTTTAAAAATAACCATGTTAAGGATGTTCAAATATATAAGACTACCAAATGTCAAATCATTGTCTGCTCCAACGAATCACACTTACTACACCACTATTGCGAGTGTTTGAATATATAAGACTGTTGAATGCCAAGTCATTTTCAGCCCCAGCAAATCACACTCACCCTCCCTAGAAAGGGGGAAGATTGTTTCCATTGGAATAATTCACTGAACCACATCCTAAAAAACAAAAATATAAAATAATGTCACAACAATGGCTTTTAAGGGTGGGATCTTCAACTGCTCTCCCTTTATTGTGAATGCAAGTTTAATCCTACAAGGCAACGAGTTAAAATTTTCTTATTTTGCTGTTTTTTTATATTAAAATTACATTACAGAGCCTATGATATTATTTTTCAGTTATTACATTTTATTTTTCTACTTATAACAAATTTATATATTAATTTATTTTTATATATTTGAATATTTCGTAACAAAAATATATAGTTAGCTTTTTGAAATCTTTTATTTTTATATATTAACCTTTTGCTCTATATAAAAATCTAATATTAACGTTTCTTTTAAATCTCATAACTTAATATATAATAATCTTCGATTTTGAGATGCCGAAAGCTTTCAAGGTCAAAATTCAGTTTACTAACACCCATAAAATCTTGGAGGTGATTTAGACGCCACCTTTGTGTAATTGGATTAAAATCATCTATGATGTGACATTTTTAGTTAACCCTGAATCCTTTGCTTTTGGTGACATTGTTAGAGATTTTGAGGGCCGTTTTCTTAGAGTATTTGTTCATTTTGAGGTGCTATATCAGCAATTGAGTTCGTTAATGAAAAAAGTTGACACAATTTATAGTTGAAATTAAATTATGTCGATGTGATACAAGCTTTTAAATCTTATTTCAAAATGTCAGATTAGTACCAGATAAATTAATTGTGTAAATATTATTTTGAATATATCTTTTGTTGTGTCTCACATCTAAAAAAAAAGAAGAAAATATTGGATTGATTCTCTTGTTAACTTAGGTCTTGTAGATTCAATTCAATTTAGCTCAATACTTTTATTTATGAGGACATATTTTATAAAAGAAATATGCTTAGTTTATCTTTCTTTAGGTTGGTTTCTCCTTAAGAACGTTTTGATCTAATCTCATCTCAAC